>SELF01000037.1:0-600000 GCA_009805535.1 Laburnicola sp. JP-R-44 | reverse complement strand
ACCCTCGGCGCCGTGTCGGTGCGGCCTGCTTTTTCGCGCGCGCCGGAGCAGTCGGAGGGGTGTAAGTATGTGCAAGATCGGGTTTATCATGATCGGGGGGATGTGGCGGAGTTGTTTAATGGGGGTGCGAAGGTGTTTGTTTGTGGGGGGAGGGAGGTGGGGAAGGGGGTGGAGGAGGTGTGCTTGAGGATTGCGGAGGAGAGTTTGGAGGAGAGGGAGGGGGTGGGGGCTGATGCTGGGGGGAGGGAGAGGGTGAGGAGATGGTGGGAGGGGTTGCGGAATGAGAGGTTTGCGACGGATGTTTTTGATTAGGGTGGAACTCTGTTTCTTTTTGAGCCTGAGTTCTAGCATCTTGTAACGATCAAAATTGATGGCTGTAAGACCGACCAGACGGCAGCCTTGAAAAAGTTCCCTAGGGGATGACTGACTGGCTGGCCCTTTGCCAAAGTTAAAAGAAATTATTAAAGAGCCAAACTCATCCATCGACGCGATCATGATGGTTGACGTACCGAAGGCGGTGAAGTGCGTGATCGTTGTCGTATATGTAGGTCAATTCCCCGTTGCCCCGTGATCCGTCGTACCACAGGCTATCAAATTTATGAGGTATACACAATTAGCCCACCTATTCCGTAAAGTTAGAGCGCCTATCGATCAGCCCACTCAATGGGAAGGCCACCGAATTCCTGCCTTGGATATACTTCGCGCATCGAGAACCAGAGTCAACGATAACGGATGCGACGAATGCGATTGGTCACAGCGGAGCTCCGCTATTGTCATGGTGGCCTACAAAGAACTCTAGTCTCTCATAAGAAAAAGGAGGAAGAATCCAATGTTGGTGTGAAAGACGGATAGTGGTTTCATTCGGATCTGAGAACTACACTACTACTTCCTCCTCCTCGAGGTGTCCAATGGCGAGCCTTCCACGCATCATTTGGCCTGTCCACTAGTCTAGTCGCGAATCACCTCGCCCTCCCGGCAGAACGTCGTCCTGGATTTGTCGGCGCAGCAATCCGTATACAGCTGGATATCCTTGGGATTGCACTCATATCCATCTACACATATCGTTAGTAACGAGCGAAGCCAAGGTCCCACGGCGACGGTGAAAAAAGAATAGAAAAAAGCAAGCAAAGCAGGGGGAAATATTTCAAGAACTTCTTTTTTTGTGGGGAGGCGGGGGCTGGGGAATGGGGCTACGTACTCCACTTGGGGAAATCGATGCAGCAGGCGATCGAGTCTTGGTTGCTGCCGTTGCAGCTGCAGAGTTCGGCCTGGGAGGCGCCAAGAAGAGGACTGATGAGGTGGTGTTAGACATTTGCCATTGCTCGTGTGGGGGATTGCCAAAACCGGCAGGCAGACGTACAGGATAGCGAAGAGGAGCTGGGTGAGCTTCATTTTGGCGGCTGTGTTTGTTTGGGTTGTAATGATCGTTGGAGACCGAGCGACAAGGTATGTAACTGCAACGAGAGTCTGATTCCACGAAAAAAATCTTCGAATCGGTACACGAGAAAATAAAAGAAAGTGCAATGCTCTCTCCCTCCCTCCTGTTTTTATACGCTAACTCCTCCTCACCCCATCGGACCTGCCGCAACTTCTCTCCTGCCTCAAATTGCAGTACCCCGTTCCCCACATTACCAATCTGCCCCGGCAATGCGCTCCCCCGGACCATTTCCCCATGCAGCACCGCTGCCGGCCCCCAAAACAACCACCTAATCTAACGCCGCACCTGCATTTCCCCATCTAGCACTGCTGCCCGCCCTAGAACAATGACCAAATCTGTTTAACCCCGTAGCTACCTAGGTACAAGGGGCAGCATGAGTGAGCGGATGGATAGTGGAGCTAGCTACCGCACGTGCCACAGAAGCACATAGAAGCGGTCTTGAATCTAGCTGTATTTAGTATACAAATCAAGACTGTGAACATGTCATAAAATGGTGTATGCCCTCCTCTGCTCCTGCTCTGATAACGGCTAATTGTCAAGCTCAGTCACCGTTTCCATACAAATTCCACTGGCGCTGGCGAATCTTCGAGACAACTCGGAGGTTCGTGCACGCGGGCTCCACTATGCAGCCATTTATAAGGCGCCCTTGTACATATGTAGTCTAGTTAATAGACTTGTAATTTTAGCTAGATTAGACGTCCTAGCATTCGGTCTCGCTCTCTAAGGCTGAGCTCTAGTAAGGTATCCTTTTATTCATTTATTCATATCTATTTATAGTTAACCTAACCTTTTACAAATTATAAAACTTAATAGCAAGCATAACTAAGGTTTAAGAGCTAAAGTATATATAAAAAAAGGGCGCAATTAGGATTAGCTATAGTGGGGACTCGGGGCTAAAGCATAACGTATCCTTAATCTGTGCAAACCTTGTGTAGACCCGAGTAAGGAAGTAGTGGCGATTATAATCGGCTGCAGGCTCATCCTGGGCTAGTTTAAGGGACCGCACCTTAACGCCGCCTTTTGACCGAAACGTTGAGGATACGTAGCTAAGAAGTCATAATACGTATACGGTATACCCGTATATTGTCGGGATTAGGATCAGGGTGACACGTCACGGAGCTGGATGCTATGTGCGTAAATATGTGCCCAAAGCACAAGTTTCAAAAGGTGCTCTGAGAGTGGTCTTATTTTGCGCGGGACCCCGGGGGTCTCGGATGCCGCCCGATTGGGCGAGGAGCTAATTAACTATTTGGGGATATTGTTTAAACGTAGACCTGCACTACTCTACTAATTGCTAACCTTATCTCTAGCTAGAGCAGGTTCAGTCCCTACTGCGAACTATCTTAGGTAACAACTTTTTTACAGTCCTTTTTTAACTTTTGGAATCCAGCATACAAAACGCCAACACCAAGACCTACATATGTAACGACCCAGAGATCATTTGACTAGGCACCAATACTATCCACTCGCCCTTACAACCTTGGCACCCGCCTCCTGCGCAGCACTACACCTCAACGTCACAATATTTAAGAAGTCTTTTCGCATTTGAACTGACTAGGTAGCGCGTCACCTCACAAGCCACCATGGCCCTTTATGGTTACTCGTGAACGACTAACTCAATCGTAGGAACCCTCCGCCCCACAGACCGTAGCCTGAACACCTTGACGCCACCAACAGCCACAAACAGAACGATAGAAACACCACACCACACGCCCGCCTTCTCACGCCGTCCTCCACAACAATTTTTGCCTTGATCCGTGTGCCCACGAACCCCATTATGCTCAATTACGCCAAACTTCGCACGTTTGAGGAAGGGATGTTTCGCATCTATCTACTACTCTAGGATGTCCTTATTAGCGGTTCCTGTTTCCTCGGCCGCCTGATGCTAATTCTCACCCACCGTTATAGACTCAACAGCGCTATCATAGCATAGGCTCGCAAAGAATGCGGCTCAGCGCATACACATGCCAACCTTTTGGGTTGGTCATGTCAGCATCCCATATACCAGTCTTAATGTACCGCTGACGCAGGAAGCTGAAGCCCTCGTCGGTCACAACGGGTAGCTTGAAGGACTCCGGCTTCTTGACAGGATTTTCAGTGTCAGTTTCAGCTTCTTCGGTTTGTACGGAAAACAGCTTATGAATCGCGGCTGCCACCGTGTTTAGTAATGGCATTTACTAATAGCTCGGACTACTGGTTGAGAATGCAATAACTCAATCAACCTCCCCTCATATATATCTACTGTATGCACTTACAAGACCCAAAAAAACCGCTTCCATCCATTACCTGAATCAATCCCACCCATGGTCCCGAGACACAGCCAAAAACTGATTCGGCCACCCAACTTCCACCCCCAACTTGTGCGCCACCTTCAACACCCACTCAGGCTCGCGCAGAAACTGCCTCGCAACAAACACCACATCAGCCATGGGCGGGGCTCCATCCTTCTTCTCCGTCATTTGCACCGCAACCTGAACCTGCTTTTCAATCCCCGAGTCCTCGACTTCTTGACGCACAACCCCGCCTGCTTCCGCAATATCACGCGCCTGGTCCGCAGCTGTGATCCGGCCCATCGCGCCGACGAGAAGCTTCTGCTCAGCTGCTTTGACCGCGCCGCGTATGCGCTCCGAGATGCGAACCTGGTAATCATTCGTCGTTGGGATGTACGCAGCGTTGTTCCCACCACTACTCACATCCAACAAATCAACACCCAACCCGGGCAGAAGACCCCCCAGACGAACCGAACTCTCCACATCCCAGCTGCCCAGCTTTTTCCCCAACTCCGACTCCTCATGCCACTCGGTCGCGCTCACACGGAGAAAAAGCGGCATACTCTCTGGAATAACGGCGCGTATCGCAGTGATGATTTCGACCAGGAGCCTTGTGCGGTTCTCGAAGGTGCCGCCGTACTTTCGGTTCGCCGGTTAGACAGTGGGCTGTAGAACTGGTGGATGAGAGAGCCATGCGCGCCGTGGATTTCGATAACGTCGACGCCGGCTTTGGCTGCTCTTTCTACCGCGCTGGCCCAGTCTTGGACTAGCTGCTGGATATCGGCCTCGCTGAGAGCGCGGGGAGCCCAATATCCTCCATCTTCATCTGTCGTCGATTTCCCATCCCAAGTCCACTCCTCGCCGCCCATGGGGCCCACCACGTCGTCGGGCCAGCCGCTGATTTGCGCCGTAGCCCGCGCACTCATCTTGTTCCCGGGCCGAGACATTGTCGTCCACATCGCGGCCGTGCTGGCTTTCCGCCCTGCGTGCGCGAGTTGAATGCTGCTCAGTGCACCCTGGTTCTTGATGAAGTCGCTGACGCGGCGGAGAGCCGGGATCTGCGCGTCGCTCCAGAGGCCGGGACAGTTGGGGGAGATGCGGCCTTTGGGTTGGACGCCTGCTGCTTCGACGAAGACGAGGCCTGCGCCTTTGAGGGCGTAGTGGCCTAGGGTGGCGATGTGGTAGTCGGTGACTGGGGGTGGATGGGTTCGCTTGGATTTCACCTTTCTTTTTTTTGTCAGGGATACGTACGGGCGACGGTGAGGGGGCCGAATGCTGCGCTGGAGTATTGGCACATGGGGCTGACGATGATGCGGTTGCGCAGTGTAGCACCCCTGATGGTGAGAGGTTTGAAGAGCGTTGGCACGGTGCCTGTGGTGAAGGGAGTTGGTGCACCGGGCGAAAAAAGCTGTTGAGGCGTGAAGTATGGGATGCCTGGTATGCCAGGGTTGTCATACGAATCGGACATTTTGAGTAGTTTCAGAGATAGCCAAGGAATACGTTGGCGGGATCGAGAGAGGCAGAGTCCAGTGGAGTACCTTGAATGTGGTACAGGTGCAACTGGATCAACCATCTAAACATCTCGAGCACGCTTTATACGCCTTTAAAATGCCCATAGGCGATTTGTAAGATAAGTGCAAGAAGCGCGTTCGTAATTCGTGATGTGTAAGTCGAGTGCAAAAGTGAGTCTTAAGCGTAGACTAAGCCGCTTTTGCGCACGGTACGGCGCGTAACGTGTATCCGGGTAGTCATTCGTTTCCTCGTTTAGGCCTTGTTAAGAAATTTTGTCATGAGTGCTAATCTTTTTGGGGGGATGAAGTACTGTTGGCTTTAGCCTGATTGTATAAGGTCGCTCTCTCTGAGTGTTCACATCGACAGAACGATTATCCAGATGTCTAACACAATCACGATTTCCCCTGTATATACTATCCCTTATTAAAGTAAGAGCAGCATAATCTTCAGGAGAAAAAAACTGCTTTTCTACCCCAGAAATGATTTCAGGAGTACCTACCTAGATACCAAGGCCCCCCAATTTCAAACACTCGCAGGTGTCTCGAAAAAGGTGCAAAAATGTTATCAAATCCACTTTTAAGCGACTGTGAATCCCAAAGCAGAGGCGCTAAAATCCTATTTCTTGCATTAGATAAATTTACACTTTTTTAGACTTGGAGCTTTCGCAGTGTAGTCCTCAGTAGGTGTGAGGTACGTCGTGTGTTATCGCTGAGAATGGGTATATTTCCCCGGAATAGAGGTATCTCTTCGGGATGATTGTATCTCTCCGGGGTGGTTGGTATCTCTCCACAGTAGTTAGTATCTCTCCGCAGAGGTTAGTATTTTTCTAAAATAATTAGATTCCTTCTGGAAATTGTTATCATGTCTCCAGCAATATTAAACTATCTCTCCAGAGGGGTTGTAAAGTTTCGTTAGTCTGCAACATCAATTCAGCTGCCTGGAAGATGTTGTCTCCCCCCACTAAGAGATCTTAATAAATAATTCTCACCCATACTCCATTTCCGCACCAACAAAGTACCTCGTTGTAGTAAATATAGTCTAAGTCAAACCAACATTCCGAACAGGGACACTGCCAGCCTCAACCGACAAGCCATCCACCCCAAGCCCACCGCCCATCCCTCTACGAGATCCATTCCTGCCACTGCGCATCTGCTCTCGGCCCCGTCCCATCGAGTGTTCGAACATCATCCGGCTGCGATATCCTATTCTCCGTCCACTCCGCAAAAGCAAAAGTAACCAGGACCTTGCCATCCACGTACCCCCGTCCATCAAGAACAGAACACCACAGTCTCGATTCAGCCGTAGGCCATCCTGTCAGCGGATCCACGTTGCTCTCTTCGATTTCAATGACGCGACTCGCAATCGCTACGTGCGTTTCGACATCCCAGAGACCCTCGCGTGGGGGATTCGTCTCAAGAAGAGACACTGCTTCTCGGCGCGTGGTTGGACATCGGCAACGCGTCGTGACGAACCGAAGAGGCGGGATGACTGATATTTCGAACGTAAAGTGCGCCGCTGGAATGTGAGTGTCGAACACAGCGCGCGGATCTCGGGCTGCTTACCAATAGGAGGACGAGTCTCGGAGACGGCCACGTCAAGAATGGCTCTAGCGTGATGAATTATGGCTTTGAAGTTGTCGATGTGGGCGTCGAATCTTGTCTGGCGGATTTCCATGCTGCAGTCGATCGAGGTGTACGTGGTGTAGTGGCCCAGTTTCAGATGGCTTGCCATGATCTTCTCTTCGTGTGTCAGAGAGTTCGCTGCCTCCCACGCTTGCAAAGCGTTTAGCCAACGCTCGTGGTTGGAAAGAAGCTTGGAGCGGGGTTGGTAATCTTCTGGGGTAAGAGGGACTTTGGTGAAGATTTTTGTGGCCATTCTACGTGCGAAGGGCGTCGATGCGTTTCGGAGGTGGGAAACGGAGGATTGGAGTTGATCGAATGTTGGGGATGGAGCCATTTCGTAGCTCTCTGGTCGCGAGATTAGCGATTCGAGCATGTTTATTTGCACGGGTGCTTCGAAGAGTAGAGGTGGAATAAGTGTTTGCAGAAATATTGGTATGAGCGTGTCTTAAAGGAGAAGGTTGGAACGAGAAAAGCCGAGCGAGCTCGCTGATGAGGTTTGCGGTGATGACGGACGACGCAGCAGACCTGCCATGTACAAGATACGCGTCAGTACATACGGACCGGTTGCTGACGTCTGTTTTGATCGTACTCACCGCTAGCGGCTCTTCCTGGCAGTTCCGATATTATCTTTAGCCCGCTTTGCAAATGGACGAAGCTAGTCATGAAATTTCCCCTTATGAACTCAATGCACACGAAAAGTAGGCAGGCTACAAGCGCCACCTCCAAATCACATGATGGCTCGGCCATGCGTTCGATGAGGCATCTCACAGCTCTGTTGTAGTGTAAACTGAGTGTCTTGTCTTGGTGGCTCAGTTTCGTATGAGCGTGCTTCAAGCTCCCTAGTTCTGCCTGTGTAAGATAGCCCAGCGCTATGAGTGCATGCCGGATGGAAGGCTCTGCATGAGCCATTTGGAGGGCTGTTCGAGACCAGAATCCATTGTCGAATCTATTGGAGAGATTACGAACAGCGTAGTGGTAGTAGAACTCGAGGTAGTGAACACCATCGCCGGGCCACGACAGCGTTGGAGCCTGGCTACGTACGCGCTGTCTCCCAACAAGATGGCTGCGTGACCTAGGCTGACCCACGGTCAGTTCGGTGGATTCGGTCAGTTCCATATTCTCCCTTGGCGATGAGTTCTTGACTGGTGCTGTTTTATCTTGAGCATAACCGTCGCACTCCCGGCCGGTGCTAGTACATCTAGAAGGCTCAGTACATTAAAGTCCACTGGTTGCACAACCGACCAACCCTAGCATGCATACCTTAAACAAGCCGGTTTGGCTTCGTCACATTTTACTCTCCGAGTCTTGCAAGTTGAGCATCCAGTTCTAACTTTAGGACCAGATCTACGGGTCCCTCTACGATTGGGAACATCCAAGATGAGCATCCGAGACGACATTGTTGGCGACAGGGTCCACGTTCGTAGTTGATTTCTGAAAACAATACGGTAGTCATGTTTTAACGAGAAGAAAACGGAACTTTGTATTTGGTGATAGCACTCACTGCGCGTGGAGGTGGCAAGGTAGACGCACAGCCATTCGCAGGCTGAACTCTTCTGGGGTAATCGCTTGGGTGAAAAAGGGAGGATCAACTCGGTTCCTGTCCGGGACCAATAGTTCTAGTATCTGCATGGCGCTCCTAATTGGCTGCAGAAGATTAGTATTAATCGACGTGATACTTAATTCCGCGCTGTGGTTAATATTGTTTGCGCCCTTTTCTTCTTACTCACCTTAGCTATAAAACCGAAGCTATGCTGTAAAGGTTAAATCTACTATGAATTGATATAAATGAAGGCAATTTCGCCCGCAGGC
Organism: Laburnicola sp. JP-R-44; assembly: GCA_009805535.1. Classification (NCBI taxonomy): domain Eukaryota; kingdom Fungi; phylum Ascomycota; class Dothideomycetes; order Pleosporales; family Didymosphaeriaceae; genus Laburnicola; species Laburnicola sp. JP-R-44. The sequence continues at coordinate 591,349 of SELF01000037.1, read as the reverse complement.
TAAGTTCTTTTACTTGGGCAGAACCTCCCCACCTCTATCTAATCCCCCCCTCCCCATTCACTCACTCCTACTCTTCACCTCTACAATCATCTCCCCAACATGATTCTGATAATCATCAATCCCCAGACTCACAATCCAATACTCCAGCTTACGAATCAACAAATGAAACGCCACAGCGTGCAAAAACCCCCATCCCAGGTCTAACCCAGTAGATGCAATGGTATCTCTCGAATTTACCGCGGACGACGCAGACGGCGAACGAGCATGAAGACGGCTAAGACGATGTACACATGCAGATTGGAAAAGGCCAGTTAGTAAAAGACAGGACATGCCACATAGATGCATGTGAAAAACGATGGGAGTGCGTCGCCGACGCACCTGCGCCATTAGGAACATCTCAATAAAAATAACCACCCTGCACCACACTTATCTAATCACCTAGCATTATTTGGGGTAAACTCGCCTTCAAAAGCAATAGTACCAAGTAGCCAGTTAGTCAGCCCATCCTTTTAAACCCCTCGAAAAAAATCAACTTAGTATAGTACATCCTATCCTAGCCCTCGCCCCTCCCCCCGCTCCACTCCACACAAACACAATAATACCAACATCTCCCTCCCTCTAGTAATAAGACAAGAAAGATACAACAAAACAACTCAAAACACTATCTGAAAGAAGACTTCGCGCACTCTCGGTACACGGTATAACGCTGTTATGGAAAGCTGTAGAGGTGCTAGAAAAACACTATGAAACAAGGTAAAGCACTCAAAACACTATACTCTACTCTACTCCTTCCTTCTCAGAACAGACTTCCATTTTATCCTTCTCTACTCTACCATATATACAGCGCAGGATACCTACCTACCTAGTCTATCCCACCACAGATACATAGAATAGAATAGCTTCTTTCCAGCCATCCAGCCAACCAGCTCACTCAGCTGCAGAAACCCTACCTAGAACCGTCCGTCCATCCGTCCATATCCATCTGCGAACAGGGAACGGTCCAATCCAATCCAACACAATGCAATACAATATACATAGGTATCCTACCTAACTAACTACACACACACACACACGTATATAATAATAACTATAAATATTATACTTTGCACACAATGTTGTAAGCTACACTACACTACACTACACTGCATAATCCTCCCCCGCTCACAGGTAGGGCCCACGCCCACGCCCACGCCCACATCTCAGTCGGCATGTGCCTACCCATCATCACTCAACACCATACCACAACCCAAAACTCAGCACCCACAATCTCTACATTTAAAAAAAAGAAGAAGAAGTTGGGGATATCTACAACGAAGGAGAGATAAGCACAGACGCAAAGGTCGTACCCCCCCACCGAGCGCCTTGCTTCTCCCATGCCACGCCGTAGCGACCACGCGCCTTGGATACTATACTAACCTCCATCCCTGCTCCCTCCCTACTCCATTCATCCCAGCAGCCGCAGTCACAGTCACAGTCACAGTCCCACACCCATCCATCCACCCAGTAGCCCTCGCCCTTCCCTCCCCTACTCGCTATCCTCCCCCCCAATAATTTTCGCATAATCCTCCGCCGACGCAAAAGTAGGAAGATGCTTAAGTTTCCTCTTCTTCGCCTTTTTGCCTTGCTTATCCTTCTCCTTGGCTGATGTAACCCGGGGCGCAGCCTCCTCAACATCAGTATCATCATCCATATCCATATCCATATCCACGTCGACGGGCACGTCCTCGTCACTATCGACAAACGCGTCCTCGTCATCGAGATCCAAGCCGTCTATGCCATCGTCATCTTCGCTCGCAGCAGCAGCCCCTGCATCGTCCTCGTCGTCCTCGTCGTCGCTTCCAAGATTCAGCTCGACGCCTTCATCCATACCCACGCCGCCAGCTTCATCATCATCGTCATCACTCATCATATCCTCCATGTCGACATCACTGAAGCCCTCGTCGTTGTCCTCATCGCCTTCGATTTCCGGTCGGCTATTCACGAGCGCCTTCCAGATCTCCTCTTCTCCCGATTCGTCGTCGCTCTCCGCATCCTCCTTCTTCCGCTTCTTCTTCTCCTTCTTGGTGGCTTGCTTGGCCTTGCCCGCCTTTTCGAAGTACATATGGAAAAAGACCTCGTCCGCACGGACATCGTCGACCTTCTTGCGCCAAAACTGCTCCGAGTTGAGGGCGTCGTGTGCGTCCGATCCCCGTCACGGGAGGTGACGAGATAGTCGGCAGCTTTGGTAGCGCCAGACATGGGCTGCATGATGGACGTTCCGTGGGTAGCCTGCGTCTTCGCTTTCGCATTCTTGAACGCGAACTTGTCGAGGAAATTCATAAGTGTGTAGATGGTCGGGTCAGGTTTCTCCTTGATAACGTCTTGGTTGAGAAGTTTTGTCGCAAGGACATGGACGGAGGGGTGGGGTGGTAGTGGGCTTGGAGAGGTAGAAGCTCCCAGAGACAGGAGAGATCCGCATGCGCATACTCCGGGTCCCGCTTTTTCGCGTCGTAACGGGGTCGCTCCGAGACAACCTTCTCTTTGGGTGCCGCGGCCTCGCCTTCCTCTGGTACATCATCGTAGTGCTCTTCACCACTGTCCGAAGCGTTATCTTCGGGTGCCGACACCATCGACTTGAGAGTGGGGAACGTGATGATCAGCTCGTTGACCAAATACAAAACTCCGCAGATGAAAGGTGGTTCATGCAAGTGGATGATTTGCAGCAGGCGCTTTACAAAAGCCTGGACCCGCTTGATGCTGGCGTCCGCCTTGAGAGACCGGTATAGAAGATTCAAGTACATAATATGCTTCGAGGTTGAGATGAGACGAGGGTCCAAAAGAGATTCGTAAAGAGTGCGGTAAAAACGGTCGGTAGAGAAAAATGCTTCGTCGAAGAAATTTGCTGGATCAAGGACATGGCTTGAACGCTGGTGTTGAAGTTGGCAGAATGGGTAATTTCGAAGATGGTGTTGATCTGCTCTCCAAACCTGTAATCTGTCAGACACGTTCAAGGCATATACCGGATCTTGGAACTTACTTCTCGTCATCCGTCTTCGCGAAGGGAAAAGCACGGTTGACGCCAGTCAAGATGGCAGATATCAGCTTCTCCCGGATCTCGTCCTCTACCTTGAATTCCCGAGTCGCAGCCTTTTCCGCCTTCCTGCGCGCCATCTTTCCTGGCTTGCTGCCTCCGCCTTGAGCATGTCCGTGCTTGTTCAGCTTCAGTACCTCCTCTTCCTTCTTGTCGTGCTCTTTCTGCTTCCTGAGAAGTCCCACAAATAGACTGAAGTAGATCTCTAGCAGCTTGTTGGCCACTTCCTGGTCACGGGCACTCAGGACCGTCTGGTTCAGTGTGATGACGGCGTAGTATTTCGCCACACTGCTCTGGTTCGGTCGAAAGAGAAGATCGGATTCAATAGAGGTGATGATGACGCTCTTCATCAACGGGTGGGTGATCTGCAGCTGGAGCAGTAGGTAAGACGCCCGCGAAGCCACCTTTTTCTCCTTGTCGCCAAGCTTGTTGATGAGCAGTCGAAGCAGATTCTCCTCCTGCTCGGGCTTCTCCTTCAGCAGTTCCCACACAAAGGTGACGGCGCGGTTGCGCGAGTAATCGACCTCGTCGTTGGACCAGCCTTCGATGATCTTCAGCAGCTCAAAGTATTGCTTCTTCAGCCAGTCCTCGTACGCCCACGCGATGAGATGGACCTTCTGGACCTGGCCCGGCAGCCGATCGCCGTACTTCCAGCTAGCGGCCTTGCCCTGAAGGGCACATATCAGCCCCGGCTGACGCGCAAAGGCCTTCAACTTTCGGTCGGGTGGCAGTACGACGCCCTGGCCCAGCAGATCCTTGAGCGCCGCCAGCGCCATCATGGCGGCATTCCTGCTCTTCTTGCGCGACAGCCCGAGCAACTGCTCAAAGGCCTTGGTCGTGTGCAAGGGCGACTCCTGCACCAGCAGCGTCAGGGCCGAGACCTTGTCCTCCATGGTGCCGGACGTCATGACGGTAGACATGAACTTGTGCGACGAGTCCTTGGACAGGTGCGAGCGGCCATATTCGGTCGTCTCGGCCTCGAGCAGCTCGTCGGCATACTGGTGCAGCGCCTCGAGGACGTGGCGGGCGGGGACGGTTGGGTTTCTCGACCGTGGGCAGGGCGGGCAGGGCGACGGCGTGCCATTCGGGCTGCGGGGTGAAGAGCTGCGGCGCATCAGCGGCCATGCCTGTGTATATACGCGACTCACTCACCAGCGCGGCTCGCAGTTTTGCCTCGCCGTTCTTGCGCGCGTCCTTCCTGTCCTTCCTGTCGTGTTTCGCGCTCACCCGGCTCGTGTCCGGGGGCCCGCCCGCGCTGGGCCATCTTTCGTCTCGGCATGGGTCCGCTTCTTCCCCATCTGGTGTGGGCGGGCGTCGGTGGGCTGCTGCAGGGCTCGTCAGAGATGTCTCCCTGACTCCGTCCTTGGGTTTTCTCGAGGCCTCGTCACGTCGATCGAAAACGAAAATTGTGGATTATGTAATATGCGCGCTAGGCGGGATCCGTCCGTCCGAGCGCCTTTCCGGCATCGGCCGATGATGCGACGTGACTCGAGCAGTCGGTATGCGTTCCCTGTCCGTCCTGACTAGTAGGCCATCGACTGACATCTCGGAACTGTGCCAGTTCGTCTTGGGTCAACTACCCAGGCATCAAGACGCCGCTTCGCCATGTCCACCTCAGAGGGCGGCGATGGAGCCAAAACCTCCATAACACCGCTACTCAAGCGCTTGTGGCACGAGTCAGCGGCCACGAAGCCAGATGCCACCGAGATAGCCGCCGCCGTGGCCCTCATCTTCACCAACAGCTTGTCTGAGGTCCAGATGGGCGCTCTTTTGACCTGTCTGCATTTCACAGACCGCGATCGGCAAGCAGACGTCTTGACAAAATGCGCACAGGCCATGCGCGACTATGCAACCGCCATGGATGTCGACGGTCTTTCGAAACTGCTAGCAGAAAGAGGTAGGAAAGAAGGTGGTTACCAGGGCGGATTGGTATGTCTCATCATCTCACGTTTGATTGCCGTACCTCGTTGCGTTGAGAAAGTGTTGTCTGTAGATGAATAGCCTAACGTCAACAGTGTGTGACATCGTGGGCACGGGCGGCGACTCCCATAACACGTTCAACATCTCGACCACCTCATCGATATTAGCAAGCTCCCTGCTCATGATCGGCAAGCACGGAAACCGCGCCAGCACATCTCGATCTGGGTCCGCAGACCTGCTTGCCTGTACACAGCCCAAAGCCCCTCAGATCTCTGCAATTACCCCATCCACCATCCAGCAGGTGTACACGGAGACAAACTACGCCTTCCTCTTCGCCCCAATCTTCCACCCTGGAGCCCGCCACGCAGCCACCATCCGGAAACAGCTCGGCTGGCGGACCATCTTCAATCTCCTGGGGCCACTCGCCAATCCTCTGCATCCGCTCATCGAATCCCGCATGCTCGGTGTGGCGCGAAAAGAGATTGGGCCCGACTTTGCAGAGTCGCTTCGTCAGTCCGGTTGCACAAAGGGCATGGTCATTTGCGGAGACGAAGAACTCGACGAGGTGTCTTGCGCTGGACCTACCCACTGCTGGCGACTGGTCCAGAACCCCGGATCCAAACAAGTGGACATTGAATACTTCACCGTCTTTCCGAGCGACTTTGGCCTCCCATCCCACGCACTGAGCGAAGTGTCGCCTGGTGAATCTCCGGAGACGAACGCAGAGATTTTGATGCGCATACTAAAGGGCGAGATACCAGAGGACGATCCGATCCTGCATTTCGTATATATCAATACGGCCGCTCTTTTCGTGGTGAGTGGTATCTGCGACGCAGACACAAGCGACATGGGCCATGGCGACGACGGAAACGTCATCAAAGAGGTTGGCCCTGGCGGAGGACGTTGGAAAGAGGGTGTAAGGAGAGCAAAGTGGGCCATCTCGAGCGGCGAAGCCTACAGACAGTGGGAAAAGTTTGTTGAAGTGACCAACCGCGTGGCCTGATTGCCAAGACGAGTGCAGTCGCAAAATGAGACGGCTACCTACGTAATGATATCCCAGACTTTGTTTTATTGAAATGCGACACTCTAGGCGAATTTTGAATGGAAACGTTATTTCGCGTGGAGAAAGATTGCTGGTACTTTTTTATTTTAGAGAACAAAGCTGCGTCCTGCAACTATTCTATACATAGTGAAGAAAGTAACTAGCTATCCCTATTTTTCTGTGTACTAGCTCTGTGCAAGATATCGATCCGTGGATCACAAGAATACATGTGATCTAGTTGATGACGCGCTCATCGTTCGGCTTCCCGCAATGCCGGCGCAGTGTGCACATATTATTGCTGACAGAGGCTGCATCGTCTATAGGAATAATTAGAGCAGAGGGCCCGCACAGACATGCGTTGAGTTCCATGTTTGAAGGCATACCTGAAATGCAGCCACGTCGATGAGACAACTCGAAGCATTTATCGCTCGGCTCTCCTCACCCCCCCTAAAACTCAACTAAAATTAACCTTAATAGCTAATTCAATAGCTCTCTATAGCTAACTTTATTAATATAAAATATTTATTATATATTTTTATTATTAATAAAAATAGTAGCTTTACTAAATTTTATATATATATATATATAATTACCTTTTTACGCTCTTTTTAATTACTAAGTAGAAGGCTCTACTTTTTTATTATATTATTTAAGATAAAAGTCTTTATTATTCTACTTCTAGGTAGTTAATTAATAATAATATATATATTATTATAAAATACCAAAGTTTTAAAAAAACTATTTAGAAACTTAACCTTATTTTAATATTTAGAATTTTAGCTACTATATAAATCTAATAGCCTAGTGTATTAAAGAAATATTTATAAGCTAATTATATAGTAAGTCTTTATTCTTTTTAGAAATCTCTTAATTAGTACTCTTAGTTTTATAATAACTAATATATAGGTTAGAAAAACTTTAAGTACCTTTTTAAGCTCTATATTATTTATTTCTAGTGTAATCTTCTAAGTAAACCTCTATATAACTACTTGCGTATATAATAAATTAGTTAAATAGTATAAAAATATACTAATAAACTATTACACTATATAGATATATATTATATTTACTTAAAGCTAAAAGTTATAGTAATTAGTTACTGAGTAGAATTTTAAATTTAGTAAGCATATATAGTAGAGTAACTCCTTTTTATTAATACTATCTTAAAACACTTTTCTATATTAATAATAGTAGAAGAAATAACTACTATTATTATATATTTTTTAGTAGAAAAACCTCTTAGTCGCAAAAAATATATATATATAGTAGGGTAATAAAAAAACTAATGTTTTTTTAAACTCTTTTTTAAAGCTTATAACTTTTTATTTAACTAATTATTAAATTTTAATTTTTTATATATTATAGAGAAAATATAGTAGTCTTAGATAATCTATTAAAATTTTCCTTAGTAATTATAAACTAGGTATATAGAGGAACCTAAATATAGAAGTTTTAAAATCTCTATTTTAAAACCCCTATAACTTTTCTTAGACGTATAAAAAAAGGGTAATTTTTATATATATAAATACTATACTTTAGTATAGTATTATATTTAATTTTTAGTATAGGTTGTCTTTCTAAATATTTTTTTATCTAAGGTTTTTATTTTTTTCTACCCTTAAACAATCCGACGGCATTTTGGCTGCCGATTTAGGGTGCCGGTGCTGCCGTTTTCTGACGGTGACTTGCCACTAAACCTCCCTACTCATGCGCCGGACAGCTCGGGCGCACGTGCTCTCGGATTACCCACTTCAGCTAGCGTAGTAGTTGCGCTACTACCCCAAACTTCGAGGAAGCTCAGCAGCAGAGCTCTCGGCACCCAGATCACATTACATCCTACGTTTCAAAACACCACGCGCTCTCCTTTCCCTCGCACGGATACCTCATCGCCATCGCCATGGCACTCTCGTCCGGGCTCTCGCCCAAGCGGCGGGTTGCGGCACCCCTGCTGCCAGGAACGCGAGGGTGGGGCACAGCTCTCGACACCACTCGCTATTCTTGTTACTAGCAGCATGCTAACCCAAGCTAAGGCCGCCCTATCAGCGGCGTACTTAAAGCGGTTTCCTCGCCCTTCACAGAACCACTAGCAAGGACCGCCGCTTCTCTCGCTCATATACTCAACTAACCGCCCTACCTATCATCCGATACGCACATGCACCCCCCGCACCCCCCACACCAACGCAACCTGCGACGCCGTCTACCTATCGACGATTCCTCCGACAAGAGCGAATATACTAAGTCTAATGCCAATGGCAGTGTGTTATATTAGACACAGACCTTATAGATAATAAAACATGCAGTAACGAGGATAGCAAGCAAGGCGAAGAGGTAGAGGACTAAGTATGGCTCTTTGCTGATAAGAATTATCCGCCTTAGCACTACACTAGCATGCTAGAAACGTTTAACAAAAGAGAGTATACTAAGGAGGACTATAAGGAGAGTAGTACCTGTCTACTAGATTATTTGAAGACTAATGGAAGTAGTAAGTTATATGCTTTAACTCTTTGGACTAAGAAATGCGATAGTAACACAAGATAGATGCTAGACCTACCTAGGAAGAACAGACCTCTGCTCCTATACGACTGTGTCCGTCCGCACCCTATACACCTTCTTTAACTAGCTACTTAATCAGCGTTAAGGAAAGAAAGGTCGGAAACGCCGGGGGTATCAAGTTCGCCAGCTCCCTTGGGATGTACTGGAAGGTGTACCGCCTCGTATACGAGAGAGCAACAAGTCTTAAGCTAGACGGGAAGATAAACTAGAGCATGTATAAGGTCTGTCCTGCCTTTTATTGCATACCTCTTTACCCTATAGCATGTCTAAGCTGCATCGCAGGGTGTTACAAAAGCTAGCTAAAAAGCATGGCTTAAAGAAGATAGGCCGAGACAAAGCCTGTATGTACGTGGAGGACCTTACTTGAGTCCTAGAGACGAACCTTGTAACAACTGACTGAAAGCGATATTCCTATGGACGCTATTGGATACAAACCTAAGTCTACCTACAACTTGGCGGTTTTACGGCAAATTGGCCAAAAGCTCTTTTTAGCCTCTGCTATTGGCATGTCTAGGTTACGCTGCTCTGGGATCTAGAGGGTGGGCCTTATTAGGTGTTACTTGAGCTAACCTTTGAATTCACAAAGGAGTTCCTTAGGATTAAAGATATATAAGTTTTTTTCTTCTTTTAAGATCTGTTTGTCTTGTAAAGATGCTAATAATCTAGTTAGGAACACTTTCCCTATCCCCAAAGTTATCCATAACAAGACCCTCACCTTCAGCCCCCACGTGTTCCTACTTAGGATGCTCTTCCACGATGGGGCGTTTGCTGCGTACAATCTGACAGGTCCAGAAGAGCTAAGCAGGCTCTCTATCTCGCCAGAGCGCAATGAGCTCCCATTGCGTCTTAATCGAAAGCTGGATGATATTCCCGTCTTCCGCATGGCGGAGAGGACCCCAGAAGGCTGGGTTATCTCTAAGGATAAACGTCTCCCAGACTCTACGTTACGGCCTTGGATTAAAACCCTTGGGGAAATTATAGGGTTTGCACAGGTCACCTGGCCCTATTTACTACGCTATACTAGAGGCAAGGCATTTAACGAGAATAGTAACATTAGTCTTAGCTACTAGTCCTAGCAGATCTAGAACTAACATATATATAGGCAACGTTAGCGAGGCCATATAAAACCTAATAATAGGACATGCTAATATATGGATATTCTTAAAACACTACCTGTCGCAACGTGTTATAGTAGATACACAGGCGGTTGTGCGAGGCATACAACCCTAGGACGCGTTGATGCGAGCAGCTTGCACAATGAGTCGATCGATCGATTCCCGAAGGCCAAGAAGCCCTCACACCGGAGCAATCGGCATCGGTAAACGATTATCCTATCGTTCGCTCGCTGCTGGCGCAGCGGGAGCGACTCAAACGTAGCCTTGGAACAAGACATCCACGCTACTAAGCGCTTAACCACACCAGAGATTAACCAGACAAGGCAGCAATTGCGGCATGCTCTTTACTAGGAGATTAAAGAGCGCTAGGAGTACAAGCAACCTGTGCGCGATGTTAAGCAACAGCTTGCTGGCATCGAAGCTAAAGACGTTGCAGCAGCGGCGATGTCTTGTAACGCTATGCTCCCAGCCTAGAAGGCATTAGTTGACGCCGTCCTAACCCAACCAGGAACATCCCTACAAGAGGAAGTTAGCCGGCGCAACAGGGCCATTTGTGCTGTTATAGATTACTGTGTGGAATTAAAGAGGGTGGAATACACCTTCGTCGACTAAAGCAATCGAATGGTCATGCCGTACCACTAGTCACTGGGGAAGAGGAGTTACAGCGCAAGGTCGATAAGGAAGAGTTAGAAGCAGCTAAGGTGTTGGTATGCAAGGAGGAGAGGCTGAGGATATGTTTCGTATGCCTAGGTAACGAGAAATTGCCAACAGCTAAGCGCACACACTCGTTTTATACCCTAGGCGATCTTAGCACACATTTTATAAGAAAACACCTAGCAAATGTACAGGACGGAGATCTCCTTAGGTGCGGCGTCTGCGGGATCGACGTTGAGCACAAGATGCACTAGCAGCGACATGCGCATGAGGTCCATAGTATCGTCTCATTGCGAGTTGCATAAATCGAGGCTGCTACCCCCTTTGTTGCGACGCTAGTATAGTATTAACCAATTTATTCTACATTCCCTAGCATTCCCTCGTTGCCATTCTTAACACCGCTTTAGCGGCAAGCTTACATTTTCCTCTGTTTGCAGTACGTAACTCTTTGTGTAGTCTTAAACTCCACAGATCTTACACAGCAGTCGATAAAGGTAGCTGTATAAAGCATCGAGAAGACTGAGCCCTAGTACCATAACGCAAAGTAGGTGATAGCAAGCCAGTTTGATACAGCTTCATACGCCACCTCGCTCTCGCTACGGCCATTTTTGGTTAAGATTCTTTATTGCTGTAGTATCCAAGGGTTGAAAAACGATTCCAAACGAGAGGTAGATTACTGAGATGACAACGACAACTAAAGTTAAGTATATATCGAATAGCTAATTAGGTAACATATCCTATTGTAATAATAAAATTAATTATAATAGGAAGGATCTTAAAAACAATTAGCTAAACTAAGTTGTTGAAGTTAACAAACCTAGCTTGATCTACCTTAAGCCGATATATGTTTATCTCCAGAATAGTACTAGTTCCTAACAGGCACGAGAAGAAAAATGTCTCTCCTGCCTTACTAGCGTCTCCTACTTCGCGCTAGCCCAAGAAAGCATGCGTAACGTAACGTTACCCTTCTACTTCCATCAAATCCCGCCATGTTCCGCGCGCAGCCGCATAATTAAACCCGCACTTAGATCAATACTGTACATACAGTAACTAATAGCGATTATGCAACCTATTTCAACTTCCAGCAGAAACGTGGACAGTTAGCGCAACAATATCAACTCCAACAGCGCTGTCAGCATATCACGTAAGCATAGTCATAACCTTAAATTAGACAACAAGGCATTATTAGCAGGGGCAGCGCAAAGTGAATTTTGCGCTTAGCTGTCCTAGCTAGTCTGTAAATAATGTTCTGCAATCCGCCGCCACCATGTCATATAACACTAGGCGACATATGCGCCACCAGCTTCAACAATCCGAAACTCTAGGTATTTGACGATTTAGAGGAGACTCTGGACATTTTCAGAGCACTATAAAGGGTCAGAAACAATGGTATTTCGGTCCATTATTAGATCCCTCGCATGGATCGTACAGTAACACAGCGTATCGACCGTCCAGTTCTGGTCTAGGTGATCCAAACACATAACTTAGGGCTCTGTGCAGCATATTTTGGCGCAAGCCAAACAGCCCAGCACAAAAAACGGGCCCCAGCACAAAACGGGCCCCCGTTTTGCTCTGTTGAGGACAGTACGTCTAGGTCCTTCTACCCCTTCCGGCCTCGTGCTGTGCGTCCGCTTCTCCCTCTTTCTACTTTATAGTCTCTAATTAAGGACATTTTATCCTAGATCTTTTCTGTACAACTACTTTAAACACACATCCGCTTCCTAACGTCATGCGCTACGTCTTTCTGGTGGGTAAACCTCACCTTAACGCGACTAGTACTTACACCAAGCAGGATTCCAACGCCAATAAGTCGCTCCTAAGCCATGCGCGTGCTTGAATAAGAGAAGAGGGGGTATGATAGGTATCCTGCTAACGATTTTGCTAACTCTATAGTTTATTTCCTTAGTTAGGGCTTTCCTGTCTCTGCTTGCGGTTGCGGAAGCTAAGGATCTAGACTACGTCCAGTTAAAGCTCCTGCCATACAAGCTGTCTCTCGATCGCCGCCCACCCACTTCGCCTGCCTGCGAAACACCTTAAACTACTCCGGACGAGTCCCCCTCTCGCCCACACACCACTGCGAACGCCCAGCCGTCCGACTCTCTCCCTGCCATGGGCGACTGGCAGTCACACCCCGCAGGTTCTGCTCCTCGACTAACCATACTGGGAACAGCGGATAGCGATGGCCTCGTTGCCAAGTATACTACACTAGAAGATCACCCATCTCCCTATGAGCAGGCTGCAAGTATTGATACGGAGATGTCAGACCGCGGTGAAGATACCGCCGTGGTGCCGACAGCAAGCTGCTCTATGTCCCATATTCCAACGCTTCCAACGTCTGAAAATGCGAGCGACACACTAACTACAGCTGCCGACTCGAACAAGCCAGCAAACAATATTATGAGTGATGTGGCGGAGACTACTCCCCTGCCCTCGTCCTCCCAAAACGGAGCGTCACACCAAGTGCTCTTTGGCGTCACCGTCCCAGGCCTCCTCGAACTAGAGCCTAAGCCCAGTACATAATAGTATGTATGCATGGTCGGCATCGTCGCCCCCACCCACCTCGTTACCTTCGCGATTTAAGACGGCTAGACTCTCTATACGGAGGCAGTTCTTCGCGTGGGCTTAAGAATGCAGGAGAGATTATTGAGCTTAGTGACTATTTTCTTTAAGAAGATGCAGTAAGCTTTATAGAGTCCTGTCGCCATGGATGGCGACCAGAGGGCCTCTGGCACCGCCCTCCACTAAGCAATCCAACTACTGGCAACTCGGTAGTAGAGAGGATGCTTAAGAGCCTCCGCTGTGCCGAGACTACTGAGCATGAGTCTGCTATAGATCCAGTTAGGCTTAGAATGGCGAGGATTTTTCTTCACCATTATTTCGAGCAAAAAAGCATTGATATATAGAAGGATCCAAACCTCCTAAACCTACTTTCCTAGGGTAAGAGAATATCTAGCGTTGTCCTAGACATAATCCTAGAGAAGACATGTATAGCCGCTACGACAAACAGGTTAGTCTACGAGTGAGGAAGAAGCGCTAATAGAGCGTGAAAGATCATAAGAAGCTGGGTAAACGATAGTCTATTCTAGCAGCCTACCTAGGAATCGGGATTATAGTAACTTGCAGTAGGAGCCTCGAAACTCGCATATAAGATCTAAGTCTACGCTTAGGAGTTTATCATCTGTTAATACCGTTAGGAACAACACAAAATTCACAGAGAGAATAATAATGGCTCTGTTAACATATATACTAAACGTATACCCTTAAGGGCGTTAGAGCTAACCAAATGGCAGACCCTTTCGTTCAATGCATTATGGAGGGAGCCCCATTATCCGCATGGCCAGCAGCGGAGACATTAGCTGATATTGACGGATATGAACAGGAAAAGGAGAAAGAGCGCTATGAAAAGGATGAATGGCAGCTAGTGGCCCCTAAAAAAAACTTTGTGCGGCTCATCTCGATGTAAGAGAGCTTAGCGTTGTCGAACCACGCTCTAAAGAAAATGTTATATAATCTATTCTTAGCAGGTTGCGGGAGAGAAATCCTCTAAAAACCTGCTTAGTAATAAGCATAGCCCACAGCAGGGGGCCGCTCCTGCGCATCATGCCTTTCTGCATGGCCCTATAGGGCTCTGTGCAGCGTATCTTGGCGCAAGCCAAACGGCCCAGCACAAAACGGGCCCCCGTTTTGCTCTGTTAAGGACAGTACGTCTGGGTCCTTCTACCCCTTCCGCCCTCGTGCTGTACGTCCGCTTCTCCCTCTTTCCACTTTACAGTCTCTAATTAAGGACATTTCATCCTACAATGTTTTCTATGCTACTACTTTGAACACATCTGCTTCCTAACGTTATGCGCTACGTCTTTTATAAAGTGGCACACTATTCTTTAGAGTATTTACTATCTTAGTGTTAGTATTTAGTGACTATGCTCAAGATCCCCTTAAAGACGAGACTATAATAGAGATCATGAAACTTGGTGACTTATTCCTGCGAGAGGATGCTGGGAGCTTCATTGAATACTTCTGTCTTAGCTGGAGTTAGAATAGCCTTTAGGATCGCCCTTCGTTAATAAACCCGACTAGTGGCGGAACAGCGATAGAAAGCTCTTTAAGTTAATAGTTTCTACTATGCTAAAGTACTTAAGCAGGATTCTGTATTAGATCCTTTTAGGCTGCGAATAGCAAGGATCGTTCTCTATTACTACTTTTGAGTAATTACGCGTTAGTTCGCTAAGTAACCCGGACTTATTTAAGTCGACGTTTACGTGGTAGGGATATAGCTAGCATTATAATAGACAAAATCCTTAAGGATATGTATCGCTCTAAAAAAGATTAAATTGATTCGCGCGCATAGTAACAACGCCGAGCTAGCCTGCATAAGCACAAACAAATCGGGAAACGATGGTGCATAGTAGTCACTCACCTTGGGTTAGGTATTCTAATAGCTTGTCACCCTAGCTTTGCAGCTTAAATGTAGGTAATCGTCCCAAATAGAGAGCAAGCTCACCAAGCGTACAGCAATGGCACCACATTCACTAAGGAAATAATAGCGGTTCTTATAACGTATATAATTAATGCATACTCCTAAGGCGTCGATCTTAGTCGCACACTGGACCCTCTGGTCAGGTGCTTAATTGAAGGAGGGCCACCTTCCTCGCCGTGGCTTAGCGAGGCAGTTTTAACTACTATCACCGAATACACACAGGACGCAGAGAAGTAGAGCAATGCATTTAGAGAGTATTAGCAGTTGTTAGAGTTTCTAGAGGGCTTTGTACAGATATTGTAGTACCTATTAAAATAAATATTATTCTGCTTCGGTCAACCTTACGTAATGGTACAATGGGAATGTATTTTGTCGGCTAGGAGCCCACGAAATTCTCCAGGATCCTAACGGACCCCTTAGGTTAGAGTCACTGTGCCATTTATAGCCCTTCTAAGTTATATAAGTGCCTAATCTCTTCTTTCACTTCTACTAGATATAAACTGTTAGGACGCAGTTATGTAATCAGATAACTGGAAATTATATAGTCAGTCTAACGTTAGTTCCCTAAGTCAGACTTCAATTAATCAAGCACACATAAACAACCATGCCGGTGGATTGGAGGCCAGACACGCCTCTTAGGGTATTTATTAAAGAGCATCGCCATACAACCCAAGCGAAGAAGTTTAAAGGTAGAGTCTTTAATAATAAAGGGAGGGAACAAACAACTAGAACCCACCATAACTTAAAGCTCGATCCACACGAGATTAAGGGGGTTTTAGAGGTGCAGAGGTTTCTTTTACTAAAACTAGCAAGGCAGGATAACGGAGCGAAAGGGCTATCTCAAAGTAAGCCAACTAGTCTTTAAAGACCTTGGGCGATTCATGGCAGATACAGCCTAGGCAGTCCAGGCAACATGGAATAAAGGTGGCAAAAAGGGGCGCACTTTGAAAAGCTTGTATGCAAGTACTGTAATTACCGGGGAAAGTAGTGAATGAGGGGGACCCCTGGATGTAGGAATCTCGACGAGAACTCATCTGGTTAGCTAGTACTTTGTACGGCCGCCCTAAGTGGAAGGGTAACCCCCTCTAACGGAAAAAAATTTGTTAAAACCCGTTGGCTTATCAGTGATCGTACTAGCCGAAAGGGGTTGGATATGGTAAGCCGAAGGCTGGGGTTGGTTCTCGGGGATGGAGTAGGATTGCAAAGCACGAGTGCAATAGAGCGTATTGAATACTTTGTAATCTTAGTGAAAAGACTCGTTGCAAGTGGTTTAACATTGTTATAGATAGTCTTAACTTAACTAACTTATTGGTGGTTTAATTTAGTATTCTATCTAGCCTCGGCAGTTGCATTTGCCGTCCTAACGTTATAAGGTCGGTTAATCTTGAAACTAAATATTTATAAAAACTAAATGTTTATAAAAACTAATATTTATAAAAACTAAATGTTATAAAAAACTAAATGTTTATAAAAACTAAATGTTTATAAAAACTAAATGTTTATAAAAACTAAATGTTTATATAGGTAAAATGTTTATATAAATAAAATGTTTATATAAATAAAATGTTTAATAAATAAAATGTTTAACGTATAAATAAAATGTTTATTAAGTTACGCCCCGCCATATCCGGACTATACGCCTTATTTAGTTTTAATTACAGGATATGCCGCCGGGCGGAGGTGCCGGAACTTTCCACCTTATTAAGGTATAGCGGGAACAACCGGAGCTCAAAAGTTATTCCCTTGCTCCCGCTAGGACAAATAGAGTAAGATATTACCTTTCTAATATTAAATACAGTAATCGTCTACCCAAGGGGAAGAGGCACGGTCTATCACGACTCCTGGGCGACGGGGCTGGAGGACGAGGGCATCGCGACAAGTAACGTCATCCCAGCCACAGCTACTATATTGAAGGGAATCTTTTCTGGATCACGAGAAAAATGATTATCTCTACTCCGAATACAACTAACAAAGGTGGAAATAGATGCTACAAACGTACTTAGGGATACACCACTAAGCTCTTGTGCCTTTAAAAAAGACTGACTGGCAGCTACGTTTAATGACAATTGCGACATGGTACCGTCTGTACGATAACGCCGTCGCTACCACGATCTATATACCTCAAGGTCATGATCTTAATAGTCTTAATTAAATTTTAATCACGTAGGCATGCAGTTAAAAGCAATGTCTTACTATAAATGTTCTAGTGGTAGCAACGGAAACATTTTTAATTTTTGGTTGCGCCCGCTATACCTTGTTAAGTTGGCTATGCTCCGACATCTCCGTCCGGCGGCATGTTACGTGATAAAATTTTCATGCGGCGTGGTTGGGTATAGCGGGCTAAACTATTATGGTCTTGATTCGATTCTTCTAATTTATTAACATTATGGACCTAAATAAGGCTCTAAGTCTTATTTTAGTACATTATTGTCCTTTCAAGCTTGTTACAAAGTACCTATGGTATTAACTAAAGCGATTCGCTCAGGACTGGAACGAGACCGACCTGAAAGCAGACAACAAAGAGCTTATCTAGTTACTCCTTGCTATTCAACTATAGAGTGAGAACGTTCAGGACACACTACAGCGTTAGTCAGATACACTCCAGATTTCTAATACTCTTACCTACATCACAGAGATATAGTCCAGACAAACGAACCAACCACTAGATCGCAAAGCTTTACTAATATGCCTCAGCAAGCTTCTAAACGCACAAACAATTCCTTATTAGAGCGAAATAGTTAAGAAGGATCAATTGACCAGGATGTTAATCTAGGTGCCAGAGGATTTATAGAGGATAATCTTAGCAACTATCAAAGCGTTCGTAATTCGAACAGCTTAGACGCCAAGGGGTTGTTCGTTCCTAATAGCCACAATCCCAACAACAAAGGCCTGGGTTTAAATCTTAGTAATTATAACGATAATGTTCCCGCTTTTAACGGTAACAATCTTTTTAGTTAGGGTATAGACGTTAAAATGCCGAGTTACTTTAAAGACGCTATAGGGCTATTCAAAGATAGTTAGGTGCTTACGAACAATTCAGAAATAGTAAACTCTAAAGATGTGGAGGGTGAAACTGCGCCAGCAGACGAAACAAGGGAGATTACAGGATTATTAAGCTTTTAACTATCGTTAAACCCAGACATGCTAAGTCTTAACAGCGTAGAGGGCTACGTTCATAATTCTGCTAACTAATTAGCAGAATTTCCAAACACTCAACTAATACAAAACGCAGATGTTCTAGGTCCTAAAGATATAAAGGAAATTGAATCGTACCTTCAAAGCGCTTGCTATATAGGATTCCGTCCACTATACCAAACTCCAGAAGAGGATATGTCGAAGAGCGCAGTTTACGATATGTTTGATCCGCTTATATATAGGCGTTAACTGACTTAGCCGCTAATATGTAACCTTCTTCTTGCGCTAATTCCTGCTCCTTTGTCTATAATAGAGCCCGAGTCTTAGGATTAGGCAGAGGAGATGTTCTTAAACGATGGAGTTTCCGCCACTCTATTTGAGTCAATGCTCCTAGTCGTGGTGGACACCCTCAAAAAAAAAAAGGTATTCCTTCTTGGCTCCGGGTCCCCACCATTATCTATCCAGAGATGTTTGGATAATTGTTCGTGGGTAAAGGTTACCCAAGATGTACGTTCTCTCGATTATTCTGTACGATTCTTCAACTCACGCGACAGCCTGCCATCCACCCCAGTGTTGAAAGCACATTAATGCTCGTGCACTTGGCAACAGCCAGCTTTCACAATACAAACAATGACAAGATGGACGCACGAGATCTTCAAATAGACTTCATCAAAGCCATATTAGGCCCCTATCAAAACAAAGCGGTCCTTCAGGGACTCGGCATAGATCCAGAACAAGCTCCATATCAGAGATTCCAGATAGCAGTTAAGACATCACTTAAAGATTTTCCCTCAAAAGAGCTGCTTATCGAACATACTAGCTCTAATAACGTAAGCCTAGACAGCAAAAAGCTTCGCTAAACCTAGGTGCTGCTGTGCCTCTCGTGCACAGGCGGCACAGATCGCAATTCCACGGAGTGGCAAGCCAGTGCCCGGGAGCTAATGTTTCAAATACGCCGTGTCGGTGTTGCGTTTGTATACCATTCACGTTTGTTATTTAATTTCACTTTAGGTATATAACAAATCATATCAGTCGTCTAAAAGGAAGAGCCAGCGTTAATAAGTAGAGGCTTCAGACAGGGCGACACCTCAGTGCAGTGGATCTCTCAACAATCAATCCCCTTCTCAACAGCATTGATCCGTGCCGCTCTCGCCAGGCTAGATATTGCAGGTGACTAGAGGCCCCTACAAGGGGGTATCCGGTACACCCAGGAGACTCATAGGAGGGTCATAGGCGTGGTGCCTAATGATATATCTCCTTATTGCTCTAATTCCTTCAAATCATCATCCCGTGCTGCCCGAAGTATCTCGTTCATCTCAAAGTACAACTTCGGATTTGGATCCCTCCACCTCCCACCATTAGGGAATACCTTCCTTCGCAATCTATTGACGCAAGGGATCAATGGCTAGTAATATTCCGCAAAGTATTCCTAGGCGGTTTTGTGAAAGATTGCATCATCAGATACAATCCCCAGTTTCATAGTAGCTAGCTCCTCCGTATCCGCAAAATTCCATTTGTCGAACCATAGTACCACCCTCTCTTGCGATCCGTTGTAGTGAATACATATCCAGAATAACACCCAGAAGAACGACTCGAGATCGTGCATAAATAAGTGTGGCTCTTCATCGTCTAGAAGCGCACCGATCGCCATAAATGCTCGTGTGCCAGTCTTCCCTCGCGCTCCTGAAGACTTCTCCCGCTGCTCCTTGATGGCAAGGTCGAGGTCGATTAAGAACGCGCGCCAGGAGGGGTTATCATTCTCTTCGTTCATCATAAGGTTGTTCAGTGAGATATCACGTTGTAGCATACCGGCTCGTGTGTGCAACAACTCGTATCCTTGGATACAGCCTTCCAAACGCAGCGAGAAGGCTAGTCCGGGAGCTTGCTTTGTAGATAGCCTTCCCATAGTCACGGACAATGACGCGACGATGCACCCGATTTGCTGTGTCGGCCTTCCGCCCTTTGTTGGAGAGCTCGAACAGGTTCGCTTAGCAGGCGGCAACGGTGCGCCGGTGCAGCTGGAGGACCGCTTGCGCCTAGCGACGCTGCTGCTCCGGCCTATCCGCGAGACGCGACGCCCAGCCGTGCTTGGAGGCGGCATCGAGCTTTCCGGTCTGTAGTTTGTCGCTTTTGTCATGTCCAAGCCACGTCGTACGCTTCTGCCGATATCGTCGTCCTGGCCGCCCACACAGACCGTCTCGTGGTGATAGTATCTCGCGACGTTGACCACGTCCTTCTCAGTCGCCTCGCGCAGCAATTCGCCCTCCTCCTCGCGTTCCGGGAATTGCCATGAGTCTTTGATCACAAGAGATGTTCGCGAATCGTCTCCCTCGCGATGTGCTCTCCAGCAGGTTGTCGCTCGACCGGCGACACAGGATACCCGTTTCACAACCTCGTCAATGACGAGCCGCTCAGTGTGTGGTTGTCTCGTTGGATCTCGATGTACCGCTTGTCCCCGGCTGTGATGATCGTGGGGTCAAATCCAAGCTGCTCCTCGTTTAGCCACAAGAATCCGAGCACGGCGGACACGAACTGTAGTCCATCTTCGTTAATGTCGAATTGTTCGGACGCAATGCCGCCCAGTCGGTCGAATTCCCACAGCCGCATGAGCGACCTGCACAGGGTAAAGCCGAGCACGAAGCGGCGGCTGTCCTGGGCCGCGAATACCTCCCTCGCATATCGCCCCAGGTCAAGCCACGCTTTGGACGCTATGTCCGCCGATGGATTGCTCTTAAGTTCTCCTAGTATGAGGATCTGCGACCAATGGCACTTGGAGTCAACGCCGGCGCTCGGGTCGTCTACGAAGCCGACATCCAACTTGCGGTCGGCGGTGGAGCCTTGCACGGGCTGGTGGGGCCGTGCCAGCGGCCGCCGTCGAGGCCTGGAGGCGGGCTGATTCTCTACTGCGAAGTCCAGGAGCTGGCCGGTAAGTGGCGCAAACCAGCTTAAGACGTCGCGTTCCCTCCCTCGCGTCTTCAGGCCAGCCCTGCCAGCCGCTCTCCTCTCGATAAAGCGGATTATCCCCTTCTTTGCACTTGTCAAACACGGCCTACGCCACCGACTTCAGACCTAGGACGCTTCCGAAGTAGGCTTTAAAGAAATCAGGGACATCGACGTATAGCTGTCCCAGTTCCTCCTTTAGCACGCCGTCCACATATTTACAGTGTTCGGTAGAGTTCGCAAAGCTGCTGCCCGTGTTGTGCAGCCATAGCGTTTGTTGGATGGATAAGGCGGGGCGGGGAGGGGGGGTCAATTCGGTAACAGCGGCTTCAGCTTTATTCCAAATAACGTTGTCGGGTTCCTTATTAAGAATCGCATTCCACAGAGGCCATATTCGTTCTATATCGAATTCGTCGGAGCTGATTACAGAGTTAAGTTTCGAGAGGTAGCTAAAGAGATTACTCCCAGTTTTCGAGCGTAGAAGACGAGCAGCAGGAAGGGACCTAAAGGGCTGAGACGAGGGCAAGCGACAGGTTCTGGATGTCTAAAAGTACGTTAGAACCCCATCTTGATATAGTCGGGCAGCGTTACCTTCATTTCCCATTTAATCCAACGCTTGCAAGGAAGGTAATATTCCTAGATCTTTGCATATAGAATTGAATAAATCGCAAACACTATTCAGTCCATCTCCTATCGGTTTAGATTGGAGTATTTCCGACCAAGACAGAATCGTCATCGTTGGCAGACGCGTAGGTCGCGATTGGGTTGCTCGAACGACGTCGCGTTTGCGAATTTTCGTAGGACCAAGTATGTCGGCGAGAGCCTAGGTAACCGAAATGAAGTGCGATGTGAGAAGGAACGCTGAGAAGAAGATGGAAGGGGCGAAGGCGCGACAACGCGCAGACCAGGAGGCTGGTCCGGAAGAAACGTCGGCACTCCTCGTCGGCTCAAGAGATCTGCTGCCGAACGCTGGCTCTGACGCCAAGTTTCGCACATGCTTATGGGACGAAAGGTGCAGAGTGGTCATACTCAAAGGCTGCAACAATTCCTTAGAGTAGGAAATGCAAAGCTCTACCTATGTGCATCCTCTCCCCGGCCCTTAGTGACACCCTTTTCGTTCCTCGAGCATGGCGCCATAGGTTAATTCACGATTGGCCAGCCCAGTGGCAAAGCTCGACGACAACAATAGGAAGCAAGGAACCCAATTAATCGCACATAGCGAAGGCGCACATAGCGAAACGACAGTAAGGACGAGGAAGGGCAAAGCAGTTTGTAAGAGATGAAGCCTGAAGCTCTACAGCAAAGAGGGCGGGCAAGAGGAGAGTAGCGAGCGACTAGTTTCAGCCAATTATATCAACACGCTAATCCAGCCAATATGAAGCCCGCCGGGAGCCAAGAAGCGGAGAGCTGCAGCGCGGGCGAGGCCCGTCGAAGGTGTCGCGTTGAGCGGCCAAACAAAGTAAAGGGTTCTCGTCAGCCATAAAATAAGGGGGTGAACTTTTACTTTACTTGGATGATGGACCTACTGCGGGCTGGCCCGCGTGCTTTCCGAACATGTTATGGCTTAACCTCCATACTATATCATACCAGACTATTCTAATCACTAGGGGCTGCTAAGTCATGGTAGCTGTAATAGGTGCTTTGGAGGCAACGTGTTCGAGGTAGCCCAGAACAATGGGTAGCCCACCGCTTGAGACGCGAGCACAAAACAATGACTGCTGGCTGCACAGAAGATTACTAAAAATACAAATGGATTGCTAACAGATATATATCTATGGCGTCGGAGAGGAGGCCGACGGGGTCGGCAGCGTCCACGCTAGGGTTCAACGCTTCTCGGGAGCGTTAACAACGTCGTTAATGAGCCGGTCGTTTGAAGCCTCGGGCTTTCCAATCTCGGGACGTTCACTAACTACTTGGGGTTGGCCAAGGAAGTCAAAGCCACCGCGATCCTCTCGAGGGAAAGGATCAATGAGCAGCAGGCCGTCACCACGACCACGCTGGGCTTCACGCTTCTCAGGAGCGTTAATAACGTCGTTGATAAGAATAGCGTCGGAAATGATGCCGGCGCCGTTGGCGGTATCCTCGAGGGCATCGCCAATGCGGCGACAGCCACCACAAGCACGCTGGGCTTCACGCTTCTCAGGAGCGTTAATAACGTCGTTGATAAGAATAGCGTCGGAAATGATGCCGGCGCCCGTTGGCGGTATCCTCGAGGGCATCGCCAATGCGGCGACCACGGCCGCGCTGGGGATCGCGCTTAGCAGGCTGGTCGGAACTAAGTGCTTCGTTGATTAAGATGCCATCAGCGACGATTCCAGCCAGCACCATTGGCGGCATCCCCGAGGGCATCGCCAATGCGGCGACCACGACCACGCTGAGGTTCGCGCTTAGCAGGCTGGTTGGAACCAAGTGCTTCGTTGATTGCGAGGCCATCAGCGACGAGTCCAGCGCCGTCGGCGGCACCCCCCGAGGGCATCGCCAATGCGGCGTCCACGACCACGCTGAGGTTCGCGCTTAGCAGGCTGGTCGGAACTAAGTGCTTCGTTGATTACGAGGCCATCAGCGACGAGTCCAGCGCCGTCGGCGGCACCCCCGAGGGCATCGCCAATGCGGCGACCACGGCCGCGCTGGGGAGCGGCGACGGGAGCGGCAAAAGTCATGCCAGCCGTGAAGGCGAGGATGGCAGCGACAGTAGAGGCGCGCATTTTGAATGTTTTCGTTGGTCGTGTTGAAAGGTTGGAAGTGGAAAGTTATTCGAAAAGGAAAGGCCGGATAGAGAAAGTGAGCGAGGCGGACCCGGTTGAAGCGAAAGTGAGAGAGGCTGATCTGACCAGCAGATTGAGCGAAAGAGGAGATGCGAAGAGGTATAGGAGAGAGGCGAGTGAATATAGCTGTAATGCTTTCTTATAGCTGGCGATAAGTCTCCTCTTTATACAAGCCCGCGTGCCCCCAATCTGTGCCTGCCCCAACTGCAGGTCGAGGTTTAACAGCCAAGAATCCTGTCTCTTTTATTGCTAAGCATTACAGCATGATAATAGAGTTGCGTACAAGTAAGGTCAGAGCATCGTTGTGAGCATTATGCAGTTTCCTATAGCGCCATAAAACAGGTGCAAAAGGTCAAAGAATCCGTCTCTTTTATTTGCCAAGCGTCACAGCATAATAATAGAGTTGCGTACGAGTAAGGTCGGAGCATCGTCGTGAGCATTGTGCAGTTTCCTATAGCGCCGTGAAACAGGTGCAAAAGGTCGAAGAATCCGTCTCTTTCATTGCCAAGCGTCACAGCATGATGATAGAGTTGCGTATACGGTACGGGTGAGGTTGGAGCATCGTCGTCGTGAACATTGTGCGGTTTCCTATGGCGCCGTGAAACAGGTGCAAAAGAGGCCGAAGAATCCGTCTCTTTCATTGCCAAGCATCACAGCATGATGATAGAGTTGCGTATACGGTACGGGTGAGGTCGGAGCATCATTGTGGACATTGCGGTTTCCTATAGCGCCGTGAAACTGGCCGAAGAACTCATTACTACCTTAGGTAAGCAGCACCTGTGCTCGGCCCCTTGCAATCTCCGATCTCCGATTTTACTGCATGAAACGCTGTGCTCCTGTTCCGAAGAAAAACTGACTATCAGCCGCATAGGGCCGACTAGACGTTATACTTCCTTGTACTACGATTGGTTGAGTGAGCACGGTACTCCCCCATGCCAAGCCTTGCGTCACAATCATGCACCTGGCAAGAGTCATGACGAAACTTCCTTGGCGAGCGTGACCTCGCTTGTAGCCCCAACCCACGGGGTAATAAAGGTCCGAAGGCGATCCGACATGTAGCAGGCAGTGGTGTGCACTTGGCAGACGGAACAACCATGACTTTGTTCACCTGTTTCTCCGTGCACTTGTTCCAGCATTCTTCCTGTTTAGGTAAGTTAGCCTTAGGATTCAGGCCTAACGTCGATGCGCCTTTGAGTTTCCAAAGTCTGCGCATTATGCGGTTCAAACTTTAAGTTCTCGTAAGCATATCTGTCTCAACTAGAGAATTTGGCTCATATAGTCACATGCATTAAAGGGCATTAAGTCAGTAAGGATAGTGAGGTTAACTGAGGTAGCAGGAGGTCTTAGTACATATCACCCGAAAAAAAAAATTTCAGCCCCTCCACCAACAAAAACATGTTAGTTGTAACGATTGAGGTAGCAGGACATAACAGGGGCCGGGCGAGAATCCACAAAGGCGGCTGTGCATTCACTCTTCACTTTCCTTTCCTTTAAGAGCATATTTGCCTTAACTCCACATTCCTAATTATTTCAATTATTTCTTAACATCTTATTCGTTGATTGCCTACCTCTTCATTCTTTCTCTTCTTTTAGTTATCTTACTTACCAAAATGTACTTTACAATAAGCCTTGTCGTATTAATACCACTAGTCGGTCTAGCGCACGCGGCAATAGAGCCTTCTATAAACAACCTTACTGTCAACTTCTTCACTGTTAACGAGGGTAAGGTCCTTCCTCTCTCCTGTTACGATAATTCTCCTATGCACTTCTCCCCTCCAATGTTGCATTCTGCTTCTCAGATTTTTATTTGGGCTGTTCCATAATTATTATTCTCCTTGGTCTCCTGGCTACTGTACCTTCATCGTGCAGTTTCGTTATTCATGCACGTTTCTCTCCAGTGTACTTGTATCTTATGCCCCGCCTTTTATGCACCAATATTTTGTGTAAAGGTCTTTAAGTACCGGTCCCCTTAGATAGGGACTCTTACGCACGGGTCTCGTTCTTATAGATGGAACCCTTTCATCAATCCTCCCTTTGCACCTAGTTTCTAATACCCTGTTTTCTCATTGCACATTATATCGGTCCACCCTTCACTCCCAATATAACTCTTAGCAGGCACCGAAGAATCCGTCCTCGCCGCCCGCGTGGGCACCTCCGCCCGCCTCCCGGGTACCTACGCCCTTCTCTTCTTCGACGCCGACCGCTGTTCCGGCCCCGAAGCTCTCTGCACTATAACCACCAACCTAACCTCCGCTTTAAGCACCACCACCCGCCTCGGCACCAGTCTTGACCATCAACTCATCCCCAGCACTGCCCGCGATGACGGCGCCACCGTGGAGTTTCCCCCCGAAATCGACTTAGGTGATGGCACCATGCGGCTGCTATTCAATACGACAGACAACGCTGCGCCGGCCGCGGCGTTAGAGCTGCTGGACGAGCCGTGGATCAACGAGCGGGTGGTTGCGGGTAGTGAGGATACAGGGCAGAGGCGTAGGTGCAGGGGTCGAGGCAGCAGCAAGCGCCGGTGCAAGCTCCGGCCCGCGTCTGGGAGCGGGAACTCCACAAGTACGCTGCTTGGAAATTTGTTGAATGGGGATAGGGAGAGCGCTGGACGGGTTGTTGAGAGGGGTGTTTGGGGGTGGTTAGTTGGAGTTGCAACTGTGGCTATGCTTGCTGTTAGGTAGAGCATGCCAAGTAGTAAAGTTAATATATATATCTACTAGGATATAGAGTAATATCTACTATCTTTAAAGATAGTAGATATAGTTTATAAGGCACTTCTAGCGCTTTAGCGCCTAAAAGAAGCCTTATTACTCCTTACAGATTTGTAGGGGTTTATAAAATAAAAGTAAATAGTAATTTAATTTATTACTATTTATTATACTTTATTACTATTTGTTAGAGGTGTAATTAGACTTATTAGTAGTAGAGTAGTAGTTTAACTAATAGTAGTTAAAGGTAAAATTGTGTAGTTAATAATAAGATTGCAGCAATAATATATTATTTATATAAAGTTCTTTTTACTTAATTTATTGTTTATATAATAGGTAAACCTATTTATCTTATCTATTTAGGTAGTAATATTAGGCAATAATATAATATTAGATAAGAGGGAAGACAAATGCTAGTAAGGGGTAGAAATTAAGGCTCTAAATAGAAAGAAGAGGTATATAAGATAGGGCTTTCCTTCCTTTATTCTTCTTTTTTTATCTTCTATTTTAAATATATCTCTCTATATATATCACTTCTCCCTAGCTTTTTTCTCTTCTTTTTTATTAAGCTAATCCTCTTTTTTGTATAGTGCTAACCTACTATAGATAATAGCACTTATACTAGCTAGCAACTAAGTTAGCTTTCTTAGCTTTAATCTTATTATATATAATTTTGTAAATAAAAGAATATATATTACTCTTTTTACTAGTTTCTATACAAACTATATATTCTTTTAGAATATCTCTCTATTAATATAAGTTTCTTTATTCCTTATAGATTTGCTTTTATATAGATACTAACTTTAAAATAGGCTTAGGAACTTAATATTACGTATATGCCTTTGCATAATATTAATATTATTCTTTTATCTAGTATAGACCTACGTTTATAAGCTACTAAGATTATTTAGCATAAAGAATATTTCTATACACTATTAGTCTAGTTGTATAGTTACCTTAGGGACACTTTATACGCCTACTACTATAGCAGTATAACTAGGCCTAGGCCCTTTACTAAGTGCTGTACGCTAGTAGGCTTTGAGGTAGGATTATACAGTTCTTATATATAGTAGAGCTATAGTACTAGGTGCGATTATCGCACAGAATAGGGCTAGAGTAATAGGGTAGATAATACTAGATAATGTCTATTAATACTAAAATAAAAAACCTCTTCTTTAAATAAATATATATTATGTCTCTTCTCTTTCTATATAAATAGTAGATAGAATTTTTTTTAAGTAATATATGTGTATAGAAAGAATTAAATAAATATATTGCGCAAAAGAAGAAGTAAATAATAAGGAAATAGTTCTATATAAAGGCTAGGAAGAACTTATTTAGGTGGGCTTAAGACGATTTACTAATGCTTTAATAGTAATTATTAAGGTGTTGCTAGATATTAAGAACTCTAGAGCCTAGTTTAGAGCCTTTTTTATATAGGCATTAGTAGCGTTGTTCTTTCTATTAATCTATCTAATTTTAGAAATCTTATAGTGCTTATATAATTTACAAAGTAATATAATATTAATTTATTAGGCGCTTTTTATTTGTAGTTCTTAGTTATATAAGATAGTTATAGAGAGACTTTAAATCTATATAGATAACTATAGAAATTAGCGGCAGACTAAGTGTGCGTATAATCTTCTAGAGAGTTATGCTAATAGTAATAGCATTATTAAAGCCTTCTACTATACTATATAGCTCGCTAGTAAGAACGCTCCTTATTACTCTCTTACACTTAGTTAAATTCTAGTGTATAATATTTGCTAGAATATTAAAGTTATTACTATTACCTATATAATACTTATTACCTAGAGTAATTAGAAATTCTAGCTATAAGCTTAGGTCCTTATTATTAGCAAATAAGCTATTAGTAAAGATAAATCGCTTTGTGTGATAGAGATCTAATAGTATAAAAGTAAGACTACACTTACTATTATTAATCTGCTATTAGATTTATATATTTAATACCTTAATATCTTTATATAAGAGTAATATAGTCTAAGTAGTAATAGATAAATTAAATGCAGCTTTTAGTTAGCATATAAAGATAATATAGGCGCCTTTTATATGCTACTCTATATACCTCTAAGTAGTATTCTTATCTTTAGAATTAATTATATAAAGGCCCTTTACTTAACCTTTTTATATAAGAACTATAGTGTTATATATAAGCTAAATTCTTTTACTGTTAAACTTAATAGGTTAGTCCTTAGTAAGAATAGTCTTATCCTTTATATAGAAGGCTACTTTCTTTAGCTCTTCTTCTTCTCTTTATATAAAGTTCTTATTAATAATACTAAAAGTATTATCTATCTAAAGGCTAGTAATTCTAAAGGCTAGTAATTCTAAAGGTGTGTTCTTCTTTATTAGTAATAAATAGATATAGATTATATAATAAAGTCTTTATGCTAAGTTTCTCTTTATAATAGTTATAGTAGGTCTTAAACTAGTAAAAACCTAATTTAGCTGCACTATAGAGTAGTTATATAATATAAAAGATTATATTTTATAGAAAGTTTGTGTATAGTTTCTTAGGTAGTCTAGTATAAAGTATGTAGTTTAGTTTGTTAGTAGACTAAATATAGGCCTAGGTAATATTGTATAGCTTAAAATATATTTTATATATTACCTAAAGGCCTACTTTTAATATAAGAAGTAGGCGCTAGCTTATTTTTTAGATAGTAGGTAATTATATAAGAATTTTATTCTTCTCCTTATTGGAGTGGCTAGTAAATATAAGGCGGGATTTCTTATATAGTTAAGTAGTCTTGCCCTTAACTTCGTATATAAAGTAGAGATTAAAGATTCTGCCCTTATACTTAGATAGGTTAAAGAGAATTTTTTTTAAGTATACTATTAGTAACAAAAGCGTTTATCTCTATATAGTCTAACCCTTTAAAAGGTGCTCTAGGTATTATAATTATACCTTTTATATAGAGCTTTAGAGATAGTTCCTAATTGCTTATCTTCTTTTTTAGGAAAGAAATATAGCATCTTTTTTTTTAGGTAGCCTCTCCTCCTCTTCTTTAGAGGATTTCTTTATATAGGGGCAATATTATTTACTTTATATAATAGTAAAAGAGTGTAATTGTTTTTATAATCGTATAGCTTAACTTATATATAGTAAAACTTTACTAGACTATTTTCTAAGTTAAGGATTATATCTCTATTCTTAATACTCTTAATTTTATATAAGCCTATTTATTTTCCTTTTTCTCTCTAGACTATAATCTTAAATTTAAGTAGAAGCCTAAGGACTTTATACGCTGCTAACAGACTATTATAAGTATTTAGCGTATAATTAATATTAGTTTTATTCCTTTTCTTCTATAATATCTTTATTGCCTTTTATATAGTAGTATTGTACATATAATAATATTAGGTAATAGAGAAGAATTTATATTAATTTTAGAATATGCGCTAAAGACTAGTAGTATAGGTATAAGGCTATTTAGGCCTATAGTATTATTAATAGCTTTAATAACTATCTAGAGAATATTCTCCTTATCTATACAATCTTCTAGTTTAGCCTTAAGAATATTAAAGGCTCTATAGAGAGGTGCGTATAAATACTTAACCTTTCCTATTACCTAATATACTTCTGCCTATAGGTTATACTAATAATTTTTATATAGTTTCTAAACTTATCTAATATAAAGTTTATACCTAGGTTATATATAATATAGTTGGGTAGACCTTAGTAGATATTAATTTTAAAAAGACTATAGCTTAAAATAATATATCTATATTTATAATATATAGTGCGTCTCTAGTTCTAATATATAATAATAATAATAATTTTATAGTTAAAGTAGGTATTATTCTTAATAGTAAACTTAAAGTAACGTAGGGCTTATTTATATAATTAATAGTAGTAGCAAAACTTCTAAATTTTATTTAGTATAGTAGTATCTACTTTATAGCTAGTATTAGTAAGTATTTTTTAAAATCTTTCTGTATAGAGATGTCTAAATTATTAATAAAGGTAATAGAGTTCTGATTTAGTAAAGAAAAATATAGTTTCTTTCTTACTAATATTAAAGAAAGAGTGTTTCTATTTGCGTATAATAGGTATAGTTATACTATCCTTTTATATAATAATATCTAGAATATTATTAAAGTAGGCACCTAGCTTATTAGTATCTGCTAGTAATAGTAGAAATAGTATTAGAGTATCTAAGATATAGTAGGTAATTATTTCTATTAAATTTATTATTTATATAGTTCTTAGAGATTCTTTTAGGTTCTAATCTTTAAAGCTAATATTAGTGTTACTAGGTGTCTAATTAATCTTTATATAGGGATTCTCTTATATGTATATCTCTAGTTATGCTTTACTAATAGTAAAAATTCTTACTATATCTATATTCTATAGTTTACCTTAGTATGTTATATAGTATTAATTTTTAAAAATAAACTATTCTGTACACTCCTCTAGCTCTATTTTATAAATATATTTGCTAGTTGTGTAGTAAAGATAGATAGTAGTAGTTAGGTAGGATACTTAATTATTACCATCCTTATTATTTTTATTCTACTTCTCTTCTTTATACAAAGCAGGTTTCTTATTATTATATACCCTTCTATATCCTAAATATAGGACTAAAATAGTTTTATATAAAGGCGTTTATTATTTTATACTCTTTATAGAAGATAATATACTATCTTATTATATAGGTATGCTTATCGCGTAAATAATTAGAAGACTAACAACCTTCCTTATAGCTTATATAAAACACTTCTTTAGTCTTATATAGAATGTAAATTGCAATAATAATAGTACAAATTACGGTCTCGACCGAGACCCACAGGCACTTCACAGTTAGATCACATAATTAAATTTTTTAATTTTAGAAATAACGCGGTTATAGGCAATTACCGCCTATAGTTAGTTTAGCAGCTTTTAAATGTTGTTTAACTACTCGATACCTTCCTTATTACACTTTCTTAGCTCCTAAAAGAACTTATTATTATCTATAGTGTTAAGTAGTCTTGTTAGGTTCCTCCTCTACTGCGCGATATATATTCTAGATTCGCCTTAGTCTATTAAGTAGTCCCTACGCACATTATTAATATATACATAACCTAAGCTAGTAAATAGCGGCACAGACTATATACGTAAGATAGATAGTATTTAATTCTATACCTATATATAAGCAAGACACTTATCTAATACTTATTCATCTAGTATATTACTTAGGGACAGTCTCTTTTTATATATTTAACCCCTAATTCTCTCTTAAGATCCTTTTTATTAGTAATAGTTATAATTAGTTTTACTTTGCCAAACTGTACCTTTATAAGTAATGTGCCTATACTAGCTGCCTAGTTTACCTATAGTAGTACTTAAGATAAATTTAGTTTATAAGGCCTATAGCGAGTAACTACTCTATTCTAAAGCTTAACTAATATTTATTTAGAGACTTAGATTCTAGAGATAGGTACATAGTTAGCGTGTCTAGTATCTAAGTCTTTATTAATTACTTCCTCTATAGTAGCAGCTAGTGTCTGCAGCTAGTGTAGGTCCCCTTTACTAAAAGCGTCTTTAAATATTACCTTTTTAACTTTTAGTATATTGCTAAGTACTTCTTAGACTATTATACTAACTCTAGTATTTATTACTTAGGATAGCATATCTTTAGAACTGCCTACTAGGATATTAACTAGTTTTCTTTTCTTTTTAGCCACTAAGATCTTTTTTCTTAGAGTTAGACCTAAGATATTATTAGGCCTACGTATCTCTGTATCCTCTATGCCTTCTATTAGGAACTCTTATTCTAAAAAGATACCTACTTTATTCTTCTTCTATTCTTTTTATTATTATCCTTTCTCCTATATACTATAAGAATGCCTTATTTAGAAACTTTAATATTTGCAATTATCTCTACCTTTAGTAATTCTCTAAGACTTAGTTAGGTTATTAGGGTGTTTAAGCTTATAGCTTATAGTTTATATAGTAGATTTAGGGATTAAACTATTACTAGTGTGTTTTTATCTAGAATAGCTTATTCCCTCTAAGCCACTTTAAATTCCTCTTTAAAAAAAGGCTAAGTGCTATTATCTTATTAAACGCAAACTAGCTACTATTAGCTTTTATAAACTAATTCTACCTAGTAAGTTATTACTATTATCGCAGCTTCCTAACTTTAAAGATATCTATAAGACCTTCTTTATTAATTTGTTTATTTGCCACTTATTCTGTACTAGGCAGATTAGCATTTAGTTCTTCTTACTTCTAGCGCTAATGCGTTAGATTTCGCTCTAATTATTATTTAATTAGCCCTACTAGACCCTTCGCAATTCTGTGTTATAGTACACCTATTTATTAATCTTAAGTAAATTCCTCTTCTTATATTTCCTATTTGCAATAATAGTCCTTTTTATATCTAAAGTATTCTTTAAAATAGTTGTCTTTTTGCTATATTAGGTCTATTACTGCCGCGGCCATATATATATATTAACTTATATTAGCGCTACTATATAGGCCTAAGACTAGGTTAGTGCGTAGTACTAGGGCTATTATAGTACTATTTGCTTTAGAGCCTACTCTACCCTTATAGTAATTTTTTAGTAGATAGCTAGGTCTAACAGAATTTTTATTTCTTAAGGGTCCTAATTCTAAACTAGAATATTCTAAAGCCTTATAGCCTTAGGCCTTGTAGTTAGCTTGTCTACTTTGTATGAAGAGATAGTTAAGCCTAGAATTACTTACGCGTCTAGAGCTCCATATAGTCTTATTTATTAGAAGTTTAGGTTAAGTCTAGCAGGTTAGAAAACACTCTATAATATTAATAGTACTTATAGCGCAATAGTCTAAGATAGTATTAGCGCTTAGATTTAATATATTAGATCTATTATATATTCTTCTCACTAAATTTAAGCCCTACTTAAAAGCTATCTCTCTATTATATTAAAGTTAAGCTCTATAGATCTCTTTATTAACTAGTTATTCTTTATTAGGATATTGCCTACTAGCTACTAGCTTAGATCTTAAATAAAGAGTATACCCTTTTAGCTTTCTATAACTATACCTACTCTTAGGTATTCTCTAAACCTAATTGCAAACTAGTTCAGGAAATTATAGATATTAAGGTTTATTATTACTTAATACTATGCTAGCCACGCCTTTAATACTTCCTTTATTTTTTTAGTTTAGGCCTAATTCTAACTCTAGTAATGCCTATATATAGCCACCACCTATAGCTTCTACTATGCCCTTTTTTCTTCTACCTTAGAGTATTTTAGTATTAAGAAGTTAAGTATATTTTAGATCTCTCTAGCTATAATATTCCTTAACTCTAATAACTTTATCTTTCTTAGAGTACTAGTAGTAGTTTATGTGTTTTTTATAGTCTTAAAGAAACTAGGTTATATTATCTCCTATAAAGTGTAGCTTTTTGCCTTGCCTAAGAATAGGTTAGGCTCTATAATAAGGCTCTTTACTAGATTTTACTAGGTGGCTTTATTAATAAGGGACTATAAGGCTATTACTATTTATACTATAATAGTATTAGCGTCTTTGGCTAGCTAAGGCGGTATTAGTGCTTTCCCTTTAAATCCTTATAAGGAGCTTTCTATAAGGGGCAAAGACCCTCTAGTAGGTATATAGATACCTTTATTAGCTTATCAGCATCGGCATAAGGGGCCGATTTGCACGTGCTTTGCACGTGCTAACGAACAGTTCCCAGCCTAACCTATCTCGCTACTTTAC
The DNA here is from genome assembly GCA_009805535.1 of Laburnicola sp. JP-R-44. Taxonomy (NCBI): domain Eukaryota; kingdom Fungi; phylum Ascomycota; class Dothideomycetes; order Pleosporales; family Didymosphaeriaceae; genus Laburnicola; species Laburnicola sp. JP-R-44. The sequence continues at coordinate 557,253 of SELF01000037.1, read as the reverse complement.
CTTTTTTAATACGTTTTTAGCACACCCATAGCTTTTCCTTATAGTGTTGTACTATATACTAAAAGGTCTGCAATATTTCCCTTCCTAATATCTTTATTAGTTAAGCTTATTATTTTTATAAAACTAACAGCCTAAGAGAATTTTAGGCTTAGGTTCTTACGCTTCCTAAGTGCTAGGATATTAAGGAACTTACGTATCTTGTTATAATCTAGGCTCTCTAACTAGGATTGCTAATAGTTATTTAGTCTTCTAGTAGCAAATATTATTATTACTAGTTATCTAGTTATTTTTAGTTTCTTAGGTAGTTAGAGTTAGTGTTTTAGTTCTCGTTTTTTTTACTTCTATTTCTGCCTCCACACACCTATACTTATTATTATCTCTTAGCTTTCTTTAACTCCGCCTTAGTTTTAGGTTCTAAGGGTAATATAGTATCTAGCTTTAGTTTCTTCTTAGTCTAGGTCTTAGTGCCCTAGTCTATTCTTAGTTCTTATCTATTTATAATTGCTTAGTTATCTAGTTCTAGTAGGGTAATTTTGGCTCTAAGCGTCTTTTAGCGCCTAGTTCTAACTACTTTTTAATCTAGGCTTTTATTTTTATTCTATTTCTATACTTCTTTATACCTAGGCCTATACTCTACGCATAATATTATATGTATGCTAAGGTTATTATTTTTTATTATTTGTTCCTAGAGGCTTAATATTCTAACTCTAAGAGTTGTTTAGTGCCTAGTTCTAGTTGTTTTCTAGTCTAGTCTAGTGCTAGTCTAGTCTAGTCTAGTTCTAGAGCCTACGCTCTATGCCTAATTTGTGCATATACTAGAGTTATTAGTATTTATTATTTATTATTTATTTCTAGTAGTTTAGTTTAATAAGGACTAGTATAGTAGCTAATTAAAGCTTAGGTTATATTATTGTTTTAAGGTTAGCGCTATGCTTAGTTGCGCCTAATTTCGCTCCTAAGTCTCTTTTAGAGTTTCTTTCTATCTCTAGTATACGCTATTCTATATACCGCTGCACGCCACTATTATTTTAACTTGTCTTTTTCTTAGGTAATACTACTTATCTATATTAGAGTACTAATGCAATGGCCTTTCTAAGGCCAAGGTTGCAGATTTAAGTTCTATGATAGTCGCTAATTTTGTGGGAGAACCTAGCCCTAATTAGAACTTAGTAGAAAGATAGATTAAGTTATGTGCACTTAAAGAAAGAAACTGCCTATTAAATTCTTAAGAGCTAATTAGGCACTAGCTTACTACGTAACCTGTGTAGTAGAGTTTATTCTACTACACTATATAGCTTACTAGTAAGAAAAACGCTTCTTATTACTTTCTTACACTTAGTTAATTTCTAGTATATAATATTGCTAGGATGTTAAAGTTATTACTATTACTTATATATACTTATTACCTAGAATAATTAGAAATTCTAGCTATAAGCTTAGGTCCTTATTATTAGTAAATAAGCTATTAGTAAAGATAAATAGCTTTACGCAATAGAGATCTAATAGTATAAAAATAAGGCTACACTTACTATTATTAATCTACTATTAGATTTATGCGTTTAATACCTTAATATCTTTATATAAGAGTAATATAGTCTAAGTGGTAATAAATAAATTAAATGCGGCTTCTAGTTAGCACATAGATACAATATAGGCGCCTCTTATACACCACTCTATATACCTCTAAGTAGTATTCTTATCTTTAGGATTATTATATATAAAGGCCATTTGCTTACCTATTTTATATAAAAACTATAGTATTATATATAAGCTAAATTCTTCTACTATTAAACTTAATAGTTAGTTCTTAGCAAGAATAGTCTTATTCTTTATATAAAAGGCTACTTTCTTTAGCTCTTCTTCTTCTCTTATATAAAGTTCTTATTAATAATACTAAGAGTATTATCTATTTAAAGGCTAGTAATCCTAAAGATGTACTCTTCTTTATTAGTAATAAGTAGATATAGATTATATAATAAAGTCTTTATACTAAGTTTCTCTTTATAATAGTTATAGTAGGTCTTAAATTAGTAAAGACCTAATTTAGCTACACTATAGAGTAGTTATATAATATAAAAAAGTATATCTTATAGAAAGTTTATATATAGTTTTTTAGGTAGTCTAGTATAAAGTGTGTAGTTTAGTTTGTTAGTAGACTAAATATAGGCCTAGGTAATATCTGATAGTTTAAAATATACTCTATATATTACCTAAAGGCTTATTCCTAATATAAAAAGTAGACGCTAGCTTATTTTTTAGATAGTAGGTAATTAGGTAAGAATTTTATTCTTCTCTTTATTAGAGTGGCTAGTAATATAAGGTAGAATTTCTTATATAGTTAAGTAGTCTTGCCTATAGTTTTTTTTTTGCGCGACTAAGAGGTTTCTAATAAAAATATTATAATAATAGCAGATATCTCTCCTACTATTATATATATAAAAAAGCGTTTTAAGATGTTAATAAAAAGGGGGTTAGCGCGTTACAAGCAAGCTTACCGAGCTTAGCGCGCCTACTTTAACTAAAAAAAATCTATATATAAAACTATAGATAAGGCCACATTACTATACTATAGTTTAGAGTAGGAAGAAGGTATAAGATAGCACTAGCGCTGTAACACTATAACTATTATCTCCTCTACTATTATTTCTAAAGATATTACTAAAAGTAATAGCTATTATATTAGTAAGTTTATACTACTTATAAGATATATACTAGAAACTTACACACTATAGGTACACTAACCTTAACACTCTATTTTCGTATTAAAGTTAACCTTAATAAGATATCTATTACTATTGCTCTATTTTCTACTATTTTCCTAAGCTCTCTAATACTAATATTACAGTTAACGCCGCCTAAAAGTACACTCTAATAATCTATCTATTTACTACTATTACTAGATCTACACTAGAATACTACTCTATTTAGAAAATTATTAATAGGTTAAAGTAAAAAGTATATCTTAGCCTATATAAGGCAGTCCTAGTGTACTAGTTAGGCTAGCAATAAATTAGTAACTAGAGGCGTAATAATAGAGTTATAGAGTTTTTGCTATAGTTTATTATATTATTATAGGTTAGGATAGTAGTAATAAAGGGTAAGATTAAGGGGTAAGAAAAGGTGTTTATTAATAAGTGACTAGGGGAGGAGAGTGTTATATAGATACGTTAGATTCTTATAGTTATAGTGTTAGATAGTAAGCGTAATGCGTAAGTAGTGTAATTACTAATAATAGTAATAATAAAGCTTAGTTTTCTATGCACGCTTTAAGTAAATTTAATAGGTGTTAGAGTGCTTATAAATAATTAGGGAGCGAGTACGCAGTAACTACTATTGTATTAGTAGAGACTTAGTAGACTATATTTCTAGGTGCTAGACTAGAGTGGCCTTTCTATCCCAACCTACGCAGGCTCAAATTAAAAAAAATGTGGTTAAAAAGGGTAATTAACACTAAATAAATAATGCGACATAGTCTTGACTATAACTTCTTATATAAGGTAGAGGTTAAAGATTCTGCCCTTATACTTAGATAGGTTAAAGAGAAAAATCTTAAATATATGCTATTAGTAATAAAAGTATCTATTTCTATATAATTTAACTTTTTAAAAAGTACTCTCTAGGTGTTGTAATTATACCTTCTATATAGAGTTTTAGAGACAGTTCCTAATTACTTATTTTTTTTAGAAAAGAAATATAGTATTTTTCCTTAGGTAGCCTCTCTTCCTTTTTTCTAAAGAATTTCTTTATATAGGGGTAATATTATCTACTTTATATAATAGTAAAAGAGTATAATATTTTATATAATAGTATAGCTTAACCTATATATAGTAAAACTTTACTAAACTATTCCTTAAGTTAAGAATTATATTTTTATTCTTAATATTCTTAATCTTATATCGGCCTATCCATCTACCTTTCTCTTTTTAGACTATAACCCTTAGACCTAAGTAGGAGCTTAAGGACTTTATACGCAGCTAATAGACTATTATAGGTATTTAGCGCATACTTAATATTTGTTTTATTCCTTTTTTTTAGTATCTTTATTACTTTTTAGATAGTATATTTGCGCGTATAATAATATTAGGTAATAGAAAAGAATCTATACTAATTCTAGGATATACACTAAAGACTAGCAGTATAAGTATAAGGCTATCTAGGTCTATAGTGTTATTAATAGCTTTAATAGCTATTTAGAGAATATTCTCCTTATCTATATAATTTTCTAGATTAGCTTTAAGAATATTAAAGACTCTATAGAGGAATGTGTATAAACACTTAATCTTCTCTATTACCTAATATACTTCTATAGGTATTTACTTATAGGTTATACTAATAATTTTTGCATAGTTTCTAAACTTATCTAATATAAAGTTTATATCTAGGTTATGTATAATATAGTTACGTAGACCTTAGTAGACATTAATCTAGTATCTATAGAGGGCTTCCTACACATCTTATATAGATATTAATTTAAAGAAGATTATAGCTTAAAATAATATATCTATATTTATAATATATAGTGTGTCTTTAGTTCTAATACGTATAATATTAATAATAATCTTATATAGTTAAAGTAGGTATTATCCTTAATAGTAAACTTAAAGCAACGTAGGACTTATCTATATAATTAATAGTAGTGGCAAAACTTCTAAATTTATTTAGTATAGTAGCATCTACTTTATAGCTAGCGTTAGTAAGTATTTTTTAAAGTCTTTCTATATAAAGATGTCTAAATTATTAATAAAGGTAATAGAGTTCTTATTTAGTAAAGAAAGATATAGTTTCTTCCTTGCTAATATTAAAGAAAGGGTGTCCCTATTTATATATAATAGATATAGTTATACTGTCCTTTTATATAATAATATTTAGAATATTATTAAAGTAGGCATCTAGCTTATTAGTATCTACTAGTAATAATAGTAGAAATAGTATTAGAGTGTCTAGAATATAGTAGATAACTATTCCTATTAAATTTATAATTTATATAGTTTTTAGAGATTCTTATAGGTTCTAACCTCTAAAGCTAATATTAGTGTTGCTAGGTATCTAATTAATTTTTATATAGGGGTTCTCTTATATTAAAGATATTTGTCGTGTTAAGATTCTAAACAAGGTCGAATCCGTACTATACACAGAGAGGAGTAAAATAGAAGATACTAAAATCTAGCACCTAGCACATAGTAGTAGTAACAAAATATACACAAAATAATAATAATTTTATTATTAATATTTTGCACAGCGGCATTATTAACAGCAGTTAATAAATAGTCTGCTATCTAGCATAACTAAGTTACATATTATCTCTTAACTAGTAGACTATTAGAGAGCTGTAGTGGACCGCGAAGTTGCAACTACGAGAGCAGTGTGGGCAATAAGATGCTTAACCATAGTTTAGTTGTCGCGCTTACGACCTAGCCTAGCAGTAGCGTAACTATAGTTTGTTGTACGCATAGCGTATAAAGTCTACCTCTTACAATATTAGCAATACCTAGTACACTAAATCTTTATCTTTAACTTATATAAGACTAAGTCTCTTAAATTTAACTCTTTATTATATGCGGCAACGCAACACCTTTCTAGTGTCCTAAGATTGCGTTGTCTAATACCCGCGGTTAGACAACTGCCAGAGAATTCGAAACCAGTATAGAAAACTAGCTGGGCAATATTAGCCATCTAGCCTACCTACTGCAAGATAAGGTTTAAGAGGCAGGGCTGTTAAAGAACCAAATTAATCACAATTATACTATTCTAGAGGTTACATCTAATAATCTATTTAGGCCATATACAATCTTTACGCAACTCTAAATCCTTAAGTGCTAGGCTATCCTTTTATACACAAGATCTAAGAAGAGATACAACAACCTTTGTAAGAAAAACAACAGCACCTTACTATTACGTTGCTAGCAAGGCTAGAGGATAGGCTAAGATATAGTAGTAGGCGTCTATTAGAGGAGGAGCGAATGTTTCTTATACGTTGCTAGAGCGCGCGCGCGCAGCTATAGCGGGAGAAGCTCCTAGCGGCAGTTAAGATTATGCGGCCACATAAGGACAATAAGGAGTAAGGGCAACAGCGGCAGCGGAAGCACAGAGGAAATGGGCGGCGGCAGCAAGATCCTAGGGGGGCGGTATACAGCTCGCTAGTTGCGAGAGGAGATCTACTATAGGAGAGTAACAAAATAGTTAGGTTAGTTACTATTATAATTATTGTTATTATTGTTGCTGCAAAAAATATTATTAAAGAAAATTATTAATTATATAGCATAGTAGTTAATTAAATAGCCAGCTAGGGTTCTCTTATATATATCTCTCTAGCTGTACTTTACTAATAGTAGAAATTCTTACTATACCTATATTCTATAGTTTACCTTAGTATATTATATAGTATTAATCTTTAATAATAAAACTATTCTATATACTTCTCTAGCTCTATTTTATAAATGTGTTCGCTAGTTATATAGTAAAGATAGGTAGTAGTAGTTAGGTAGAACACTTAATTATTACTATTTTTATTATCTTTATTCTACTTCTCTTCTTTATGCAAAGTAGATTTCTTATTATTATATCTTTCTATATTCTAAGTATAGAACTGAATAGTTTTATATAAAGGTGTTTTATTATTATATTCTTTAAGGTCGCATTGTTTATTTAGTGTTAATTACCCTTTTTAACTACATTTTCTTTAATTTAAGCCTGCGTAGGTTAGGATAGAAAGGTTACTCTAGTCCAGCGCCTAAAAATATAGTCTACTAAGTCTCTACTAATATAATAATAGTTTATATATAAACTGCGCCCTCGCCCCTTATTATCTATAAGCACTCTAGTAGCTATTAAATTTACTTAAAACGTACACAAAAAAAACTAACTTACTCTATTATTATTATTATTATTATTAGTAATTACGCTATAAGCGCGCTACTACCCTAGCGCGTACTTATGCGTTACGCTTACTACCTAACGCCACAACTATAAGAATCTAACGCATCTACGCAACACTCTCCTCTCCTAGTAACTTATTAATAAATACCTTTTCTTGCCCCTTAATCTTGCCCTTTATTACTACTATTCTAACCTATAATAATATAATAAACTATAGTGGAAACTCTATAACTCTATTATTACGCCTCTAGTTACTAATCTATTACTAGCCTAACTAGTACACTAGAACCACCTTGTATAGACTAAGATCTAAGATATACTTTCTACTTTAACCTATTAATAATCTTTTAGATAGAGTAGTATTCTAGTGTAGATTTAATAATAGCGGCAAATAAATAGATTATTAGAGCGTACTTTTAGGTAGTGTTAATCGCAACATTAGTATTAGGGCTTAGAAAGATAGTAGAAAATAGAGCGATAGCAATAAATATCTTATTAAGATTAACTTTAATATAGAGATAAAGTGTTAAAATTAGTATACCTAACGTGTTTATAAGCGTGCCGTTAGTATAAGCGAGCCCGTTAACCCCACTAACTTTTTGTAACGCGCGATAAGCAAACTATAATGCCTTAACTAACTACAACTCAATTGCCCTATAACAAAGGAGATATCTTCCTTGCTATCTTAGCTATTAATAAAAATTTAGATTTAGAGCGAAAATCGCGCTGCCTTAACGTTTAACGTCCCTCAATCAACGCTGCGCGACTAACGCGCCGGAATTGCTGCGCGACGCGATTACCAGCCCAAATTAAAGAAGCTTACTAAGCTAGAAGAGGAGGTAATTGTTAAGCAAATACTTAACCTAGATTCGCGAGGCTTTGCGCCCACTCTAGGTGCTGTACAAGATATGGCGAATAAGCTGCTCACTAAGCGCAGCGCAGGCTATGTTGGCTAGCAGTGGCCTAGGAACTTTGTTAAGCGAACAGACAGCCTCACAACGCGATTTAATTGACCCTACAATTGACAGCGAGCCCTCTGCGAGGACCCGATAGTTATACAGGCCTGGTTTGAGCTAGTAGCACGTATAAAGGCCACCTACGGTATCTGCGACGAGGATACCTTTAACTTCGACGAGACTGGCTTTCTAATAGGTAAAATATCCTCCCAGCTAGTCGTTACTGGCTTAGAGAGGCGTGGCTGGCCAAAAGCGATCCAGCCAGGCAATCGTGAGTGGGTGACGGCGATCCACGGAATTAACACTGCTGGGTGGGCAATTCTGCCCTTTATTATCTTCGCTGGCTAGTACCACCTCTCTGCCTAGTACGAGGGCGACAATATACTAGGTGACTAGGCTATTGGTCTTAGCGATAATAATAGCTAGACTACAAACAAGCTTAGTGTTGCCTGGCTACAGCATTTTATTAAGCATACAGTAGAGCGTAGAGTGGGCGCGCGTTAGCTACTAATACTTAACGGCTATAAGAGTTATAACTTGCTTAAATTTTAGAAGATCTATAAGAAGAACAAGATCTACACTCTTTGTATGCCGCCATATTTGTTACACACCTTCTACAACCGCTTAACGTTAGCTGTTTCTCGCTGTTAAAGCGGGCGTACAGGTGTCAGATTAAAGGGTTTATTAATGAATAAAGTCCATATCTTGATAATGCGTAATATTGGTTGTTGTTGTTCTTTAGGGTGTCCTCCCTCTAGAGGTCTGCTTATGCGCTATTTTAATTCTTGGCTAATCCTCTATACTATCCCTATTTGGGTAGGGGCTGTTTCATCTCTCTCCTGCCACTCACAATAGTTATTCGGATCACCTATCCAATCTAACACACCCCCTCAGCTCGGCGACCTCGCCTTAAGCTATTCCCTATTCATTCTTAGGTAATCTAGGATGTCCTAGCATCTACTATTCTCCCTAAGGCTTCAATCTTTTGTGTTATCGCATCTATTTCTCCTTACTCTACAATTATACAGTCCTTCACGTTTGCCAGTCCTACTTAACTTAGGAACTAGGGCTAGGTCCTAATAGGAAGGGTCTTAGTGAATCCATCAGCGATTATATCGCTCAAGGGGGCATATATCACTCTAATTAACTTCCTTTTTACCTCCTATTATAGCCAGTAATTGTAGATATCCACATATCGGAGCTTGGTCATTAGCTAAGAGATCTCCTTGTTAATTAGCCAAATCGTCTGCTTGTTGTCGCACTAAATAGTAATCACTAGGTCTTCTAGTGTTACTTAAAGTTTGTTAAGCAGCATCCGCGTAAACATAGCTTCCTTAGCTACTTAGGATAGTGCTAGGAGCTCTGCCTTAGTTGTCGAAGTAGTAACTGTGTCCTACTTGTTAGCTCGCTAGGCAATAAGACCACTAAATAGTTTAATTGCGTACCCTTAGGAACTCTTCTTATCTATTATGTTGTCTGCAAACAATGCGTCGCTAGCTATAATAAGACTATTATTTCCTCTAAACTCTAGGGCGTATGTTTGTGTAGAGTGTAGGTATAAGAGGACGCGGTTAGTTGCTTATTAATATGTTAGGCTTAGATTAGTAAGGAAGCGGGCAAGTTGTAAGATAGCAAATACAACATTAGGGCGTGTATTCACCGCTACAAAGAGTAGGGAGCCAATTTTGCGTTAGTACAGGTTGATCTCTCTATGTGTTGCAAGGTCTATGCGGCTAGTAAGCTCTATTCAAGCTATTAGGGTATTGTGGCGAAGGTTATAATTAGTTGCGAGTTAGACGATTTTGTTAATATACGCGGCTTATAATAGCTATATCTTCTGCTAGATTTAGTCTCTTATTACCTCTATTCTAAAGAACTATCTTAAATCCCCTCCTCCTGTTAGGCTGTATTTCTTCTAGAGATCCTTCACAACCTGGTCTGCTAGTGTACGGTTTTGTGGGTGATACGCGAGAATAATATTATCAATATAGAAGAAGATAAACACCCCTTTTTATACTATGTAACATAGTTCGTATAGAACTATAGAGAAACTAAGCTCTGTAAGGTAGGCGGTAAAGTCCCTTTGCCATAGTAAGGGTGAGATCCGCAGGCCATACAGCGCCTTTTAAAGCTAAAGTATCGTGCCTGGACGTGCATACCCGCGTGGCATTCGCATATAGATAACACAATTAATTAATGCAATGCATGTACGAAAGCGTTGGTCACGTCGTACTGCTTTAGCTCTAGGTTAAACCAAGTAGCAATAGCTATATCAGTATCCTAAATAATCTTCCTGCGAGTGTGGCGGCATAGGTCTCTTAGGTAGTAACATTATTCTGTTAATCGCCTTAAACAACTAGCCTTGCCTTACACTTCTAGAAGTAGTAGTGCTAATTAAGCTTGTAGGTGTATACCTATATTAAATCCAGTATCTAGATCCCTTCTTGTCTTGCCTGAATAGTAGGCACCTTAGTCCATAACTTTGTTTGTTTGTGGCTATCGAGGTGTTCTTTCTCAGCTTTCTTAAAGAGCATATAGAGTGGGTGCGTAGGCTTAAGCCTGTTTAGAGGAGGTGCTAGTGACAGTTCGCTATAATAAGGCTAATAGCCTTTTATTATTATGCGTTTAATGCTTATATTATCTAGTTTCTTCCCCTCTACTTTACAAACGTAACCTGCTTTAGTACTAGCTATAAAGGCTGCGGCCTATAGTGTAGTGGCTTTCACTTCACTAGGTAAGGAACTAAGTAGAGATCGGAGTCTGTCCAGATCGTGAGAGAGGGGCAACTAGGGATCAACCAGCTTTCCTTCCTCTTCACGCAGGAGGGCTCTCTCTTAATAGGCTGTATTCCTCTAGGGCGAGGCAGGGCTAGATCTAGCTCCTAATTATCTCTAGCGCTGGGCAGCGAGTTAGGGCACTGCTCGTATCTATCTAAGCTCATCAGTTGCGCCAATAAGGCTGCTGGTGGTGGTGTATGTACTTGGCGGCGTCGGGTAGGGTATGACCTTCCTCCCGCGCTTGTCGTACTAGGGTGTCCCCACTTGCTTAGAAGGAGAGTCGTCCGTTGCTTTATCCTTATAGAACCTGCTTATAGCATTATTCTATTATAAATAGTAAAGGTAGTAGCTCTATTGTCCTAATCTAAGTTGCAATTTCTTTAAGGGTACTGTGCATAAGATGTGTCTATAATGTGTTTCATATTTCTATTAAAGATGCTATCTTTGTTAAACACTACGTCGCGGGTGCTAATAACCTTGCCTATTAACAGTATCCATATCCTGAAGATGTTTAAAGGAAACGTAACCTACTAAGTATCCAATCTATGCCTTTAGGTTAAGTCTTTATAGACGTCCTTTGCCACGCTTTGTATCATCCGTTATAGCAAAGGCCTTACAAACTATATACTCATAGATAGGATTAGTTTGGTTTGCGTGGGGACGTAACTATCCTATTTTGAAAGGCAATAGCAGTAAAGAACGCTTTATATAGGGCGTCTTCCAGCAATTTCAAATACTTAGGTGTTTAATTGTATAGGTATATAGCGGTTCAAGTTACTTTAGGCCATACTTCCTATAGTAGATTCGCGTCAAGGCGCATTGCACAAGCTTTCTCCTTTACCACACCCCCTAAGTGTTCAGCTCCGCCGTTTTAGGCTTAGGTATCAGGTGCTAAGGGCTCAACTGCTATACCTTGCTCATCCCTCCACCTCTAGGCTTTAGCTGAGCGAAACGTCTCTTATTATCAGTCTTAATGACTTTAACTATAATCCTAAATTGGTTCTTTATAAATATAATAAATGTTTAGAGGGTTTTAATAATTAATCTAGCAGGTTAGTTGTCTTTAAAAATAGAAATCCCATAGCATACCAGTAACTCTGCACATAATTAGCATTTAGCTCTTCTCCTTTGTGTTACTCCCTTCTTCATAATCATAAAAGTCTAGAGCTATTCGCTCTCCTAGACCTTCTAGGATTGTTCAGGAGGTTCTTCTTATCTATCGCTTAGACTTTAATCTTCCACATACGTCGCACTTAACAGTAGGAATGCCAACAATCTTCACCCCCTTAGAGTAATGCACGAGGTGCTTAAGTGCCTAAGGTCCTAGGTGTCCTAGTCGTTTGTGCCACATCTCACCGCTCGCTTATTATTGCGGCTTAATTATGCGTGCTTTAGTTGTTGCAAAGGTTAATTTTAGCTTAGAGATATTATTGTACTTAACAACCTATTGTCCATATCGTTCTTTAAGGAGCGCAACAGCACTATTGTCGTACCAGCGTAGTACGGTAGGGTTTGACTTGGTATCCCACTATAGGCCTTGTTGTTGGAGTACTCTAAATAAGACAAGGTTACAGTGTAGGTCTGGGCAGAAGGCCACATCTCTAAGGTAAAAGCGGCGTGTTAAGCCTATAGTCTTCACTCTTACATATAGTAAGCTATATGCTATAATCTATACGCGTAAGTTCCTTGCCTATAAGAAATCTTCTAGTGTAGGTAGCCAAGTGTTCGTGAATCGTCTAATATCATTTGCTACATAGCACGTTGTCCCTAAGTTAAGGATAAAGGATCGTTTAAGTAGGTACCTTAACTATTTCATTATAAAAGAGGCGGCGGCTATCGCAATATTAACCTCTCTCTAATTTGCCTTCTATATAGTCACTCTTCTATAAAAGCTTCTATTGTTAGAGTCGCTAAGTGCGACTTCTTAAGAGCTAGGGTCTTTAATTATAGCCTTTTTGCTAAGCGTATTTCCTCCTAAAGTTTAGTATTATTGCTAATCCTTTCTTAAGCTATTCTCTTAACGCTGTCTTAGGCTCTCTAATTTAGAGGCGCTGTCTCTAGTATTGCATACCAACACTTGTTAAGATCATATAGTCCATCACAAGCCTTACACTTCTGCATTGTATAGTTAATTGTATTACTATTGCGATAACTACGCTTTTAACATTAGTTGCAACCTCTTCTACAAGTTAGTTTAGTATTAGTATTATTATTAGCTTCTTCTCTAGCAAGGGTTAGTCCTCTAGCTACAAAGGCTGCTCTAGACAATTTGCTCTTAGCTAGGTATAGTAGGTTAGATTGTTTTCTAAATCGTAGGAATATGTCAGTGGCTGTTACTGTAGGATCTAGGAGGCTGTTTTCCATAAATAAGATTGTCCATCCTTAGAAATTCTTTGCTATAGCTTTCATAAAGTCGTTCTTAATGAATTAATTGTTCAAGCAGTTAGGTATACTAGTCGCTTTGGCTTCTGTAACCGCGTGGTCCACTTTAGTAAGCTAGGTGTCCTAATAGGCTATTGTCCTTATTAGTTTAAGGGCTGCTTAGTATTGTTCCCTTGCTTTGTTAAGCTCGTCCTCTAATCTCACGCCTACAGTAGCGGCGAGTTTAATTATCTAGCTTTAATATGGTTAGGACGGCTTGCAGCAGTTAGTGAATAGGTGTAAGGATACTATCGTCTAAATAAAGTTGGTAACCTAAAAGAAGTGGGTTTGTTCTTGTTAATGTTTCTAATTAAGGACCTTGTATTCTTTAAAAATGGACTTAAAGTCGTCTATGTCTTCTTTGTATAAGGTCTTGCCGGCGTTCGAGAGGTCAGATAGTCGAGCTAGTACAAACAGGGGTATCACTGCGTGCTGCCTGTGATTCGCTTGGTATTGGGTTTGATATTAGTTTATCGCCGCTATAGCTGCTTAATATAGCTAACTATTAAGGGCCTAATTAGGGCGATAGGTTTAGCAAGTGGCTAGGCTATCTGTTTAGGGTTGATCTTCAACCAGACGTTCAATAACACACACTTTAACTCTAGTTGTGCGATCCACTTAATCCACTAGGTATAGTCTATAAGAATTACTGTGGGGTCGCGATTTAGGGTAGTTAACATCTTAATAGATTTTGATTGTTCTATGTGACGTTGTGTTGTTTTGGCTTAAGTTGTATTGGCGTTCTAGTTATTCTAGTGTTTAAGGTAGAGGCAGTGAGACTCTTAATTGTTAGATTAAAGGGTTTATTAATGAATAAAGTCTATATCTTAATAATGCGTAATATTAGTTATTGTTGTTCTTTAGGGTGTCCTCCCTCTAGAGGTCTGCTTGTGTGCGCTATTTTAGTTCTTAGCTAATCCTCTATACTATCCCTATTTGGGTAGGGGCTGTTTCATCTCTCTCCTGCCACTCACGATAGTTGTTCGGATCACCTATCCAATCTGACAACAGGCGCTAGGTCGAGGGCCTGATACGCGACCACATTAACTATATCACTAAGCTTGAGTTCCTACTAGCCTTCTGCGCCGCCTACGACTAGTTAATTACAAAGGAGAATATCTGCGCAAGCTTTTAAGGCGCTGGGCTAGTCCCACACAATCTAGAGGCAGTGATATTAAAGCTTAATGTGAAGCTTCGTACGCTGTCGCCAGTAGCCCTACTAGAGACCCTATAGGAGTCTGCAACACTAAGCAACGCGCGTAAGCTAGGCGCTTAGTTAACTCTAGTTTGTAAGCAGATCTAAAGGCATTAAGGATCCTCTTCTATATTAGTTATCTAGTCGCTTAATTAGCTTATAAGAGGGGCTAAGAGAATAGCGCATTTAATAGTAAATTATGCGCGATAAGATAGCTAGTCTATAAAGGGCAAATAAGGCAGCTACAATGCGTAAATAGCGCAAAAAGAAGCGGATTTAGAAGCGAGGCACTCTATCAAAGGCAGAGGAAGAGGATATTATTGCTTAGAAGGCTGTTAAGCAGCAACTAGAGGGAGAAAACGCGGTATAGCCAGGCGCGGTTAGGTGCGAGCCGGCAGGCTTTAGCGCGCTGCACGCGCTGCAGGGAGCCTGGGCATAACTTACGTACGTGCAAGAAGGCTTCTATAGATACTGCTTGATTTAGGAAAGCTATTATATTAATAGAATTTTGATATATTGTTAAACTATGTGGCTTTTTAAGTGTAGAAAGTTAGTAGGGTTAACGGCTCGCTTATACTAACGGCACGCTTGTAAACACGTTATAGTATATAAGCTCCTACCTAGTATATATCTTATAAGTAGCATAAACCTACTATTATGGCTATTGCTTCTAGCAATATCTTTAGAGATAATAGTTGTAATAAGTACCTTCTTATCTTTCCCCCCACTCTAAAACTATAGTACAGCAATGTGGCCTTACTATATTTTATATATGGATTTTTTTTTAGTTAGAGTAGGCGCGCTAAGCCTACTAAGCTTACTTATAACGTGCTAACCCCTTTTTATTAATACCTTAAAATACTTTTCTATATATATAATAGTAGGAGAGATATCTACTATTATTATAATATTTTTATTAGAAACTCCTTAGTTATAAAAAAAAACCATACTCTTTATAAAAGGTAATATACTATCTTATAGTATATAAGCTCCCACCTAGTATATATATTTATAATAGCACGAACCTGCTAATATGGCTATTACTAGCAATCTCTTAGAGATAATAGTAAAGGAGATAATAGTTGCAGCAGCCTTATATATAGTTTTATATATAGATTTTTTTTGTTAAAGTAAACGCGCCAAGCTCGCTTATAACGCGCTAATCCCTTTTTATTAATACTACCTTAAAACGCTTTTCTGTATTAATAACACCAGAAGGGATAACTGCTATTATTGTAATATTTTTATTAGAAACTTCTTAGTCGCAAAAAAAACCATACTATCTTATTATATAGGTACGCTTATTACATAGATAGTTAGAAGACTAATAATCTTTTTTATAGTATATAAAAATATTTCTTTAGTCTTCTTATATAAATATTATTTAATTAGGATCTAAATTGTAATAATAATAGTATAAAATAATTTATTTAATTCTTATTTATAAAGGCCTAGTAATCTTCCTCTTTATATAGAAAAGTTATATTTACGATTAGTGTAGTATATATTAGCCTCTTATAGGTACTAATTAAATTAGTAGTTGATTACAACTTAAATTAACGTATTAAGATTAGTAAATAGAGCTTTATAGGTAGGCTTAGGGGTGAATATAGCCTACTTTAGCTTTAGATATCTATAGTATACTTATATAATAGTAGTATAGAGAGGAATTTTCCTAGTAAAGTCTACACCTAATACTCTCTATATAAGGGTAAGCCTATTAATTATATTACCTCTAGGACTTTGTGCAGACTCTTATTAGGGTTCTTATGCTAGTATTATATAAAAATTATTATAGTCTAGTCTATTTAATACTAGTTATATAGTTAATAGTAGTGTTAAAGTAACTATTAAGTGCTTTATATAAGCACTTCTATAATTATTTAGAATAGATAGTATAGAGATAATACTATAATATATAGCTAGTAAGAATATTTAGAAAGATATCTAGATATTATTTCTTAGTAATATCTAGGCGTCTGTATAAATTTATAAAAATCCTAGTCTTGTCTACTAAAATTATATAGAGCTTTAGTATAGTTATTATTCTTATTCTATGCCTTTTAAAATTAGATTATCTTGTTAGCTAGAATTTTCTAAAAAGGTAGGTAGGTTATGCTTAGGCGGAAGCTTATATAGGTTAAGTTATAGCATAGGCTTAGTCTATATAAATTAGTATAGTACCTATAATTTATATTTAACTAGTAGTAGCTCTATTCTATATAGCGTTTAATAATTGCAAGTAGGTAGGCAAAATAGTAGTTAGGTACTATGTGTAAAGAGTAGTAGTTTATTTAGTTATTTATATAAATAAGATTATTTTTAGTATTTATATAAAGATTCTCTTAAGATATCTATAGAGACCTATAGCTATATAGGTGCCTATAGTGGTAATAGCTTACTCTATTTATATTTGTGCGACAGCCTAACTAGCTTAGGTATCTTTAAAATTAGCCTTAGTGTTTGTATATAAGGAGTTAAGTAAACTAGTAAAGATAGTAATATATAAGTAATATCTATATTACTTTAGACTACTTTATATAGTTTACTAGCACTTATAGCTCTAGTATCTATTTTTAGTATAATACCTTTTTCTTCTAGGACTATAATAAGCTCTCTCCTAAACGCATAGTTTAACTTTAAAAAATAGTATTCTTCCTATCCTTTAAACTCTTCCTAAAATAATTCTAAGAAAGCTATCCCTTTTTAGTATAATATATAATAATTAGTAATAGTATACTACGTATAATTGCATTTCTAATAAAGAGGAATTATCTACTAGGTTAATCTTATTCTTCTAGTACTTAGGTCTTGTTCCCTTGCGTAATATTGCCTTTAATATTTCTATCCCTTTAGTATACTTATTATATAGTCTAGTATATTTAGGCATATTAGTGTTATCTTATAAGGTAAAGATAGTAAAGGTAAGAGCTTTGTGCAAAGTAGTAGTAGGAATAGTTATTATATAATTAGTTTATTTAATAGGTTAGTTATATAAATAGTTGCGCTTTATTAGAGTTTATTATTATCTAACTATATATTTATATAGTTACTAGTAGTGTGCTTAGTGCACTATCTTCTTTTAAATTTTGTATAGTAGTAGTATCTACTTACTAACTTAATGTGGCGTTAATTCTATATAGGGGTAGGCCGACAAAGGCTTTTATCTCAAATAACATAATAAAAAAAGCAGAGCCTCCTGCTTAGTAATTAAAAAGAGCGTAAGCTAACTTAATCTAAGAGTTAATTTACTATTTCTATAAATAAGGATAGGTTTTATATATTTTATATAATCGCTTTCTTTATTTTATATAGTAGTAATAGTTACTTACTAACTTTATAAAGGTTTAATCTACTATTCTCTTATATACACAGAATAGGGTATAGTAAAACAAATTATATAGCTAATAATAACTTATATAATTTGTCTTTACTCTTACTAATTTATTGTTAAGAGTTAGTTAACTACTAATTAGTGTTAAATAGGTACTCTATAGCTAGCTATACAAATATTAATATCTAATACTCTATATTAGCAAGTGTAAAGAGTGTATAGAATAATTATATAAGGAAAAGAAATAATATAATAGAATAACTTAGTATTAATTGCTTATCTCTAGAGAGGGTATAGATAAAAAGGAGAAGATCCTATAATGTATAGGCTGTAGCGTATAGGTATTATATAATTCCTACGTAATGCTATTATGCGGCAATATTAAAACTGTCGGATTATAGGCATTAGTAGATATATTGGCTGCCCAACGATGCCTAATAGACCGCCTCGATCCTACTTCGGTCCTACTTGGACAAGAGCATGTACACCTCTGTAGCATCCACACACAAAGACAAGAAAAAGAATTAATCTTCAAATGTAATCCATTTTCAGTTCCTTTCCTTTCACTAGTAAGAGCCTATCCAACACTAATTAGTGATTGCTTAAGGCGATTACAGACAGCAAGGTAGAAGAGACAGACTATTAACACCCTAATATGAGAAATCTTAGGATAAGACATATGTGCTAAGAACAGAGCGAGGTAGAGATAACACAAAGCACTCTTAACCTCCCTCTAAGCTGCTAGTTTAGGCTGATCCGCGGACACAGAGCGCGTTAGCAACGCATACCAATTTAGTACGAGCGTCTCCAGACAACCTAATTACGTACGACCACAAAACAAGTGCTAGAAACAACCAACCAGCAAGACAACACTAACAACGCGTCAACACACGTTAGCACAATAGCGGACAACTAAAGTAATACAAGCGCTACAGATGCGGTGAATACTTAGAATTAGCTGTTTAACAAACTATTAGAGCATAGCATAAGCGAACACAAGAAAGCTCCTTCCCTTTAGGCTAAGTTCACTACTAAGCATCTTATAAGAGAGACTGTCTATACATAGTCGCGCTCGATATTATTAACACATCTCTCTAGGATGTACCCATACTAGTGGATGCAAACAAGACACACATAACAACCTAGGTTGCTAAGATGGTCTATAACTACAACGTGGCAATAGTCTAGAATAATAAGCTTTTTAAACGACTACAAAGTGGACTTTAAAGGATGGACAAGAGACCTGTTCCTTAAGGTTAAGCGAAATACTCTAAAGTCTCTCAAGACCGTGCTACAAAATAGGGAAGTCTACACTGGCAACAACCGCGCTAGGGTAGTAGATTCCCTATACAAGACACTAGCTATAGAAAACCCCCCTAAATAGGACCCTACAGAGTTTCAAGCGATGAAGTTCGACCACTAGTCTAGAGCGTACGAACGCCAAAGGAACACGCAACGGATAACCCCTAAGGCCGAACAACCACAGCAGGCTAGCCTAGTAGCTAGTACACGGAAACCGCAATCGCACATGCAGCCACCACCGTTGTAGCAGGTCTCGCAGGGCTTGCAACAAGGCGAGCAGTACGAAGCAAGGCAAGGCGCTCGAAGCCAGGAGCCACAACTGGTACACCAGAGCCCTAACAGTCCGGAGTTGCCGTACATAAGCGATGCGCTTAGAGGACATCAACCTCGACAACAGTAGGCACAAGGCGACCGATCACAACAATAGCGACCCCAAACTCACACACGACCACCAGCGACCGCGTATCGCAAAATCCACGCCATTTCCGCAGCAGCCGACAATTAGCATACCCTACAGACCGCCTGAACTTCCCCACAACCCGTACAAGACGCTGCCGCCACAATAGTCACGCAACAACAGGCTTAACGCTAGCACAATTACGCAATTCTTAAAGATCTAGGACAACAGCAAGAAGTATACAGGGGACGCGTACGATCTCCTAGATAACAAGATTAAGATCTTCTTCAGCATCTGTTAGCAGGTCAACATCAAAGAGGAAGAGTTTCATGCGGTGTTTCCTCGTATTCTCACCAGACGCGCAGAGATGTTCTACATCCAGGTTGTACAGAGGGACGACAGCTTCGCTAGTGCGTACATAGCGATTAAGAACCATTTTAACTATAACGTCCACTATCAGCATTACTATACAGACTGGACTACTACAAGCTTTGCTCGCACACGAATAGAGAACCCTAAAAAGGGCCTACACGAGGTGTTGCAGATCCTGCTAGATAAGCTGCAGCTGTGCCAACGCGCGCTTAGGAAGAACTTTAAAGGCGAGGATGCTTTGCGTACGACGGTTATTAATGCGTGCCATAGAGTTCCTGAACTCGAAATGGCACTGTTTAAGCCAGCCCTAATCTGCGAAGGGCTCTTTTTAGACTTACAGTCTGCAATTAAGACGCACCTTGCACGTTAGCACACAACACAAATGCTAATAGGGAGCAATACAGTTATAGAGGACCAGTACTACCTGGACCGCCGCTATAACGGCAATAGAAGAGATCGAGGGGGATTTAGAGGAGGATTCAGAGGAGGATTTAGAGGCGGAGGTGGATTCAGTGGTGGATTCTAAGGAGGCTAAGCAAGCAACAGAGGCAGTCAGCGCTTTAATAGCTATATAACAGCGCACATAGATTCACACCACGCTAAAAGAAGAAGTGTTTTGTCTGCTAGAAGAAAGGCTGCTAGTCAACCAACCATACAGACGAAGAACGCAAGGCCGCCCACGCACAGTTTTTTTTCGCATATCACTTTGCGGACATATAACCGCCCACACAGACTTCTCTATGTACCTTGCGGAGTATAAAGGGATTGAACACGCGACCTAGTACAACTAAGAAGGCTAGAGAGAAGAGGAAGCTTACAAGGACAAGGACAACAACAATAGCGTTATAGCCGCGTACGTCAAACAACAATTCTTTAAGGAATAATACCTCGCAGATCAAGCATTCCTGCACCACATCTCTGGCAACAACATTTACAGTAGACGTGCACGGTCAACGCCAGCGTCGCAGTTTCTCATTAAGGACTAATACGCGCGATCCGTGTACTAAGGAATCCTGCCTAATACTGGCGCCGCTAATATATCTACAGTTGGCAGGGAACAATACCTCGCGCTAACACAAGAAGACCTAACAGTTACAATAGACATATCTACAGCAGGAAAAGCGTCTATTAAATTCAGCAAGGGCTGTGTTACCACGTCTATTAGCACCGCGCAGGTCCCTACAGAGATTAGGAAAATCGATTTTAAGGTGCTTAAAGCGCCCACACTATTCCTGCTATGCCTTGCGGATATAGACAGGTTGAATATCTATTTAACAACACCACAGATGAGCTCGTACAAGGAGAACACCGCACCCTAGTGATCCGAAAATAGGGACATCTGTAGTTCTATCTTAATAAGAGAGAGCGCGCAACGATGTTTCTGACAGAGACTGAGTTAAGACGGCTGCATCGCCAGTTCGGGCACCTAGCTGTTATACGACTTGTCAAGCTATTAAAAAATACTGGTTACAACAACTTTTAAAGAAAGAACTCTTAAGGAAATCACAAAGTTCTGTTATTATTGTCAACTAAATAGCTCCGCGCCGCGCCAATTTAAGTTCACCCTTAAGGACGACCGCTACTTTAATTACGAAATCCTTGTTAACGTGATGTACCTAGGCAATAAGCCCATACTACACGTGGTTAATGCGTCCACTGCGTTTCAAGGCGCGAAGTTCCTTAGCGCTATTTCAGCCAAGGAGACGTGGAAGGCACTACAGATGTTATAGATTAACACCTACCAAGGCCCGCTGGATATTATTACACATAATGCAGGCACCAACTTCGCAAGCGCAGAGTTCTGCGCTAAGGCAAAGATTATAGGAGTAACGTATAAACAAGTGCCTACAGAGGCGCACTAGTCTATAGGCAAGACTAAGAGGTATTATACGCCCCTACGCCGCGCATAGGATATACTCCATATCGAGCTCGCCAGCACTATATCCAACAAGGCGATCCTCCAGATAGCTGTAAAAGCCGTTAACAATACGGCCGGCCCTGACGGGCTAGTCCCAACTCTGCTGGTCTTTGGGGCGTACCCACGTATAACAACGGAGTCACCACCATCACTATTAATAGTCAAGCGCAGCGAGGCCATTCAAAAGGCGACAAAGCCCTGCGCAAGATCGCTGCAGAGCGCCAGGTCGCGGATACCCTAAACACCTAGAACGGACCTGCTACTAAAGACATACTCGCACTCCCGCTATAAAGCAAGGTTTTAATCTAGAGAGAAAGTAACGGCTAGAACAGCCCGTATAAAATCGCTAGCATAGATAGCCACAACGTTACTGTTAACATAATTAATAGTCTAACAATATTCAGATTAACTGTTGTCAAGCCATACTACAGACCAGACCACACCTCTGGAGCGACCCTAATGCGCTACACGCACTGCATAAGCCACCTGCAGATGTGGAAGTACCTATGGCAGCGCAACTAAGCAAGAGAGGCTGTCCTCTAGGATCGAAAAACAAGCGCAAGGCGAATGTGTATATAACTAAGAAGGAGGAGGCCGACTATAAGCTAGCAATCAAGCTACGCAACGATGGGGTTATCACGACCCCAGGCGCACCCTTTAAGGCGTCCAACAATCAAGAGATTAGTAACCTTGTAGGCCGTGGAGTGTTCGAGTTTGAACTGTACAATAAGGAATTATATAGCGGGATCTAAATTTTCAAATTGCGTCTTGTACAAGAGGTTAAAGGAATAACAACTAAGCCTTACAAGAAATCCTGTCTAGTTATCTAAGGCTACTAGGACCACAACAAGGAAGCTATCTTAACACAGTCTCCAACTATTCAACGCTGTAGCCAGCGTCTGATTATGGCCCTGGCGCCTATACTTGTACAACGTAAGATGACTGTTAAGCTGCGCGATATAACACGCAGGCATACCCTTAAGCGCAGACAAATCTCTAGAGGACGATTCTTGCACATCTCCCCTTAGAACTAGTGTCAAAATATCTGGAAGGCACGCTGCTTCACGTGATCAAACCGCTGTATAGGATCGCGGAGGCAGGGGTTCATTGGTGGACAACGTACCACGGACATCACCGTAAGGAATTGGACATGTCAACATCAACGTACGACCCTTGCTTGTTGGTCACAAACAGGGACGCAGACGCCTTCGGACTCGTTAGCATGCAGACCAACAATACCCTCATGCTTAGGACAGCCGCATTCTCGTCGCTTAAAGAGAAAAAGCTTAAGGACGCACAGTTCCAATTAAAGCCAAAGACTATCCTAACGCTAGACGTGCAACTGGACTTTAACAGTTGCACGCTTATAATAGAAAATAGCGAAGCAATCTTAAACCTTAAGCAGAAGGGACAAGGAGGAAAGATTAAGCTTGTAGACATTAAGGCGCACGATCGCGCGCAATAGTACACAGAACAGCGCGCCCACAGGGCGTACATCGCCTCAACATGCCAACTAGAGGCTTCTTTCAATTTGTCCGTAGCCGTGCAAGCGCAGCAACCTTCAGATAAGGACATTAGGGCGCTCAACAAGCGCCTTAAATGGCAGATAGAGAACCTCAACCGCGGTCTGCGCTACATACCCGTTAACCTTATTAATGCCAAGTTAATGGTCTTTGTAGACGGCTCATTTGCCAACAACAAGGACCTTAGTTTGCAGCTAGGCTTTGTATTAATGCTTATTTAATAAGTCTACAGATATTGATAACACCTTTATAATATATAGCAATGTGATCCACTACAGCTCTACGAAATGCAAATGCGTCACACGAAGCGTACTAGCCTTAGAAATCTATAGCATATAGCATAGTTAACGGTTTTAACATCGGCATCGCTATTGCAACCACCTTAAGGATAATCACAGAACGCCTTAGACTACCTGCAATTCCCTTAGTTATCTGCACAGATTCGTACTCGCTGTACAAGTGTCTAGTGAAGCTTAGGACAACAAAGGAAAAGCGCCTTATAATCGACATCATGGCGTTGCGCCAGTCATATAAGCGTCGCGAGATCACTAAGATCCGCTAGATTAATAGTGAAGACAATCCTGCGGACGCGCTTTCACCAAGGCATCACCAAACCGCGCCCTTAAGCACCTTATTAACAGGAATAAGTTAACAGTCCAAGTTAAGGGCTAGGTACAGAGGCCAACAGGCTCTAATGTTTGATGCTTTACACACAGTTAATATGGACACACACAGTCACTACCAAGCTATCCAGAAAGAAAAGATTTCCAGTGTCGGATTATAGGCATTGGCATTCACACACCAATCTTGACCGAGCCTTGGCACCCTCTTTGGTTAGTCGTTTTCACTGCTTTACTAAGCAATTTGTTACCCGGCTCAACTTCGGCTCAACCTCTGCTCAGGCTGCACAGCCGCAGCTCAAGAGGAGTCGTCCTCTGCTCACCTTCTGCTCAGTCCCCACGCAACCGCTGCTCAGGCTCCTCAACCTCTCCTCACCCATACTCAGTCCCGTTTTCGGGCCCCACTATTCTTGGCCACCCATTCCCTGCCCATGTCCGTCGCCCCTTTGAATCTTGTCCACTCCACGCGACGGTCTTACAGGGCCCGGTTTTGGGCCTCGTGGTCCCAAAACCGGGCCACCCACGGAAGTAGTGCAGTCAGTCTCTCATGGCTCCTCCGATTCCTCATGCATGGATCCTGCCTCTAGTGCTGCATCCGCCTTGCAATAGGGGTTTTTTTTTTCCCAGGGTTGATGTATATGATACTCACTTTCTCTTTCCTAATATCCGAACCCTCTCGTAACCATTCGTGTCCTGCGTGTCATTCTGCTCGCCTCTCTATATCACTTACCAGGAAGTTCGTCCTTGTCTCTATCCATTAGCTACGACTTATACGTTGTATCTACTTGTTTTTTAATCAATCAAACTCCATTTTCCTGCTTGCTCTTTAAGTCTTTGTGGAATGGGGAGAAAGAAGAGCCCAGCCGAGACCCTTCGTCGAGCCAAAGAAAATGGATCCGGACGAGATACAGGCATTGTGGATGGCAATCCGGTGTTCACTAAGCTTCAGCCCGCTGTGGAAAAGCGGTATCAAAGCAAGGTCGATCTATGGCACGAGTACGTCTACATCGCTCTATGATTAGGGAATTTCGCTAATTCGCTTCTTAATAGATATGTCCGACAAAATCCTGATGCATCTCCGTACGACTTAGAGTCGTTGAAAGGGTTTGTGAGAGAAATGGCATATACGGTATTGACGGCGCAGAAGGCATCGATAAGGCCTGTAAAGAGACTGTACGCAAGTACTGGAATGATTTTACTGCTGCTTGGCGCCGAGGCAAGGGCAATACCGAAATACCACGTGAGATCACGAGATCCGTTACGAACGTATGCCTACTGTGCGCTTTCTTTTAGCCTAGCTAATCCGTTTGCAGTTTATCAAAGGCCCTCTGCATAAAGAGATAGGACTGGCCAATTCGAAACGGCCACGGAGATTTGCTACCAAGACCCACTTGCTCCACTTTGGAAGGCAGCTTTTCATGGCAGATTGGTTCGAGTACAACGTGCCCGCAACACGACTGGACGATTGGTCGCTACATTTGTCCAATACATTTTCCTCTTCTCGGATTGGTGAGTACATTGAGTCTGTCTGCCGGGCTGGTACCGGCCGAGGTCTGCGATACATGGTGAGAATCCCTCAATTCAGGTAAACAAATGCATTATAGGTTAATGGGAAAATCAGGACATCACGTTCGGCGTCTTTAAAAACGAATATGGCAATCCGGAATTCGCTATTCAGCTCACGCGAGATGCCAAAAACATGACAGAAAGGCCCGAGAGAAAAGGTAGCCCTCAGCTTCTACTCTTCTTTATTACTAAGTCTAACACTTGAAGCTAGGCCGCAGCATCCCTTGTACGAAAACCCGGTACCAATGCTTCTTTGCTTCAACCCGATGCTCCCATACCTCGCTAGGCTTCTAGTCCATGGAGCGTTCAGGGACGTTAGCACTATGGAAGAGCTTCTCAGCATTGTGCCGCCAGAAGGAGAGATGATGCTGCTGCATTGGAAAAGACCAGTTGCTTGACAAGCCTTTCTACAAGAGCCAGTCTGCAGAGAAGATTGAGACAGCGGGTGCATTTAGCAACAGGCTTCGAGCGCTGGGCTTCCGTGCTGGATACCCCCAAACCGCCGACTGTTCACGACTTCAGAGCAGAAGGCCTGTACTGGATCGGTGCGTATACAATACTCCTTTCGTTCTTTTTATCTGGCTAATTGGTTCCTGGGAAAGACAAGTTCTATTCAGAGGCGACTCGAATGGTCCATGCTGGACACAGTGATCCGAATACTTTGAATCGGCATTACATGCCTACGAATGGCGCAGACGGGCAAGATACATATCTGGGCGGTAAGGGACGAACTCTCGTTGCCGACCTATTCCGCGGATTGACAGTGCCTCGTACTCCGAATCTGTGGCAGAGTCTCCCTGCAGAGAAGCAATACGAGCTCGAAAACTCAGAGGAGTGCCTGTCCCTGGCGGAAGAACTGGCGGCTCTGGGAGGTAGGACCGACAAGAAATCGATTGGCCGTCGAGAGAAGTTGTACCGGGAGAAACGAAAGTTATTCGATAAAGAGCTCCGCAATTGGCAAAAACGCCAGCCGAACAAGTACAACGACGCGCCAGGATACCACAGGGCTATATTCGATCGGGTTCGGTTCATGATGCCTGAAAGAGACCGCCTTGCGTCTAATCTTTTCGAAGTTGCCGCACTACGGAGCGACACGGGTATCGCCGTCCTCCGCGACATGATGGCGTTATACCAAAGCCGATCCGAAGTAGAGTACCGGCCCGGCTTGGAACCAGACAAATGCTGTTGCTGGAATGACGACCCCAAGTCCTGCCTTGACAATCCGAACTGCTCTTACGACTGGAGGCATATATACACATGCTATAAGAAGGAATGCAGCAATATCCACGGCTTTGCCGAGCTGTGCTTCCTCTGCAATGAATGGGTGTTTGGCTCCGAAGCCTGGAATAACCACTGCCAAGGCCATCTAAACAACGTCGAGACATTTCCCACCTATTGCGATCCTCTCATGCATGGCGGAGTCCTTGCCACAGCCGGGTACTGTCCCTTTTGTCTTACAGACGCAAGGTTGTCAGCTAGCACGCGGATGAATCAGTTTTTGAATCGTAATAAATGGCTGGAGCACATCCACAAGCACGTCCGGGGCCTAGACGAAAGCAAGCCACTAAAATGTCCACACCCACAGCCTTACTGCGCCAAATTATTTGAGTCTCTCAAGCATTTGCAGTTCCATCTTCAAGACGCTCATGGTATTGACTACATCAAAGCCCCCACGAGGTTGAAGAGACCAGGAGACGAAAGCGAAGAGAGCCAACCTGTGGCTGTAAAGAGACAGCGGCGTACCTATGAAAGAGAAGGTAAGAAAGATGCAGAGGCTTTTATTAAAATGGGATATACCTTCGTCAACGCAACGATGGAATCTATGGGCGACCGTGGGCCAAGCAGATCCGGAATATCTTCTAGCCACTCGACACCTCTCTATGTTTCGGACAGCAGCTTAGCGAAGGATGAAACTCCTCCTGGATACAAGACTCCGCTGTCGTCTGTGTGCAGTGAAAAGCTGATTGATCCGGCAATTCTCTCAGTAGAGCCGATACCAGAGCTTGATGCGATTAAGGTCGTGGACCTTACGAGCGTTGATGATATACCGGAGCCGAAGTATTCTATTGCGGCTACAACCCAAAGTGCGTATTGAAAGCCAACGCTATGACTTGCCATATCTAATCAAGGAAATAGATGATCCTGCGAGAGACACAGACGACGTTTTGACCACTGGGCCCAACATATATGGGGACCGGCTGGGTCTTGATGTAGAGATGAATTCTGATCAAGTCACGGCAGGCGACGACGAAGTGTTGGCCCTGAGCCCCCATATGCAGGAGCACGCTGCCGAGGGACATCCAATGGACAATGCTGGGGGTTTGAAATATGATTGGCCTCTTGCTATACATTCGAAGGATAATCAGATCGATCCCCGACTTCCCACATCTGCCATTCCACCTCGCACGCCAAGCCAGGCGATTGATGCAATCTGTCTACAGTCCCAAACCGAAATAGATGGATCATCTACAAGTCAGCAATCAGTCAAGGATGAGAAGGAGATAGGGACTAGACCAACTCCAGCGATAACGCCAGATCCTGAGGACTTAGGAAGCGTAGCTCAGGACGACGAATCAGCTACAGGAGCCGAGCTCAAGCAAAACAATATATAGCCAAGCTCTACTGGGGTAGGGGCTACGCTCTAGTTCCAGAAGGAAGCGAGCTAAATCGATTTACAAACAATGCCCAGAGACGCGAGGAGATCAGCAGCAACATTAGCCCAGAGCATGTGATTGAGGGCAGAAGGCTGAGGAACCCGAAAGAACAACGACTCTAGCGTCAACCTTCCTCGCATTAGTCGCACTTGCGGCAGGGTCTCCGGCCTCCTCGCAAGACATCCCAACCCCGCTGTAAGACCCAAACGCCGCAAACGGTAGAAGACTAAGCTGCTCAGGACAAGGACGATGCCTGGGTGCCATACGTGCTACATCCTTAACCAAATCGCAAAGCGACATGCGGCCGCCAATATAATTCTAGAAGCTGGATCGTGCCTGGTCCCCCGCAAAGGTGAAGGAGTGTCCATCCACCTTGCACGAGAAAATGAGTCGGGGTACGTGAGGCGGTACCTAAACGACGACAACGAAATAGGATGTTGTTGTGATCAACAAAGACGGCACTATCAAGGGTTTGCGGTATTACGGCTTGGGGATGCACTGGGAATCGTTCCAAGACCGTCATCGAGTCACACCGTGTTTCTCACTAGATCCCACGCATTATTGTCCTTTTTATCGCCACTGAAAGAGCTTAAAGATGTGTTAGCATGTGCGCATTTCGAGGACATCCGGGACAAGTTAAAAAAGAAGTTACAACTTACAAAAGAGCTTATGGATCTACTCGCATCGCGACGATAGCTTGGTTTAACGTTGCTGCCAATGGTTGTTCGTGGCTAGTGGTGGTGAGAGGGTGCTATGCGAGTTCAATTTAAGTTATTCAAATGACAAAGAAATATCACTAACGTCCGTCCCTGCGTCGCGAAAACCCCACCGTACAGGGTAGCGGTAGAGGCCGCATTCCATTTACCATGTTAACCAGCTTTTTGAGGCCCTGCTCCCCCAAATGGGACAGCGGTAAAGATATGCCTGAGGGCTTGATTGCTGTCGTTCAAGAGTGTTGTTGCGTCGGCGCGTAAACAGATTATCGTTGGCGAGCCATCCGTGGATGGCGGCGGGATTGAGCTGCTCTAGGTCGCCCAACTCGATAGGATTTGCCGATGCTCTCAAAGAATGCCCATTGGCAATCCGGCTTAGAAGTAGTTGGTTCAGCTTCACTAAAGCCTCATTCCAGTCCGGATTGCGAGCAACACAGCCGTGCCCAGCACCTTGCAGTAACCCCAGCCCATTGCGGCCCAGCCGTAGTGCCGAACTTTGTCGTTGCCCCAGAATGCACTTGCTTTGGTGAGGGGAGCAAGGCACTGCTTCTTCACCATGCGACTAGACTCCGCTTTACTCACGAAACGCTCCCATTGCTTTGCGTCAGCATCAGTGTTGGTTGGGTTTAACCAAGAGCATTTCTTGTCCCAGTAGTTTGTACTTTCTTCCACCATAACCTTCTCAACACATGGAATGACCCATCCTATTTCTAAATGCTGGTCAAGCAGCTTATCTCGCATCGTCAAACATGCCTTGAACTTTTCGGCTTCGTCATCATCGATCGAGCGCAGAGAAGCCCGGAACGCCTCAATGTTCGCGGGAGCGGCGTCGATAGCATCGTCACTGAGGATTTGTTAGCACTGCAATACATGAGACAGGTGACTCGTACTTTTGAGATAAAGGCGCTAAATTTTGTAGCATGGCTAGCGTCCTGGATGGGCGTTGCGGCACGTAGGTTAAGTCTTCTGCGCGTGGAATAAACGTTTAAAAGGCGCTAAAATTATATAATCTCACTTAATAAGGCACTAAGATAGCTAGGGTATAATACCTCTACTAGGGCCTAGAGCTCTAACTCTAGTATACCTAACTTCTAAAAATTAGTAAGTATACTTAATATATTTACTTAATTACTCTATAATTTCTAATACTAACTAATATAATAGGTATATATTAGATTTCTAATAAAAAATCTAATTAAAACTAATAGTATTATAGAAATTAATATATCCTATCTATAAAATATACCTTTTACTATATTATAAGTCTTAATAGATATTCTAATCTAATTAAAGTTATTAATAGTATAGCTAAGTAAGTATACCTTTAAGAAAGAAATCTAGCTAATAGGCTATAAATACTATAAATACTAAATAAGTTAAGAGTTAGAAGAGAAAATAGAAGGATAATAACCTAGTTAAGAAAATTATTAAGGAGATAAATACTATAAAAGTAGTTAGAGATAAGAACTAAAAGAAGAGGAATATAAAGAGGAGATATTAAAAGGAATAAGTAGGTTAGAAGGATAGTAAAGGTAATAATATAATTATTAAGGAATAGCCCTATCTAGATAGTAAAGATAAGGAGATTAGTAGTAAAGAAGAGGATAAACCTAATACTCTATTAATAGATAAATATATTAATCTAGTATAATAGATTAAGAAAAAGATATAAATATAGGTTAAGAAGAGTAGAAATTCTAATAAAAATAGAGGGATAAAAAGAGTAGAAGTAGTATAAGCTAAAGCTAAAAAGGAAGCTAAGTAAAAGGCTATAAAGGTAGTAGTAAAGGTAAAAAGGCTATAAAAAGTAGAGAATAAGTACGTATAAGTAATTCTAGTTATATTTTCTAATAAGATAAATAGAATAGGTTAGATTTTATAGTAGCTAATAGGTATATAATAAAGGTTCTAAGGCTATATTAAAAATAGCTAAAGATTCTATCTAGCTATAATATATACTCCTAGAAAATACTAATCTAAGGCTTATTAAGTACTTTAATAACTATAAAGTAGCCTATAGGGAAAAATAGCTTATTATATAAAAGGTTAAGGTATTTATAAGTAGAGTATAGTAGAAAAAGTAAATATTTATATTTTTATTATATAATATAGTATTTTAAGAGATAGATTTAGATTTTAATATATAATCTAATAGACTAATAGTATATAATAGGATAGACTAGTAAATATATCCCTACTCTAGATAGTTAAGTAGGTATACCCTTTTTACTAGATATTCTATTACTAATATATATAGTAATAAATTTTTTACCTAAAATATAGCCTTACCTTATTACTAGAGTTATAGAGTTTAGGGTAATATATATTACTATAGCTATAGCTATTCCTATTATATATTCTAATTAGACTAACTATTTATATAGCTTATACTATCTAGAAATAAGATTCCAAATAAAACTAAATAAAAGGAGGTACTATTATATAGCTACGACTTATAGGTAGGTTTTTAATATATTTTTAGAGTATAGCTACTAATAGAATAAAAAGGTAGCCTATATTAAGATATATTTATAAAAATATAGCCTTTAGGATATAAGTATAGTTTATACTAAATAAGAGGCTATTCTATTATATTTTCTAATTAGACTAATAGGTATTAATAGGGTAATAAGGTAAAGTACCCTAAGGACTATACTATACTTTTATCTAGCTTTAGTACTAGTTATAATATTTTACTTAAGTAGTAGGAATTCTTATTTAGTAGTATTACCCCTAAGATTATAAGTATAGACCTATAGCTAAAATTTATTATAATTTCTACTTATAACTAATAGCTCTTTAACCTTAATAATATATATAGTAAGGTATACTAATAATACTTTATAAATTAGGCTAAGTCTAGAACTACTTTTTATAAGTATAATTCTATTATAATATCTATTTAGGACACTCTAATAGGTTAGTAAAATAGCCTAACTCTTCTAATCTTATAATCCTATAGTCTTATATAACCCTTTTATAGGTCTTTAGCTTCCTATAATTAATACCTATAGAAATATTATAGAACTATAGCCTATTCTTCCTTACTAAAAAAGATTTTTTTTTTTTATAATATATATAGTTAGTTAACGCTTAGGAATATCTTCTCTAGGGTAAAACCCTATTTTAGGCGTAATATCTAATATAGAATTAAGAAATAAATAGTACTACTAAAAGTATAGTCTAGGTAAACTAATATAAGGGTAAACACTTATAGGCTATTAAATTTTCTAATAGTAACTTATTTCTAGGTCTATCCTTCTAATATAGACTCTTAAATATAATTACTTCTTTATATCTTTTCTTCTCTAAAGTTTATTAAAAAAAAATACTTTATTTTACTATTTATTAATTTTAATCTATAATAATAAGTTTTTAATTAGTTTTTACTAAATATTAATTAGTAATTAATAATTAATTAAATAATTTTTAAATAATTTCTATTATATATTAAATTATAATAAATAAATTAGTATTTATTTAATAATTAATAATTAATAATTTTTAGTATAGTATAAATATTATTAAGATAAAAGAGAAGTATAACTAAGGTAATTATAATATAATTCTTAAGGGTTTAATAACTATAAATAACCTAGATTATAAGCGAGTCGCCCTTACAAGCGAGTCGCCCACCTTGTCAACTCTCTCAGCCTTTTATAGCCTGTACATCCACAACGCAATAAAATAATATTAATATAGAGCTATCCTAGTTTAAGTAGTATCTATAGTACGCTTTTCACACGTTTGTGAGTTATGGCCAGTCTCTCTGCAGCGACCGCAGCGCGCTAAGGCCTGCTAGCTCGTACCTAATCGCGCCTTGCCTTAACGCGTTTCTCCCTTAAGTTGCTACTCAACAGCCTTTTAAGTAATAATATTCTCTCCCTCTGCCTTTAATAGGGTGCCTTGCTTCTAGATCTGCTTCTTTTTATAATTCTCTTACGCGTTGTAGCAGCCTTATTTGCTCTTTTAAGGCTTAAGATTCGCTTGCGTATAAGCGCTATTTAATGCATTGCTTTAGAAGAGCCTCTTTCTAGCTAATTAAGCCTCTTAATAATAGAAGCAGGTGACGAGCTCTTATGCGCGCGAATCCGCTCGCGAATTAACGTTAATTGAGCCTCTAGTTCGCGCACATTGCTGGGTGTTTTGGCCTCCTACACAGCCTCTAGTAGGGTTGCTAGCGACAGCGTCCTTAGCTTAACATTAAGCTTTAAGATTACTACCTCTAGATTGTGTGGGGCTAGTCTGGCGCCCTAAAAGCTTGCGCAGATATTCTCCTTTGTAATTAACTAGTTGTAGGCGGCGCAGAAGGCAGGTAGGAACTTAAGCTTAGTAATATAGTTGATATAGTCGCGTATTAGGCTCGACACTTAGCACCCATACGCCCACTTTAATGGCGAGAAACAGCTAACGTCTAGCGGCTGCAGGAGGTGCGACGAATATATAGCGGCATACAAAGAGTATAGATATTATTATCCTTGCAGATTTCTTAGAATTTAAGCGACTTGTGGCTCTTATAGCTGTTAAGTATAAGCAGCTAGCGTACGCCTACCCTACGCGCTGCTATATGCTTAATAAAGTGCTGTAGCTAGGCAATACTAAGCTTGTTGGTAGTCTAACTGTTGTCGCTGAGCCTAATAGTCCAGTCGCCTGGTATATCCTCGCCCTTACCCGTTTTTCTCGCCTGACGCACGGGCTCACCTGGCGCACGGTTTTTGCCGAACATCGTCAAATGCTTTTGAAGCTACTGAGCCTCACACAAATCTCTATATCGTCTAATTTTGAACAGTAGTAGGCAATCAAGTATGGCGAAAAAAAGTCTACTTGATTATCTAATCACGATATCTTGTAGGGAGGTTGATATGCCGCCCCCGACGATTTGTCGCCTGCGGGGCCTCAATGACCTCAACAACCAATTGCTCGCTGCCACGAACCTCCTGAGGGACAATAGACTGCTGCTTCCTTGCTTTTCTAGCCTGTTTAGCAAATTAGATGTCCTTTTGAAGCTGCGCAGTAGCAAGCCGAGCCTGTCTATTATCCTCCTTTTCTTGCTGCTTCTGCGCTTGCTCTTGAAGCCGGATCTCCTTTACAGTAGCCTTTATACGACGCCTCTCCTCTAAAGCTTATTGCTTCTTGGCTTTCTTAATTGCCTTGCGCTGACTATCCTCCTCTTTTTAGAGCCTCTCTGCCTCTGCTGCCTCTGCCTTTTGAGTTTCACACTTACGCGCTAGCTGCACCTTGTTTGGGCTCTCCAAAAGATAGCACCACTATCCTAAACTAGAGGCTGCTTAAGCTGGAGCGCTTTGCCTCTCTTCCGACGCTTCTTCTCGTTGACTAGCGCTTTTTTAAGGCCTTGAACCTTAAGTTTTAATATTATATTTTAAGTAGAGAGCGAGTAGATTGTTTATAAGAGCAGCTTAGCCTTGGAGTTGTATACGTCGTCAACAACTGCTCGTAGAATCTTAGTAACCTTCCTCCAATTGTCAGCCGTAAGGACAGACCTCGAGCTCTCGCTAGATAATAGTCTCTTAGCCTTAGTGTGGCTAAATCGTTCCAAGATAACCTCTGGCTTGAAGGGGTGAAGGCCACACAATTTAAAGCTAGAGAGGATATTCTTTGCAGTAAAAGCTTTCTCCTATGCAGTCTAGAACATGCGAAAGAAGTCTCGCTTAGTAAGTGCAGAGAAGGCTTGAGATTCCTCCATAAATCGTGCTACCTCGTACGAGTAGGCTTGTGAGAGTGGCCTGAACAGAGTGACGTCAAGCGGCTGCAGCGTATGAGTACTATGAGGAGGATAGACTGCTAGGAGGATCTTGTTGTCGTCGCAGTACTTAATAAACTTTATATTGATGTGGGAGCCATAGCCATCGAGGATAAGCAGTCGATACTGTCGCGGTTGAACCTTTGATTTAGTCTCTTAATCAAAGATAGTCTTTAACTATTGAAGCCTAAGGTTATTGTTTGTCTCCGCTAGGAGAGGAAGCAAAGAAGGCTGTGTGTATTGTAGGATCAAAATCCTGCAGCTATGAGTTTTGAATATTGCCCGAGACAGCCTGGTAGATAAGGCCTGGGGATAGAGACGATCTATTAGCGCATATGCAAGCAATTGTCGTAATCTATTCACGATTGCTGTCCTGAATTATTTGCCTAGTTCCCCCCTCCTTATATACCTCTGTTGAGAGAACACCCGCTTTATCTTTGATAGTACGCCGATGAGGAAGCCCTTCTTGTCTATATTGTAGGTGTGCTGTGGCTCAATCTCGTACTGCTCGATCTTACGCTTTAAGAGCTCGAAATAGAGTGCGTACTTGAAGGCAGAATCAGCTCTCTTCCTATCCTTGTCTATGCTATTTGTCCATTTTGATACTAGGTTGAGATAGTGACGCTTGATGAACTAATCCGGCTAAGAGCTTCCCGCTTGTTTGCCGCTTATTTTAGTAGCAAAGTTGCGTAGCATGTTTCTTGTAGGTGGTAGCCCTTGCTGGCAGAGCTCGTTAACGTATTGTACTAGCTCTAGCTCCTAACGGTCGTTAAGAAGTCGTTGATTCTCATATTGGGCTGCATGGGAGCCCTGTACACCGCGCCACCTTCGCGATAGCGTAGATCGTTCAACACTATACTTTTTTGCTGTCTGCGCGATATT
Source organism: Laburnicola sp. JP-R-44 (assembly GCA_009805535.1). Lineage (NCBI taxonomy): Eukaryota > Fungi > Ascomycota > Dothideomycetes > Pleosporales > Didymosphaeriaceae > Laburnicola > Laburnicola sp. JP-R-44. Next base: position 521,986 of record SELF01000037.1, on the reverse strand, counting down.
AACTTTTCCTCCAAGCTCCAAGGATTTCAAAGATGCCAGCGCCTGCTCAATCGGGTCCATATTGGTGGAGCTACATCTATTTCAATTGTGGGGATTTTTGGAAAAGTGTGCGTCAGGTGAGCCCGTGCGTCAAGCGAGAAAAACGGGTATACTAGGCAGAGAGGTGATACTGGCTAGCGAAAATGACAAAGGGCGGGATTGCCCACCTGGCAGCGTTGATTCCATAGATCACTGTGACCCATTCGCGATTGCCTGGCTGGATTGCTTTTGGCCGGCTACGTCTCTCTGATCCTGTGACAACTAGCTGGGAGGATATCTTGCCCATTAGAAAGCCAGTCTCGTCGAAGTTGAAGGTGTCCTCGTCGTGGATACCGTAGGTGGCCTTTGTACGCGCTACGAGGTTAAACCAGCGTTGTATAGCTTCTGGATCCTCGCAGAGCGCTCTCTGGTGGTCGTACGGTCGATTAAACCGCGTAGTAAGGCTGTCTGTTCGCTTGACAAAGTTTCTAGGCCACTGTTGACCGACCTGGCCACTGCCGCGCTCAGCGAGCAACTTATCCGCCATATTCCGCACAGCTTCTAGAGTAGGCGCAAACCCTCGCGAATCTAGATCAAGTATATACTCGATAATCACCTCCTCTTCTAGCTTGGTAAGCTTTCTTGAGTTGGGCTGGCAATCGCGTCGCGCAGCGTTGATTGGGGGACATTATAAGCCCGTACAGCCTCTTGTACAGTCTGAATTTGGTTCTAATTAATAGCTAGGATAGCAAGGTAGATATCTACTTTGTTATAGGGCAATTGAGTAGAAGTTGGTTGAGCCATTGTAGTTTGTAGGTGACGCGTCGTAGAAAGTTGACGAGGTGGGCGACTTGCTTGTAAGGGCGACTCGCTTATAATCTAGGTTATATATATTTTAATATTTATAGCTCTAGCTTTATACCTTTCTATACTAAAGTTATTATTATATATATATAAGAAAGAATTATAATAATTTTAACCTTTAAATATAAGATTATAAGTGATACTTTAAGTAATCTTTAGTATACTTTTCTATAGAATAATTAAAAGTAAACTTTATTATTACTTATATTTCTAAGATAATATATACCTCTTAGAATATAAAGGTTACTTCTTAATAAAGTAAAAATTCTAATTAGTAGGAAATCTAGTATATATTAAAGGAGAAGACACTAAATATACTCAGTATTAAGATAAAATATTAATAATAGGCTTATAATTTACTTAAAAAATATATATAATATTTAAATTAATTACTTATAAAGTTATTAGATTATATTTATAACTATTAAGATAAATTTAAAACTACTAAAAAGAATACTTATATTTTAAATTATATAGGATATCTTAATAATAATATTACCTTAAAATTATATCTTTTACTTATTAAGTATAAAATATAATTACTCTTATTAAAAAATAAGTAATAAATATTTATTAGAATAACCTATTTATATAATTCTTAAAGAATAATATTAGTCCTATATTAAAGATAAAGTAAAGTAAAGATCTTAAATTAGGTCTTAAGGAGGTTAAGGAAACCCTAAATAAGGCTAAAAAGATCTAAAAGCTACTAGATAGTACTAAAAGATTAATTAAGGTATAAGGGACTATTAAAGGTAGGCTTTTAATATTATATATTATTATTATAAAATATTAGGTTATTATAAACCTAATTATTCTAATAAAAATAAATTTATAGCCCTAAGATTATAGGATATTAAAAATAACTTTTAGAATTTAAAAAAAGATAAAGGGTAGAAAGAATTATAAAGGCCCTATTTACCTACTTTAACCTAGTTATAAGTTATCTTAATAAAGTCCTAGAGGTTAAGAATATTAATTTATTATTTAACTAAATCTATAAATAGCCTAAAAGTATAATTACTATTAAGGCTAAAATTAGCTTAAAGAATAATATTAATACTTTAGTAAATATAGGCTCTATACTTAATTTTATTTTAACTAAGTTAGTTAAGGAGATAGAGATTAAAGTAACTCTACTTATAAACCTAATAGTAAAAGCTATAAATAGGTTAAATATAATAGTATATAATATAGCTATTATAGAAATAGAGCTAATTAACTTTTAAAGTTAAAAATATCTATAGTAAATCCCCTTTATTATAATAAATCTTAAAAAGTTTAATATTTACTTAGGGTTACCTTAGTTAGACTAAATAAACTAAAAGCTAAATATTATAATATATTTTATACTATTTACAAGAAAACTTAATAGTATAATTAAAAACTTTAAAAAAATAGCTATAAAAAGTACTAAAGAGTTTAATTATACTATATAAAATTTATAAGTAATAATATTTACCTTTTTAGTAGCTAGTATAGATTAATTAGTCTAAAGTAGACCTAATAAGTATAAAGAGTTATTAATTCCTAATAAATACTTAGATTTTATTAATCTTACTTTAAAAGAGGACTTTAGGGTTATAACTAAATATAGTCTAAATAACCTATATATTAACCTAAAATCTAGTACTAAACTATTATATATTTTTTATATATAACCTCTCTATATTAGAACTTAAAAAGTTATAATAATATATTAAGAAGCACCTTAATTAGTATTAAATATATTATTTAAAATTACTAGCTAGGGTACCAATTCTTTTTATAAAAAAGAAAAATAGTAGCCTATAGCTTTATATAAATTACTAAAGTCTTAATAAAATTACTATTAAGAATTTATAGTACTCTACCTCTTATTATAAAGTCCCTAGATTATTTAGTAAAAGCTAAGTTTTATATTAAACTTAATTTATATAAAGTATATTATTAAGTCTATATTATAAAGGGAGATAAGTAGAAGACTACTTTCTATATAAGGTATAGCTACTTTAAGTATACTATTATACCTTTTAGCTTAATAAATACTCTAGTATAATTTTAGGTATTAATAGCCTAAGTATTAGTAGGCTTAGTTATTATAACCTATATAGTATACTTATATAATATCTTAATCTTTTCTAATATAAACGAAGAATATAAAAGTTATATTTAAAAAGTACTATTATTATTAAGTATTTTTATTACTTCTAATTTCTATAAAGTTATATATAGCTATAGGTAAATTATATAATAGATAGTAGGGTACTTTCTTCTAGTAAAAAAGCTTTTTATAAGGGATTAAAGGAAAATAATACTAGAGGCTAACTTATTTATCTATAATATTAAGGAAAATCTAACTAATTAGCTTAAATAAGCTATTTTTACTTATAAAGTAGGATATAATATAGCTTAATTTACTTTTTCTTCCTATAAGGGTATTCTTCTTACTAATTAGGTAAGTTTTTAATTTTAATTAATTAAAGAATTCTTAAATCTTAGGAGATAATTATTTATTAAGCTATTATTATATCCTTAGGGTCTTAAAGTACTAGTAAGGTATAGGGGGAGAAAGTAGGAATTAAACCTACTAAGGAAATTATATTTTTACTTAATTCTAGGCTAAGAACTCTTACTTATAGCCCCCTACTATAAGGATAATTTACTACCTAGGATACTACTATATATATAGATAGCCTAATTCTATAAATCTATTATAGTTTATCCCTCTAAAAAGTACTATAATATTTATATAAAGTAAAGTTATTTATTAACCTAAAGAAGTATAAATAATATATAAAATTAATAGAATATTTTAAATTTATTATTACTTCAAAAAGGCTTACTATTAATTCTAAAAGAATTAAGGCTATATAAGAATAGCCAATACCTATATTAATAAGGGAAATTTAAGTCTTTATTAGCTTTATAAACTACTATTATTAGTTTATTACTAATTTTTTAAAATTATACTTCCCTTAACTACATTAACCTAAAAGGCACTAAATAATACTTAGGCTAGACTCTAAATAAGGAGGGAAAAGAGTATTAAGCTTAATATTAGCCTAAAAGGTAAAGAAATATTTTAAAAACTATATAATACCTTTTTATAAATTCCTATACTTATATATTTTAAATATAAAAGATAAATTTATATAAAGATAAATACCTCTAGGGGAGCTATTAATACTATTTTAAGCTAATTAGTACCTAAAGGGGATAAATTAGTATATTAGTATCTTATTAACTTCTTTTTAAGGAAGTTAAATAATATATAGTATAATTATAATACCTATAATAAGGAACGCCTTATAATTATAAAATATATTAAGTACTAGTATTAGTATTAATAAAGTTAGCCTTTTAAGATCTTAATAGATTACTATAACCTATAATAGTTTAAAAAGATAAAGACCTTAATATTATACTATATTTAATTATATCTAGTCTTATCTAAGTATAATTTTATAATAATATACTAAATTAGATTTATAAATTTAGTAAATATCTTATTTTATTATCCTAATTATATACTTAAGGTAGTATAGCCTAAGTATAAGTATAATAAAGCTTTTATTAAATCTTTTAAGGAGATATTCTCTAGATAAAAGGTTAATAGGATAATAGTTTTAATAGTGTTAATAAAAATATAGTAACTAAAAATATAATCTAGAACTTAAAAAAGAGATTTAAGAGTTTAAAAAGTAAGATTTAAATTATCTAAATAATATATAGCTATTAGATAAATAAATAAAGCTAGAGATTAAGGAGTTAAATATATTAGAGAATAATCTTAATAAAATAGTATAAACTAGTCTAAGTAGAGCTAATTAGTACTAAAAAGAGCCTATTAAGTTAAAAATAATAACTAAATAACTTAAAGCTATTAGAAGCTATAGTAGGGTAATAAAAAGAAAAATTAAACTTTTTTTATACCTTTTTTAAAGGCTTATAACTTCCTTATTAGGTTAGCTAAAAATATAAGAAAAATGGTAGGGTAAAGAAAAGGTTTAGGAGACTCTAGCTATAGATTAGGTTCTTAATTACGAAGTATAAATCTTAAGCTATATAACCTTAAACTTAAAGAATTTTTAAGGCCTATCTTTTTAGGGCTATATAACTTTTTATTTATAGTATCTTTTTTATTTCTTTTTATATATAAGGTACCTATTACTATAAGGAATTATATATAAAAAATTTAAGATAGGTTATAGGCTAAAATTTTATATTATTCTAGAAGTTAATATTTTTAATTTTTTAGTAATAATATAGTAATTATATTATTATTAATACTTAGTATAATACCCCTTAGCTTCTATAACTACCTTATAACGCCTAGGTATATATAATATAGTATTATTTATACTTTCTTAAGGTATTTTATTCTACTCCTCCTCTATAGCCTCTTTAAAAGTCTTAATAGACTCTTTATTCTTTCCTACTCCTAAAGACTCTTTATATCTTTTATTTAAAGAATTTTTAAGTAAACTCTATATATTTTTAATAGGGTTAAGATCTAGTAAATAGGCTAGGTAAGGGAAAAGAGAAAACTTATTTCTCTTAAAGAAATTTATAACTTTTTTAGTCTTATAGATTTTAGTATTATCTTACTAAAGTTTCTACCCTATATAGAAGTTAGCCTATATTTTAATATAATATAAAAACAATATAGTATATATATTATAATAATATTAAAAAAGGGGTAAAAGAGATAAAAAAGTATTAGGTAACTTACTACTTTTAATAGTAGGTTTTACTATAGGAATAAGGACTTTATTAATATAGTCCTTATTAATAAAGGAAGAACTATTATCTAGAGTCTTTATAAAGACTAATTTAAATCTTCTACCTATCTAAATAGCTCCCTATACTTAAATAGTAATATCTTAGCCTATAATTAAATTAAATTAATAATTATTAAAATCTAAAATTATAGAAAAAGAGTAGGCCTTTTTCTTTATAATTTAATATAATAAAAAGTTAAAATAACTTACTTCTATTCTTAGTAGAAACTATTTCCTTTCTAACCTTATTATTACCCCTTTTTTAATATATTTTTACCTAGATCTATAGCCCCTTTAGATTACTAACTTATTAGAAAATATAATCTTATTATAATTAATAAGATTATTATTTTCTTATTACTTAGTAAAAATAAGTCTATTTTTTACCTTTTCTTTATTAATAATAGGCTTTTTAGTACCTATATTAATAGAGTAGCCCTCCTCTTTTAATACCCTTTATAAGCTTCTCTTACTAACTTCTAGATTATTTTCTATTAATAATCTTTTATTTTCCTTCTTAGGACTTCTAGTTAAGTCCCTATTAATAACTCGTTTTTCCCTAAAAGTTACTTTTTTAATTCTTTCTAGTTTAACTCTTTCTATATTATAATTATCCTTCTCTTTCTTCTTAATATATTAGATAGTATTTTCTATACTTTTTAGAGGTTTATTTAATATAGTAGAAATAGTAGAATTAGGCATTTTAGCCTTTAAAAGAAGGTTAACTTAGCTTTCTAAGGTAGATAAAGTAATAGCTATTTTAAGGATATTTAAGGATTTAAAAAAGAAGAATTAAAATCTAAAAAGATTTTACTATAAGCTATAATCTTAGTAAGAAATTATATAATTTATACTTATATAAGTATACCCTATATTTTTAACTATAAACTAAAAAATAGGTTAGGCTAAGAACTTAGCTTAAAATTTAGATTATATAATTTTTACTATACCTAGAATAGCTAGTTAAATTTTAAATAAAAACTAATAGTTAATTAAAAAGTTATAGAATACTAAAAATAGGGTTAAAAAAATCTTTATATTTAAGGTATTATATACTAAAATCTATATTTAGTAAGCTAGAGTTTTATCTAGGCCTAAACTCTCTTAAACGTTCTCTTTAAAATAATCTATTTTTTTATATTTTTAGCTAATTTATTAAATAAGTTATAAGTATTATTTAAAAAAGTATAAAAATATTTTACTTTTTCTTTTTATTACCCTACTATATTATAATAGTCTACTTTTAGAATATTTTAGTATAGCTAGAACCTTTAAGTATATAAGATATAAATATATATAAATAAATATATTAAAAGATATTATGGACTGTATTTATAATTATAAATACTATTAATATACCATATTAAAGAGATATAAGCTATATAAGCTCCTTCAATCTTTATTTATTCTTAATAGTCCCTAGTAATATATAACTATAAATTTTTATTACTAACCTACTATTAAGTAAATTTACTAGCTTGGTATAGAATATAATATTAGTTATTTATAATTATTTTTTAAAAATATTACTATATATCTATTTATATAGATTAGGATAGTATTAATCTTATATAGGCTTAAATATATAAGGTTATTTACCTATATAATACTCTTAAGAATATAATTTCTAATAGAAGTCTAATAATATTAGCTAAGTATTAAAATACTTTTTACTACTATTTAAATATAAAGTATATTTTAATATTTACTTTCTATCTATAGACTAATAAATAGATAAAATATTAAAATTAAATACTTAAATAGTATCTTTATATTTTTTATATACTAAAATAAAATAATTAAATTATTTAGATTTCATTAGTAGAGTTTACCTATAATAATAGTAGGTATATAATTATAGGCTATATCCTATTTTAGGTTTATTATAGGTTTAACCTATAAAGACTAAAATAGCCTAATAAGGTATTAAGAGGTAATAAAAGCCCTAATAAATTTACTCTAGCCTTTAAGCTAATTTTTATTTAAGAAGAGTATTACAAAAAATTAAAGCTATTAATATATATTAGAAAGTACTTATAAATAAAAAAAAGGCTCCTATTAGAGTTTAAAGTAGATAATAAAGTATAGGTTTTAAATTATTATATAAAGTCTATAAAGCTAAATAAGAAGCTAAATTAGAAATTTTTAGAACTAAATATAGTTAAAAAATATATTAGTAAACTATCTATAGTATACTAAATAGAATTACCTAGCTTAGATAAAGTCTATTCTATTTTTTATTTATCCTTATTAGAATTATAGGTACTTTATAACTCTTCTTAATATTTATAAAAGCTAATTATTAATATCTTATACTAGTTTAGGGATAATATTTATAAAATAGACTAAATCCTAAATAAAAGGTACTAAGAGGGTAATTAATAAAAATACCTTATTAAATAGGCTAATTATAGTAAGAATAAGAACTCTTAGGAACTAAATATATCTATTAATAATAAAGCCCTAAAGAAGTACTAAAAAGACTTAAATTTAGCCTAAAGAGATCTATAATTACTAAATTATCTAAAAAGGATTAAGGCTATGAATATCCTTTTAAAAAAAAGGGGGATAATTAAGATATAAAAAAATTTACTTTATTTAGGAGTTATTTTTACTTCCTTTTAGAATTAATTTATAATAAGATATTATTATTTACCTTTTATCCTTTAATTTTTTATATATCTTTTATAAAGAGTTTAGTAGGAAAGTTTATTTAAGGGTAAGATATTTTAATAGCTTAGTATAAGAATATTTTATAAAAGTATAAACTTTATAATAATAAGAATCTAGTATAAGTAAATTAAAGTATAAATTACTTATAAAAGTTTTTAGTTCTAAAAGTTATAAATAAGTCTAAAAGGGAACTATTTATACTAGTTAGTATCTAAAAGAGACTATTAGTAGCTACTTACTAAAATTTAGTACTATATTTTAAGAGTATTATCTATTTATTACTTTATACCTAAATACTAGAGAAAATATATTTTTAAAAAGAAAATACTAAAGAAGAGGCTATTTAGTCTTAATAATACTAGATAGTATTAAAAATCCACTATTAGCCTTTAAAATACTAGTTTATACCTAACTTAGTATAAGTTTCCTTTATACTACTAAGATACTTTTTAGCTTCTAAAGAAATCTAAGAATAGTTAAGCTAGTACTAAATTATAAAGTATTTATTAAAATTAGTAAAAAGAGTCTTTATTATATTACCCTTAGTAACCTTATTTAGGCCTAAGTATAGATTCCTAGTTAGAATAGGTTTATAAATAAATAAATAATAATTAAGCTCTTATTTCTTTTAAAGGTATTAATAATAGTTATTAGGTACCCTTATAGGTATTAATAGTATTAATTAAAGCTAAGAGATTACTAGTTAAGTACTTAAAATTTATAAAAAGAATATACTATAGAGAATATTACCCTATAATACTAATTAGTACTAATTAGTATTAGTTAGCTCTTATTAGTAACTATTAGGGGATTTAGGTAACTTTTATTTTTTATAGGGACTTATTAATATTACTATTAATAAAATTATCTTTAAATTTTACTTTTTATTTTATACTAATTTTACTATAGTTATAACTAGCTACTCATTATTTTTTATTATATTATTTCAACGTAATTTTTGATTACTAAGCAGGAGGGCTCTGCTTTTTTTGACTATTAATTTTGAGATATACACCTTTGTCGTACTACTTAGGTAGAATTAAAAAAACAAACCATAACTAGCTATTATAATACTAAATTAAGTATATTAGTTATTAATACTAGTATTACTATTATAAAGGTAAAAGTAGGTACTAAATTTACCCTTATAAGCTATAAAGATTATAAAATTATATAAATTACTAGTAAGCTTTATAATATTCTTCTTATAGGTATCCTTATACTTAAGGTACTAATTATAAAAGTCTAAAATAATTTAATAAACTTACTATCTTAATAGATACTTTTAGGCTAATAGTAATAAATTACTTATATTCTTTATTAATAATAATAAAGAGTACTATAATATATTTAAGAGTAGGGAGATCTAATAAAGGAAGCTATTTCTAATTAATATAGCCTTAATAGTACCTAATAATACCTATTAGAATCTAAAAAATACTAATAAAACCTACTAGGTAACTATTTACTATATGGTATTTCTTATAGGTATTAAAGTACGTCTTATGCTTATAATATTATTTACCCTTAACTACTTAGTAAAAGAAGACTAATTTATTATTAGGAAAAGTATAATACTTATTATAGCTAAGTTTTCTTTTAGTATAATAACTAAGGTATTTAATATATAATAAGTTACTTATAATTATATTATTATATATAGCTTAATATTAAGTAAAAGATATCTTAAATAAATTAAAGCTTTTAGTAATAAGTAGTAACTATTAGTAACTAATTAAGATATTTTAGGGTAATTTAAGGTAATTTAAAGTAATTAGATAATTAAGAGAGCTATTAGAAGTTATTAGTAACTAATAGTACTAATTAGTAATTAAATAGTACTAAGAAAGATTAATTAGAAAAAGTAAATAATAAAAAGGAGTATATCCTAATAAAATATTAGTAAAAGCCCTTTTTATAAAAGGCTCTAGAAAAGATTCTAGATAAAAGAAAAAAAAAGAAACTTATAAAAAAAATAAAGTATACTAGAGAGAAAGATTTTAGGGGTAATAAACCCTTATATAGCCCTAGGGGCTTAGTATATTAATCTACTTATACCTTTATTATTATTTTTACTTAAATATATTAGCTAGGTATCTATACCTCTTATAAGTACTTTTACTTATTATTTTTTATTTCTCTAACCTTAATTCCTTATTCTATTAATTAATATAAGCTTAGACCTAAAAAGTAATAAAAAAACTATTATTTATACCTTAATAATTATTAGTACTAAATAGGACTTTATAAGTCTTATATAGTAACCTTATATACTCTTAGAATAAAAGTATCCCTAAAAAGGGAATAATATTATAATAAGAAATCTTATAAAGATAATTAACAAGGTTACTATATTATAGTATTAGATAACTATTAGTATATAGTATCTACTACTAGGGCCTAAATATAGTAGTAATTATTTCTACTCTATATTTAAGAATAATATATACTATTACTTCCTACTTTTATTAATTCTATATTACTTAAACCTCTAATTTTATAAAAGCTTATAAAAGTTTTCTATAAGTTTATATTTTATAAATAAATTAAATATATAAATAAATTAAATATTCTACTAAGACTTTATTAAATATATTATTAATAATAATATAAATACAATATCTTAATAATAAAATAAAGTACTAAAATTAAAAAAAGCTTATATATAATTTATATTTTATACTATTAAATAAGATATAACTTTAAGACTATAATATATTATAGCTATTTATAATATTTATTAAAGTATACTGAATAACTAATATACTAAAATTATCTTTTAAATATAATTATATACCTAACTTAATAAATTTACTTAAAATAAAAAAGTAGGGCTTTATATTAAATTATAGTATTTTTTAGTACCCTTATAATATTCCCTTATAGCGTTATATTATAACTAAGAGGCACGTGTAGCCTAACTATAACTAATAAAAAAGTAGGTAATTATTTAATATATTTTTAATATAAATATATAAGAATTATTACCCTAGTTAATTATTATAAAGAATATAATTAATTTTTTACTAATTAAATATTACTAAGACTTAATTAACTAAAATTAGGCTATAACTTTTATTAAATACTAATATAAGCTTAAAATTAAATTTAATTAAAAGTATAATTATAAAAAAGCCCTTTATAAAAAATTTAAAGTTGTATAAAACTAGTTTTAATTTATAAAAATATTAAAACTAAGTATAATATCTTAAATAATAATATTTTATAATTTTAATAAGTCTAGTTTTATAATTAATATAATATTAATAAAAGTAATAACTATAAACTTTAAGTATTAAAAATAGTAAAAGAGTATTTAGTAAAATAACTAAGAGTAAATATTAATTATTTAAAATATTAATATAATAAAATAAGTAATTTTATACTTTATTATTTTCTAAAGTAAATATTACCTCTTTATTTAGTATAAAAAGAATAATCTACTTTATAATTAAATTATTATAGTCTTTAAAAATAGCTAAATAATAAATAAACTTAGTTTATAAAAACTAAAGTACTTTAATAAATATATAAAAAAGTATATTATTGATATAATATATTTAATTATTATTAATAATTATAAGAATTATAATTTATTTCACTTTTAGTGATATTATAAAAATAATAAAATTATTATTTTTTATATATTTTTATATTTATTATATCTTTTATAATTATTTAGTATAGGTTATTTTTTATTTTTAAAAAAAATATATAGATAGTAAGCTAAGAATTTAATATATAAAAAGATTAACTATATTATTACTTTTAAAGTTATAATTATTAAAAATAATATTCTAAAAGGCTTTTAAGATACTAGCTTAATTCTTTTAATTTAAAAATAGTAATATTAAAACTTAATATATAATTATATACTTTATTACTTTATTACTATAATTAATAATATATAGTAATTTTAAATATCTAGTAATATTCTAGAATTTTGGTTATAATTAATATTAATAAAATAAAAAATTTAAATATATATATAAATAATTTTTTAATTTTAATACTTAAAGGAATTAAAAAGTTTATAAAAGATATTAAGTTCATAGTATATTCTTTAGTATTAATAACTAAGTATAATACTAAGGTTTAAGCTACTAATAAAGTAATTATATAATATAAATTATATAAAAAAAAGTAAATATAATATAAAGGGATTTTAATAGCTAAAAAGGGCCTATATTTAATTACCCTAGAGGAGTTTATAGTATATAGTAATAAAAAAAGTAAAAAGAAGAATATATACTAATAAGATAAGCCTACTTAATAATACAATAAATATTATAATAAGGCTAGATATAATTTATATATATATAAAAATAATCATAATACATTTTAAATAAATTAGTTTATTATAATTTTAAATAATTATTTATATTTATTTTATACTATTATTAATAATATAAATTTTAATAAGGTCTTAATAGAATATCTAATTTATCTATATATTTAACTTATTTATAAGCTATATTATAATAATTAATAATTAATTAAATAATATATAATATATATATATAATTATTATATACTTTTAAATTATATATACCTTTTAAATTATATATACCTTTTAAATTATAATATAATATTATAAATAACTATAATATAATTTAATATAATAAGGCTAAAAGTATTATAATATTAATATTTATTATATAATAAATAATTATTTAAGTTATATAGTTTATTTTTATTTTATTTCTTTTATAATATTCTTAGGCTTCTTTAAAAAAAAAAATAGGCTTAACCTATTAGATACTAAGTAAGTATTATTAATACTATTTAGTCTATTTTAGTACTATAAGCTAGAAGATAGTATTAGAGTTTTAAGCTAGGGTATTTTATAAGCCTTATACTTTACCTACTCCTAATTATCCTTATCTTAGATATTATTACTTACTTCTTCTACTTAATAGCCTTATTTATAAGGGTACTCTAATATAGTAAATTACTTATACTATTAATAAGTCCTTAGAGGTATATTAACCTAGATTACTTTTAAATAAAGATAAGTAATTTAAATATAAGATTAGGAGTTTAAGTAATATAAAATTAATAAAAGCAGAAAGTAATAGTATATATTACTTTTAGGTATAAAGTAGAAATAAATTACTATTATACCTAGGCCTTAATAGTAGATATTATATACTAATAGTTATCTAATACTATAGTATAGTAACCTTATTAATTATCTTTATAAAACTTTTTATTATAATAGCTTTTATAATTAAATTTTTTATTTAAGTTTAGTATACTTACTAAGTAACTACTTATTAAGTAAACTATTTAAAGTAATTATATATAATATAAAATTTAATAATATATTCTAAAAGATTCTATTTATATTAATAAAAGAAAGTTTTTAAAAAATTTTATAAGATTTTTATTTTTTCTCTCTATTATTAATTAGGAATTACTGATTTTTAATTATTAATTAGCTATTATAATATATTTTTAGTTATTATTAAAATATTTTAGAATAGTTATATTATTAATTAAAATTAATTATATAGTAAAAATACTATATTTATAAGAAGAATTTTTTTTAAGTTTTTCTTTTTTTTAGAATTTAATATAGTAAATCTTTATATAATTATATTATTTTAATATCCTTTTATTATCTTTATCTTTATAAGTTATTAGCTTTCTTTTATTTTTATTAAAAATACTATTTATAATAGTTTCTAGATTCTATTATAAATAAAAGAAAATAAAAAAATTAATTATTTATAACTCTTTATTTTCTTTATAGATTATAAGTCTAAATACTTTATAATTATAAGGACTTTATATACTTTTACTATATTATATATAATTAGTTTACTAAGCTATATTATTATTAAAAAAAAGTAAAAAAAAAAGTCTTATTTTTTTAAAAACTTATTATATACTATAACCTTTTATAAGTTATAAATATTCTATACTATTATATATATTATAGATAATACCTTATTAGCTTTAAGACTATAATTTTAATATATATAACTATAGTTTACTCTTAGGCCTTTATATTTTTAATTATAAATAATAGAAAAAAGACTATAGTCTATTATTATTATAATACTAAAAAAAGTTATTTTATTATTTTAGTTATTATATAATAAAGCTTAGGTAATATAGTCTAAAATATTTATTTAATAGATAATTTCTACTAGCTTTTATTAAAACTTATTTATTAATTATTTTAATTAATAAATAAATATTTAATAGCTAGTTAAAGAGAAGTTTATATAAATAATTATTTATACTTTTTTCTTCTAAATAAGGTATATTTATAGCTAGCCCTAGTAATAAACTATAGGGGTATTATAATAAATCTATTATATATAAAATAGGGCCTAAAAATATTATACTTATATATAATTATTATATAAGTCTTTAGTTATGAGGGAAATAACTAGAGCTACTTAAAGTTATTATTAATATTTAAAAATAATATTTATAATTACCTAGAATAAGTCTTATATAATTTAACTTATAATTAAATTATTATTATTATTATTATTATTATTATTATTATTATTATTATTATTATTTTATTTTTTATAAATTAAAAGTATTATCTTTTAGAGTTATAATTATAATACTTTTTATAAAGTATATAACTAAGTTATAAGTCTTTTATTATAAACTTATAATATTTATATATTATATTTATTTCCTAAAAGAACTTAAAAGAAAATTAAGTTATATTATATAAAATCTTTTAATTTTTATAAAAATATATATAAAAACTATATTTATATATTTTTTTAAAAGTATTATAAGACTTATTATAAGTTTTAAATAAGCTAGTACTTATTTATATATACTAGAATATATATATATAATACTTATATAAAAAGTGTTTAAAGTTATAAAATTAAAAATAAGCCTATTTTTATAAGTAATATTGTCCGTACACCGTACGGGCAAGGGCACCCACTGAGGGTGTTGAGGTTTCAATATTGCCGCACGATGGCATCACGTGGGGATCACGTGATGTCCGTGCGCCGCGGCCCGTGCGCCGCAGGACCTTCTCCTTTCCATCCGCACCCTCTCTAGAGACAAGCAATTATCACCAAAGTCAGTTCTGTTATGTTATTTCCTTTCCCCGTACGATCGCCCCGTACACCCTCCACGCTTGCCAGTATAGAGGATTAGAATTCGATGTCTATACAGCTAGCTGTAGAGTACCCATTCAACACTAATTAGTGGTTAACTAACCCTCAACTGCAAATTGGCAAGAGTGAAGACGGATCGCACGAGTTGTTATCAGCTATACAATTTGTTTCGCATACCCTGTCCTCCGTACGCAAGAGGATAGCAGACCAAAAACTTTGTGGAGTTAGTAAGTAGATGTCGCTGCTATACGAAACAAAGGGAGCGATTGTACGAGACGTTATCAGCTGTACAATTTGTTTCGTTATACCCTGTCCTCCGTACGCAAGAGGATAGCAGATCAAACCTTTGTAGAGTCAGTAAGTAGATGTTGCTGCTGTACAAAACAAAGGAAGCGATTGTACGAGACGTATAAAACCTATCCTTATCTATAGGGATAGCAGATCAACTCTTTTATCAAGTCAGTAAGTAGATGTCGCTGCTGTACAAGATTCAAGAGGAGATAGTGCACCAAGCACACCACCAGTAACCGTACGAACACACACGGTTAGACAACAACAAACCCCGATAAAGCGCGACCCTCCGTACGACCGACCTATCGAACGAACCAGTCACGCAATGGCTACCCCTACCACCTCGCAAGAAGCCTCCACCGCCTCGCACGAAGTTCCCACCGCCTCACAAGACAACATTGATGTGCCTGAGTATACCGGACCGTACAATCGGTATGTTAAAGGAACAGGAATATCAGAGGAAACACTGCGCAAGGGAACAAGACCTGTGTATTGGAATGATAAGATCAACATGGCAAACAATCCTTCTCAGTTGGAAATGCAATCGTACGCGGCATATACTATTGCTGAGTATCGTGCGTTATACCAGAAAGGGACAGCTTTCTTAGAGTCATTCCAGGAAGACTTTGAAGGATGGGAAGAAACACCATTTTTTTGGAGTTAGGCCGTGCGTACAAGAGAGAGCTTGTAGCAGTCCTAAGAGAAAAGGGCATTAAGCTAAGGACAGATGCTAGAGCCACAAATACTAGCAAGCTGTACGAAGTAGCCCAAGGCAATGCAGATACCACTCGTACAACACTGCCTTCGCCAGCTCGCTCAACTCCTCGTACGCAAACACTAAGGCCAATCTCAAAGACACCTAAGCCAGTTAGGCTGTCGCACGAACCCGAACAGAGCAGGCCGCTGCCACCGCAGGCACCTACACAGCTGCAGGTCCCTGCAGACATCTCAAGAAAACCTTCGCACGAGTACCAAAGACAATCTTATTTGTACAAACAACCGAATAAACCACCACTCTTCGCATATGGTACCTAACTACTATTTCGCCCACCTGCTCGCGATTATCAAACGCCGTACGGAATAGAGCCACCACTAGTCAAACGCGAATCACAGGCACTGTACCAATCTACACAGACTGAGCCTATGCTACAATCCAATCCGTACGAGCTTCCGCCCAAGCACAACCTACCTCCTCAGAGAATTCCAGCTGACAAGATGATCCAATTTCAAAAGGCATGGAACAAGGATAACAACTATACTGGAGCTCCGTACGACATTTTGGCAGACAAGACTAGGATCTTTATAGATCTATGCAGAGACGCCTAGATATTGCTGAGGATCAATACCCAGACATCTTTCTAGATATCCTTACCGGCCGTGCGGCACAATATTACCTCCATACTATCCGTCCTGGACAATCGTGGAAGTGCTTGTACGAAGCACTTAACAGTCACTTTAACACCACTGTTAACCACAACCAGTATTGGACAGACTGGACCACGATAACTTTCGCACGATGCCAGCGCGAGAACTCTAACAAGAGTCTGCACGAAGTCCTAGAGGCAATGATTGACAGGCTCACCCTCGCACAGAGAGCATTGGGTGCGGACTTCGCTGGGGAAATTCCTCTCCATACTGCTGTCGTACGAGCATGCCGCGGACACCTAGAGCTAGAGCAGGCTATGTTCACCCCTAAGCCTACCTGTGAAGCTCTATTTGCTGATCTCCGTGCGTCAATTCAAGTTGCAATTGACCGCCAATCCAATCAGTACCTGCAAGAGGCTGATGCATACTACACTGATCGCAAATACAACTTTCCCGCACACGAAGAGGCAGACCACTAGTCCCTCGCGGACGAGGATTTCGCGGACGATTCGTACCATCATTATCGCGATTCAGATCCCGATCAAACGACATTCGTACGAGACCGAAGAAGTGTTTTGTGTGCTATAAGGAAGGTTGTTGGTCTTCCAACCATCCGCGCGAGGAGCGTACCCGCGCGACAAGGCAGTACATCACCTTCTATGAAGAGCACAATGATGAAACGCCTTCGTACGAAACCGTTCAGTCCTACATTCAGGACATAGAAGGGTATGATGATGAGGAACCCTGCTTCGCACGAAGAAGAGGAGCAGAGTGAAGATAATGAGGATGGCAACAATCAAGTGTCCTACCTAACTACTGCTGCCTATCTTTACCGCACGACTAGCGAACACATCTATAAGACAGAGCTAGAGGAGTGTGCGGAACAGTTTATTCTTAAAGATCGATACCGTACAACATACTAAGGTGAACTGTGGGATACAGGTGCAGCAAGGATTTCCACTGTTGGCAAAGCACAGCTAGAGGCATACGTACGAGAGACCCCTATACAAAGATCAATTGGACACCTAGCAACACCAACATTAGCTTTGGAGGTCAGAACCCACAAGGATCTCTAGGAACCGTACGAATCACGAATCTAATAGGAACGGTTACCTACCACATCCTAGACACTCCAACACCATTCCTGCTGTCACTGGCAGATGCTGACAAGCTGGGTGCCTACTTTAACAATGTTCTGGATGTCATCGTACGAAAGGACGGCACAACTATACCTGTTGTACGCAAATGGGGACACCCTTTCTTCAATGTTAGCAAGGAAGAAACTGTGTCTTTCTTTACTGAACAAGAACTCCGCCGCCTTCATTGACGATTTGGACATCCCCGTACGGAAAGACTTCAGAAGATGCTCACTAATGCTGGCCATGAAGTCGATACCACCGTGCTAAACGAAATCCAGAAGTTTTGCCACCACTGCCAATCGCACGAGCAAGCCCCGCGTCGCTTTAAGTTCACTATCAAGGATGACACCCACTTCAACTATGAGATTATTATTGATGTCGTACGCATTGGAACCAAGGACGCACTATATATTGTAGATGCAGACACATCATTTCAAGCTGCAATCTTCTTGAAATCGATGTCCGCACGAGATGCGTGGGAAGCCCTCTGCAGATGCTGGATCAATGTCTACCAAGGTCCACCTGACTACATCGTACATGACCTAGGTACGAACTTCGCATTAGATGAGTTTAGGAACCGCGCGAAGATTATTAGCGCAACCTGCAGGCAGATGCCTGCAGAAGCACATTGGGCAATAGGGAAGGTTGAGCGTTCGCACGCACCTCTCCGCAGAGCCTTTAACATTCTTAAGGCTGAACTAGGAGACCGTACGGATGAGGAGGACATCCTCCAGATGGCCGTTAAAGCTATCAATGACACTGCAGGCCCAGATGGCCTCGTACCCACACTGCTAGTCTTTGGCGCATATCCCAGGATTAGCATGGACTCTCCCCCATCGCCCGATATCATCGCACGCGCGAATGCCGTACGAAAAGCGATGAAGATGCTGCAGAAGGAAAGGGACAAGGCTAATATTAATCGTGCGATGAACACCCGCAATGGTCCATCAGCTGCGCACGAAGTCCTTAAGCTCCCACTTGGATCTGAGGTCATGGTCTGGGGGAGAGAGAAAGGTGGATGGATAGGCCCATACGAGATTAAGGGCATTAAGGACAGAGATGTGATCCTTAACCTAGGGAATGGTCCAGTGAAGTTTCGCTGTACGCAGGTCAAGCCGTACTATCGCACAGAAGATCACACTCTCCCACCATCGCACGAAGCAGATGATGTCGCCCCTATGCAAAGGGATCCTCCAGAGAAGAGGAAGAGAGGCCGCCCAAGGAAGGATGCTGCATTCCTTACCCAAAAGGAGACAAGCGATTGGGAACTGTCTCTAAAGCTCCGTGCGGAAGGTGTAATTACAACACCTAGAGCACCTTTCGAAGAGTTAGATCGCATGGAGATGGACGCTCTAATCGCCAATGGCACATTTGAGATTCTTCTCTTTGACCCATCCAAGCATAAGGGCAGAATCTTCAACCTCCGCCTTGTACGAGAAGTTAAGGGCAAGACTACTCAACCGTACGAGAAATCCCGCCTTGTGTTTGCTGGCCACTCCAATAAGGAGAAAGGCAAAATCCTTACCCAATCACGCACCATCCAAAGGATGAGCCAGCGCCTACTCCTCGCATTAGGAGCAAGCCTTCGGGCAACGTACGGAATGCATTTTGAACTACGAGACATCACCCAGGCCTACATTCAGTCCACTGACAAACTGAACCGCACGCTCTATGCTAGACCACCCAAGGAACTGCGCACGAACTTTCCGCAAGACACGATCTTCCGCATCGTACGACCACTCTATGGTGCAGCTGAATCAGGTCTTTACTAGTTTAAGACCTACCACAACCACCATAAAGAGAAACTTGGCATGACAACTTCGTCGTACGACCCATGTCTGCTCATCACTGATGAAGGAGAGCACACCTTTAGGATCACTGGCCTTTAGACAGATGACACTCTTAGCATTGTCAATAAGAACTTCGCACAAAGAGAAGAAGAAGAAGAGCTAAAGAAAGCAGCCTTCTATACAAAGGACAAGACTGTCCTTGCTAAAGACCAACCTATTAAGTTTAATGGTGGAAGAATTCGGCTTGTGCATAACACTGTAGTTCTTACACAGAAAGGGCAAGCAAAGGGCCTTCGCACAATTAACCCTAAAGACAAGGATGCCGCTTAGAGGTATGTAGAGCAGCGTGCGAGAGGCGCCTACATCGCATCTGTGTGCTAACTAGAAGCCGCATTCGATTTGTCTGTTGCCGCTTAGACTATATCACCCTCGCACGAAGACATTAAGGCATTAAACGCACAAATCTAATGGCAGATCAACAATAGTGAGCGCGGTCTCACCTTCATACCATTAGATCTTCAACGCGCGAAGCTGTTCATCTTCACTAATAGCTCATTTGCCAACAACAAGGACCTGAGCTCACAGCTGGGATTCCTGATCGCTCTAGGCAATAAGCATCGTACGGGTAATGGCGACAACTTCAAGATCCTAGCAAATATCGTACACTGGAATTCAACCAAGTGCAAGAGAGTAACAAGGGAGCGTTCTTGCCAGTGAGCTGTACGGTATGGTAGGAGGGTTTGACAATGCTATTGCTATCAGCACAACCCTCCAGAAGATCGTACGCACGCTCAGTCTACCGCCAATTCCTGTGGTTGTCTGTACAGATTCGAAGTCTCTCTATGACTGCCTCGTACGACTAGGAACCACGAATGAGAAGCGCCTTATGATTGACATCATGTCACTCCGCGAATCGTACGAACACCGCGAGATCTCTGAGATCAGATGGATTAATGGGAAGGACAACCCTGCTGATGCCTGTACGAAGAAGGCCCCAAACCAGGCTCTAGAGTCCTTAATCTCTAGCAACACCTTAACAATTACTGTTGAAGCATCAGTGGATCGCCTCGAGCCCGCCCGCGCGAGCTCTTCCTAGCCGCCACACAGGACTATTTCCTTATTGTTTATTTATTCTTTCGCGCGATATATATTATTTATTTCTTTCCGCACGCACATATCACTCAAAAATGCGCATTTTCCTATCTATTATTCGCACAGAAAGAGAAGGGACACAATTCCGCACCGTACGAAACAGGGAATTAGCTTAACAAAAAGAGAAAAGAGCCAGGGAGAAGGGACACGTACGGAGAGATGTTCGAAGTGGAGGATAAGAGAGAGAAGGACAGAGGGAGGAAAGCCCACCTTATATGCCTCTCCCTTCTGTCCAGAGCCTCAATTCCTACCCCTCATCGGCGTTTGTCTTCCCCTCATCCAACGTTGCACGATTGCCCAACATCGCTGCCTGAACAGATAAGACAACTAGGCCCACCCATCGTACGAGGAACAAACTGAGCAAAAGAACTCCGTACGAACAACAACACATCGTCGCCGCAATCTTGTTGTTGACTGCGCAATCTTACCCTTGACCGCTATTGGCCCAGACCGCTACTCCACCACTGATAAGCCTGATCGCGCCTCCGACAAATGGCAGCAAAGTACGACAAATAGTTACTTGATAGAATCTTCCTGTTAACTAGAGCAAACTAGCCAGAGCAGGAGGCGTACGGACAGGGGAATAATGAATGGACAGGGTGAATATTGGCAAGTAGATAGTTTGTGCGGAGGAAGGGAGAACCACTGACAGCAACCTCAAAACAAAAAGTTGCCAGTGTCCGTACACCGTACGGGCAAGGGCACCTGAGGGTGTTGAGGTTTCAATATTGCCGCACGATGGCATCACGTGGGGATCACGTGATGTCCATGCGCCGCAGGACCTTCTCCTTTCCATCCGCACCCTCTCTAGAGACAAGCAATTATCACCAAAGTCAGTTCTGTTATGTTATTTCCTTTCCCCGTACGATCGCCCCGTACACCCTCCACGCTTGCCAGTATAGAGGATTAGAATTCGATGTCTATACAGCTAGCTGTAGAGTACCCATTCAACAAATATATAACTTATTATAAATTTTAAATAAGTATTTACTTAATATATATAAAAGGTATTAGTTATTTTAAACTTTTATATATTAAAAAGATATTTATAAACCCCTATTATAATTATTTTAAAGTGTATTAATAGTAAATACTATTAAAAAATAGATAATTTATTTAAAATATCTAGCTTTAAATTAAAAGAAGATATTAATTATAATATTTAGTCTATTAAAATAAAGACTATTTTAGTTAAAAAAAGTCTAAATAATATTATAAATAATTTTAATAATAATTTAGAACTAAAAAATAAAGTTATCTTTTTAATTAAATTAAGTTTAAAAAATAGCCTTTTATTATAAACTAAATTTATTATTAATTTTAGTTTATTATAGACTACTTTAAAAAAGTTATATAAAGCTAAAGACTTTAGTAATAAATTTATTTTTAATAAAGAATTAATTAATACTATTTTAAATTTTTATAAAAAAATATTTTATAAGTAAGCTAAATACCTAAGTAAGCTAGATACTTTTATTAAGAAAATACTAACTATAGGTTAACTTATAATATCTTCATAAATATATTATATAAATATTTTAAAAAAAGCTAAAATATAACTAGTAATAAATTCTATTAAATAAAACTAAATATACTCCCTTAGATATACTACTAGAATATATTTATAAGCTAAAATATAACTAAACTTAATAAAGTTTATAAAGTTTAAAAAGAAGATACTTATTATATATATACTTAATTTTAAGGTATAAGGATACCCTATTATTTTTATTTAGGTTTAAAATATAATAGATAAACTACTCGCTATATATAAAAAAAATTAGCTAGTAAACTTTATAAAGTATATACTAGAGCTTAAAATAAAATTTAATTAAAAGTTAGACTACTTAAGACTATTATACTAGGATCCTACTATTATATTAGACTAGTATTAATTAATATAAAATATAAAAGTAAACTATAGTATATAAGATAAAAATATATAAAACTTTAATAAGTCTAGCTTTATAATAGATATAATTTTAACTAACTAAAAGATTATTATAGGCTCTAAAAGATATAAGAGACTAAAGTAAATATAAAGAGGTAATAAAAAATAAGTATTAATAATATTAAGTATTAATAGTATAGAGTAAAAGATCTTACTATTTATTATCTTTTAAATAAAGATATACCTTACTAATTAGTATATATAAAATAAACTATCTCCCTAATAATAAATAATAATTTCTAAAAATAACTAAATAATAAATAAGCTTAGTATTATATAGATTAAGTATTTTAATATATATAAAAGGACTAAATATAAGATATATATAGGCTACTTATACTAGATAGTTATAAGAGTTATAACTTTATTATATTTAAATAATATTATAAGGATAATAAGATAGTATATTTCTATATACTATTATATTTATTATATATTTTATAGCTACTAAATATAGGTTAATTCTTACCCCTAAAAAAGGTATACTTATACTAAATTAAGTAACTAATATAAAGTTATATTAACTATATTATTAAGACTAAGTTTCTACCTATATTTATTAACGCGTTTAATATATTAATTAATAAAGAATAAATTAAAAGATGTTTTTAAGATACTAGTTTAGTACTTTTTAATTTATAATTAATATTAGATTAATTAAAAGTCTAGTTAAAGACGCTATTAGCTCTCTTAGTTAAATTTATCCTATAATAGTTATAAATACTAAGTAATATATAGGAGATTAGTAAATAATCTACCTTAATTTTAAAGAAATTTTTAAGTGCTATATAAAGCTTACTAATACTAGCTAAGGAAGTCTTATTATTATTTATAAAAAGTATATAAAAGATAATATATAAGTTTAAGCTAATAAAGGCCTATATTAAAGAGCTTAAAAAAGTAAATATAGCCTGTATAAAATAAAAATTATATAAAAGAATATATATATAGGCTAGAGGGATACTTCTTACTACTAAAGGACTATAGCTAGTAGCTATAAAAAAGTATCTTATAAAAAAATAGAGATTATAAGCTAATAAAAAGAGTAATAAAGAGAATAATATATTATATTAAAGGCTTTATAGTAGGTATATTAAGTCTAGGTATAATATATAACTTACTAAGAGCCTAAAAAGGTATCTTTTAGATTAGATATTACTCTTCATAGGCTATTTTTAATAGTATTAATAGTAATAATAGTAATTATAATACCTAAGTTAATAATACTAAAAAAAGTTTTTAGCTTACTTAGGTATCTCGCTTACTTATAAAATATATTAGTAAATCTTTATATAAACTATATTATTTTATTACTCTCTTATTATCTTTATTTTATAAGCTATTAGCTTTTTTTTATTTTTATAAAAAAAATAGTATTTATAGTAGTTTTTAAGTCCTATTATAAATAGGAGAAAATAGAAAAATTAATTATTTATAACCCTCTATTTTTTTATATAAGGTATATTATATTAATTAATATTATATTATTTTTATTATATATTAATAATATTATACTAATTTTTATTATATATTAATAGTATTATATATGAACTAGTATTATATTAATCTTTTTAAAAAATACTAATTAATAAAAAATTATATATTATATATTATTATTAAGTCTAGTATAATATAATAGTTAGTATTATTATTAGTTATTTAGTCATTATTATAAATATTAAGAAATTATTTAAAATTATTTAATATAATATTATAATTATTAGTATAATACTATAGTTATCTAGATAAATATTATAATTATCTAGTATAATACTATAATTATCTAGTATTATTTATTTTATTTATTTATTTTATTCTATAAATTTAGAGATATTAAAATAATAATATAAAATATATATAAATATTATAATAGATATAACTATAGAAAGGAACGTAAATTATAATAAAAAGAGGTAAGTATATATAGTTATAAGGTTAGAGTAATAGACACTCGATAATTATTAATATTAAAGAGCTATAGTAAGTAAAAATTAAAAAAAAAGAGATATTATTATACTAAACCTACTAGATCTTTATTAAAGCCTCTAAAGAAGAGCTTAAATATCTTTAGAAAGATAAGCTTTCTAGAGCCTATACTAAAACTACTAGGTATTAAATAATAAAGGTTCTCTTTACTCTATTTATTCTACTATTCCTTATTAACTACCTTTATAAATATAAGTAAGGCTATAAAAGATAATAGGAACTTACTATAAATATACTATTTACCTAATAATATTCTTCTAGTAATAACACCTATAGGGGGGTAAGTAATTAGATAGGAAATAAAAAAAAGATATATATTAAGGGGATAACTATAGTGTATAAGTTCTACCTCTTTAGTACTATTAGGCGTAAGGTTAAATACTAGTATTTTCTATCTTAATTAGGTTTTAGGGGTATAATATAATAGGACGTATATACTAGAATATTTTTTTAATAATAATAGTAGTAAGGAATAGGATCCTTTATAGAACTAAAGAAAGAGTAACTATAAAGTTAGTTAATAAATAAATAATATTATAGCTAATAAAAAATATAAACTAGAGCCTTCCTATATAGGTAAATAAAGGCCCTAGTTATTTTAACTATTTCTCTATATAAGCCTCCTATAGTATTTATAGGTACTACTACTCTTTAGTAAAATCCTATATAACCTACTAGGGATAATATAGAATATTAGGTAGCTTTTTCCCTCTAGTAGTATACTTAGTAGGCCTAGTAATATATATATTAGAATTAGAGCTATAGATAGAGAATATAATAAGACCTTACTTATTTATAGGGGCTATAAGAGTTATCTCTAGTTCTAGTAGTAGAGAGACTAGTATAATATTAAATAGAGAAGTAGTAGTAGGCGTAGGCTCTAAGGCCTTATTAACTATATTAGATAACTAGTTATTATAAAAAGATAAAGGGGAAGAATACCTAGGACTAAGAGGGCTAATAGTAGCCTATATTATATTAATAGTAAAGGTAAAATAGGAGGCTATTATATCTACTAAAGATAATATAAGCTTACTCTTTTTATTTATAAAGTAACCCTTTACTCTATACAGAGGAGGGCTAACCTACTCTTAAAATAGTATACTTATAGTATTATTAGCTAATGAGGGGGATTTATAAACTTAACTATATAGTACTATAGTTTTTATAATATAACTAGTTTATATAGACTTTATAGCCTCCTTACTATAAATAGCTAGTACCCTAGTTATCTTAGAAGTATATATTATTACTATAATTAATATAAGGAGGTGTAAAAGAGGTAATAATATGCTATTATTAAAGAAGAAAGTAGAAATACTAATAAGATAATAATAATAAGGTAAAGTATAATATAAAAACCTTAATATATTATTAGATATATAATTAGGCTAATAAGCTAATAGTAGAATATATAATTAGACTAGGTATTAACTATAATAAGTCTAGTTTAGTAGTAAGTTAAAGTATATATAAAGTAGGGTATATAAGGTAAAACTTACTATTAAGATAAGTCTCTACCTATAACCTTAATAGGAAAAACTAGTAAGTATAAAAGTCTTACTACTATAGGCCTAAGTATAGGTAAAATATAGTCTAACTTTAATCTATTAGGAAATCTAATACTACTACCTATAGGAATAGGTCTACTAATAGAGCTAATATAGTACTATTACTTTTTATATTTAGATTTATAAAATCCTCCTATTACTAATAGCTAGTATTATTTTTATTAAATAAGTAATATATAATTATATAAGACTATTAAATCCTATACTCTAACTACTCTAGATATAGAGATTTATAAGGTTCTACTACTTTTAATAATATATATAATACTATATACTACCCTATCTAAATAAGTGCCCTCTAAAGACCTATAAATTTATATAGATATTTATAAAGTTATACTAAAAGCCCTATAGGAATATACTACTAGTAAGCTTTATACTAGATTTTATATTAGGTAAATTATTTATAGTAAAGGGGTATATAAGTAGCTTATTAGGTTATCTACTAATATCTACTACTCTATTAAGAGAGTAGGTATATCTAGCTAGGGTTTAGCTTAATTAAAATAAAGCTAATAGGGCGTAATACTTAGATTCTTAGCTAAGTCTAGATCTAATTATATTTTATAACTAAGATCTAAATATACTATTATTTTAGTAAGTTTATAAAAACTCTAGTTAAATTTCTATTATACCTATATACTTATCCTATATATAAATATTTTTCTATTCTAGTTAAAGAAAAGAACCTCCTCTAAATAGAGAAAGTACGAAAGTACTAAAAAGTAATAGTATATATAAGTAATATTATAATATATTAGTAAAAGCTAGCCTAGACGTACTTACTATACTAATTTAAAGTATTTTATATATTCCTATATATTAGAGGTATAGTAGCGTTTATATAATAGAGTTACTCTATTTCCCTTACTAATATTAATTATATACTCTATAGATTTTCTTTATACTAGGTCTAATTAGATAATATAGCCTATTAGTTTCTCTATTACTATATATAAGATAAAAAGAGAAATAGTAGGCCTACCTTAAGATACTATAGGCCTTTTATATAATATAAGATATTAGTATAGTTTACTAGATTTCTTACCTAGGTCCTATTCTTTTACTAGATAAATGCGCTAGATTCCTAACTATACTTATAGTTATAGTAGTATATAGTAGCTACTTATATTTTTATAGTATATAACTACTTATAGTTTTTCTACTTATATATTAATAGATTATTACTTTCTTTAATAGGGGGCTTATAACTATAAGAGATCTATATATAAATTACCCTTAGACTCTAATAGTCTACCTTTATAATATTATTTATTAGAGGCTCTATCTACTTTTTTATAAATATCTTAAAATACTTTACCTACCTATAATAAATTATTAGTACTAGGGCTTAGTACTAATAGGTATAGGTTATTATACCCTATATATATACTCCTTGTACTTAGTATTAGCATATAATTTACTATATCTACTATAGTATTAAATATATTATATCTAAGTATATTAGGTAATATATCCCCTAGTATTATAGGCTCTATTACTAGCTCCTTAGTCTTAGAAAATCTATTATATACCTCTTTACTATTAGAGCATACTTACTAACCCTATAGTAACTTAATTCCCTTATTCTAGACTTATAGATTATTATCTATATCTATAGTTTTAAAGGTAATATTAACTATCTTATTATTTATTATTACCTAGATAGCCTATAAGATTATACTTAGAATTATTATAAAACTTAAATAAGCTTTATATTATAATATAGAGAGTCTAAAGGATAAATATATATAGTTATAATATATATTATATATTATTAATTTAATACTTCCTAATAATCTTTTATATATTTACGCCCTTATATAAGCTTATAGCCTAGACTACTTAGGTATTAAAGTATAATTTAGTATAGTATTTAATTAACTACCTTAGGTAGGTTTTATAATAGTAGTTATGTTAATACTCTATTAGTACTAAAGGAACTACCTAAAGCTCTTACCTAGGTATAGCTTATATATACTACTAGTCCTACCTTATATTTTATAAGTAGCCTAATAAATCCTTTAGCTACTATATTTACCTAGGCTTTAATAATATCCTTACTATATCTTACTCTTAGCTTATATAGTACCTATTACTAATACTCCTCTAGGCTATTTTTTTAGTTCTCTCTAGCCTTAGTTAGGTTTATTATAGGAAATATAATGTCTATTTAGTATTTTATAATCTACGTAACTGAATCTTAGGGTACTCTTATCCTTATATTTCTCCTCTAAGGGGTACTATAAGTTTTTATATCTTACCTTATATTTTATATCTCTAGGCTAGTTTTAGTTAATACTAAGTAGCTACCCTCTCTCTATCTCTAATACCTTAATCGCGACCTATATATATATTAAGTATATAGTATTAAAGCTACTTTCTATTTTACTTTATTATTATTTATCCTTTTAAACCTCTCTACTAGTTACTATATATCCTTAAAGTAGAAGAAATAGCCTCTTATTTAGCCTACTATAGCTAATAAGAGACTCTATAATAGTACTATAGCCTCTATAATACTAGGATATAATAACCTTTTACTTACTAAGATTATAGACTACTTTATATAATAGGGATACTATATAAACTAAGGAAATAGTATAGTATAATATATTATTTATCTTCTAATATATATACTAATATAGTATTAACCTCTCTATATAGACTTTAGCATAGCTTTTATATACTATATATTAATAACTACTATAAATATAAACCCCCTTACTATCTATATTACTTAGGCTAAATTAATTCTATAGTATAAATATCTTATAGAATCTAGCTAGGCTACTCTACTTTAGCTTAGTAATACTTACCTAGTCCCTTTTATTATACTATAGATAGTATATATTACCTACTTATATTAATAGTACTATCTCTATAATATTAATATAAATTCTAATATAGCTACTACTTCTACTAGGCTTAGTAACTTATTACCTAATTTATAAATAGTAATTCTAAACCTATCCTCTTACTTACTATAACTTATATCTATATATATTATATATATATCCTTTCTATCTTATAATACCTTTAAACTTATAAACTAGGATCTCTTTCTACTATAAATACCTTCTAAGATTTATTATCTTAATCTTACTATAAATAGTAGAAAGCTCTACTACTTTCTTATTAATATAATACTATTCTATAGTACTTATTAGTTTAGTTTTAGGGAGCTTATAAATATCTAGTATAATAGCTATAAAGATAGTCTTATAGTTACTAGTATCTATATCCTTATAAAATAGTAGGGTAATATTCTAAAGTATAGTCCTTAATATACCTAGTAGAGTAGATTTACTAAAGTATTTTTAGAGTATATAGTTTATATATTAGCTTCTTTTATAATATACTATCCTAACTTTATATACTAGGTTATAATATTAATATAGGAGTATTACTAACCTCTATAATAGTTCTAGTAGTATTTTCTTAAGGCCTTATCTATCCTTACCTAGTAGTACTATTAGAATAGAGGACCTACTATTTATATAGATACTTAAGGCTACTTCTCTAGTCTATAATAAGATTAATAGCTAGGATATTATTATAGTATAATAGTACTTTCTAACTAATAAAGCCTTTAATAAAGCTTTTAAGTATAGTATTAGTAGTAAAACTATTATAGCTTATAATCTATATACTATTACTTACTATTTTTATAAAATAATAAATAAACTAGTCCCTTAGGATAATAAGTTTAAGACTTAATACTTCTTCTCCTATATCTATATCTCTCTAACTTTCTTAACCATAATTCCTATATTCTTTTATAATAATTATTATTTTTACTATAGTACTATTATTTATACGTCCCCTACTCTCTATTAACTTAACTAACTATATTACCTATATAATACTTCCTACTCTCCTACTTCTTTATACTATTTAATATTTACCTTATAAACTATTCTATATCTTTATATCTAACTTTTACCTTATTTTGCTTATTATATTCTATTATATTTTATATATCTATTTTATCTCTTTACTTATATTAATATTCTTTCTTAAAAAATTTACCTATCCCTACTATAGTCTATTTCTCTATTAAATTACTTATAATTAACCCTTATTACTTTTATATATCTATTAATCCTCTTTTTATTAGGAAATAGTATTATATATTACTATTCTCTACTATTACCTAGTATTATATAAGTTACTCTTAGGAAATACTACTATATATATTATAACCTTATATTTCCTAATATTCTAAACCTTACGCCTAGTTTTTATAGTATAATATACCCTCTAAAATATATTATTAATCTCTTAAATTTAAAACCTTAACGTCTTCTAATAGGCCTCTATTATATACTAAAAAAAATATTACTTACAGCTTTTAATAATACTACTAGAGATAGTAGCTTTTATTACTACCTTAATATTTAATACCTAAATATTATTATTTTTTTATATACTAAATATAATATTCCTTATTTTCTCTACTTTTAGCTATCCTTCCCTTATAAATCCTATATTATTAGAATTCTTACTACTATAACTATATATATAATATCCTACTATTATTATATATAGCTAGTTCCTCTCTACTACTAAGATCTCTATTAGTACTAGACTTATCTCTTTCTTTTTATAGCTTTCTCTTCTTCCCTTATTTTTTATAGTACTATAGCTATTTATCTTACCCTTCTTTAATTATTTCTATCCTATCTTTATACTCTACTACCTTTTCTAGTATTAACTCTAGTTCTCTTATTATATAAATATTTCTAGGAATATTTATCTTACTACTAACTTTAGTATTCTTTATACCTATATTATACTAGCCCTAGTATTATATAAGATCTATTTATCCTTCCTTATTTATAAACTATTTTAATACCTTTTTCTATTATATATACTATAATTTTTATATTTTCTTCTACTTTATTATATTATCTATAAACTCCTTTAGTAGATCTATAATATAATACTTTTTTCTTCTTTTTACTAAGGTTTCTAATTTACTATATATATATACTAGTATTATACTATACTTATATTATATAAGGTATTTTATATATATAGTATATCTCTCTATATACTTTTTATTTATTATAAAATCTAGGTTTTCTATACTAGCTTTCTACTACCCTAGTAGTTAATACTTACTTAATAGTATTCTATCTAGTTTATAAGCTTAGTTCTATAGTCCTTCCTATATAGTTATAGTATATACCTATACTTTCTAATATTTCCCTATTATTACTTATATTTTATATTAGAATAATTAATAAGCTAGGGTCCCTATTAGTAGTAGTAGGGGGTTCCTTATTAGCGTGCGCTAATACGCATTTAGCTCCTAGCTCTCGATAGGGGCCTGAGTGTTATCTTCGGCTCTGGCATTTTGACTTATCTGATTGAAACTAGGGTGGCGCCAACGGGATATCACGTGGTTAAACTAGTGCATTCAAGACAAGATATCAATGCTTATTGGCCACAGGCGAAGATAGCAGTTTCTTATTGAGAAAGGACGCCAAAGGTAGCACAGGTACTTCCTATTTATACATTCTCGCCTGACAGGCCTCCACTTTTTGCACTTTATTTCCGTGGCTTATTGCGAAGCAGCCGTTCTACGACCATGCCTAGGGCAAGAGCACAGCGCGAAGCCTCGCAGACCCGGGCGTCAGCGGCGAGGAGCATGATAGTCTGGCGTATGTGCTGCGGAAGGTGAAGAAGATCTGGCTGAACGCGCGAGTGTGCTAGTCAAGGGGTCGCGATGAGAGCGCGTGGTGTATGGACGTGATTCAGCCGCTGGTAAAGCTCGTAATGAGGCTGAAAGGGGATGATAAGTTATGGCTTCAGAGCGTGTAGGTAGCCGTCCGCCTCCTTGGCGGGGCTTCATGCTGATCACTGAGCAGACAATCCCAAGCCATTGCCGCCGAATTCCTATCCTCCGTGCCCGACGCCTCTGCCAAACCGCGTCTCCTCGACCGCAAAGCCGACTTCACTGTCTCCTTCTCTCACATACCATCTCCCGGCTTCGAAGGCCTATACGTTGCCTTGCCTGGGCTGGCTGCAGACAACCACGTTGTAAGCCACATGGCCGACGCCTTCACGAAGACAACCGCACTCTTTTCCTGCGTCGAGGTCAAGCCCGCCACCGGCGATCGCACAGAAGCCGAGTACCAACTTAGCATATGGATGGCAGCGAGCCTGGGGAAGAAGATGCAGCTCGCGCGGCGCGTGGGACAGGTAGAAAAGAGCAGCCTGGTGGAGCCCTGCTTCACCATTGTCAGACACGAGACGTACGTTTACTTCGCATACATGACGGTGGAAGAGAGGGATGCGGTACATATATTGGAACCAGAGTCTGGGTGTTTAGGCCTATGCGATGCGAGACGAGGGGTGTAAGTGGCATCTTTCGGCGCTAAGGCTTGGCAGAATGTGATTAGGTATGGGAGGGATGCTGGGATATTGAGGGTTTCTGGGGTGGCTTTATGGGGTTGGTGTTGCAGAGAGAGACTTGCTGGAGATCATTGATCAATGATATTGTGCTGTTAATGTTTCTATGTCGCAGCATTCAAATGTTGGCATATGCATCTGAGTTTCATTATTCGTCAAAGACTATCGGAGGTCAAAGACTATCGGCATGTGTCTGGCAACATGACACCATTTTTCCCAGTCCCTTCGTCCAGGCAAAACAGCCGCCGCGCGCTTATGTTGCTGCACGATTCAACAGCCTTCGCGGTCGCCCAGGCCGTTGTGAAGGCCTCGACACCAACTATGTACCAGAAGGCCTGCGCAAAGCTATCAACTTTCATATCAGCTGTCTTAATACATGCTACTAGCCCACTAAAACCACTTCAGGTCTTGTTAATCTGCTCGTCCAGAATCTCCCCCCAAGACAAGTGCCCCTGAGAGACCCACTCCCCGTACGTGCGACGACACTCAATAGAGTGGGCATGGCCCCCACGACATCGAGCTGTGGCTGGCAAAACGGGGGTCCTGCGTAGAGTTAGTAGGGTGAAAACACGACAATAGGACAACAATAGACTTGCTCGAGGATGGCGAAAATAAGATCGAGATCAATCGTCTTGCCACAGGCTTGTTCGATGCTCTTGAGGTCGATCTGGTAGACTGGGCCGTCATAGCCCTCAAAATCATCGACGTCGGTTGTTGAACCATCAGGAAGGACGTAGATCCTCGCCAAAGAGGTCCTCAGGCTCTTCGTCCTCGTCAGAAGATAACTCGCCAAACGCTGAGATATCCTTGATCTTCGTCTCATCATTCTCAACCCAGGAGACGTAGACAGTGTATTGCGTGTCGCGAGCCATTGGCTGTAGAAGGTCAAGAGCTGTGTGGGTTGGAGACGAGAGTTGGCTGTCGAGCGGCGACGGCGTGAAGGGTAACGAGGTCACAAATCGAGTTCGGAGAAGGAGCTATAGCGGCGCGAAGGCAGAGGGCCGGTTCGAGGCAGGAAAGAGGACGGAGCGAGAAGGCGAGACTAGTAGGCTAGGTGGAAGGCGAGGCCGGGAAAGGTTGTGTAAAGTCTGAGGGATGGCCGAAGCATGAGGTTGCTGACTGCGTCGCCCAAATCGCCAGGCTGTCCAGAGCTCTGCTTCAACAGCTGCGAACTGTAGCCCGCCCGCAAAAGTCTTCGTGGTTGAACATTAATGTTTAGCGTATACGCCAGACTTGAGGTTCAGGCGTGCAGTTCTGCGGGGAGATCTCTGGTCGTCAGGTAGGGAGAAAAAGGTTTTAGTGAAAGAGCAAAACATACAAGCTGGATGGCATATAGGGCGGGAGCTGAGCCATTATTAAGCCCCATAACTAACACTCCGCGTCTTGACTCTATTAAATAGATGAGCACGCGAGGCTGAAATGTAAACTCTGACCCTACCTCTGACGGCGCCACTGTACTTATTCCCGCCCTAATTGTTGGTCCGTTACCCTTTACCCTGCTCTTCTTAAACGCCGGCAGCGCGTTCTTAATGTTCTCTAGCCTATCCCTAACTATATAGTTAAGTATGTTCCTAAGTATTCCCCTCGCCTTTATAATCTTATCCTCTCCTCTTAGCGAGAACTTAAATATTATCTCTATATAATATCCTTCCTTATTATGCTAATATGCCTATATCTACGCCGCGTAGAGATTATAGGTGAACGAGTAGTATGCTATATTAATAATAGGTAGTTACTTATCTAGGTATATAAGGCTATTAAAGTTATAGAGGTAGTTTATAATAATGGCACTATTATAGGCGGCTTAGTTGTGCGCGTATAAAGTATTTTTGCTTAAGTTAGGCGTCTTCTATTATGGGGTTAGAAAGAAGAAGAGGAGATATTACGTAAGGTAGAAGCTACATATAGGCACTATTAGCATAGGGCGAAAGATGGAATAGCTAAAAAACTTACCTATTAAGTAACCGCTCCTCCTTAGTAGTGAACGTGGTCGCACTTAGTAGCTTTATACTCTACGCATCCCTCCTTGTTATATATCTAATCGTAGTATCTGGTCTTTACGCTTATTCTTATATATGCGCGGTGATTGGTCCTTTGAGTACACTAACGGCGTAGTAAGCACCCGAGAGTTACCCTCTGCCGCCCCGCGGAGTAGCATGTATGGTGCGATCTATTTAATGCCGTTTTTCTTATTCTGCTGCGTGGCTACGCGGTGCTGTCTAATCTTGGTAGCGTTGGGTGATAGCGGGACATTTAGATCGCGTAGCGTAAGAATTATAGTAGAGACATGCTCTATTAGGGGTAGAGGTAGCTTATAACTATAATTAACGAAGATCTAGTAGGCGGCTAGCTTAAGGCTTGTGTTAAGGTTGTTGTTTAGTCGAGTGGGTGAGGGTAGGCGCGATATTGCTAGATATAGGGGTTGGCTGGCGATAACTATAGATGAGTCGGGGTTAGATAATGACTGATGACTGTCCTCGAAAGCCTTAAGGTTCCTCTGCATGAGGGGCAGAGAAGGGCTTAGAGAACGCTAGGAATATTAGGGAGCGACGAGCGGACTGCGCGACGCTTTGGGGGCCCTGCGAATGACAATTTAGGCGTCGCGCAGGTTTCTGATCGAGGGCGTTTCCGCGAGGGCATGAGAATGAGGAAAACACGATGGTTAGGTGGGAGTTTGTTGTTGACGTCCGATATCTCGAGAATCGCGATGGGACGGTGATCTAGCGGCTTGGCGGCGGATTGTCGAGCTCTTACCACTCATGATGCTCATCAAGCGGTTTTATGTATGTACACAAATCCTTATCTGTGCCCAAATTCTTACCTGCCTTTGCAAACACCCGCCTATGCGGACTCAGGTCCCTCGATCCCGCCTCATTCAAACACACAACACGCGCGTTTACTTCGCATACATATGGCACTGGAAAAGAGGGATGTGGTGCATATCTTGGAACGAGAGGTTTCTGTTACCAGCGGTTCCGGACCCTACGGCCGCATCGATTGAGACCAAGAGGCGCCGCTGTACTCAAGGTGTCAAAAGCAGGAATGCGAGATCGGAAATGAGTAGGCAGGGACAACGGAAATCGGAGAAAAGGCGGCGGAAATTGGCAGTCGCAGATGCAGCCGCCTACCCAGACTCTGATTCGGGATGGATACCACAGATATTCTGCCCCAAGCGTACCTTACCATAGATGTCAACAGTTATGATATAGACATCGCCATTGCCACTCCCTTGAGGATTATCACAGAGCGCTTTCATCTACCCGCGGTTCTCCTGGTTGTTTGTACGGATTCGTACTCCTTGTGTGACTGCCTTGCGAAGCTTGGGACAACTAAAGAAAAACGCCTTGTGATCGACAACATGGCACTACGCCAGTTATACGAGTGCCGCGAGATTACGGAGATCCGCTGGATCGACGGTGTAACTAACCCTGCTAGCGGCTTCACGAAGCTATTACCAAGTCGCGCCCTAGAACGGTTTATCGACGACCAGGAGTGAACGATTCGAGCTGAGGGCTGGGTGCAGAGACCCATGACTTCTAATTAGTCTATCAGCGTGTGTATATACTAATTCAGTCACTACTGAGAAAGAAAAAAATTCCAGTGTGTGAATTGCTACCGCTACCGGTATGGCTGGGAATTGGCGCCGGTTAAATTGAGTCAAGAACGCAATTAGGCCTCGCAACGTTAAAAAGAGGTGTTGCACTCTCTACAGCCGTGACGATACAGAAAACAACAACTAGAATGAGCAATTGATAGAGCACCTTTGCGTTACAAACTTTTTTAGCACTAGTGTTGGAACCCATCCAAAACTTCTAGTTGAAGATGTATTTTGTTTATTCATTTCAGAATCGTTGCTACAGTCATGTAGGTTAATCTGTAAACATTCATAGTTTCACAAGATATTAATTTTTACATCAGTCTTGGTTCCTTTTCCTGTGGTGCAAATTTCTAGGAGAAGATGTACTCTAGATCTACTTAGGCTTTGTATCTTCGATATGCATAGAACCTACGTCTACAATCGTAGAAGCCTTTGGCTTTGCTTGTACAACTTCGTCCTTCATAAATGGAAACGCAAGGACTTCTTTAATGCTGTAATGGTTTGTTAGAAGCATTACCATGCGATCGATGCCCATACCCCATCCTCCTGTTGGCGGAAGGCCATATTCCATGGCAGTCAAGAAACCTTCGTCGGGTACTTGCACCTCGTCATCACCCTGTGCCTTCTGTCTTGCTTGTTCTTCAAAACGCAAACGCTGGTCGAAAGGATCGTTGAGCTCGGTGTAGGCATTTACGATTTCCCGTTTACAGACGAATGCTTCGAACCTTTCGCAAAGACCAGGCTTCGAACGATGACTCTTAGCGAGTGGCGACATCATCTGTGGATGTTGCATGATGAAGGTCGGATTGATACATCTTTTCTCGATACATTCTCCAACCAGTCTATCCAGCATACGGGCATTTGTAAGTGGAGGAGGGCATTCCACGTTGATCTTAGCAAGCATGCGCTGTAAGAATTCATGCGTAGCCTCAGTGTGCATCTCTTCACCAGGTGGGAACTTCTCACCACAAGCTTCCTCCAAAGCTGGTATCATCTCGACTCGCTTCCACGGTCGGCTCCAGTCCACGTTGTAAGTTTCGCCGTGCTGAGTAGTGAACGTAGTCTGGAGAGAGTTCCGCATATAGCCTGCACCATGCCTTCCACCAAGGTTTCCGTGCGGTCCATAACATCATAGACATCTGCGAAAGCCTCGTAATACTCGCACAAGGTGAATTCCGGATTGTGAGTTAAGTCAATGCCTTCGTTACGGAACTGTCGGCCAAGTTCGTACACTTTGTGAATGCCACCAACAACAAGCTGTTTGAGCGGCAACTCGGTTGCGATACGCAGGGCCAGATTCATGCCGAGGTCATTGTGGTAAGTATAGAATGGCTTAGCTATAGCTCCACCGGGGTTTTTGAGAAGAATCGGAGTTTCAATTTCGTAAAAACCGGCGTTGTTGAAGTAGTCGCGGATGTATCGAACGATTTTGGCACGCGTCAAAAATGTGTTGACTGTACTCTTATTCATGATCAGGTCGAGATGTCGGTTTCGGTAACGTTCTTCGCGATCCCTGAAGCCGTAGTGCTCAGATGGAATCTGGTGCAGACATGGTGCGAGGAGAGTGACCGAGTGCGCAGAGATTGACAAGTCACCAAGGGCATCAGTACGCTTGGGAGAAGTACGGCAGGGAAAGCCAGTGACACCGACAATATCTCCACGGCGTAGAATGTCGTGTTGCTCAGCAAAAGGAATACTGCCGGTGTGACCAGCACTGGTAGCCATGATTTGTACCTCGGCGCGCGTCGTCAACCGCGACATCGTAGAAACGAAGATTCTTGCCCGAGGTGCGGATGTTATAGATACGACATCCAACACTGACAGAACGCCCTTCGACTGTCTCGCCCTTCTTGAGGTGACCAAAGTCTTTCTGGAAGTTGCGCAAGTCGTATGTGTAACGTGAAATTTGTGTGGATAAGGATTTGGGGACTGGGTTTCTTTCATCCGTTTGACCCGCTGCGAACGGATCTCAAAGTACTGGTTAGCACTCAGTTCACCCTTCTCCTCCTGTCCCTCAGCTCTTTCTTTGATATCTGAAGGGGTCTGGCGATTGACCTCGCCTTCTGCCTTCAACCTCTCTCGTTCGCGTTGTTTCTGCCTTTTCTTCAACTCATTCTTGCTGACCCATTGGCCCGTCTCTTGGTCTAGCAAAGATCCGGAGACGCTACCTTCAACCTTACTTCCAACCACTTTCAGATCATTGGCTTGTTGAGTAACGTTCCCCAGGCCGGCCTTGGCTGCACTAGCTACGTGCTGCTCAGACATTGTGGTTCGGCTACTGAGGCGAGGTGTTGAGAACGAGAGAATAGACAGTCGTACGGCGATAGTGGACCGTCGAAGGGCCCGCAGCATACAAGCAAGTCTTGGCGGTATGGGAGACAGCGGCGAAGCAGACGGAAGATATACTGGTACTTGCCAAGCCTCTCCGTAATGAGTCAAGCAAAAAACATGTGATATATTCTTGGCAAGGCTCGCACGAAGGATTGCCCAAGACAGGAATCAGCCTACAAGCAAATCACAACGAGAGCGGGCGGCGGTGGAGTGATGTTTCCGGAGTTCTCGTCATCCAATTCCCATCCAAACTTCATCGCGCGGGCTTGCCGCGGATAGAGCTGGTCCAGTCGCACGGATACGCATTCCCTGCTCCGCGACCGGGCAGCGGTGGAGTGATATATCCGGCGTTCTTTCTACGAAGCTTGTATCGCGTCGGCTTACTGCTTGATGGGGCTAGTCCACCCGCACCGAGGCGCTTTCCCCGCCCCGCAGCCGGGCCGTTGCGTTCATGAGGGGAGGGACAGGTTCACTTTCTGTCAGTGTATAAGAAATTACGTATAGGCACAACGCTAGGAAGGCGGAGGATTGGACGTGTACTACTTCTCCGCCCGTGACGACTTATATCTTATTTAATGAACAACATCCGTTCATCAATGTCTCAAGAGACTCTCGCTGCCCCAATGGCGCCAATCTCAGCCTGTCCCCACATTTTCACAGGCGCTGGGGCCTTGCATTTGACGACATCTAGCGCATAGCAGAACTCACGCGATTTCTCACGTAATCCAAACATCGCTCTACAACTAGACTAGACCTAGCACTGAAGAGTACGGGGCTAACGAGGATGCCTGCCATAATGCTTGTGCATGGATGCGATTCCATAGTCACACACCTCCGAGTGGATCATGTTGTACGTAAAATAGGCGGACCGTCCTTATATCAAGGATCTGCCACTTGCCTTCCTGTTCCGCTGGTATTTGCACGCCTTATTTGAACGGAGAAGCTTTTCCTGGGGTTAGTGAATGCTTTTTTTTAGGGGATTGCTCGGTGCACGCCCACTTTTGCTGCGTACGGAGGTGCCTTTCAAAAGTCCTTGCCCACCTTGGCGAGCAGGGGTCTGCGCCACATTCTTAATTTGGATATATATCCGATTACCTAAGTCTATAGAGATTCCTGCCCTCCTTATACTCATTACCTCCTTCTACCTTAATAATATTTTTGATATAAACAGGAATACGCTCAATCTAAGCCTAGATCTTCTCCTAAGGTAGATCTTGCTAGCACTACTCCTAAGCACGGACAGCCTCTACTCTACTCTTTAGTGCACCTTTCTTTGTAGTAGCTTTCTTCATCCATAGCCAGCAAGGTTCAATAGCGTTCAAATCAGGTAAATTACCACACCAAAGCAGCTTCGCAATATCATAGATGCTATACATGTAGCTCTAGACGTGATAAATTGTAAGAAGGCGCCTTATCTTCTTGTACAACTGTTCCTGGCTGCTCTGCTTTGCACTCCTTAGCAAAGGGTATAAGCTTTAGAAGTAGGACAAACATCTAGTATCAATACCAGTCAATACCTAATCCTCTGCCCCAGCTGACCTTTCCAGTCTTCTTGTTCCACGTCCATTAAGGTTGTTGTCCAGGCTTATTACATAGAGCAAGGCGACGCATTCCATTTTCAAGCTCCCATTGTGCCTTTATAATAGGCTCTAGCTCCTAGTTAAGCTCCTTAATTTAAGCAGTAGCAGCCTCCTTCTCTTTCTTTGTTTCTGGCGTCCAGCAGTGACAGGGCCCCTTCTTATTATATAAAAAGCACCCCCAGAACATAAACTCAGAGTAGCCCTTCCACCTCTTACAAATACAACTTTAAACAAATGCCTTATCAGCCTTCCGCTATATTCTGTATCCTCTACGCCTATAGAGAAGAACTACAGACATTTCATCAAACTAAATAACATTCTTCTAATCCTTAATTGTCTAGTGTTTATGCTAAAGGCACCAGTTATACTAAGCCTCCTTTATTTTTTCTTCGTCAACCTAGGTTTCCTTGTTGGCTTTGTTTTCTTAAAGCCTGCCTTCCTTAGGATGCGCCAGACAGTTGTAGCGGAGATGTTAAATCCTTTTTAGCTAAGCGCGCCAGCAATGTTAGCGCAAGACTTCTCTCGTCCATAGTGGTTAGTGCGTACGCTGTTAACTACTTTCTGTGCAATATTATCCTGCTTTAAGGGCCTCCCAGAGCGATAGCTATCTTTAAGGTATTTATCCATAAGCTT
The DNA here is from genome assembly GCA_009805535.1 of Laburnicola sp. JP-R-44. Taxonomy (NCBI): domain Eukaryota; kingdom Fungi; phylum Ascomycota; class Dothideomycetes; order Pleosporales; family Didymosphaeriaceae; genus Laburnicola; species Laburnicola sp. JP-R-44. The sequence goes on along the minus strand of SELF01000037.1, from coordinate 480,755 downwards.
AAGTAGCCGCTAGTATAGATTAAAGCCTTATTCAATTGCTCGCGCAAATATTAAGTTAATCGTCCGCTTTAGAATCCCTGTTAGACCAGTAATCTTGTTATTAGGCTTTCTAGTAGCCTTAAGAGTGATTATTAAAGCCCTTATAGCAATATTGTGAGGAGCCATTACAAAGACAGTATTAATTAGAGAGCAAATAGTATAGAGGGGTTGTAAGGTTAGAAGCAAAGGCCACGTAGGCTCGGAGATGCTTCCTAATTAAGAATGTGGCGTATACCCCTGCTCGCCAAGGTGGGCAAGGACTTTTGAAAGGCACCTCTGTACACGCCCGGAAATAATCGGGTACCTATAAAATCGGCATATTTTTGCTCCGCGCGCACGCCCCGAGGATTAGCAAATAACCTACGCGCAGCAATAAATTGTGACGGGCAAAAGGATCACCTTAAGCCCTCTTTGGACTTGTGCGGTATATGTACTCAAGCAGCGCACCATGTTGCTGCGACACACCCCCCATTTGCCGAACAAGGGCAAAGAACGCGCAACCTATTCTAGGCGCAGGGCCGTCATTAGGGCGGTCAAGCTTGAGCCAAGCTTCGCTTGTGGTCACCCACCTAAGTACACATCCGCCAGCCATGTGCTTGTGCGCAGTTTAGCGATTCCGGGCTCATAACTGTGACGAGCTAGACAGATAGCGTTCAAATGATCGATTGTTGGGCATACCTCCTAGAGAGGTATTCTAGAGCGCTATATATGTGTACACGAGCATTGAAAAGTCCCTGCCAAGCTCGCGTCACACTTCTTCCGGTTTTGGGCTTGCGAGAGGCTTGTCTCGAGCATGCTTCAGGTGATCCGCTGCGCATGATAGCACGTGATAGTTGGTTTTAGGCTTGCCAGAGGCTTGTCTCGAGTATACTTTAGGTGATTAACGATTTGTGATGGCACGCGATAGCTGGCTTAAGGTGAGCCACCATATGCGACAGCTCGGAGGTGATCCACCGCACGTAATAGCTGGCTTGGGTTAATTTATTATACGCGACATAAATTAATTATATAAAAATTAATTTCTTATAGAATAGACTCTACGCTTTCTAATAATTTAAATTTTAAGTTAATCCAACGCGTGGTTATAAAGTTATTACTATTTAAAGGTAAGGCTTTATTATTAATATAGGCCCACGATAGAAGCCAACTAGATACTATAGATTTAGAGGATATATACTAGAAGATTATTACCTCTACTACTAGTACTCTATATTCACTTTATAGAATCGCCTAAAAAGTTAATATAATTAGGATAGATATTATACTAAATACCTCCTAAACTCCTATATAAAAAGGATAACTTTTAGTATAAAAATTATAAAGTAAATTTATATATATTATTAGTAGAAGTATATCCTTATTATTTATTTTTTAAATAGTATTAACTAACTTTTTTATATTTTTATTAAGGTTATATTAGATTAATAGTAACTACCTATATAGGAGGTACTACTAGACTTCTATAGCTATACTCTAATAATATAATAGCCCTAGATAACTTCTAGGACGTATTTATATACCCCTAAAATTTAGTAAGTATACTTACCTATATCTTATTACTATCCTTACCTATTCTTTATACTAGGCGCTTAGGTCTCTAGTACTATTATACTATTAAGAACCTTATATATCTATACGCTCCCCTTATTTATTATTATTTAGTTAATAAATTACTTATTTTTATTATCTATCCTTTCCTCCTTTATCATTATATAGAGTAGGTATAGGCGTAGGTATTATAGTATAGCTATATCCTAGCCCTAGCTACCCTAGCTAATAACCTACTACTAGCCTAATAGGTATATATTAATTAATTCTATAATAGTAAGTAGCTCTATAGGTGGCTTTTACTTAATAAGTATATAAATAGTATAGTACTCTACCTTTACTAGGTGGCTAGTAATATACTTTATTTAGATTTATAGTAACTTTAATACTACTTTTATATAGTAGTAATATTATCTTTAGTACTAGTTAGGTAAATAATAGGGCTTAGAGTAATAGCCCCTATATAAGTATTAGCGCGCTCTACTTACTAAGGATAATAACTACCTTTAGACCTAGATATACTAGAGCTAGATAACCCTATAGTAAGTAATAATAATAATAGTAATAAAGATAGGGTATAATAGTAGTTTATCTAGTAAAGAATAGATAGTTATAGTATAACTATACTATAACCTATATTCTATTCTAACTATAGGTAGTTAGAAATAAAAGTAGATATAAATATGGCCCTTCTAAACTTTTAACTATTACCTTAAGCATATACGCTAAGTCGCTATATCTTACTTACTAATTATTAATAAAAAGTAAGATACTAAGTAGTAATAATAAAATAATAACTTTTATTATTTTTTATTATATTACTTTTAGTTAGACTATAGTACAAGAGAATCTACTATTTTTATTATTATTTTTATATAATACCTAGGGTAATTTATATCTAAAAAAAAAAGAAAATTATTAGTAGAAGTATAGTAGGGAGGTAAAGAATTTTCCCTAAGCCTTATCTACTAAGCCTACACATTAATATATGACTAGTAGTAATAACTTTATAACTATAGGTTAGATTAACTTAAAAATTAATTTATTAAAAAGCGTAGAGTTTACTCTATAATTCCTACTACTTAGAATATTTTATTAGGTTTTAGATAAATTATTATAGTTAGTTAATTATTAGGTGTTCTGGGGGGCTAGGTAAACTCTAGAGAATAAATTATACCCGATTATTTCTAGGCGTATATATAGTAAAAGTAGGGCCCGTCTATAGAGAATATAAGTTAACTAACTATGGGTTTAACCTTAGTAGACTATGGGGCTAATTAGTAAGCGTTAGTAAACTATAGGGCTAATTAGTTATATACCTAGCGTTAGGCCTTCTCTATATAGAAAACGTAAAAAAAAATTTAAATTCTAAAATTTAGTTATTAAAAGCCTAAATAATATAGAAATATATTAGCTAAATTACTAAATATATATAAAATAGAAAAAGTAAAAAAAATTAGAATATATTCTAAACACGTTTTAAATACGTTTTAAATACGTTCTAAATATATTCTAAGAAGTTTACTACTAGTTACTATAATATAATTTTCTATTTTTAACGTAAATAATTACCTAGGGTATTATGTAAAAATAATAATAAAAAGAGTAGATTCCCTCTCACTATAGGCTAACTAAAGTAACGTAATAAAAAATAATAAAAAAGTTTATTATTTTTATTATTACTACTTAGCGCCTCGCTTATTGTTAATAATTAGTAAGTAAGGCTTAGTAGCTTAACACGCACGTAGTTAAAGTTTAGAATAGCTATCTATATTTTTTCCTAATAGTTAGATAATAAGGTTATAGTAGGGCTATACTATAACTAGCCTATTCCTCTAGATAAACTACTATACCTATCTTTATTACTATTATTATTATTACTTATTATTATTATTACTATTACTATATCTACTAAGTTCTCTAAAGGTAGTTATTATTATCCTTATTAGTAAGTAGAGCGTGCTAATACTTATATAGCCTCTACTATATATAGTACTAATATTACTACTATAAAAGTAGTATTAGATCTATTATTAGAAATATATATATTTATATAATAAACCCTAGGTATTATAGTCCCCTAGTAGAGCTATACTATAATATAGTCTAGAGCCTTACTAAGCTACTTACTATTACTAAATTAATAGACATATACTTATTAGGCTAGTAATAATAAGGGTAAGAATATAGCCTAGTAGTAGTATATATACGTACTATAGGTGCATAAGAATATAAATAAGAAAAGGATAAATAATAAGGAGAAAGAATATATTAATAAAATAATAGGAGAGGAAAGTATATATAGATAAGGGAAATCCTTAGTAGTATAGCCTTTAGTAGCCTAGACCTTAGTAGTATAAGGGCGCTACTAGAGACTAAGTACTAAGTACATAGTATAAAGGATAGTAGATAAGAGTAATAAAAGGGGAGTAAGTATACTTACTATAGATAGGTATATAAATATATCCTAGGGCTAAGACTATTATATTATTAGGTAGCTATAGAATCTAGTAGTACCTCTTTATAGGTAGTTACTATTATCTATATAGCCTAAATTAAAATATAAAAAAAGTTAGTTAATACTATTTAAAAAATAAATAATAGGGATATTACTATAATATATATATTTAAAAATATATTAAGTTATAGGTAAAAGTTAGTACTTATAGTACTCTTATACCTATATTCTAAAATAGTATAAGATTAGAATTATAGAGTTAAATAATAAAAAGAAATCTTTTAAATTATATATAAATATATTTATATATATTATAGTATAGTATATATATATATAGTATAAGATATATAGTAGTATAGAGTTATAGTATATAGAATATATACTAATTTATATAATAATTTAACTATTATTAGTATAGAATCTTAATAATTTTTAGTCGACTATAGTATAGAACTTTAATAATTTAAGAGCTCTAATATCTATATACGTAAAAAACTTAAGCTCTTATTACTTACTTACTATATAGCTATTATAGTAATAGTATTATAGTAATATATAGTATAGTATATAGGGTTTATAGGTAACCTAGTAGTAGTTTACTACTAAAAGTATACTTAAAAAACTATATTAGAATTTTTTTTATTTTAGCTTAGCGTAATTTTGCTTAAACGTGTATAAATATATATAGGTATACGTAGTTATACACAAACTTACCTAAATACGTAAGTATATATAGATATGTATAGGCATATACATATCTATATATACTTAAGTAAGTGTATAGATATATAATATTATAAGAGAGTATATATAAATCTAGGTTATATAATACTTAACTCTAAATTACTATAACTTACTACGTCCTAGTAATAGTTATAATTCTATTTAAATGCGTATATGTTTAATTCTAAATTACTATAACTTACTATATTATAGTACTAGTTATAACTCTTTTTATTACGCTTTATATTAATTCTAAATTACTATAATTTATTATATCTTAGCAAGAGTTAATTCTATTTAAATGCGTATACGTTTAATTTTAAATTACTATAACTTACTATATTATAGTACTAATTATAACTCTTTTTACTACACTCTATATTAATTTTAAATTACTATGACTTATTATATTCTAGTAATAGTTATAATTTACTTTAACTGCGTATGCGTTTAAGTTCCTTTCGTTAACTATTTTTCTTAATTTTTGCATCTTAAGGTGTATTCACTAGTCTTTACCCTAGTCTTATATAATCTTAACACTTTATAGTGCGCTAACTTTAAGTCTAGAATAGTTTTTTTATTAGAATATTTATATCCCTCTATACCTATTATGTCCTTTATAATTACTATATTTGCTTTCTCTAATAACTACTTACGCTCTATTGCCCTCTTTATATTAATCTAGCTATATTTATTATAAAGTAAGCTCGCGTTTACAACTAACTTCTTTTGCTTTAGCTAGACTAGCTATTAAAAAAACCATTTAAGCTTTTTAATTTTGCGAGCCGGCGATTTTATAATAATATAGTTTGCATCTACAAGATTAATACCCTTAGTATATAGGTCTATAGTTGTTATAATAATTCTTAATAAGTTATTAGTACTATTAAATATATTAATAATTGTTCTTTGCTTAGAAAAGCTTATTTTACTATAGATAAGTGCAATATATATCTTATTCTAAAATCTAGATAATAGTGTAAAACTTCTTAGTAATATTTACTTAACTCTTAAGAAGCTTCTATACACTCTATAGCTATTAGTATAGTAACTTATTACAATTTATAATATACATATATAATAATATTAAGTAATATAATTATTAGTATCTTTATTTTAATTATAATCTTATTCTAGCGTAGCTTCTTATTATTAGAGTAAAGCCCTAAACGCGCGCTCTTTCTTAATATCTTAATCTTCTAAATATACTATCGCATATATGCCTACTTTAAATTATCCTTAATAGCCTTGCTAAAATTAGTAAATAAGAGCAACACTTTAAGGTTACTAAAAATGCTTTATAGTTAGTTAGAATGCGTATCTATACTATACTTATTATAGAACTTAATAAGTAATAGTGCTATATTTGTAATATATAGGGTTATAGTAAGACTTTAATATTTAATATTAATTATTCCACTTTTCCCTTTTGCTCTAGACGCTCTTTCTCTTTATTTACTAACTAAATAATATTTTGTATTATATTTCTACTTATTTAGTTATATTTAATAATAATATTCTTCTAGATAAGTTTAAAATTTGCGATTTTTAGTAAAGGCTTTCTATTTAGCCTTTATATATGTTTGTTACGTTTAATTAATATTATCTATATAATATTTACTATAACCTTGCTTTCTTTAAGAAACTTATAATCTTTAAGTATAGTATACTTTTTTTTAATTTTCTTACTCTGTAAGTAGTCTATATACTACCTTCTTAGATTATATTAAGGGTAGATAGTATTTTTTTTATATAGCTATAGGGAAGGTTTTACCTCTCTTATACTAGTATTTACTACGGCTACTATTTATAGGCTATACTGAAAGGTAAGGTATTAGAGTATAGACTTATATTCTTACGCTTTTAGGATTATAAGATTATTCTATATATCTTAGTTACTAAGATATTTAGGTAATATAGTGTAAGAAATAGTTTATAATAAGTCTTTAGACTTACTACCTACTTTATTATGTTAGTTAGAATAGCTCTAGTATCTAGACTAGATATTTTAGTACTATTATTATTATAAGTTATTATATCTTATAGTGTATAATATACTATATTATATACCTATTATAGTTTATAATAGTCTTTATCTTTTTAGCTATATTATTATGCTATAAGATTCTATAAATACTAGCTAACTCTTTATCTGTTAATATCTAGAATAGTGTTAGGTTAACTAGCTATATTTATAATAGTGGCTAAAAGTTATTAAGCGTGCTATAAGTTTATTACCACTTTCTTTATATATATATATATAATAGTTATTAAGCTCTTATGTATATTATTCTTTAAGCTAGTTCTTTATAATATGTCTTATTAGTTTCTATTTAATAGCGAGCCTAAATAGTAGTTTAGAGAATTTTGGTATCTATGCTTAATATAGTAGACTTAAGATAATATTCTCCTAGTTACTACTAGTATTTATAACTATCATAATCTAGCTATATTCTATTAGTATTTAGTAGTTATATGTTTATTAAATTAGCTAAGAAAGAATATAGTAGTAGGTATTAGTTCTATCTTAGGCATAGACCTGCCGCTTCTTTAGGTAGATAACTTGCCTATTTTGTGTTTTTGCGTAAAGTTAATAATTATTCTCTATCTTATAATCTAGAACCCTATAATTAACCTTACTAGATAGAAGTAGGACTTCCTAATACTAGAACTAGACCTATTACTATTACTACTGTATTGCTTACTCTATATAACTATTTTAGCTAATACTATCTACTAGTAGAGAAGTATTATAGAACCTAGAATAAGGGCCTATATTATAGGGAATGTAATTATATTTTATAATATTATAAGTATAGCCTAGTTAAGTATAACTATCTACACTATTATAGTGTATAACTATTCTATTATATAAGCGCGTACCTGGCTAAAATTAGTATTAATGGCTATATTTACTTTATAAACAATTATTAGCAAGATTTTAGTATTATATAGAGTTATAGTTTTTTTTTTACGACTAAGAAGTTTCTAATAAAAATACTATAATAATAGTAGATATTTATTCCTTTTACTATTATATACACAGAAAAGCGTTTTTAAGATGTTAATAAAAAGAGGTTAACGTGTTTACAAGCGAGCCGCGCGTACAAGTGAGCCGCGCGCCCCACCAAGTCTCTCAGCCTTTTGCAGGCTGTATATCAACAACGCATCAAAATTCTATTAATATAATAGCTATCCTAAATTAAGCAGTATCTATAGAAGCTTTCTTGCACGTACGTGAGTTGTGCCCAGGCTCCCTGCAGCGCGTGCAGCGCGCTGAAGCCTGCCGGCTCGCACCTGACCGCGCCTGGCTATACCGCGTTTCTCTCCCTCTAGTTGCTGCTCAATAGCCTTCTAAGCAATAATATCCTCTCCCTCTGCCTTTAATAGGGTGCCTTGCTTCTAGATCCGCTTCTTTTTGCGCTGTTTTACGCGTTATAGCTGCCTCATTTGCCCTCTATAGACTAGCTATCTTATATCGCGCATAAGCACTATTAAATGCGCTATTCTCTTAGCCCCTCTTGTAAGCTAATCAAGCAACTAGATAACTAATGTAGGAGAGGATCCTTAATGCCTTTAGATCCGCTCACGAACTAGAGTTGACTAAGCGCCTAGCTTGCGCGCGCGTTGCTTGGTGTTGCAGACTCCTATAGGGCCTCTAGTAGGGCTGCTGGCGACGGCGTACGAAGCTTCACATTAAGCTTTAATATCACCGCCTCTGGATCGTGTGGGACTAGCCCAGCGCCTTGAAAGCTTGCGCAGATATTCTCCTTTATAATTGACTGGTCGTAGGCGGCGCGGAAGGCTGGTAGGAACTCAAGCTTGGTGATATGGTTGATGTGGTCGCGTATCAGGCCCTCGACCTGGCGCCCGTACGCCCGCTTCAACGGCGAGAAACAGCCAACGTCAAGCGGCTGCAGAAGGTGTGACGAATGTGGCGGCATACAGAGAGTGTAGATCTTATTCTCCTTGCAGATCTCCTAGAATTCAAGCGAGTTATAACTCTCATAGCCGTTAAGTATTAGTAGCTAACGCGCGCCCACTCTACGCTCTACTGTATGCTTAATAAAATACCGTAGCCAGGCAACACTAAGCTCGTTTGTAGTCCAGCCATTGTTTGCTAAGACCAATAGCCCAGTCACCTGGTATATCGTCGCCCTCGTACCAGGCAGAGAGGTGGTACTGGCCAGCGAAGATGATAAAGGGCGGGATTGCCCACCCAGTAGCGTTGATTCCGTGGATCGCCGTCACCCACTCACGATTGCCTGGCTGGATCGCTTTTGGCCGGCCACGCCTCTCTGAGCCAGTAACGACTAGCTGGGAGGATATTTTACCCATTAGAAAGCCAGTCTCGTCGAAGTTGAAGGTATCCTCGTCGCAGATACCGTAGGTGGCCTTTATACGTGCTACTAGCTCAAACCAGGCCTGTATAACCGTCGGGTCCTCGCAGAGGGCTCGCTGTCGATCGTAGGGTCGATTAAATCGCGTTGTGAGGCTGTCTGTTCGCTTGACAAAGTTCCTAGGCCACTGCTGGCCAACGTGGCCTGCGCTGCGCTCAGTGAGCAGCTTATTCGCCATATCTCGTACAGCACCTAGAGTGGGCGCAAAGCCTCGCGAATCTAGGTCAAGTATATGCTCAACAATCACCTCCTCTTTAAGCTTGGTAAGCTTCTTTGATTTGGGGCTTAGAGTCGCGTCGCGCAGCGATTCCTGCGCGTCGGCTGTAAAGTGTTGTTTTAGGGACGCAAAACGTTGCGGCAGCGCGTTTTATACTTCGTATTTAACTAGAATTAATAGCTAAAAGAGCTAGGTAGATATTTACTTCTTTATAGCGCAATTGAGCAGACAATAGTTGAGCCATTGTAGTTTGTATGAGACGCGTTGTAGAAAGTTGGTGGGGCGCGCGGCTCACTTGTACGCGCGGCTCGCTTGTAAACACGTTAGATATAGAGTTATAGTAACTTACTATAGCACACGCTACGTCTTAGCTAGCTATTATTATAATAATTACTATCTATACTTAGCATCTTAAAATTTGTCTTTACTAGATAGATTAGCACTATCTATATTAATAGTCCTCTATACTTTATTCTTATTAATAGCTATTACACTATATTAGAGTAATAAGAGTATTAGTAATATATATAGTAATAGTGTATAGATTTTCTTTATACTATTAGTTTGCGACAAAGTGTAACTAGGCTAAGATAAGTTACTATTTAAATTATAGCTTTAGTAGGAGCTACTCTTCTTTTTATTCTACTATTATTGCCTTCCTCTAATTATTATATACTCGTCTAACTTACTACTACTTAAAAAATTGCTCCTTTTATTTTTCTATTATTATTATATCTTTCTTTAGTTGTCTAATTTGCCATTTAAGCCATTATTACTAGTGTAGAATATAGGAGTAAGATTTATTATCTATTAATTTACTATAATTTATACTAAGTTCTATCTAGTAACTTTTAATTTTTACCTTTCTATATTTATAATAAGTTAAGATTAGAGTCTATATTAACTATACTATATTATTTATAAAGAAATATATAAAGTACTAGGAGTTATTTATATTAAAACTATATTAGTAAGCAGAATAAATAATAAAATAACATGTTAGAATTTCGCTATTATAATAAAAGACAAAATAGATAAATAACTATAAGCTACATAAAAATAACAAGAATAGTCGTTCCAACAATAAGTTACAATTAAAGCCAAAGTTAACTTTAAGTAACGTATAAAAAGTTTACTAAAAGATAATTATAAGAAATCTAATATTATATATATTAAATTACTTAAAACTTAAAACAAAATATAATATAAAACTAACCTAATAAATATTATAAAATACGCTATCGTAATATAAATAAGCTCGTAATTAATTTTTCTAAATTAATAACTTTTAACAAACTTGTCGCAATTAAGCGCTTTAATAATTTAAGTAATTGCTAAGAACAATATACTAAACAAGGCAATATTATATATATTAAATTACTTATTATAAAAAAAACACAATATAATATATAAAAGACTTATTATATAATATAAAATACATTAACGTATAACAAACTAAGGAGTAATAAATTATTCTAAAATAAGGCGTTTATTATTAACGTTATAACTAAGTAATAGTAAAAATAAAGTTTGTATATAAAATAATAGCTCGTATATAAAATACTAGTCTGTATATAAAACACTAGTTTGTATATAAAACACTAGTTTGTATATAAAACACTAGTTTGTATATAAAAATAATAGCTTGTATATAAAACACTAGTCTATACATAAAATAATAGATCGTATATAACACTATTACATATAAAACACTAGTTTAAATATTAGTTTAAAACACTAGCACCTATAAAAGTTAAAGGCATAATTAAACTATACAAAACTAAGTATTCGTTAGTCTAAATTATTTTGTATATAGATTACGAGGTAGCCAGTTTATTAAAATTAATTAACTAGTTTAATAATACTAACTCGATTACCTTCTTATCTATTTATTTACTTTTTATAATATAAAGTCTTTGTATTTTAGTTGCGCTAGCTATATTAGTGCTTACTACTAAGGTAGTAGAGCCTCTTTAAGATATATTAAGTTGCAATAACTCTATACTCTAACTTCTTATTCTTACTCTAGATACTAACTTAACTATAGTATTTATAGAAGCCTTCTTTATTTACTACACTACTATCTAGAGACTAAGTTTTACTACCTTGCACTACTGCTTAGCTTATACCTTATCTTTTAGTATAGAGTTTAGAAGTTTCTAGAATATTTTAAAGTAGTTATTTATTTATATATCCTTTATAACTTTATTATATACGACTTTATAATTATTTATTTATAATATAAAGTTAAATAATACTAGGTTATAGTCTATTTTTTTTAATGTGTAGTTTACTATTTTTTGCTAGATGCTTAACTTCTACCTAATAAGCTAGAGACTTTTTATTATAATATTCTTTAGTATCTATTATGAGTATTTTAACATAGTCTTCTTATACTATTTTAGATTAGGTAAGTTGTTTTATAATAGCTATAGCTATAATTAAAATAGTATATATAGTGTATATATAAGAAAGGGTGTATATATATAATTATATAGTGTAGAGAAATTAGTTTTAGATTATTATTATTTGTAGCTATTAGTTATTACGCGACTTTGGCTTAGTAGTAATTAGGCTAGCGCGATTAGACTAGCGCGCGATTAACTATCTGCCTTTATTATAGGCTACTTTATTCTATAGCTATTGTATATTACTATAGTAAATTACTATAATATGCCCTTTTCTTAGCTTTCTTTATAGTTACCTTAGACTACTAACTTATATTGCGCTTTAGATGCCCTACTCTTAGATAGTATAATAAATTACTATAACCTACTCTTCTCTTAACTTACTTTATAGCTACCTTAGACTATAAACCTAGATTGCGCTTTAGGTGCCCTACTTTTAGATAGTATAATAAATTACTATTACTTACTCTTTTCTTAACTTGCTTTATAGCTACCTTAAACTATAAACTTAGGTTACGCTTTAGGTATCCTACTCTTAGACAGCATAATAAATTACTATAACCTACTCTTTTTTTAATTTACTTTATAGCTACCTTAGACTATAAACCTAAGTTACGCTTTAGATGCCCTACTCTTAGATAGTATAATAAATTACTATAATCTACTCTTCTCTTAATTTACTTTATAGCTATATTACACTATTAAACTATATCGCGCCTAAAGAATCTAATACTTTTATAGTATAATAAATTACTATAACCTATAGTAACTAAATCTAATTTTATAATTATCTTTCTACGACTAGGCTATATATACGCCTATAAAGTTCTATTATTAAATAGTATAGTTAGTTACTATAACCTAATAAATAACTACTAGTGTATACCTACACTATAAGGCTATACTAGTTATATATAAAAGTCTAGTTATAAATAGTATAGTAAGTTACTGTAACTTATATTATTTTACTTTAGCGTATAGTATTTAGATATTAGACATATTTATAAACACAATCCTAACTAATTTATTATAGACTTTTAACTATTAGTAAGTACTAGGTAAGTAGCGTTAATATATTTATACTATGCTAGTGTGCATATATTTCTAATTTATATTATAATTTTTAGTAATAAGTAGAATTTTATATTCTTCTTATATGCGAAATCTTTATTACTAACCCTATTCTAATATTATAATATCTCTAGAGCCACATTATAGCGTAGCTTGCCTAACCCTCTCTGCGTATTATATAAATTTCTTTTCTAAGATAGTTATTAGTGTATTATAGTATAGATAAGCATAGTAAGTATACCTTCTATAGTATTACTCTTATTAACTAAAACTACTAGCTATATATTTATACCGCGCTCTTTTAGCGTATAGGCTTAGTTACAAATAAGGCTTTATAACTTAAGTAGAATAGGTACATTCTTAAGAACGCTTTAAAAGCGCCACTTCTAATATATAGCTTTATTAAAAAGCTTATAGCTATAGGCTATAGCTACTTTTCTTATCTTATTTCTTAATTTTAGGTATATAATACTCTTATAAGTAAGCTCGCCTATACTATCTATTTTGCGTAATATTAGTTTAATATTCTCTAGTTCTTAGATAAGGCACTTTAAGTATATATATACTACTACTAGATTAGGAAGTTATTTATTATAATTATTAAAGATAATAAGTAGTAGACTATTATTAAAATAAATAGGAGGCTTTTTCCTAATTAGTATAGATATATCTTAGATATAGCGCTAGCACTTTAGAATAGGTATATACGTATTCTACCCACTACTAGTTATAGTCTATTTTTTAATATTTGTAATTTTGTCTACTATCTATATTATCTCCTACCTTAAATCTAAGGCATAACTAATATTTATCTAAGGCTACGTTCTATAGAACGTTAAAAAACTATATCTATAAAACCTGTGTTAGTGATAACTTTGCACTCTAGAAGGTCTTAGATATACTTAAATATTATTAGCTTAACACTTATAATATTAAGTAGTTTATTTAACTATAGGGAATTAAAATTTACTTAGTTATTATTTATTATATCTTATATAATAATACTATTTATATTATAGAATAGAGTTATGTTATAGTTAAATAGTCTAGCTAGGTTCTATACTATTACGCTACTAGGGTTAAAGTCTTATATTTTTTTTAGAAAGTAATAACACGCTATATATCTAGCGTATAGATAGTAGATAGGTAGTTCTATAGGGTATTTATTAGGCTATTTATTACGAGTAGTATAAGGTGTTATAGGCAGTTATATATAGAGAATAGAAAGTAGTGGCGCTACTTAAAGGTAGTAAGTATAAGAGGGTTTACAAATAGTTATTAGTGTTAAAATGCTTATAGGCAACTTACTATTACTTAATAACTATACATAGTATAAATGGGCGCGTTTACGCTGTATATAGATATTATATAAAAGATAGATTTACTTTTATCTTACTTAGACTACTATTATAGTGTACGTAGTAAGTTAGTGTAATTTATAATAAAAACTAAATATCTATCTATCTATATATATATATATATAGGATAGTAAAGACATTTGCTAGGCCTATAGCTTATTTATATTAGATGGCTAACCCTCTAGTATATTTATCTCTACTAATAATAACGCTCGCTTAAATAGGAGTATTTTTCTTTTTCTCTATATATTCTTTAATAATATTAGCAAATATCTAACTAGGATACTTAAAAGATATATACTAATACTTATAGTTATTATATATAGTACCTCCTCTTTCTAGTTACTATAATAAAAGAGGTCGCGTAAGTATGGCTAAAGCTTACGCCTAAACTCTAAGATCTAGAAATGCTAAGTATGCTTAAGTTTACTATCTAGCCTAATAAGAATATAGCACTTTATTAACTAGCTGTTATTATAGATATTAACTATCTATACGAACGAGCTATCCACGTAGTTAACCTAGTATAGCTTAGAGATATAGAATAGTAAGGGGCCTAGGAGGTTATAGGTAACTATGTAGGTAGCTAGATAAGTAATATTATTACTATAATTATTCTAGATCTTAGGAGTAGTAAATTCTATATTTCTCTTTAATGCTATATAAATAGAGTAAGTAGAATTTAGATAGTTAAGTGTGCACAACTATAATAAGTACTAATAGTTTAGCTGCGTGCTTTTCTAGCAAGCAAATAAAGTATCTAGAGAACTATTTAATTAAATATAATTATTTCTAATACTTTGAGTACATATAGTATTAACTATAGGCCGCTAATTATAGGATAGTAAACTAATATAGGATAATAATAACACGTTATATTAGTTTATGTTAGCCCTAGCATAGTAAATTCTTAGCATAACTAGACATTATTAGAAATATTAAAAGTAGCATATAAACTAATATAACCCACACTAAATAAATGTATACTATATAGCGTGTGTTTAATAGTATATAGAGCACTATATATAAGTATAAAATTAATATTTAGCTACTAGTGCGTGTGTAGCCATACACTAAAGACCTAGTCTAGACTAATTATACACTAGATATATAATGTGCAAAGGCTAAATAATAAATAGTATATTATTAGTAGTCTATATAATAAATTATAATAATAGGTTATAGAGTTAGTATAATTATAAGGACTATATAAATAGTCCTATGCCGCCTATACTTAATATAACCTAAGAGAGTGCACTATTAGATATTATGCCATAATATAATTATATAAATTATAGTGGCAATAGCAATAGTAAAGTGGAGATTAATAATAATAGCGATACTAAGAAGTATAGGCTAGAGATCTATAATATAGCCTTAATATATAAGAATAGTATAGAGAATAACTATAGTGTAAATAATAATTAATAGATAATCTTAGCTTTCTTATATATGGTAAGTATATTAGTTATAAGTAGTTACTAGACTTTTAAGAACGTTACTAGTTAATAAGCTAGCACCCCTATATATAGTTTATTTTAATAGCGGCAATATAAGTACTATCCCTAATACACTCTATAATGCTACGGTTGTACTAATAATAAGGTATAGTAATAGTCTATACGCGCCCTTTAAAATAAAATAAGTTATGCCTTTGCTAAGTGGCTATATAATATTTAGTATATAAGAGGAGATGTTAAATTTTTATTTGCTAATAAGCGCTTATTAATATTTTTATCTTATATATAATTTTATAACGCTAAATAGTGGCACACATTACTAGATAATATTAAGATAGGTATTACAGGTTGCGAATAGGAAGAACACACTATATTCTTGCCTAATAGCGACAAGTTGCCTAATAAAGTATATATATATAGGAGATAGTTAACTTTTCTAATAGAATATACTTAGTATTATTAAGTTTTAGATTAGCTTTAAACTATTTAAAGAATATATAACTTATACCCTAAGCGAATACTAAAGAAGATAACTAATAGAGATAGTAACTTCTATAAGGTAAGAATATATATAGACCTATAGAACTCTAACTAGTAGTGAACTATATAGACTAAACTACTAGAAGACTCTACTATTATACTAGTTATAATTAGAGTTAATAAGATACAACTAAGTAACTATTATATTAACTAGGCGGTGTGGCTAGTGTATATATTAATTAGCAACCTAGATACACGTATCTAATATTTAAGAAAGGTTCTAGGTAATATACTTATAGTAATACTACTAATTATTAAGTAGTATAATAGAGATATTATTATAAATATATATACTATAAGGTAATAGTAAAAGTGTTAGATTATAAGTACTTTTTAAAAACTATATTACGCTATCTAATAGCTGCTAACATAGCTATTAAGTTTATTAGTTAAATAGGTATGTATATAAAAGATGCGAATAGGTTTAAGAGAATATGCTATCTAATTATATATAGTATTATAGTAGACTATAAGGAGTAGATAATAATTATAGGGGTAAAAATAAGATAGTACTATATAGTGTGTTAAATACACCCCTAAATACAAAATATAATAGTGTATACTAACCGCACTAATAAGATATTAGCGAAATATACGCGCTATATTACTTATATAACAGTACTACTATAGGTATATAATTAGAAGGATAAGATAGACTAGTATCTAGAGTTTCTTACCTAAATATTAACACGGGGTCACGTACCTTATCCTAATTCGGATTAGGGGAGGTGAGGTAGACTTAAGGGTGGCCATACTAGTAGCTTTAGAAGAAATCGAGTGAGATGTTAACAGTCTCGTGTAAGGCTCTTCTAATTCTAATAAGATAGAATAACTAGTACTAATCTATATATAAGATCGTACTATAAAGAGTTAACTACAAAGATTTAAAACTAAGAAGATTCTCCAGATCTATATAGTCCTAATCTTCTATAAACTTACTATAATTACCGTGATTATAGTAATTTGCCTAATTACCCTACTTACCGTAATTGTGATAATTCGTTACGTGCCTCTAATCACTCTAATTACCGTGATCGCAGTAATTTATCACGTGATCTACTGACTTATTACTGTGTCTTATTATATAGGTGCCCCCGCGCGTACTTATTAGACCTTAATAATCTTGCTATGTCCACGCTTATAATACTCGCCCTTCTCTTAAGGTTATTATTCCAATACTCTTGTTCTTGCTATGCCGCGTAGGGTTTCCTAAGTATAAAGGTGCGTTCTGCCTTATTTTATAGGCATTAACTATGCTTAATCCTTTACTCTTATCCTATGTTCTAATAATACCTAAGGATCCTTCTACGCTAACTTATAACTATCTTTGTCTCGTAGCTAAGGTTACTTATAATAGTATACTTATACCTATCTCTTATAATTATTATTTTCTTTAAGGCCTTAATTGCCTAGCTATAGCTAATTCTTTTTTTCTTTATTGTTCTGAGTGTATACGCCTTAGGCGTCCCTACACTAACCTATCCTAGGAGTCCCTTAACTAGACTTGGGAGGAGTATTCGCGGAAGGTAGAAGAGGATAAGAAGGCTCTCTCGGCCATTCTCGTACGGCTCCTACGGAACACAAAAGATACTGCGGCAGGCCGAGGAACGTGCTTGTAAAAAGGCTATCTATCTAGCGTTGGAGATAAAAGCTGCTAGGGAGCTCGACAATCCCTTAGTTAACTATCCTAGCGCTAATACCTTAGTGGGATTTTCGCCCTTATTGTAGACTTTACTTAACGCTATTAAGCAGTTTTCTAGTAGTCTGCTACCTCCTCTAGGTATAGTTTCCGCGTCCTCTAGTAATACTACTTTACTAGCTGCTAGCATTCTTCTATATTCTTAATAGGTTTCTATGTGTTCTAACTAGTAGGCTATCCTTTCCACTTAGCTAGGTATTTCCACTAACGTCCGAACTTCTATAGGTCCCTAACCTCTTCGACCTTATACTCCTTATCCTTAAGTTTAAGTTGTGTTTTAATTTTGGCGTTTAGTAGTGCTAGTTTAAGGAGCAATTTATAAAAAGTGGGGTGTATATAGGTTTTCTTTAGTAACTTTAACTTATAGTTTACTAGTCCTTATTTCTCTAAGATTTCGAATAGTCCTACTTAGAGGTGATTAAGTTTCTTAGATAGTTGCTTACTTCTTAGATTTCTCTATAATAGAAGAATTTTATCCCCCCTTTTAAGGATTAGTCCCTTAAGCCTATGTTTATTCGCTTGTTTAGCTATTATAAGGTTTCTTTACGCTATCTATTTGCTTAATTTGTTATACAGTTCCTATATAAGCTAGGCCTTCTCGTTAGCCGATGCTAA
Organism: Laburnicola sp. JP-R-44; assembly: GCA_009805535.1. Lineage (NCBI taxonomy): Eukaryota > Fungi > Ascomycota > Dothideomycetes > Pleosporales > Didymosphaeriaceae > Laburnicola > Laburnicola sp. JP-R-44. The sequence continues at coordinate 462,219 of SELF01000037.1, read as the reverse complement.
AAGGCTTTCAACGTCTTTTGGATTCCTATAAGCGACTAGCTCATATCTGTGGTTTGCGTAATGTGGTAAGCGTTCTATTATACTAGACCTCGCACTATTATACGCCAATTATGCTATTAGTAGTAGTTTAATATAGTTGTCCTACAACTTATTAATATATATTTGTAGGTACTATTCTAGTATCTAGTTAATTTATTCTGTCTAATTGTCTATTTATATATAAGCTGTTGTTGCGAGCTTATAAATAACTCCTAGTATTACTAATAGCGTTTCCTAGTACATAGATGTAAACAGCTTATTATAATCTATAATAAATTTCTCTAGCAGCCTATAATTAGCGATAAGAGTCCTTATAATCTTATAAGCTATATCTTTTACTATAACGGACTTATTTGTGGGTATAAAATATGCCTATTTAGTTAATTAATTAACGATTACTAATATCGAGTCGTATAGTTATCTATCTAGATCCAGGTTCTATTAATATTGGGAGCTTTACTATAAAGTCTATTGTAACACTAGTCTATAGTCGCGTAGGTAGTGTTAAGGGTTGTAATAACCCGTAGGGCTTATATCTCTTAGGCTTATTCTTTACACATACTAAACAGTTGCCTATAACCTTCTTTACCTTATTGTGCGCGTGTGAAATGTCGTATTCCTAGCCGAATTTGTTAAGTTGTTTTATTAACCCCTAGGTGTCCCTAACCTTTTAACTTATATTGTAATTTAATTAAGGTTTTAGCTATATAATCTAGCACCTTAATTCTGTCTTAATTGTTATAATCTTTTGTAGTCGCTTGAATCTATTTGTTTAAGTTATACTACTCTTATTGTTTCTAGCTTAGTTAGGAATAATTCTAAAAATCCTCGACTTGTGGTCCCTTGTATCGGAACATTGCTACTTTTACTAATTATAGTTAGTTATACTAAAGAGTCCTATTAATTCCTATTTATAAAACTGCATTATGCGTCTTAGGTTAATCTGTTTCCCTAAGGCCTAATCTTCTGCTAAGGGCGTCTGCTACCCTGTTTAGTGATTTAGAGCGATAGTAAATCTTATAATTATAGTTTGCTATTGCTTCTGCCTATCTAACCTATTATTAGTTTAAGTTTCTTAGTCGACATAAAACTCGTAAGGTTCTGGTAGTCTAAGAATACCTTAATCTAATATTAAGCTCCTATAAGCTATAGTTCCTATTATTTAAAAGAGTCTATTATCGCTAATAGTTCTTTGTTGTAAACGTTGTAGTTAAGTTCTACTCTAGCGAACTTTCTAGAATAGTAGAATATTAGTTTTTATTTCCTGTCTTTGCCCTACTATATAAGCACAGCTCCTAAGGCATAGTCTAATATATTTATTTCCACCTATATTAGTTGTGTTAAGTCTTGCATCTATAGTAGTAGTGCTATAATAAATAGTTCTCTTTAGCTTCTTAAAAGCTGCCTATTGTTCCTAGCCCTATAAGAATCCTTTCTCCTTCTTAGTTACTTCTGTAAGAGGCGCCGTGGTTTTCGAGTATCCTATAATAAACTTTTAGTAGAAGTTTACAAATCCTAGGAAGGATTACACGTTCTTAACTATCTTAGGAACTAGTTAGTCCTATATAGCTGCGACTTTCTAAGGGTTTATAGTAATGCCGTCTTGTCTAATAATAAATCTAAGATATCTAGTTTGTGTAATGTGGAATTTATATTTTTCTAGCTATAAGAGTAACCTATACTATTTTAGCTTATTAAGCACCTTCTTTATATGTTTCACATACTTCTTAAGTAATCTCTTAGAGTACACTAGTACGTCGTCTAAGTACGCTATATAGAATATATCTAAGTATTTATATAGTGCCTTATTAATAACTGCCTAAAACGTTGCTAGCGCGTTTATTAATCTAAAAGGCATAACTATGTATTTAAATAGGCTATATCGCGTTTTAAAGATAGTAAGCTATTTAAATCTCTTTGTAATTTATATTTAATAATATTTCTTATAGATATTAAATTTTATAATCTACTTAACTCCCTAGAGTCAATCTATAAGTTCTTAAATAAGAGGCAAGGGGTATTAGTCCTTCCTTATAGCGTTGTTTAGCTGTCTATAATCTACACAGAGTCTTAGCTTACCGTTCTTCTTTAGTATAAATAAAATTAGTAAGGCTATTAAGCTTCCACTCTGTCGTATAAATCCTCTCGCAAGATTCTTGTTAATGTACGCCTTTAGCTCTTCCTACTAGCTATTTAATAGCTAGTATATATATCTAGACTTAAGCTTCGCTTCTTCTTCTAGGTAAATTTTATAATCCTACTTCTAGTGTTCTAGTAGATTATCGCTTCCGTGCTTCTTAAAGAGCTCGCGATATTCCTCGTATTCCTAAGGTATGTTAGATTAGGGTTCGTCCCTTGTGGTCGCAACTTATCGCACCTAGATAACTTCTACCCTCTTAGGGTCCTTCTTGTGTATGCGCATAATCTTTGTTATTAATATCTTACTAATCCTACCTAGCTAGGGTGTACTATAGATTGTTAGGCTTAATTATAAGTTGTGGTCTAAAGCAACCTATTTTGTAGATTCTCTTTGTTCTAACCTCTATTATAAAGCAACCTTGTTCACAGGCTATTAGCTTCGTAACGTTCTATTTTTCTAATTAATAGCGGGATTGTGCCTCCTAAGCTAATTATATCCTATTAACATGTCTTCTTTTCTAAGATCTATAATATTAATTCGTTGTTAGTCCTCTAATCTAGCGAGTTCTAGCGATACCTCCTAGGTCTTAAGGCGTATTACGCCATCCCTATATTCTAGTAGTGTGTCGTCTGCAAGCACAACCTTTATAGGTTTCTAGCTTATTCTAGTATAGTATATTATATTATTCTACTACCTATAGCAATATAAAGGTCTACTTAGCGCCGCTATTTATAAGCGCGCGAATCTTGTGTTCTTGCACTAGTATATTTACCTTTAGACGCGTTTGTGCGTTATAGTGTACTTTGTAAAGGATTGTCCCTTTGCTCTTACTAGCGTGACTCTGTTACTAAAAGCGTTCTAGTTTTTTATTAGTTTTGGGCCCTTTAGAAACTATTCTGCGCCCTATTTAGCGTTAAGGTGTATTTAACACTAGTCTTTATAACACCCTATCTATAATATAGTTATATATTATCGCTATTATATTACTTTATATAAGGGCTTTATTAGGTAGAAAGCATCCTACTAATTTCTTTATTTTCTAATAATGTTAATAGTTGTCTTTATTACACTTTATCTAAGGTTTATCTAAATAAGGGTCTGTGTCTATATCTTAATACTATTGTTCGTAATAGTTCTGTGCGTCCTCTACGCGCTAGTCTTCTTCCTTATCCGTGTTACTATTTCGGTGCCTTTGGCAATTCTATACCTGACATTCCTAAGGCTTTAGGTGCCCGTATCCAGGTTAATGCCTACTAGTTAATACTTCTTACTTCTTCCTACTTATAGGTATGCTTTAAATATTATTTTTTATTATAGTCTATCTATTCTAGTAAATTGTTATATGCTTTCTTATATCTTACTCTACAATCTTCTTCTTTATAGAGTGTTCTATCCGCATCCCCTTCTTCTAGTCCTACTAGCCACTATTCTATCGTATGCTTATGCGTTCTATAGGTTTCGTAGGTGTTATTGTAGTATTAGTACCATCCTAGTAGCTCGTGCTAGTCCTTCTAATCCTATTAATAGTAAATATGGCAAGAGTTCTTATTCTTTCTATAGGCTAGTTGCGCTCTACATTCTTCTATTATAATTAGAAAGTGGTCTAGGTGGCTAGGTTATTAAACTACAACCTCTTAGTCTTCTTTGTAGATTTTGCAATACTTATTATTAATTACTATTTTATATACTCTGTCTAGTTAAGAGCCGCGTGCTTCTTATCTAGGTCTGGCAGGGTTATTTCTCTATAGGACCTAATTATTTCTACTTTAACAGCTCTAGCTCTGCTAATCCTTTACTTCTCTAAGTAGTTTCGCTTAAAATAGCCTTATTTGCCGTATGCTAGATATGCGCGATTATTGTATCGCCTTTATCTTTCTTCTTTTTTATAGACTATTGTCCTTTCTTAGTCCTTTAGTTAGTTTCTTCCTTTGTAAAGATCCTTTCTTTTCCTAGACTTTGCTAGCTATAATAACATCTCTGTCTTTATTATAGTATCGCCTTATCCTAGGTTCCTCCTTTAGCTTAGTAATTGTCTTAGCTTCGCTATACTTCTTTTCCTACGCTTTCTTATAAAGATAGTTTATTAATACATGCCGCGATCTTAATTAACTCGCTTAGGTTGTCTAGTTTATTGTAAAGCAGTAGAGCGTCCTTAACGCTATCTTTTAGTTCGTGATAGAAGGCTGCCTTTAACGCTAACGCTACGTCGTTCTACTCAACCTTAGACTATAATTACCTAAACTCTAAGGCATACTTACTAACTAACATTGTTTATTATAACTATTAAATCTGTTATTTAGCTTATTATTCCTTATTAACTTCCCTAAATATAACTTGTATTTGTTCTTTAAAATTCTACTACGTTTTAAACACAAGCTTAGTTTTATCCCATATTTCGCTAATCTTTTCCTTAGTAATAAAGTTATCTACTAACGGTTAAAGCTATTTAGCTGCCCTTTCCTTTAGGTGTAGGCTGGCTGCAAGGACCTTATCTTATTCTATAGGAAACAAAGCCAAATTGTACTAACAGTACAACTTTATATTAGTAAGAAACTTTTTTAGTTCTTTTTCTCTACTATAATTTTTTATAGATAGTTAAATAGTCTTCTCTAATTCTGCTGCCTATTATGCTGTGATAGCCGCTAGAAGCTCTAACACCTATACTTCTAACTATTAAATCTAGTTGGCCTATGCCGCTATTACCCTAGTTGTATTCGTAGTTAGTTCGCTAGCACTGCTACTAGTAGGTGTCGCTGCCAAGCCACTACTAGCCGTTACTTAAGCACTTGCTAGCGTTGTTATAGTGTGTTAACTATTTTCTTAAAACCTATTAGGTAGTTAAAGTGTTAACACGGGGTTACGTACCTTGTCCTAATCTAGATTAGGGGAGGTAAGGTAGACTTAAGGTGGCCGTGCTAGTAGCTTTAGGAGAAATCGAGTGAGATGTTAATAGTCTCGTGTGAGGCTCTTCTAATTCTAATAAGATAGAATAACTAGTACTAATCTATATATAAGATCGTACTATAAAGAGTTAACTACGAAGATTCGAAACTAAGAAGATTTCTTAGATCTATATAGTTCTAATCTTTTATAGACTTATTATAATCACTATAATTATAGTAATCCGCCTAATTACTCTGCTTATCGTGATCGCGGTAATTTGTCACGTGCCTCTAATTACTCTAATCACCGTGATCGCAGTGATTTGTCACGTGATCTGCTGACTTATTACCGTGTCTTGTTATATACGGGTGCCCCGCGCGTACTCGTTAGACCTTAATAATCTCACTGTGTCTACGCTCGTAACACTAAAGTACGTACACTAGATTAAAAACTTTATATAAAAGTTTCTATTTATAAATATATATATAGCTCTTATGCTAGACCTCTTATATTAACTTTATAAAGGACTTATAAAGTAAAGTATACTATTAAGTGGCTAATAGGTCTAGTTAACTTAATATATAGTAACTTAAGGGTATAATACATAATATTAGGGATAAGTTAAATTAATAAGTGTTACTAGAAGGTGCCTTACTTTCTAGGCCTAAAAGTCTTTAACTATATACTAGTTAGTTAAATATCGTAATAGTCTAGAAATAAATAGAAGGCCCTTACAAAGTAGATTCTAGTAGTATTTGTCCCCCTTCTCTATAAAGTAAGCTAGATACTATATAGTATCTTTATAGGGTATATAACTTTATTATAATTTCTTATTACTATAGCTATAATAAGGAAACACTTAGTTTTATACTTAAATTCCTCTAGTAGGTTAATATATATAAGTAGATATTAGTTAGCTTTTGTCTACTATACGCAAAGCACTTCTAAATACTAAAACTTTATATAATTACCTACTATATATATAGATAGTATAGTAATATAGGCCACTACTAAACTGTAATCCCACTATATATATAAAAGCCCCCCATATGTTCCTTATTAAGAACTAGTTCTAATTAATAAACTATAAGAAAACTCTGGCGTAGATAAGCAGTCTAAACACTTAATAGACTAAGATTTAGATATATAAGACTCTAGTAAAGTACTATATAGAGAAGCTAATAACTAAGATATAGGGGCTAAAAGAGGTGCGAATAAGTAGACTGGCTAGACTAGCTCTATTACGCTAATACGGCGTTAACACGTCCGAATCTCTACTTATAAAAAAGAAGAGGTTAAATTAATATTATTAGATAACTATTTAAAATACTATAACTTATATTAAATTCCTTAAACTATGTAATACGCTTATAGTAATACTACAAGAGGAGAATATAATTAAAGTTAGCAGAATAGGCTTATATTAGAGAGATGCTAAATAGCTTAAAGATAACCCTAGTTGGGTTAATCTCTATATAATAATAATCTACCTATTATTTAGGTACTAGAGAGAGACTTAAAGGCTAAATAGTAAAGTATTATAGGAAGACTAGGAGACTATTTAATATATACTAAATTAGTAAGGTAATAGCGAGTGGCTTAAAATATAATTTATAGGTTTAAGAATATAACTGTAATAATATCCCTCTTAAAGGTAGGCGTGTATGCTAAATCTAGCTAATATTTACTATCATAAAACAAAACACTATATACTCTACTAAGTAAGAGAACGTATATATTTGCTTTCTTCTTAAGATATTTAAGATAGTAGACTAGAGACAACTAGACAACATTTACAGTTTTGTTAAGCTTTAGAACTAGTTAGCCTAAGAAACATACTTAGAAAAAACTAGATACTAAAAGGCTTATTAGTGCTTTTGTGTAGTATAGATTATTAGCGTAGCGTATATTATACTAGTAAAGATTACTAATGTAAACTATAGATAAAATAGCGTCTAATCTAATAGTAGATCTAAAGCGGATCCTAGTAATAACTATATTAACTTTTTAGAGTATAACGCTATATATAATAATAACTAGCAATTAAAGAACTAATAAGATATGGTAAAATATATGGCAAGGCAAATAAAGGGAAATTAAAGAGATATGTATAGGGACCTATTACGCATAACGCGTAGAATGGGTTTATTATTAGATAATAGTGCTTAGAATATTTATAGCTATTACTATAAGAATTAATTAATATAATAAATTTTATTAGCCTTATATTACTAAAGACATTATAGTAGATTATAATAATAGAATACAAACTATAGTAAACTACACTATAGATATATTCTAAGCGGTCTAAGCAATCCTTAATATTCTATGTACACTAATAGCATACTAAAGTTATAGTAGTTCTTCTCTAGTAATAATATACTAATTCTAAAGTAAGCTAATAGTGGCAATAATATATAGTATAGTATATCCTTAACCTTAACAAAGTGAACTTTACTACTTTACTTTGCCTTAGCTTTTAAGGCCATATTACTAAGCTGCCTAAGTAGAAGTTTAGCTCTAATATTATTAAGAAGTGTATCTGTTACACTAAGATAGATATTAAGGCAATTATAATATAGGAGATAATATATAAAAAGAAGCTTAAGAAGCTAATACGTAACTTATAGAGCAACTACGTTATTTAAACTACTCTTAAATTCGCGCCCACTAAGCTTTATCTTTATCTTATTAATGCTATACGCCTTATCTTATCTAGCATCTACTAAACACTATATAGTTGCCTATCTCTAACCTTACTATATAAGTAACTCTTTACTTTTATTATAGTTATAGAATAATATATATTATTACGCTTACTTATTTAATAATATTATGCCCCCTATTAATAGTTATAGCTCTAGTTATACTAATAGCCATAGCTATATAAACGCTAAAGGCTATATAAATAGTAATAGCAACTTTAATAGTAGTAATAAAAACTTTTCTAAGTTATAAGTAATAATAATAAAAGTTATAGCTCTAGTCTTCTTAGTTAGAACTTTATTATATTTTATAATCTGCCTATAATATATATCTTATGGCTATAGAACGAGCATAGTAACCTAGGCATAGTTATAGCACTTCTAAGGCACTTGTTTATAGTTAGCTTATATACTTACTTTAGTAGAATAGTAGTTACTATAGTTTAAATACTATTATAGTAATTTACTATAATATTTTTACGTATCTATAGTAACTATAGATTACACTAATAGCTAATATAAAGTAGGAATACTAAAATAATAGGGTAGGTTTTTAGCTAGTAGACACGCTAATAGTATAATAATTCTACACTAAGATATAATCTTATATAGAACCAGACTTTAAATACACATATATACTATACTATTCTATATATATAGCTAGAGACACTATATAAAGTATTCTTAATATATTAGATATGAAGTATTATATTGTATACTAGAAGGCAAAGGCTATTTTAGCTAAAAATAAGATTTTAAGTAAGCTAATCTAAATAAACTTAGAGAAAGATAGGGCAGCTATAATAGCGCGCAGGGTAGTAGATGCACACTCTAAAATATTTATATTTAAGTAAGTAATAAACTATTTTCTAGAGATTATAAGATAGTGTAACTAAAACTTCTTAAGATTAATAAAATAGAGATACAATAATATAATAAAGTAGTAAATAAAAGAAAGCAAGACTATAATAATAGGCTTCTAGGCAAGTCTATATTTATACTAGAGAACGCGTAATCTACACTATATAGAGGCGCTAAAGCGGTGGCAGTATATATTAAAGTAATAGAACTATATCTAAATTTTATAGTAGTGCAGACCTCTAAAATAAGTAGGTGTAAGACTATAAAAGATATAGTAGCTAGCTATAGGCTTAGTAATAAAACAACCCTATAACTACACCTACTATATTTCTATCCTATACTATATTATATAAGACAAGTTAATATATAAAAAGCTAATAATATAGGTAACTATAAATAACTCTAGTTAAGAATATAGTATAAACTAGACTACTATAGGCTAGTGCGAGAATATATTAGCTCTGCGAGTAGACAAGTACTAGTAGTTAGTAAAATCTATAATATATATATTATTAAGTTATATATATTATACCTACTAGTATGTCTTTATAAAAGAATAGGTAGAGATTATTATACTAATAAGTGTATAGAATAAGTAGCTCGCTATAAATATAATAGATACTAAATAGAAAGCAAAGCTAGTATTAATATATAAACGTAGCTAAGACGCATCTTAACTAGATAGACTAGTAAGTTAATAAAAGATTAACTTTAATATAATAGTATAATAAGCTAAGCTATTCCTAAAATAAATGCGCTAGCTAACGTAATAAGACATTTTATAGCACTAGTTAATAGCTAAATAGTAATATTAACTTATTATTAGCTAGTGTAAGGGTAGCGTATATATATAGTGTGTGTGTAACTAAGAGTATTAGATACCTAATACTACGCTATTTTAGGTGCACTCTTATTAGGACTATAATTATTCCTATAGAGGGTGCTATTAGAGTATTAGTGTGTATAGACTAATAGTGTATTACTATCTATAATATACTACCTACACTACTATAGAGATTCTAGAAAATAGATAGGCAAGGCGTATATTATCTAATATTATAAGTAAGAGGGGATAGTATAAGACTATAAGTATATTAATATAGCTAAGTAAATTTACTATAAGTTGCTAATATTATTACTATATAGATAGTTAGCGCGCACGCCTATTAAATATTAATACTAGTTGCCTAGGCCTAGTAGTTAAGTAAGGGTAATTAGAGTCTTTTATAAGCTGCGAAGAACTAGATTTATATAGTAGGACTAGCTTATAATAGAACGTAGATTGCTTAATACCTATAACTATATAGTTTTAATATACACTAGCACCTAAAGACACTTAGAAAGAAAAGAAAGATAGTGTCTATAGTAACTATCTTAATAATATAGTATAGGTAAATAAGAAGATATATTAGTAGCTTTCTAGTTATATTAGAAACTATTATATAAGAAACTATATTACTATAAAAATCTATAAGTAATTGTCTATATAAGGCTTAGGCGCTATCTAATCTTATAATAGATTTACTTACTACTAGTCTAAGCTTACTAAAAAGTAAGTCTAGTCTAATAATATTAACACTATTAATAATATTAGCTGCGAAAATACCTTAGTAGAAGATAGCGTAAAGGCCTAAACTATCATTATAAGAAAGAGTCTATTATTGCAAAAGCTATTTCTATAATAGTAATTATAAGGTTACTAATAGAAGAGAGGCCTATTAAGCTAATAAAGCTAACTCTATATATTAAGAGATATATAAAACTACTATAGCACCTAATTATAAACGTCTAGGCTTAGGTATATATATATTAACTATAGAAGAGCGGTAAAACATACTATATACTATTATAGATATAGGCTTAAGAATAGTATATATACTAGACTTATTAATATAAATAGTATAGGGCTAATAAAATTAAAGTATATAATAAAATTTAAAGCTATTATTTATAGTGTATAGTAGCCGCTTAAGAAATAGTGCAAGACTATTACTAGCTATTTACTTCTACACTAGACATCTAGCCTAAAGTTTTAAGAGCACCAGAAAGGTTTAGCTTTTTTTTATTAGATATAGTTAATATATATATACGCCTAATATACTTATTATATACTTTTATAATATACTAATACTAGAGTAGATAAAAAAGAGTAGGTTTTATAGCAACCTATTTATTAGTCTAGTAACTAGGTGTCTATTTCGTATAAATGTTAGCTTTACCCCAATTATAAGGCACCTAACTTAACATAGTACTTCTAAACCCTAATAGAGAGTATAGTAGCATACTTTAGGTTACTATTTTATACTGCGCTAGAGGAGTAGAAAGGGGGTTTAAATTTAACTTAGCGCATTTTAGTAGATAAAATTAAGAGTAAGTAGCTTTACTTTTAAACTATATAACTTGCTAATATTATAAGCCTTATATAATACTATTAAGAGGCTATAGAAAAGGATAAGTGCGTTAAAATAGACACTTACTAAGATATTTATATAGGGCTATATTATAAAATAAGGTTGCTAGATTATAATATTACTGCTATTACTAAATAATAGTAACTATAATAACCTATCTAATGTTTACGCTCTTATATTACTAAAAGAGTTAATAAAGCTAGGGCTAAAGAGTGGCAAAGAGGCTACGTATATTAAATCTAATTAGTGGGATAATATAGTAAGTTCACTATAAGTAATAATAAATAAGTAGTTAATAAGTATAGCTAGCATTAAATAAGAAAAATATTAAACCTAACTAGTAGAATAATACAGTAAGTTTACTATAAGTAATAATAAACAAGTAGTTAATAAGTATAGTTAGCGTTAGATAAGAGTAATATTAAATCTAACTAGTAGAATAATATAGTAAGTTTACTATAAGTAATAGTAAATAGGTAGTTAATAAGTATAGCTAGTATTAGATAAAAGTAGTATATAAGAAAACACTCTATTTAATATAAGTGCAGACACACATAGTGCTAAAGAACTAATAGTACCTAAACTTAAAGAAGATATTTATATTAATAACTATATTATACTAATATTAAATAGAGATATAAAATAGTATATATAAGAGATAAAGTTATAGATATTTTCTAACATTGTGTAAGAACTTACTTAACCTTAGAATTTCTCTTAACACTAGTAATAATAAAAAGAAGTTTATATAATATATTCTATTAGTAGCCCGAATAGATTAGTCCGCTAGATAGTTTTTGCTAAGACCACAACACTTTACTATAAATCATAATGTCTTAATAACACGACGCGTTATTATCTAATTAAGAAGGCAGAATTAAGCTTGCCCTTTACGCCTATTAGAATAAGCAAATTTTAAGCCTACGATACGCTACTACAGTATATAATATCCTAAAGTCTACACTAAGTAATTAAATTAATAGAATTACTGCCTAAGTAGATACACAATTAGGTATAGCAAAGCTTACTATAACTAAAGAGCAGACGCTTATATAGTATATCCTTAACCTAGATTCGCGAGAATTTGCACCCTAGCTAGGTGAGGTGGAAGATATAGCCAACAAACTGCTAGCTGCGCGGTATAGAGATTCTATAGAATAATACTACTAGGCTTAGCGTTTTGTAAAGCGCGTACCTAAGCTTAAAATAGCTTTTAATTAAGCAAAGGACTAATAGAAGATACAATAGAAAGACCTAGAGGTTATAAATATATATAGTTTTAGCTAGTAGAGAACACAAAAGCCAAGTATAGAGTGTAGAATAAAGATATCTATAACTTTAATAAGATAGGCTTCTAGATAGGAGTTATTAGCTTAATAAAGGTTATAACTAGTTTAGAAAGACGTTTTTAACCTACGCTTATTTAGCTAGGCAACCGTAAGTAGATTATAGTAATTTAGAGTATTTGCGCTACTAGGTATACTATTCTACCCTACCCTTTATTATCTATAAAGGGCGAGTCTATATCTTAGCGTGGTATAAGGAGACTAGTATCCCCCGCGATTAGAAGCTCTTAGTCTCTAAGACTGGCTAGACTAATAACAAGCTTAGAGTCGCGTGGTTAAAGCACTTTAACGCGTATATAAGGCCGCGCATAGTAGAGTTATAGAGGTTACTTATTCTAAACAGCTATAAGAGCCACTACTCCTAGAATTTTAAGGATTATTGCCTAGAATAGAAGATCCTAACACTCTGTATGCTAGCGCACTTATCTTATATCCTTTAGCCGCTTAATATGGTCTATTTCGCGCCACTAAAGCTAAAGTACTCCTAGCGCGTGCGGGACTTAGCGCGCCGACGCGTCTTTTATATTAACAAAGAGGGCTTCCTACTAGCCTTTTGCAACGCGTTTTTTAATATATTTATATTAGAAAACTATAAGAAAGCCTTTAAGGCCTTTAGGCTTGTTCCTTTAGATGCGTTAGTAGTGGTAGATTGCCTTAATATGCGTATTTACACTCCACCTTAGGGTACCCTACTAGATACACTATGGCAAGCTAGGACCCTAAGCAATACCCTTAAGTTTGGATCCTAGTTAAAGCTCGTACGCGACTCTTTTATTTGGTCTCTACCTAATGCGAAATTAAGCTACTTATAGCTTATAAAAGATGCTAAACTTATGCTCTACTATAGTGTACTTGAAAAGACCCGTATTAAGGAACTTAAGAAGCAAATTAAGGTTCTAACAAAGCAAAAAACGCGTAAAAGAAAGCGTATTTAGAAAGGTAGGACGCTAGACTTTGCTTAGGAAGCAGATTTAGAAGTAGTAAAAGCCCTTCTATTAGGGTGAAGTTATTAAAAAGGGCGCGAGATAGTAGTAAGGGAGAGGTAGGTCCCTTAACATAACGCCACTATAGGAGGTGTAGAGAGCCTAGACATAACGCAAAAACCTATTAAATAGATAAAGAGATAAAGAAGAAGTTAAATATTATCCTTAGCGGCTTATTTTTAGATAGTGTTAATAGTAAATTAGAATAATTTTATTATAGGTTACTATAAGGCCAAAAATAACGGGTTCACTTTATTTTATAATAGTACGCACTTAGTAACTAAAAATTAGATAAAGTACTACTTAAGATATAGTATACTTTACTGCGAATTATAATAAGTATACTATATATTACCTACGTATAGTATAGTAGATAATATATTATATATTATAGGGAGTCTTATTATAAGTTCGTACTGCCAAAAAAGACTCCTTAGCTTTACGCGGCTGCTACAGCCGCGTAAAAAGGCTACACGATATATAAAAAGTAAATTAAATAGTAACTTAGTATATTATAAGTTATAGTAGGTTATTATAAGTCACTATAAAGTAACGTTAATAGTGTTCTATAATAAGTTATAAGGGACCTTAAAGTTGCCAAGAAAAACTATCCGGCAGACTAATCTGTTCGGGCTACTAATAGAATATGTTACAGACTAGTATACTTATTAATTCTACTATTACTCATAATAATATAATAGCTAGTATATTAATTAATTTTATTACTACTTATATATAAATAATTAGAAGACTTTTATAGTAAATTATAATACACTATATAGAAGTAAGTTATTATAAAGTATATATACTTATAAACTCTATAGTTAATACTAACTATATAAATATAAGAATATATAAATTAAATAGTTAGTGTATATAGTACGCTCTAACTATAAATAGTATAGAATTAAGTATAGTTCTATCTAGCGCTATAATATAAAGGCGTATTATAGTAACTTATTATACGCGCTTAATACTAATTATATAATTATATATAAAGTTATATAAGTATATATAAAAAAATAGATATTACTAAGGCGCTTAGAGTGTATTTAATATATAAGTGTACATAGGCATATATAGAGCTATATAGATATTCTAGATACGTATACTTACTAAAAATTTTTCCTAATATAAAGAAATACTATTTTTTTAAAACTATAACTATTAAGCTATAAATTTTTATATAGTTAGTTTACCTAGTAAAGAACCTTATACTAAAATTATAGACTATAGAATTATATAATAGAAAAGTTATAGGGCCTTAAACTATACTAGAGTAAATTAAAGTTTAAATAATATATTAAAAATAACTTTAATACTAAATTTTTTCTACCTTTATAATATTTATTAGCCTTTTAGCTATTAGGTAATATTATTTATACTTAATTAGATTATAAAATAAAAATTATATAGCTAAAAAATAGAAAAAGTCAATAATTAAATATTAAAAGTAATTTTAGAAAAATATCTATACTAAAAACTTATATATAGATAGATTTTATTAATAACTAGACTATAATAAAATATAAATAGATTTTATACCCTAGTAAAAAAGTGTTTTAATTTTTAATTTTCGCTTTTTAAAATCCTTATGTTTAAGGCTAAAAATCTCTTTTACGCTAATTAGTCAGCATTACATAAGCATACCTTATTAAACTTACTAATTTTCTCTATTATATATAAAAGTTCTATAATTTTTTTATTATTAAATAGGTAAGTTATTACATTTTAAAAAGGGTATGAAAAAAAATTGGTTTTTTTTGTCACCCCACTGTAGAATATGAACACTGGCCGCTGCGGAGACATTGCTTTGTGAAAGGCTTTCAAAGAGACGCAATGGGCCGTAAGTCGGTGGTCGCAGTTCAAATCCCAGCATTCATGGTCCGTCATATTGAGCCCGCGTGCGATCTACTCGAGTACGATCCGGGCTGCCATTGGGTTGGGGACTTTCCAGAACCGTCTCTCACAGTAAGTCTAACCTTGACGTACCGTTGCTTATTCGCCTTATGAAACTCATGAGCTTACTTGTTCTGCGGCCAAGCATCCAATTTTCAGCCATTGCTAATAGCGACATAGCCCTAGGACGTTGCTGTAATGCCATCGATGAGGAGGTAGTTGTAGGACTCTATATGGTAAACACATTTGTAAGTCCCCGCGCAGGTATGGACACTAAACAAGAATCTGACGCTGAAGCTACGTCATCCAGTTTAAGGCCCCAGTGCTCCGAAAATAAAAGGCCAGTTGTCTGGGCTCACGAGTTCAGGGGCGCAACTTTGAAATTGTGTACTATTTTGAATCAGAAGAGTATAAGCACGCGAGTTGGATAGCTGGGAAAAAATGTAGACATGTGCGAGGGAATTGCGGGTTGTGGTCTATCACTACACTAGTGAAGTTGTGGTTCACATGCGGCTTACTCGATATAGATAGAAATGTAGGATACCTTCCTTTTTCCAGACCTCGGGAGAGCAAGCACCGCGGTTACGTGACGACATTGATTTCCTACCACCGCATTCTTAGCGCTGTGGACGCTCGTCAAATTCACAAAACGATTCGGAACTTGACTTGAACTACCTCGTTAAACGTGGACCCCGCTGCTCTTTGTGTTAAGAACCGGAGTCGCTACCGCTGCAGTCTCGCAAATGGATGTCCAAGCAGCACTTAACCCTGCAGACGTTTTTCTCAGCCCGAGGACTCGTGGTGGTGGTCATCACTGGCGGTGGAAGTGGTACGGGACGTGCCCAGAAAGCTACGCCGCCATGCCCCCCTCGTTCATCCATCTTCATCCTCCCATCTACCACCCCTAAGCTTCCTATAACTCACGAGGATGCAGGCCTCGGTCTCGCCTTCGCATCAGCAGCGCTCTACCAAAATGGAGCAGCAAAGATCCACCCTCAGCCCCAAAGAAACACTTCCTCCGTCCTCGCCACCACAACCTACAATGTCACAGACCAACCGTCCATCTTAGCCGCCGTCTCGCAAATCAGCCAAGAAACAGGGCCACACGTCCGACGTGCTCATCAACCACGCGCCGGCGTCCAAGGTAGGCCCCCAACAACAACGGCGCAGCCCTCCCTCTACAACGCCCCACCATCAATAACGCAACTCCGCGACGCCCATGCTGCAAGACTTCTTTCTCCTCTGAAGGCTGGCCGTCCGCCATGGCCCTCAACACGCAATCCGTCATCGGCGTGAGCGCGGCCTTCCTCCCGCTCCTCTCAGCCGCCAACACGCGGCGCGGGCTGGGCCCCCAGCAAAATGTTGTTTGTCCGGGGCTGTTTTTAAGTAAAATAACAAAGGGGGGCGCGTATGGTAATGGGACGGTGCAGGTTACGGATGGGGACGTTTCCGTGTTTCCGGGGACGGATTAGGGGCGGTGTAGGTGTAGTTAGGCTGCTACTATGGGTGGGACCCGGTGGGTGGTTATTATAGTCCATGTATCGATTGTACATTGTAGTATTATAGGCACGGTACAGTCTGTCCTTCTAACCCCCTACATTCTACATTCTACAACCTACTCCACCCCCTACGGTACTCCCCCTCCCTAACCATACCCTCACTCACACCCCACCAACGCACCTACCTTCTCTTCCACCACGCCCCCAGCAAGGGCAAGTCCAGACCCTCCTCCATTCTGCGCATCCTAATCCCGATCCCGATCCCGCCCCTCACTCGCCTTCCTCATCTCGTCCATGGCGGCGCTCTTGTCTTCTTGGCCCGAGGCGCGCCAGGTGGGTGGGCAGGCTGGTCGTTTTGGCCGATTTTTTCCTTTGGGGGTGGGGTGTGAGTTTGGATAAGGGGTGTGTGTGTGGTGGGGGGATAGGATAGGGAAGGGGATAAGGTAGGTGTGTGTGTAGGGGTGTATATATATATGTGTGTGTGTGTGTGTGCGTATATATATATATATATGTGTGTCCTTTTTATTAACACCTTAAAACGCTTTTCTGTATCTATAATAGCAGGAGGGATAACTGCTATTATTGTAATCTTTTAATTAGAAACCTCTTAGTCGCAAAAAAAAAACTATATGTGTGTGTGTGTGTGTCTGTCTTAAGGGGGCGAGGTGGAAGATCGAATGATAAAGGGTTGTTGACATCATGGCGGACTAGGGACGTGCATGGTTGGGGCCCGGGGTGTAGTGTTTTCTATCCCTAACCCTAACCTGAACCCTCGTCCAGCAATCGACGGGTTTGGCTAGGTTACCCAATTAGGAAGTTTCAACGAAACGAGTCGAAATAGGAGGGAGGATGAGGATCATGGACCTTGCGCTTGAGCATCGTTTCTCTATCGGACGACGGCCCGTGGTGTCTTTCTTGCATGCACACTGGGCGGGAAATTGGATTGGATTGGGAATGAAGAAGAAAAGCAAAGCAAAGGGGTATCTTGTGCGTCTATCTATCCATGCATCCATCCATGTAGCCGAAGCCAAAGCCAAAGCCAAAGCCAAAACCAAAGCCAAAAGCAACGTCAAAAAAGAAGAAAAAAGACACCTCCAAACACCGTAGCTATGCTCATGCTCACGCTCAACCTGCCCCCACCCCACGCTCATCCTAAATCCCCCCCACAATCTTCAACCCCGCCGCATCCGCCGAACACGCCAACACATACCGACTCGGATGCCACGCCACATGCGCCGCCTGCGCCCCAACATCCACCGCACAAACCACCTCCCCACTCTCCACATGCGCCACATTGACCCGCGGCCTCTCCTCCTTATCCTCCCCCGCCGCCCCCGCAACCACATAACTGCCATCAAACGAAAAATCCACACTTTTAACCGGACTATTCGTCAGATCGAGCGTCCGCACGCACACCCACTCGGCGGTGTCCCAGAGGGAGACGAGGGCGTCGCCGCCGCCGGCGGCGAGGTATTCGCCCGAGGGCGAGAGCGTGATGGTGTAGAGGGAGGAGGTGTGGGCGTTGAGGGTGAGGGCCGTCGTGAAGGTCGGGTAGTGCAGGATGCGGATGTAGCCGTCGCCGTTTGTGAGGTAGAGGTGTGTGCCGGCCCAGTCGAAGACGCATTGGTTGGTTTGGACGGGTTGGGGTTGCGGGGGGAGGGGCTTCATGGCTGTGCGGTCGATGGGGACGAGGACGTTGTCCTGCGTTTGAGGGAGTAGTCGTTAGCAAAGGCGTTCTTTCTGTTCGTCTGTTCCTTCGGCGCTCCATCTAATCCAGCCAGCGCTGGAACCAGGATCTGTTTACATTCACCTTGACGCTCACTCACCTTCCTCCCAGCAACAACCTCCCTCCCATCCGGCGTCCACGCCAGCGTAAACGGCTGCTCCCCCACCCGCACCTCCCCGACCCCCGCCTTACTCCTCACATCCCAAAACCGCACCATGCCATCCGTCCCACAACTCGCCAACTCATTCTCATTCACCGGATGGAACGCCACGCGCTCCAGCGCCACCGTCGCCGCCGCCCCCGGCGTCCGTAATTCCGTCGAGTTCTTCACATTGGTGCGCTCCGGGTTCCAGATGCGCAGCGTCTTGTCGGCCGCGCCGGTTGCGATGAAGGTCCCGCTGGCGTTCCACGAGAGCGTGCGGATGAAGTGCGACGAGGGGACGGGCGCGTTGGGCCGGACTATGTCGGTGTAGGTCGAGGTTTTGAGCTTGCTGAAGGTGGGTGCGAAGGAGGATTTTGCGAGGGAGCGCGCGCGCTGGGTGGGCGCCATGGCGGTAGGGAGTGGTTGTTTGCGCGCGGCGGGGTGGGAATGTTGATCTTGGGCTCTTTGGTGGTATAGTGAGATGGCGATGGAGTAGAGAGGGGCCGATTGGGTAGAAAGGGTGGTTTGGCGGTATATAAATCCGACTGAGCAGAGAGTCGACGATAAGTTACATCAGCAGGGTCAGCGCTGCGGCGTGGGAGCTGACTAGCCTTTCTTGGCACACTCTTTGAACTTCACTATCAAATTGAAACATTGTGTTGAAAGAACGACTGACATTGATGCGACAATAGATACAACAGAGCAATTCCACCAGCCGAAATAAATGCTATCGCGTAATGTCACCTTCAATCTCCCTCCATCAACAAACCATACTATCCATCATGCATCCTCATCTCACCATCCCACCCAGGCTTAGGGAATGACCAACCATTGGCACTTCAAATGCCTTCTAGCGTTCAGCATTGAACCCAAGGCCAACGTATAATGGACACACCCGTCCAAGGCACCACTTTGGACCGCCTCACACACTCTAACACCTCTTATCGATCACGATGTCGTTCAGGTCCAAGGGAAGCCGGTGGCTGGCACTTTACCTGGCTTTCAGGGCGGACCACACATCTGACGAAGAATAGATCACCGATGTCGTGCTGGGCCAAGAGGTGAAAGACGTCGTATGCGTGTGGCTTGTGGAAGACGAAGACTCCTTGTCGGATCGCTCCGTTATTTTGGCACCGGTCGACGACGTGGATCCAGTAACCGATATCGATCTCGCTTTGCTGGTTGAGGCATG
Organism: Laburnicola sp. JP-R-44; assembly: GCA_009805535.1. Lineage (NCBI taxonomy): Eukaryota > Fungi > Ascomycota > Dothideomycetes > Pleosporales > Didymosphaeriaceae > Laburnicola > Laburnicola sp. JP-R-44. The sequence goes on along the minus strand of SELF01000037.1, from coordinate 442,393 downwards.
CGCGGTACGGCTCTTCGTGGTGGAGCTCGAGATTGCAATACCAGACTTTGGCTTGCTAGTTGTCGTCTTGGTTGTCGAAGTTGGCGATACAAGACCAGTCGTTGGCTTGCTGGACGTTGCCCTAACAGCATTCGACAAGCTTCCAGAAGCAAACACATCCGCTACCGAAACATCCGTCGGGATCCATGGAGGAAGCACAGTCATATCGCTAGACACTGTTACATCAAACACAGGGTTACGCCATTCACGAATGTCCAGTTTCACCGCCTTTGTCGCGCTCGTCTTGGAGGAGAATACAGACGAGGTTGTAGTGACGGTGTTGTTTCCGTGAGCTCGCTTGGTCGATGAGTGGACTTTAGTTGGTAGAGAAGACGTCAGGGTGGGCTCGCTTGGCAATGCCCAGGATGGTGGTATTCCGTTCGAGGTTGATATCGAGACCCAGTTGACTGGCAGCTCGCGCGCTTCAACTCTCGTTGTCGACGCGCTGCTCGACAACGGACCAGCCAAGGAAGAGTGACCGATAGACGTTTTGTGCGTTGCAGAATGAGTCCTAGTCGTGTTTTTGCCGATAGGAACCGATGCGGCCACCCTTGCGATATGCGATTCTGGCACCGTAGAGGAACTCTCGGTGCTCGTATGCTGGGGACGACGAGTACTTGTGGGTGAAGACCGAACTTCAGTGGCGGAGCCCTTGTGGTTACTGGCCGAAGTCGTCCAGTTCACTGTTCGCGGTGGAACAGTAACGTGCAAGTTGTCCGTTGACCAGACCGATATTGTAGTAGGTCTCTTGACAATTGCGGGTTGAGACGACGAGTTTGTATGCTTTCCATGACCTATAGTCGAAGTAGATACGGTGTCAGATAGCGAGAGAATGTATCTTCCCGAATGGCCCTTGGCGGTCGTATGATTCCCATGAGAAGAAGAGAAGCTGAGGGTTGTCTTGGGACGACTAGTTGTCCTGGATGAGGGCACTGTCCTCGGTCTCTCTGAGATGAGAGTCGCAGAGATGGTAGGTGCCGCCGGTTTTTTGTGGACACTGGTCTCCTCGGAAGGATTCCTCTCATCACGTCCTGACGCGTCGTCCTCCACCCACTCGGTCTCGTCTTGTTCGTATCCGTACTTTGCTGGTGCATCGTCCTCGGCCTCATCGTTGTCGGGCTCATCGTTGTCGGGCTCAACACCCTCTAGTCCATAGTGCTCTGCGTCGTTGTGATATGGATGAGTGTGGGTCAACACACTGTGTGTAGGCCGAGGAGAACTCGTATGGGCAGGACCATGTAGGGTACGGGTCTTCGTGATGATCGTCGTACGAGTCGTGGTGCGAGGTGGACGCGTGGCCACTGTGAAAGACCTAGTGATGTCCACGGTGCAAGTCTTAGTGGCAGTATTCGTAAGGGATCCGCCTGTCGTAGTGGAGGTTTGGTTTGGGCGGCCGTGCGGAGCCCACATCGAAATAGTGCGTGTTTTGCCAGAGGGTACCATCGAGGTAAACGGGACACTTGCACGGGGCTTCGAAGTCTGATGGCCGGTGAATACCTTGATAACTTTGACACCACCATTTGGCTGAGTAACCGTAAAGGTCGATGGAGTAATTGTGGACTTCTCTGACGTCGTAAGGGCCTTCGATGGCGTACAAATCTTCGACGTTGGCGAAAATGTACCACAGAAGGTCGTCACAGTAGCCGTGACAGTGACAGCCGGCTGAGCGCAGATCTTGATGTCTCGGGGGGCACTCAACTGCCAGGCCGAAGTGTTAGCCGCAGGTGACGTGAAGTTAGCCGACGGGAAGACGTTGCGAGGCGTCGACGAGACCAGCGCTGGGAGAGCGGTAAGGATGAAGGCGGAGTAATGCATCTTGAAATACAGCACTGGCGTGCTAAAGATATAGACCTGCAATGGTACAAGATTCGAGATGAGAACTTGTGTGGAGGAGAAGAGGAGCTGGCCGAGCTTTTGTTGACGCTCGCCATGCTCGTGGTTTCCTCGTTTCTGGTACGGTAGGAAGCCGCTGGGCGAGTGGGCGGATGGGGAAGGCAGGTGCTGGCCAGAAGGAAGAAGCACGGCAGCATTTGTTAGATGGGAAGGGGCAGTGTAATCAACACATCCGCGCCTTCTTCTACACAACATCCCTACGAAGAGAAGCACAATGGGCAACAAAGTGAGTAAGCCGTAAGAACAAGAAGACTCCATGGCATTCACATCAACGACCTTCATGCAGAGGTAAACTAAGTTATGACGATCGCCCACACGCACCTCTCGCATCTCACTCCTAGGTACACTTCCGTGAACATCAATCCTCCATCGCGCAACCTAACAGCACCTTGCAAAACTCGATAGCAGAGTCCTTCGCCTCTTGTTCGGTAAGCTCTGCTTCCCACGCTATCTTGGTGATCGTGGCCCAGTCGTTGGCGTCGTCGCCAGGCGGCGGAATAGTGAGCGCGTATATCTCATTATTTTTCAAGCCACAGCAAGCGTGAACGACAGTGTTCCCTTGAGCGTCTTCGGATGTGTTGGTAATAACTGATCACTTATCGTCCATATCTTTCGGACCGTAACCTTGCAGCATCTTGTTGTAGTCGTCGTGCGCGATGGTGCGACCCCATTGTGCCGCTTCTGGCGGACTTTGGAAGGGGATGAACTTTGGTTTGAACAGGGTTGTTCGCGTGCCTGATTCGGATCGCAAGGTAGGCTTACTCTGATGAATGGACGTTGGTGGCATGAAATCCAAGATTGAAGATGACGTGCCGCAGGTTGGCGCTTAGCGTATGCCGTAAATGACTTCCATGCCGGTTTTCGCTACTGACTACAGTATAAACACAGGCACGCAAGCCTACCTTGCATAGTGTTCAAGAACAGCATCTACACTGATCGAATCTTTGATCGTCTTGTCACAAGGCTCAAGCGAAATGGCACTCCGGCAGCAATCTGTACTTCTCAGAGGCAAATCTCATCATTCATGGAAGAATTATGAGTCTTCGTTGCACATCTCCATTTGTTTCTGGTCCACGTCCACCGCATGGAGAAGGCGACAAGCCCGAAGGCGCCACCGCAGTCAGAATGCTTGGTTTCAATGGCTTGGTACTGGCGGCAATATAGTGCGAAACAGAAATAAAAAAACCTCCGAACCACGGCGTCATGCAACACCGGACGTTCAAAGTTGAAACATGGCTCGACTGCTCAAACTGCTTGGCAACGTTTCGCTCCGGTATTCCGATTCGCGGAGAAACACAGCAACACTCTGCTCGAAACGCTTCTTTGCCTGAAGTGCGCTAGTGCTAGGGGTCGTCCCGTCTACCGAGGTGTTAGCATTGGCCCTGTCACCCGTTCTCCAAATGACCAGGACGTTCGTCTTGTACCGAAAGGGTGTGTAATTCGACAGTTTCAAGCGGGCGGGCTGTAGATGAGGCAATGCGTTACACAGGGCTTCCGATATTATATGGACGAATGGGGCTATGCGCGTACATCCTGTGCGGAGATGTAGCTTTCATGGGTTGCAAGGCCCTTAGGTGATCTTTACTCGAAAATATTCCCCTGCAAAGGATTTACGCTACACTCCCGCACTTGCTGGGAGCGCGAAGGGGATGTGCATGCTTCTTATAAAGAAGAGACGGAAGACCATCGTGGAGAAATCACTCCTTAACGAGTATCTTCATTCGCCCTTACACATTCACTTTGCTTGACGCAATCCGTTCTTTCTGCCAGCCTTTTTTTGCCAGTCACTTTCTCGTTCCAAACGTCCAACTTCAAACTCGTCGCATTCCTAAACCCATCAAGATGAAGGCCTCCGTCGCTGCTGCCATCCTGGCTTTCACTGCCTCTGCCGCTGCCAAGGGCATGTTCGTCAAGCGCGCCGATTTTCCGATCCCCGCTTCTCAAGGCGCCGTAACCTTCGATGCGCCTGAAGAGGTCTCCGGTGTCTACGATGGCGGAATGAAGACGTACGGTCGTGGTGTTAGCTGCACTGGCCAGGTGGAAGGTGGCGACTCCGACACCGTCTTCAACCTCGCCGATGGAGCTACGCTCAAGAACGCCATCATTGGCGCCGACCAGATCGAGGGTGTTCACTGCCAGGGATCTTGCACCATCGAGAACGTATGGTGGGAGGCCGTCTGCGAGGGTAAGCTTGTTCGACGTAACACTCGTTCGCTGCACAAACGCTAACATTTTCGTAGACGCTCTCTCGCTCAAGGGCGATGGCGACGCCACTGTCATTGGTGGTGGTGCCACTGGAGCCGAAGACAAGGTCATCCAGCACAATGGAGCCGGAACCGTCACCATCGACGGCTTTACCGTCACCGACTTCGGCAAGCTTTACCGCGCGTGTGGAAACTGCAAGAAGAGTGCCGAGCGCCATGTCGTAGTCAAGAACGTTGTGGCAAGCAGTGGCAAGGTCCTCGTTGGTATCAACCCCAACTTTGGCGACAGTGCCACCATCACCGGCACCTGTGCCAGCGATGTTAAAGATATTTGCGTCGAGTTCGAGGGCACGACTCCGGGCAACGAGCCTGAGAAGGTTTCTTCAGGTCCCAGCAACGCTTGTGGTTACGTTGAGTATGAGGTGGGCCCGTGCTAGAGCAAGGGCGTCAAAGGAGCGTTGGGAGCCGCAAAAAAGCAAATTCTTGTATATAATATTACGTTGGACATGCATGCCGTGCATGTAAATATATTACCAAAGTTTTTATATTGGTACTCTGACGTTTTTCTGTGCGTATGCTTGGTTGGTTGGGTGACAAAAGTGATGGATCTTGTTCTCTAGGCCGTGGGCTTTTGCCAGTTCTTAACGCGCCGAATCGACGCTTTACGTATGTATTGATGGCAAGCTTGAATTATTGTAAGCTTGAATTATTGCGTCGAACTTCACCTAGATACATCTGTACTCGGAATTCAGTAGTGGAAAACAGAGCCCGGTTCCTCGTCCAAGTATAAATGACGGGGGATGACACTAGAGGGAGAAATAAACAGATGTGACTATTCGAAAGACTCATGAATAACATACCTGTGCTCAATAATTTGGGTTTCCAATGTACTGCTCCTGCGTTCATGGAATGAGCACTTATGTTCGTGGTTTTTCATGTCCCTGCTACGGGAGACTCGCTCAGGCAAAGCGTTCTGATTTCCGTCCTGGTATGGGAATGCATTTTACCTGACTTTGTTATCGTCTTGTTTCGGCATTGGAAAATGAGGATCGACAGAAATAGGTACCGCAGACCTACACATCAACTGGAAGCTCTCTCCTTGCAAAAAAAGACAAGAGCGAATTCGCCCTTTTTCTTGCTTTTGTCGACATCACCAGTGAGTAATGGCGATTGACTTATTATTCATCATCTCTAAACAAAAAGGCAGAATCATTGGGTTGAACGTGACGAGGTCAAAGCTCCGCGATATTTATCTCCGAAATCTCCCCACGCCACGACCCACAACGCCGCATCATGACCACGCCGACATGGCAAACAACATGAAGAGCACTAGAAAATAAACAACCAAGTGCCAATCCGCGCGAAGAAAGTGCACTGAAAATGCACACCCCATAGCCAGCTCACCGCCAGGGTCATTCACGTCCACGCATGCGCAAATGGCCCTCCCCCTCCCCCCAAACTCGCACCTCCAAGCCATCCTCCTCGTCACCAAATCGCGCTCTCTCGGCCCCCGCCTCGTCTTCCACTATCCCCCGCTCTCGCCCTCGGCAGCCGCCCTCGTCGCGACCCAAGCACCTGCATGGTTCGGTAAGGACACGTCGACGGGCAGCGTCGACTCGCACAGCTCGAGCAGCGACTGGGACAGTGGTACTGAGGCTGAAGGCGGTGACGACGATATAGAGATCGGGAGCAGGACTAGTGGACGCGGATCAGGGCGGACGGGGGCGAGCCATCGCGATAGGGAGCGGTTGAGGCCGCCGGCGGGGGCGTGGGGAAGGCAGGAGAGCTTTGAGGAGGACGATGCGGATGGGGAGGGCAGTGGGGATAGGAGTGAGGCGGAGAAGGATGGGTCGTTGAAGGGTGGGGATCGGGATTGGGACTCGGTGCTGGGGTTCAAGGTGGATGCGCTGGAGAAGATCTTGTGTCCGACCAAGGCGTTTAACAAGAGGCGGTTTGAGCTCGGCGTGGAGAGCATGGTATTTGTGGGTGCGCCCATGTTTGTGAGGGACGACGGGCTGTGGAAGAAGCGCAAAAAGAGGCGGAAACGGTCGATTGGGGGGAGGCTGCAGGAGGGCGATTTGCTGGCCAACCTCAGCATCCACGAGGATGCGTCGGATAAAAAGAAGAAGGTCAACAAAAAAGACGTGTTTGTTCTTCCACCGGGGTTCGAACCGGGCTATGGCCACGACTTGGAGTCTGCAGTGCCATCGGCTGCGGCTTCGGATGTGGGCTCCGACGGCAAGAGCAATTCCACCTCGAATGACAACCCCGACATGACCATGTTCAATGTCGTCTTCGTGCTCAATCCGCCTGCCCTCGAGCATCAGATGCGCGTCAAAGACATGTACGACAACGTGACGAAGAAGTACGCCAAAGCGCTCAAGTACGAAGAAGCACGCTTCCAGTACGTGTGGAGAGAGTCCAAACGCATCATCGACATCAAGCAGCGTGCAAAAGAAAACCGCGAATCGCTCACGGCAACATGGAGGAAGATTGTCAGCACATCGCCATTAGCAAAGTCTCTCGCCACCATGTTCGACGCCATCTCCAACGACAAAATCGCCCACACATCCACTTTGACGCCAGCTTCAACACACATCGTTCCAGATCCCGCAGGCAGACTCAACGCCCTACCTACCCAACGCCATGGAGCCGCAAATGCCCGGCCTCTGGCTCACCACGTCCAACGTAGTCGTCGACTCGGAAAACAACACCCCCATGACGCAGCACGCGGCCCTGCTTCTCCTCCTCCAAGACCCCGAAGTCATACTCAAAGACCTACAAGGCGACAAGGCCAACGCGGCCGCGCTCTCCTTCTACATCCGCGCCATCGTGCCTACGAAATCACTACTCAAAATCTCCCTCAAGCACAACATCCTCGCCCAGGACATGGAATACATAGCAAGCCACCTCGTATACTGGCGACGCGCGCGCCTCATCGCGCCCTTGCACCCGCGCGATACCTACATCGTGTCCCCCAACGCCGACATGTCGAACCTGCAAGCCGCCATCGCAGCGTACGCGCAACGCTTCCCGACGCTGCCCTCGCTGCCCAAGATGCTCAGCCCTGCTCTCGGCCAAACCCAAAGAATACCGGTCGTTTATCCCGACGGCGGAGCACCGCGACGCGTACATGGAGATCCTGGCGTGGCTTATGCGCGGTGGGTGGGTCACGCAGCTGCGCACTTTTGCGTGGGTGCGCGTCACGCCGGGAGATCAAAGCGAAAGTCGCGGCCGACATGGCGCGCGAAGAGGAGGCGCGCGGTTGAGGAAGGAGAGAGACAGGAGGGGCTGGATACCGAGTCGGTGGCGAATTCGCAGCACTCGCTGGATAAACGGGCGAGTTTCTTGTCGGCGGGGACAACGGGAGGAGGGTCGGGAATCGGTCAGCCCGGCACACCGCGCTGCGCAGAACAAGGCGAGACATCGAAGACGACGTCGAGTCGGAGACTGGCATGGTGCTCAGTCCGCGGATGATGGCTTCGGCATCAACCACAGGGGACAGCAACGGCAACAGGCGACCGATGGCGAGGCAGTCCCGCCCGCGCAGCCAGCGACGCCGGAAGCGCAACTTCAGCTCGCACGACTATACCCTACACACCAGGGGGTCCTCCAGCATCCGCATCCGCATCCGCATCCGCACACTCCAACGCCCGTCCTACCTCCCCACTACAACTCTCCCACCCACACACCCACACCCATGCCCATCCCCACCGCCCCTCCCCCCTCCACCTAAACCCCTCGTCCTCATCATCCCCCTCCACCTCCATCCTCCCCTCCACCCGCTTCCCCCCCTCTTCCCCTCCCCTCCTTCCCGCCACACCCGAAACCCAAACCCAACAACACAGCACGTCCCTCATCCTCTCCCCGCAAAAAGCCAACGCCCTCGAAGCCCGCTGGCTCGAAGCCATTGGCGCCTCGTTTGCGGACCCGGACCTGCGCGCGCATTGGAGCATGCTGCTCAAGTATTTGGATGGGCGGCATGCGCTCGAGGATGTGTGTCCTAGAGAGGGGTTGAAGAGGAAGAGGGTGTGGGGGTTGGTGCAGGGGGTGGAGAGAGAGGGAGCTGGAGGGGGAGGGGGAGGGGGGTGGTTGGTTGTTTGTTAGGCATTGGTAGGTGAGGTGTGGGACGGGAAGGGAGGAGGTGGACAGATGGACAGATAGACAGACAGATAGAGAGGCGAGAAACGAACGGCGTGCTGCGGCTATCCTACCTACATCCTATATATCCTGCCTACATCTGTGTTTTGCGTCTAGTATCTTACGTACGTTCGTTTGCTATACTACTACGTTAGTTACACTCTATATTATACTATTAGACACTTTAGAGCGGTTCCTTACTTACTTACTCGGAGTACCCACTCACTAAAGGAACCAAGCACCAAGCGAGAAAGAAAGAAAGAAGTACAGAAGAAGGAGTACAGTGGGCTCGACTCTTGCCCGCGTACCTACACTACCTACCTACCTAGTTAGTTAGTACCTTGGGTTCGTGGACAGAATGCAGTCACATGTGCTATACAGTACCTACCCGCTTCCTACTTCCTACTTCCTACTTCCTACTTCCAACGTTCCAACATTCCAACGTTCCAAGCTTCCACGCTTCCAAAGTCCTGCTTTTATTTTTCCTCGAACGAGCTTAGTTAGTGGCATTGAAACGAAAAAGGAAAAACGTAAGAAGAAGAAAAAGAAAAAGAAAAAGGAAAAGGAAAAGGAAAAGGAAAAGGAAAAGGAAAAGGAAAAGGAAAGGAAAAGGAAAAGGAAAAAAAAACTTAACATGACATGAGATAACATAACGCAAATGCAATACTTGACAGGATACAAGACAGAATACCTACCTACCTGCATACCTACCTACCATCACAGAAAGGAAAGAAAACAAACCAAAAGAAAAGAAACAGCACACCTACCAAGAGACAACGTTGCGTTCATCAATTCAGACAAACAAACAAACAAACAAACAAACAAACAAAGAGGCCAATACTTCCTCGTCTTTCCGTACTCGTGTTAATTTCTCCGAGGTTGGATTGGAGGGAGGTAAGATGAGATGATGCCAATGACCAACGTGTCTCTCTCTCTCTCTTTCACTTCAGTCAGCGTTCAGAGAAGCGAAACACAGACAGTCCATCTACTACTATACTCATACATCCATCCTTCCCATGCCTGTGCAAGTACCATACGCATTTGCTCCAATCGTTCATGTCCCGCTCTATCCATATCCATATCCATATCCATATCCATATCCCACTAACCCCATAAACGCCTCGCAATGCAATGCAATGCAAGCAAGCAAGCAAGCAAGCAAGCAAGCAAGCAAGCAAGCCATCCATCCATCAACCATCCCCACCCTACATCCTCCCCAAAACCCCCCTCACACTCCCCTCCAGCACAACCCTCCCCTTAACACCCCATCTCCCGAATCCCCGTCTCCCCCCCAGACCCCGCATTCAACCACCGCTGCAACAACGCATTACTCTCCTTAGGCTTGACGTCCGGACTCGCCGTCCCCACCGTAACATGCGCCACCGGATTGACACTCTCAAAGACGAGCTGCTCCGCTCCGACAGCACTACCGGCGCCGCTCGCGCCTTGCGTCTGCAGCGTCGCCGACCCATCCACCCGCACGACGAAGCACATGATGCGCTCGTCCCAGACGACGCGCTCGAGCTGCACGCTGCACGTGCCGAGCTCGGGCTCCCAGTTGCCTTGGTTATTCTCGGACTGCGCTTGCTGGATAGAAGCGTGCAGCTGGGAGAGCTTGTCCCAGTAGGCCTGGTGGTCCGCCGCCGCCGCGCGCGATGCACGAGCGTGACGTGGAACTCGTTCTGCACGCGGCGCGTCTGCTGGAGATGGCGGAAGAAGCAGGCTGTCTGGGCGTCCTGGTCGCGGAACAGCGCGTCGAGGACCGAATTGATGCGATGCGTCGGAAGAAGACGCACCGAGAAGTACTCCATGCGAGGCTGCTTCGCGGCCTTCGCCTGCTTGCCGTGGTTTTGCGCCGACTTCTGACCTTGGGCGCGCCCTGGCCGCGGCCACCACCGCCGCGAGAGAGATCCATCTTGAAGTCTGGCTGGTATTCGTTCATGGCCCAGTTGATGGCATCGTCCATTTCAGCGTGGCCGGGCATCTCGCGGCCTTCGAACAGGCCGGGATACGTCTCGTACAGCTTGTTGATGACTACCTCGAGGTTCTCGCGCGAATCGACCACAGGGTCAAGGTGTATGATGAGATCAAAGTTCTCGTCCGGTGGCTCTGAGGGGTCGACAGGTTGGAAGCGATGCATGAAACCCTCCATGATCTGGATAATCTCGTCCTGGCCCTTGGAGCCCGCCTGGATGGTCTGGTGATTGTGTCACCGCGGGCAAGCACGCGGCTACGTGTCGCCTTTCGGATGTCATCGTAGTTGGTGCGCGCTCGTGCACGTAATGGAGGGCCACAAAGCGAGCGTCGCGGGCGGTCTTGGAGACATCGGTGATGAGCTGGTCACGCTCGCGTTGCTGATGGTTGTTACGGTCTGCGATGACAACGGGCTTCGTGACAAGTAGAGAAGAAACCGTGTCGGCGAAGATCTGCGGGCGGCGTTGCTTCCCCTGGACGTTGTCGTTCTGGAAGTGGCCCCACCCAAAGAGCTTCACCAGAGCCAAAGCTATCGTGGTCTTGCCGCAGCCAATAGTCGCAATAGGCACAAGGACAACGTTGTTCTTCACCTCCTTGGCCTCAGCGTCGCCATTCTGGAGTTCCTGCCAGATGATGTCAGCGCCGGTCGTGCCTCGCGAGCGCAGGAAGTCATCGCGCAGTTTGATGATGCCGTGGTTCTGGTTGTATTCCTTTGCCAGGCCGGGGTGCTGGGCGAATTGCCTACGCGCGAACTCGAGGTACTCTTTTGTGATCTGCGTGTGTTTCTTATAGCGCGGAGGCTTGCCGCTGATGAGCTGCTTGGTGCACTCTCGCCACTGTCGGTACATCAGGTACGGCTCCTCGAATTTGTACTTGAAGAACCAGTCCTCCCACGGCGCGTCGACCGTCTCGCGTGCCTGGCAGCGAATAACGAATCCTTCCGTGTCGCGCCCCGCGTAGTTGCCCGTCTCAGCAACCTGGTCGAGAAACTTCTGTACGTTGTTGATGTCGTCTTCCATGACATACTGGACCTTCCTCATGCCCCACTCATCCGCGAACTTGTCGACCAGAGGGCCGGGGTAGGTAGCGAAATGTGGGACGTTGAGGTTGATGCCGTGGACGTACAGGCCAGCCTGCTCGGGGGCATATGCCAGGGACATGCTCCTCGAAGTCGTCGTCGCAGAGCTCGGCCACCAACGTTGCGTTCATCTCGCGCAGCTTGCCCGCGAGGGTCCTTCTTCGTCTTGCCGACCGTCGCAATGTGCTTTTCGACCCACCGCTCGCCGGCACAGGCGTGGCTGAGCTCGGCGTCGCCCCGCGCACCCGTAGAGTGCTTGCTGCACACCAGCAGCGTGCCGTCGTCCAGGCCCGAGATGAAGATGATGCAGCCGTTCTCCTTGACGCTGAGCTCGTACGGCCCGCGCGTGTGCTGCTTGACGTTCTGCCACTCCGTCTTGCGCACCTCGCCGTGGTTGAAGAACTTGTCGTAGCCTCGCACCACAATCTCGTCCTTGCCGTCCCGTGTCTTGTAGGTGAACAGGCCGCGTGCGTAGGTCGGCAGATGCTCCTTCTTGTAGTCCCAGTCGTTCATCTTCCACGAGTCGACGGAGCGGCCATTGGGCAGGTCGAATGTGTGCTTGCGGACCGAAAAGCCGCCTTTCGATTTCTTGCCCTTGTGTCCTTCGAGTGTCTGGATGAGCCGCCGGACCTCGTCGTGGTCCTGCGGCGCGTACGGGGCCGTGTCGCGGTGCGCCATGATTGCCGTGGTGTGGAATTGGGAGAATTCTACCAGGCGGCAGCTTGTTGGGGATTTTCTGTAGTGGCGTGCTACCTGAAAGGTAGAGTGTAAGTCGGGAGCTGGCGGGGTGGTGCAGACATTTAAAGATGCGAGGCAAGCAAGCAGCCATGCAGGCGGCGACGAGGCAGAGCGAGTAAAGGAATGACGCAGAATCACAAGGGCGCTTCTTACCTGTTCGAAAAAGAGAGAAACGGCGGAGAGCGCGTGTCTGGATGCCCAGTCACAATGTCGTGTTCGTGTTTCGCGTTTTGAGCCGATGCGTCATTGCGGCGCATGCAGCCTGCGCCACTGGGGCGGGGCTGACACTTCACTGCCCGAATATCAATGTTTATTCTTTCCCGCTACATTACAAACACCGCCCCATTCACCCAAATCTACTATAAAAACCGTATCACTCTTGTTCTATAAGATTTCACTACCTAAACACAAACCTTAAATAGCTACCAGCCCTTAATCGCACTCTATCTCCTCCATTAGTACTTACACAGATCTATAACTCACCTACTAATTCCTCAAGAACCAATCTTTCCCCTAGAAGCCCCTGCCCACACACAAAACTACACCTTACCCTAGAATTACCACCAAAACCTTCCCGCCTCAAAAGCCAACCCTAGGTAACAAAACGCATTTCCAATACCGTAGATAAACCAATCGGTATACCCCCGAAATATATTCAAAATACCGACCAGGATACAATGAATCACACAACCCCAAAAGATAGCATACACCAATCCCTCCCAATCAATCACGCCTCCTCCTTTTCTTCCTCTCTCGCCCTCTCTCTGAAACCAAAGCCACTTACTTCCTTCCCCTTCTTCCCCTCCTCCTTCTCCTTAAGCAACCTCTCCACTCCACCTCCTCCCCATGCGTCGAAAAATTATCCACAAGATCATCCCTACCACGCAAACATTAGCTGGCATCCCCAACACCTAGAAAGACAGAAACAGAGACAAACTCACCACATGCCCGGCACATGCGCCCTCCTCCCCCCACTGCTCCACGCCCACTCCCCCACCAACAACATCCGACTGCTCTCCATCATAAACGCGATCGCACCCTCTGATATCCGCCCCTCGGGCGGCGCGTCCACCGTCGCCGCTTTAAACTCCTCGTACGCGACGCCGTGCGGCACGAACCCGCATTCCAGCGATACGCCCCCGGGGAGGAAGGAGTCGGACCGCCCCGGGTAGGCGCCGTAGATGAGGCCCATTTAGTTCCGAGGCGGCGTTGCGGTGGTAGTAGGGGGGGCGGTACTGTGTGGGCGTGAGGATTAGGTGGTGGTGGAGGGATGGGGGAAGCGGGAGGGAGGGGAACTTACAGTGTGAGAAGCGACGTCCCACTCGTCCCACCTGAAGATGAGGAAATCCGCCAGCGGTGCCGGGGGTCGCGGCCGAGGGGCGCGAGTCGCGCGGGGTCGCGAAACGCAGAAAAGAACGGCAGAAAATGAGGGGGTCGATGTGGTCGACTAAATCATTCCCCCCCGCCGTTAGCATCATCATCATCATCATCATCAACATCATCAACATCAACATCCCCAACCCAACTACCTCACATCCCTTCTCAATATTGCCCTCGGAAGAAAGAAAGAAACTCACCAGAAATACTCCCCACATTCACAAACTTGGTCAAATCATACTTATACGGCACATAATTCCCATGCCACGCCACCACATCAAACGGCCCATGCCCCTGCTCGCTCTTGAAAAACTGGCCACCGAGCTTATACACAATCTCCCAGGGCGCCTTCTCGATGTCGTACTTGGCGACGGGGTGGAGGAAATCGCGGGCGTTGGCGAGCCCGTTGGCGCCTAGGGGACCTGTTTGGTGCAGCACGAGTGGTTAGCTTGGGGGCGGTGTGGGCAAGGGAAGATGGGGAGAGTGTGTACCTAGCTCAGGCAGTTGAAAGTTGGACCCCCAGATTTCAAGAATGTACCCGCGGGTCGGGCCCTCGACGCTTACTTTGAAGCGTTGGCCGCGCTGGACGACGCAGATCTCGCCGGGCTGCACGTACAGCATGCCGAACTCGGTTTGGATATCCTAAAAGACCCCCATATCATATCAGTAACCCGAACGACCAACAAAACACATCTCCACATTCTACCAGCCAGACTTGGCTAGCGTGCTTTTCAAACAAAAACAAAAGCGTAGAAGGAAGGAAGGAAGGATTCAACATACCAACGCCCCCTCCTGCGCCACAATCAAAAAGTCCCCATCGGAATTCACAAACGCCCTCCTCCCCATACTCTTATTGCACAAGAAACTATGCACGGCCAGCCCCTCGCGCAGCGTCGGATCGCCCGAGCCCGCAATCGTCTTGAGCCCGGCGACAAAGTCGACATCCCCGGCCGTAGGGATGTCAAACGGCGACCACGCGAGCTGCGTAGGCGAGACGTGCACGCGCGGATTGAGGAGGAGGAAACAGGATTCGGTGTCGGGGTTGGGGGGGAGAGATCGGTCTGTGGGGGGGGGGGTGGGGGGAGGGGGATGGTGTGTCAGCTTATGTCGTTGGGTTGGGTTGGGGTGTGGTCAGACGGGGAGGAGAGATGGGTGAAAGGAGTGCTTTGGGTGCTTCTTGGATGCTTTGTCGGGGAGCTCCGCCAGGCATCGCTTTTTCCCCCGACCGACGGTGTGGTAGTGGCATAGGAGGCACTGATGTCCCGATTGGGAAGCGCATGAGAGTACGCCACACCAGTGTAGGCCGGGTTCCGCATGCCCATTGCTGACGGACGAGCATTTTTTCGTAAACGCACGGCTGGCTGCGTCTTTTCCACAACGCTGAACGCTGACATGACAGTAAGATCCCCATAATATCCCCCCCCCCCCCCAAAAAAAAAAAAAGAGCCGACTTACAAATCCCTGATGCGCAACAGCCGGCCTCGCTCTATACAACCTAAAAGCCAATCAACCAAATCAGCCCCATTCTGTTCCTGCTCCACATCACACCACAACACCAAACGTCCCCAACAGACTTACCAAGCTTTCTTGTTCAAATGCCTAGGCGCAACAAACGCCGTAGCAGTCATCTGCTCCCGCATACAGCCCGAATCTCACGTTCCGCGGCGAATTCTGGCCCTGCGGGATCGTGCCTGTTCACCGATGATGGTTGCAGTCAGAAGAAGCGTGCATCTGGCGGCAGCATGAAAAAAAAAGAATAAAGTGCTACTACGTACCCGGCACGGCCTCGCTCTCAAAGAAGTTGTTGAAGCCCGCTTGGTACTGTGTTGATTGGCACGTGTCAGTCAGTGAGCGTAAACGTAAAAGTAAACGGTATCTTTTGCCTTGGGTTGACCGTTTGATGTGATGCTAAGGCTCACTCACCTCGTATGGATCATTCTTCCTGGTTCGGAACGACGGGATCGCTCCGTCCTTCTGCGTCTCGGCCCAGTGGAAGATGTTTTGGTATTCTTGGGGGTTTTCGAGGGGAGGCATGGTCATGGTGGTGTGTAGAAAGAACGCTATATATGCACAGGGCTATATGCGGAGATGACTGCGTAGGTAGTTAATCTCTGCGTTTGAACAGGATACGTCGACTCGGAAACGTCTCTACAACAAACGGAGGAAAAATAACTGCAGGCAGTAGGCGACTGAAAGAAGAAAACGAGCAAGAAAGAAATCTACACTGGAGGTTTCGCGGTCCCCACATGGCAGTGGGTGGGGCATTTTTGAGGGGCTATTGAGGTTTTCTCCTCCGTTCTTGCGGAATCCTGTCCAATCGTCAAGGTAGACCCCGAAGCTATGAGGTCGTCAACAACGCCGCGCCGGATATCTCGCAGCAGAATGGGCAGCCATATGCGCAACTCTCTACTTGCAACTGCCGACAACGTCCAAAGCGGTGGAGGAGGGGTGGCTCGACGCAACTACGGATTGGGAGGCTAGCCGGCCCCATCACACCGAGCCTCTCATTCGCTGCGCGCCCGGCAAAACCGTCGTCGGACCGAGCCCGATAGCACGTGGAGACGCGGTGGGGTGAATGTCTTGCTAAGCGCTCAGTCAGCGCGGACCCCCGGGGCCCATCGTCGTCTCAGACTCTCAGGCGACACGAACGAACGGCAGACCTGCTGCGCCGCCGCGGCTCCATCTGGGTTCACCCCCATTTTGTTCGTATTATTCTCTCACACCGATGAACCGATAATGCATCTACCTGAACTCTACCATTCTAGCTACGCCTTATCAAGGAAAGGTTATAAATAAACGTTTATAACGATGATAAACGGTTATAAACCTTCATAACAGACCTACCTACATTAGGTATACAGTCGGAAACCTTGCACGGTCACCTCCAACCCACCCCTAGACGGCCTCATAGATGGTAAACGCAAGCGAAAAGGCAACCGAAAAAAAAGCCACAAAGAAACCTTCTTTTTCAGCCCTGCTGGACAAGCGCGACAGACAAGCTCGATAAATCTCACGCACGCGTGGCACCGCCGCCACAGCCCGCGGACTTCGCCTACGTACGACGTCCAACGCGAACGCTGCTCCAACCATCGCGAACCTGCTGTTCGTGTTCAAAGACTCCAACTCCAAATGTACATGCAAGTGAGATGATTGCCACTCCGTCCCTCGTCTCGTACGGCCCACTTCCCGGCCGGCGTCTCGTTTCCGAGGGGCACGGGCGCGCCGCCTGGGCATTTTGACTTTATTGCGCACTGCTATTTTCAGCGCTGGGCCATTATATTGACTCTTGCGAACGCGAAGGATGCCGCCGTCCATGAATGGTGCTTTTCCCGGCCGCCTGCAGCGCCTCTCGATATGTATCATGACGTCTTGCCAGAGACCCGCGCACCAGCGGGCAGCCTCTCGGGGCGTAAGCCCAGCGAATCGCACCGCTCCAGACGCCCCTCCGCGAGAGTCCGCGTTACAACGTGATCCACCACTGCCATGCCCTGATGAAGCATCCATCCCCCAGGCATCCCCCCAAGCATCCGCCAAGCATCCCCCGCCCACCTGCAAAAGGCTGCTAGGCCAGAGTGGCTGCGGCCCCGTGTTGCACGTTGTGGCGCCCGCGCCCGCAGCTCTGCCGCCGACCCCGCATCGCAGCTGGTCTGAGCGCGCGCGCATCGCGGATATGCAATGCAATATGAAGATCCAGGGCCCTATCCCCATGCACAACACCATCTTCTTCCAACGTCGCCCGAAGCGGCAAGTCATGAGCATCTGGAGCAACTCACCTGCACACCCTCCCGACACTACCACCGCCTAGTCGAAACAGTCAAGGTGTGATCGCTAGACTACACCTCAAAGTCACGCTCGCCGACCGCGTCCGACACCGCTCTTCCAGGATCTCGCATGCTCTCCCACTGCTACATTCTGGCTATTCTGCCTGCTCTTGACCGCCGCCGAAGCGCGAGCAGCGCCTTGCGCCGGACAGGAGCCGTTGGGGACCATGATGCGCGAGAGGCGCACTGCCCGACGCGCAGATCGTCTCTGATCGGTGTGCGAGCGCTCGTCCAGTGTCCAAAGCATGATGAGCAATAAGCCTCCAACCCACATCCGAGGCTGCAGTGACCCGGGTAGCCACGAGGCGAAGGCGAAGAGGGAAGAGATCTCCATAAGATACTCCAGAGTCGGTAGAAGGCCAAGCGGAGAGTAAGACAAGACGGATGACTCGTCGCTTCACCAACGTGATGTAACGGCAGGGCAACATGCCCATGCGCGCTGAATGCCGGATTGTCGCTAAGAGACACCGACAAGTGCAAATATCGGGTATGCTGGAGATGCTGAAGAGGTTGCGCGCTGGATAGCGCCGTCTTGGCCAGGCCCGACTCTACCACGGCATGCCCGTGAGCTTGCTGCCAGTCAATCAGGGAACGAGAACGAGCCAGTGTGCGCAACGATATCATTATACTATGTGACCTTGTTGGGACCCCGGTAGGGTGTGTTTGCTTCGAAACTTTGACGCGACGCGCGGCGCGTTGCTCTGCTCGAGCATAAACCCACCACCAACCACAACAGCAGTCGTACGAGTGCCGCCGCCGGGGCTCACTCGGTCATCCAGGCAGCAACACGGTTTCCGCCGAAGCGGGCAGCAAACCGCAGGCCCGTGGAACCCATCGGAAAGTACGAGATAGAGTAGAAGGCGAGGCAAACCAGCTGCGCAACGGTTGCAATGAAGGTGAGGAGGAAAGTGTGGAGCTGTGTCATGTGGACAGGCGTCAGCAAACACCCAACTCCATATCGATAAGCTAGCGTGGGGGAGAGAGGAAGGAGCGGCAGGCCGCCTGGGATGCACGCAGGGTTCGGATGACAGGGATGCGACCTACCACCAGACTAGAGTAGAGCGTGAGGGCGATACTGCCAAAGTACGCCGCCGTGAAGGGGAGACGAGGTCCCGACACCAGGTGTTGGACTAGCTTCAGTCAGCAGCGGCGCGCAGAACCGACAGACGGGCAGGAGGCCTTCTTACCGTACGTCCATGGCCCCATCAGGACGGCCCAGGCGCAGAGGAAGAGCACACTTCCCATCGACCACTAAGCCAGGGAATATGAGTTAGCTTCAAACCGTCTTCAAGTGATGCATGCAGGCCGACGAGGCCGAGGGGATGTCGGATTTAGCTATGCCCTTCTGCAGCGCCCCGTTGCTAGCACCCGGATGATCGATGCGAAGGGTCCAATGCAGATCGCGCAGTGGCTAGAGAGGTCATGAGTGGCACACCCCCCAAAACACCAGACGCCATTTGCCAGAGGCCGTCTCCTGCAACCGACGAATGGAGCCTCGAGGGCTATAGTCGAGCTGCTATCACCCTTGACGGCGGCCTGCATGATAGTTCGCAGCTCGGCCGGGGTAAAATGCACTACTGCTGCGTCTCCGCCGCGAATGATTTCACGATCCCAACAAGGCAGGCCGTGTGGTGGAGGATTGCGGTGTAAAGAAACTGCGGAGACTCACCAGAATGGCGAATTTGCTTGGACGAGCAATGAAGATGGGCGTGAACATGAGTCCGATGCAGGTAGCAAACAACGCCACGGATGCAAGCAACAGTCCGCCTAGCCGTCAAAGTGCAGTTAGCCAATGCCAAAGATCAGTCACTTTGAGGGGAATACCCACCAAATATCAGCATGCGGTCCCACCGACTCACTGTGAGACACTCAAGTTAGCACATTTCAAGACAGCTCCAGCGGCCGCGGATATGCAAGCCTTCTGCACCCAAAGAGGGTTTACGCAGGAACTCCCTTCTGTCACGCCGGCCGATCGCTGCACGATCGGGCCAGGTGACATACTAAGGGTCCATCAGACAGACAGACGGCGAGTTGAAACAAGAAATGGATATGCTGCTTCCATGGTCTTCGGTCAAACTTCGCGTGGAAGCATGGGAATTTTTGGAAATGCATCCAAGACTGTAGGCCCGATAGGGTGCTGTGAGGCCATCACAAGGCCACCGGGCGACCCCCAAAAGGCGCCAGAATGAAGGCGTATCGAGTGTTTCAACCTTGCATGCCTCGAGAGTAACGTAGGTAAAGCCAATATTCCAAAGAGGCAGTGAAGTGAAAGGGTGGGGGGAAACTTCGCCACCGTACAGAAACAAGTGAACTTACACGCAAACCACCCTTCTTCTTCCTCCCTCCTCGTTGGAGCGGGTAGAGGTGCCCCGGGCCCATCATTGGATGTGGGGAGCCTAACATAGCCTCCGGATCCGAACGGATTCAGGTTCTGAAGCCTACCCATCATGGTGGGCGGCGCGGTGTTCACGGGAACGTCGGCATCCCTTCTACTCCATCCCAGCGCGATCATCGAGTCGCGAAACGAGGCAGAGGCCATGGTGAATGTTGAAGCAGTCCTTGGTGGAGGGTGGCTGCGTGGGTAGAAGCCTGTTTTACCGCGGAACACCAGAGGGCGCAAAGGGTGTACAGGCAGCCGGGAGCACGGTGTGCACGACGGACCTAGAGAAGCTTTGCGAGGAGCCGCAGCAGGCGATGCAAGCTAGGCGGGCGGGTACGCACTAGGCAGGCTGCCGAGGAGGGCTACCCTGCTCCAGCGGCCCCAGCGATGGCCTAAGGGCGAGTGGCCGTCGCGTGTGGCTTGGTGCGTCGCGGAGACACGACAATGGCAGCGCCGTTGTGCAGCGGCAGAAGGACAGAGAACTGCAGCGCGGCACGGAGGATTTCGTGCAGATGATCTCCACCGCGACGTCTGCGGTTTTGCGGATAGCACGTCCAATGACAGATGTCAGACACGGGTCTCAGACAGGGCGACCGGTGGGCAAGGCTTGTGACGCGCTCGCCGTGTGGCCGTCGCGAAGGCAGATGCGGATGCTGTGCGGGTGCTGTGCGGCTGCTGGGGGAGGGGCGGCGAACAGCCCGTGGCGGAGGCTATTGGACGGCAGCCAGCGGCGGCGGGAGCAGGCGTCGAGAGAGCTTCGCAGCGTCGCGGGCGAGGAGGGGGGGGGCACTGGGGGGTGGTAGCGAGTGTGTATGATGCTGGCGCGGCGTGATGATGGCTCTGGGCGATGCCCTCGCGCTAGCGGCGCCCGGATGCCTGGAACGACTGGGGGCAGGCTTCTGCAGGCCTTGGCCGGGTTGACATACATAGACTAGGCAGAGTGGGAGACTATCAACTCCGTGCCCGAACGCGCGCGCACACGCGGGCGCAGGTTGCGGCCAAGGCAAACGACCTGGGTGCGCGAGCGAACGGCGGGCCATGGGCGATCGTCGTTCGGCGTGCAGTGTGCGTAGAGTCACATTTCCCCCCATGCCCGCCATGCCTTCTGGAAGTGAGACAGACTTTCCGCTTCTTATCCACCACTCGCCCGCGGATGACCATCTGAGGCCGCCGGGAACAAGCGGCTGGCATGGATGGGTGTATAGGGAGGTGTAGGCGGTCGGGGATGAGCCACACTCTGGCAGAGCGAGGCGTCGTGGGATGACTGTGTAGGGGAGCATGGTGAAGAGAGCCGCGCTGCGCTCAGCGAGTATAATATGCGGCCGTCCCTCACTGCTCCGGCCAACCACTGTCCCTCTGCTGACCCTCTGTCCCTGTGTGCATGCATTCCGCCCACGTACAACCAGACTAGATTGCTGCTCTGCTGCTCACTCACTCACTCTGCCTGCTACCTACTCGCTGCACGCTGTCGACGTCACCCCAGGCCCGTCCCGGACTGTCACGGTCCTGCGCTGCACCAGCAACGCCGCCAGCGCCCTCCTCCTCACGCCCGGATCCGTACTGTACGCTCGACACACACCGCCGCCGTGCGTGTGCTTTAGCGAAGCCCCGCGAGCGAGCATCGCTCTGATCTGATTGCGCCGTGGGCCGCCGATGCCGCCGTCGCTTGGCACACGAGCACCACCCCCCAGACCGCCCGTCGCCCTCTGTGCCCTCCCACACCCGGGCCCGCCCTCACTCTCGCAGCCTTCTGCGCGCGCTCTCCTCTCTCTCCTGCACCCGCTGGCCGCTCCGCCTGCAAACGCGCAGGCACTTTCTTTCACCGCGCATTGTTCCTAAGCCCCTAGCGCGCTGGTGAGAGAGCGGATCCTGACGAAGTCCCCCCACCATTCAGCGCCGTCTCCGCTACCCACATCCAGTCTTCCACCCACCGCTCCGGTTGCACAGAGCCGCCATCCACACCGCACTGCACCTCGCAACAGGTGCCCAGGACCCAGGACCCCAGGACCCCAGGACCCCAGCATCCTCCTCCCAGTGCGCGCCTGGACGACGCCCTCGCCGCCCCTCTCGGCCTCCCGCCCGCAGCCCCCTCGGGTCCACCAGGCCCTCAAAGAGACAAACGTGTGCCGAGTTTGCTCTGCGCAGCACCCGCCCGCAGAACGCCTGCTCCCGTCCTCCGTCGAGGAAGGAACCCAATCGTGCGAGTCCGCATCGCGCCTGCCACTCGTCCGTAGCGAGGTGAGTCAACGCCCGACTGCGCTTTCCTTCACCACGCCTCGCAGCCTGGCCTCGCAGCACGCATCCCAGACGGCCGTCTTGGGCGCTGTGTAACGCCTGTGCCGACTGTTTCTCTGCTTTGGGCCGCAGTGTCACCCTCCCCACCACGCCCAGAGTGCCGACGCCTGCTGTCCGCCGACGCTCGCCTCTCTGTGCGCCACACCTCTGCAACCCGCTTGCCCGTCCTCTGCATCGGTTTCTGCGAGAGACGGCCGCTGACTTAGTGACCAGACCGGCCCGGCAACCACAGCCACGAGCGACGACGTGCCCCGAATCCCCACACCCTCTGGACTGGCGTCTGCGCCGCACCCTCCACCGCAGGAAGCACCAGGGAAACACTCTCTCTGGGCCTGTGTGAGCACCGCAGCCTCATAGCGGTGTCCGGTGAGTCTGGCACCCCCCAGCAGCGACCTGCAGCTGCCTTTGCGACAGTGAGTGCGCGACTAACGCTTCTTATGCAGGCAAACATACTCTTCCCTCGAGCACACTGCGGCTTGCTACTATCATCACGCAAGCGAGTGCCCCGAGCTTTGCCTGTCTGATCTTGTGCCCGCTCTAGCAATCGGTTTGCAAGGCCTTTATAGGGTCACAGACCGTCTCGTGCTGCAGCCACCCGCCAGGCCTGCAAGTGCATTCCATAACTACTCGCTTCGACGAAGAAAGAGCGTTTCAGATCCTTGAGACCCGGGACGAGCACCTGCCTCGGCCTCTTACATCGCATTCCTCTCTCACTGTAACCTTCAGTAATGCCAGCACCCAGTAAGTACGCCTCTGTCACATCCCCACCCCCCGGGTTGTCATGAGAACACCTTGGGGCGCACCCCAACAACCCCTGCCTCTGTCTATTCCCATATATTCATATAGCCTTCCTTCCTCATTCTCGTCCCCGTCATTTTCATCCCACCGTCGCCACAATGCTCTATGAAAGCATACTGACTGTCCCCCAAGCCGACACCCTCTTCACCCCTCCTTCTTCTTACTCGCCTCAGAAGACCCTCTCAAGGCTGGACACTTGGTTAGATTCGCCCTCTGACGACACCCTAGACGTTGACATTTTTAACATGGCCGGTGGTGGCTCACCAAGTCCATACATCAAAGCAGAAGACGACGACTTCAACAACACAACTTTCATACAACACAGCGGCTACATGAATCATCCATTTGGAAGCCAGCAGTTCAACTCCGCTCACGAGAGTGGAAGTGCCATCAACCCCTCCGACCTTAGCATGGGTGGAGGCATGAATATGAACAACCAATTCGGTGGCTCCGCCAGCTACCTTCCCGGAGGCGCAGGCATCGCCGACGATGAGCTCGAAGCTTCCCTGGGAAACTTTGATCAGCAGCAAGGCTTCGATGCCTTTGGTGGTCATGACACATCAAACCCCCATGCATTCGGTGGCTATCCCGCCAACAGTATGCACGCTGGAGGCAGTCACTCGACCATGAACCAGATCTACTCACACACACCTGATGAGGCTCCTATCCAAAGCCCCTTTATCCATCCAAATGGCTTTGACTTCAACCATTATGAACAACCTCGAATGGGCTTTGCGGGCAGCATGTCGCGTACGCGCATGCCCATCAGTCGCAACCAATCCGATAGTCGAAGTCCCATGTCACCCAAGACACCAGCCATCGGCAATCTCCACTTGGGCACTCCAGACTCCGGCAACTTTGGGTCGCAACCCATCGTAGCCGGCATGCACCGGCACAAGCCGAGTGTCTCGAGCCAGTGGGACGGTACGCCCGGGAGCGCCCAATCTTGGGTGGAATCGCCAACTCAATCGCCCCATAATGGGAATTTGCACCATCAACAAATCTCTGAAGTCATTCACTCTAGCGGCGTCAAGCATGCGTCACTGCCCGCCAAAGTCGACATGGGCCAGACAAATGATGCAAAGAAGCGCCGCCGTCGCGAGTCTCACAACCTTGTCGAACGCCGTCGTCGGGACAACATTAACGAGCGTATCCATGACCTCTCTCGACTTGTACCACAACATCGCCTTGAAGATGAGAAGATCCGGAAACACATCAACAACAACGGTCCGATCTCACCTACCATGGGACCAAGTGGTATGTCGCCGCCACAAGCCACCTCTTTATTGGCTGGTGGCAACGGAAGGCGCGCCGCTGGCAACATTACGCAAGGCCTCCCTATGGAGGAGAAGGACAAGGGTCCCAACAAGGGTGACATCCTCAATGGTGCTGTCAGCTGGACCCGCGATCTCATGTGGCTCCTCTACAAGATGATTCAGGAGCGCGACGAGATGCAAGCACGCCTACAGCAAGCGACTGGTGAGAGCTGGGAGCCGGACGAGCCTGAAGACGTGCGCCGCATGCGTACTGAGCTGGTCGATGCGGTGGAGAAGAACAACTTTACAACCTTTAAGTATTCCCGTGGTCCAGGATCGGGACTGCGGGTGCCGAAGCACACCAACCTCGCCGGCGAGCCCGTCCATAATCTGTCGCCACAGAGCCTTAGTCCGGGCATGCAGAGCAACGGTAGCGGCTCAAACCTCAACACGAATAGCGCCTCACAGCAGTACTGGTCTGGCCAGAGTCTAAAAGAAGAGGACGAGTACGGCATGGACATGAACTAAACCCACAACGCCATCATCCGATTCTCATCGACCCATTCTGCATAGTTGTCCGCTTTCTCCTTGATGATACCCCCGCGATACCCCCAGTACGTTCTTGCATTTGGCATATGCATTTTATTCCAGTGGGAGACGGTGGACGCCTGTGTGCCCGCCAGGCTGTACCAGACGGTCAGGCTACTCGTATGACCCACCTCGCTTCTCTATCCGGCCACCATCTGTCTCTGCTGGTCTCAGACAGAAGGCCCTGTCACCGCCGGTTGTATCGACAGACCCGTCTCTCGGCGTTCCATCTTCTCGACTTTTTCAGGCGTCCTATTGTACCGATGTGCATAGTCCACCGCTTGGCAAGGGCTCTTCCTTCGCGCGTGAGGCTTTGGAGTTCAAGGTCTCTTTTACGATGTTTTCTTGCTGTCTATATCAAGGATGATGCCGCATCCTCTGCTGTAGGCTTGGACATTACGTCTGTCCCTTCATTCCGCTACAGTTATTGCTGGATTTCTGTTTATTCGCACTGCATGGGTGGGCTGATATGGGCATATTTATGGTTTTGCACACCACCACTCTACACTTTTTCATTTGCTGTTTGCAGGCACGGGCACGGGCATGGCAGGAGCGTTGAATAGCGGCGATGATGGTTTCTACTCGACGCGCTAGACGACTGCCGTTTGTTGTAGATGCCCCGGGGCGTTTTTCCTTTTTTTTTATCGTGGATCTGCTGTTTATTTCTCGGTTTCCTTGTTTTTTTTTCTTTGCGCTGTGGGATGGATGGACGAGGACGTACACTACTGGGCTTACTTAGGTTTTTCATATTCTCTCCCCCTAATACTTTGATATCAAATATTTGGCTGAGAAGTGGTGTGGTGTGCGTTGTGTAGTGCGTAGTGCGGTCGCGTGATTCGTTTATGCGCGCGTGCGTAATTGGTCGCCTGATGGCTTTTCTCGCGTAGGTAGTGTGTGTGGTGTGGATCATTATAGGATAGGTGGGGTCGGTCACTAGGATGGATGGATGCATGCAGGTGGATGGGATGGATGGATGCCTGGACTGGACGGCGGCCCGGATTTGCCTTCCGGATGGTCCCGAGTCGCCGTCCCCGTGCAAGGTGGGCAAGGCAAGGCAAGTGAGACCAATACTGGCAATACATACGTATTTCCAAGCACCCAAGGTTCTGAGGTTGCTCCGCCACGATGATGATGGATTGGATGACATACGCGAGGTTGGGGAGGGACTGAGGCAGGCAGATGAGGCAGATGAGACATGAGGCTTTTTTCGTCACTGCCTTTTTATTTTTAGTTTTGCTTTTGCTAGGTTGTTTGTAGGAGGATAGATATAGATATGCTGCACAGGCAGAGTTTTGGTGGGAATGAAAGTTGAAGGGTAAAGGTTGATGCGTGGGGACGGAGAGGGGACAGAATTGTCCCCAGCCTAGTAGTCTACACGATTTCTATCATCACGCCTACTACTATACTACCTTCTTCATTCATTCCTTCATTCATATCCGTTTATACTCAACTCACCCTTTTACAGTTTATGCACCTCCAGCCCCAAAGAAACAACCTCCCCGTACACCCTTTATCCACTATGCCTACCTACTATCTCACCTAGGTCTATCCGCACAATACATAGTACTACCCGAAAGCCAAACCCTCTTATCTCGTCTCCGTGCACCCACACACCCATCCGCGGCGTCCTCCGCCCCGCTCCGTACCACATCCCACAGCGCCCCCCCTCAACCTCACCCTCAACATCACCCTGCACCTATCCATCCATCCATCCAAAACACCTACTCTCAACACTTTTTGCCCTTGCACACCATGTGCACCCTCTACGCCATACTTACTGTTTCTTCGGCGCAGCGCACCCATCATAGATACATAGATGGTCTAGACTAGACGAAACCAAGTATACGCATTATGTATATATATATATAGTGTTTTGTATAAACTAGCTAGCTAGAACGCCTGCATCCTGCCATCGCATATAAATCCCCATGCATCCATCCGTCCGCATTTCCACCTCCATGTCCAGCAAAAAAGAGAACACAAAAAAAAAAAACCTAATAGTCCTATCTTATCTACAGCCGCAGTACAACATCCCCGATAACGATAACGCAACACAAGCGCAACATATAGATGCAGTGCCGTGTGGTAATGCGTCGCACTACCTACTCGTGCGGTGCTAGGCAAACGCACACACGGCACTGCACTGCACTGCACTACCCAACCAACGCTACCACACACTCTCTCTCTCTACTTCCAATAGCAAACCTCACCTAGAACAACACCCCATCTGTACCATTCATTACACCATACCCATGGTGCATGCATGCATTTATTCATGGTACACACCACACGACATGAAGTGAAGCTACTCCATACTAAATGCAACATACTACATACAACCCTCACTTGCACTCGTTTGTCCCCCAGCAGTTACTACATACAGTACACCACACCACCTACCCGTGAACCTACGCGATCGGTCTTTCCCTCCACACCCCACCAAGTCTACTTCAACCTCCCAAATCAAATCACCTGCGCATTCGCCCTCGCCCTCGCACAACCCCTCCACAGCTCCGGACTAAGCCAAGCCCATCCACCCATCCATCCACCATCGACGTCACCACAAACCGACCGACCAACCCAACCAACCGCATCACGAGGCCTCCACTCCACTCCACTCCACTCGCACCCCGCGCCGAGCGAGCGAGCGAGCGAGCGCACAGCACCCCTTCGAGCCCAGGCCCAAGCCCGCCCGGGGGCCGTGCAAAAAGAGCAGCCGCCCTCACTCACTGCTCAGCCGCCGCGCCCAACAGCGAGCGAATACATACTCAATGCCCCTCGGTTGGTGCGTCCCGACCGCAGCACGTAGTGCGACGTTGCACCCACAACCGTCCGCCGATCCCGCTTCTGGCGAGCGGGGGGGATGATGCGTGTCTTAGAACCTGCAGCCTCTGCCTAAGTGCGGGTGGCGTGGCAACTTGGGATGAAACGAGACGTGTGGCTGCAGCTATGCTATCGCGTTAGTTAGTGTAGCAGAGCGAGCTGTATACAAGACAAGGTGAAGGCAACGTGAGCGAGGGTGTGGGTGGCTTCGCAAGTAGTGGTAAGCGTGTATTGCTACCTCGTATGTATCTCGTCGCATTGGTGGCTATACTGCGCATTGCGAGAGAGCCATACTTGTGGCTGGCCTAACACCTGTGATGCTCGCTGCCGCAGCGTGTCCGGTACCTCCACGGCCGCCGTATAATGTTCATGCTCCCGTCGCCGAATTCACTCCTTCTCTCCTCTTCTTCCATCGCCTTTCCCAGCCCGCACCCCGTTTCACTGAATCCAATTCTTTGCTTCGTCCACAACGGTCCGAGCGTGAGACACCGAGTCGCTGCAAGGCGCCATGTAATGTAACCTGTCAAATATGTAGTCCTCTCCTGAGACCCAGTGCCGCGAAACCTGGACAGGGCGGCCGTGCAAGCGCTTTCGCAGAGCAGAGCAGGGATGCGCTCGGCTATTCGGATGCTGCCGAACCGCGGAGCGGGAGCCGACGGACCCTTCATTCCAATGGTACATGAAGCGCTATCTAGGAGGCGCGGGGCTTATCGTCAGTCCGGGATTGCGGTTGAAGTTGTGATGGGGTTGCAGTCGCAGCATTGAGCGCTGGTGGAGTAGTGTCCGTGTCGTCACCAAAACCAAGGTTCTTGAATGAGTCAGGGGCCATGAGATTCCTATCGCGCAACAAAGGTCAGCACGGCTCCTTGTGGCAAGCTATTTCAGGGCATGCGAGCCTGCTCGGATGCTGCCGAGGCAGTGTGACAGAAGAAAGTGGAGGCACAGCGAGATATGCGGAGATGGTGGAGAGGATGGCCAGAATTGTGACGAGTGAGGCAGGGGATTTGGCCATCTGACAGTTTCGACAGCTGCGGTTGGGCACGGCGTTTCAGATCTTGTCAGGAGCGGCGGCACCAAGGGTACAGCATCTCGCCCTTGCTTCAAGCGGATTCTCCACCCGCCGTCTGGCCCGAAGCGTCCCAATAACCCGGTCGGAGTCACTTTGACAGGACGGTATCACAAGATCTGGCTTCTCCCTTGCTTCACGGCTGAGCCAGTGTGTGGCTTGCGCAGTGTGCGAGGCTGTAGAATCGAGCAGATTCGATAAAAAGGGAGCGCCGGTACGTACCGATCCATGCGGCAGGAGAGGTATGCTTTGGACAGATTGCGACATTCAGGGTCGTTGGTCCCACGATGGGACTTGATGCACCTCAGATAGGACACCATGAGGTGCTTGCACTCGCCTGGAATGTGTTGTCAGCGGCTGCAAAGGGCTGATAACGACGAATTCGGGCAAAGGCAGAGTTGCGTTGTCGGAGTGTGCGATATGGGGGCACCGACCGTCGTGATCGAGGGGAAATGAGCCGCGTTCGGGACTGGAGATTCAATGTATCAGCATTTTCCTTTTCGAGTACCGTCTGCCAATGTTCCCGAACAGCAGGGCGGTATAGGGTAGCTTGTAGTGGTGGTGGGAGTGCAACTTACGGTATTGGCTTGGAGACTTTCTGTCCGCCACCGGGCCCACCAAAGGAACTCATGGCTCTTCAGACAGCTATAACAGATCTATAGGACGGTAGAATGCAGGACGCGGCGCGGAGCAGTGTCAATGGCAGCGACAGTGCATTGCGTGTAGTCGCGATGGGTGAGGTGGGCTCGGAATAAAGCTGGCGCGGATCTCTGGTCTGTGCACGGGCCGTTCGTTCGCCCCAAGAAGCTGGAGCATGGCATCTTGGACATGTTGAGAGCGCGTAGGCTGCCTGTGCAGTGGAGGTGTTGGGAAGATATCCTCACACATTTGACTCTCTACAATCTCTAACGCTGCGTTGTACTTGTTGGATATGCGGCAGGGGTAGCGCCATGACACTGTTAAGGGCGCCGACAGATGTGACGTGGTTGTAGACGCTTCCTACGAACTAAAGTACAGTATTGATTTGTGGAAAGAGATCTGAAAGGAGGATACGATCTAGCAGAACTGCAACAAGTGCGGCGGAGCCAACTATGACACAAGCCGTAGGGACCTCGGGACCTCGGGGCGGTTGTTATCACGTGACGCAAATCTGACCTTCCTCTAGGACCACCCGAATGTACAGCAGTCCGCTTAAACACGCTGTGTTTTTGCATAAGTAGGCATCTACTCCAGTATCGCGGCTCGTTAAGAAATGCCACTCAAAACAGCGACACCTCCGCCACGAGCACGGGTCTGCTCACCATCAGGTGAAGCTACGACTAGAATTTCCATTTCTCAGCCTCCCCGCAGGTGTATCGCTATGTGCCAGGCTCATTGTTTAAATACGCTACCCGACACAATCAGCATAATCGCAGCTTGATAGCACCATTTTATAGACTTAAATTTTGCCAGTCAATACATTCTACCTGTGGCACTTCATAATTATAGTATCACAAGTACGTGCCAAGTGGACTGGTGGACCAATTTTCTGGTACAAAAATACGATTTAATGGATTACGTGTCGAATTGACCGGTAGCGAAGAAGCAGCTAGATAACATAAAGCTCACACAGGTACATGTGACGCACAGTCATCATAAACAAGTGGCTCCTCGCCTCTCTCCATCCGCCACCGATTCGTCGCCTCTAACGCCCCCGGCAACCCACTAAACAACCACCCCCATTTCTGCAGAAATCCTTCCGACATCTCCCACCCCGTGATGTCCCATGGCGGTGACCACGCAATGATACCGCGTCGCTGGATCTCGTCGTCAGGAAACCCCTCGTACAGCCCGCCGATACAGTCGGCCCACAGGTCGTCCTCGTCGAAGATGCCAGCTGCCCGGATCAGGCGGTCTCGTCCCTCGGGAGATGGGAACAGGTCGATCCAGTCGCCATGCGGCACCATTTGTTGAAGGGTGGTGGGCAGGAGCATCGAGGGGATTAGTTCTGGTTTGGCAGGGTAGTGGAGGACATGGACGACTTCCTTATCACAGTCGAGCGGTGTGACGAGGATGCCAGAGATGAGAGTGCGGTTGACGGCCAGAGCACGGAGGGCATTGAGTTGTTGGAGTGTGATGAGGTGGTCTGGACAGAGGGGAAAGACAATGTTAAACTGCTCTTTTCTACTTTTATCTGGCAGCAGCGGATTTCTCGCATTGTATAGTTGCTTGATACGGGATACTGGGACCATAGAGGTGGATTGCTGTTCGTTGTCCCAGCATTCCATCAGCGCTTCTGATTTTATTAGTGTCCCGGCTGCGGCACTGGATGCTTCGGCTTTCTTTGCTAAGGCTTTGCGTTTTCCTAATGGACTGTTATTTCGACAATCGGATCCCCCTGATCGAACTGGTCGTGATCGTTGAGTGGACGAAAGAGAAAACAAGGCTTGCTTACGGTATGCCCTTGTATTGAGTCTAGTCTGTGCCCGTCTGCGTGCTGCGGCACTCGTGGTTCCAGTCCAGTCGTCGTCCTTGCTTGTCGCCTATACGCGGTGAGCCAGTCATGTCGACTCGGTGATCGAAGGCCTCAAGATACGTACTTCCGCCAATTGTGGCATCGACGCTAGTTGGATGTGCTGGTACGTACTAGCCATGATGCTAACGGACGCTGGAATTTCAGTAATCGGTTTATGCGTCCTGCTCACAAGGACGACTCTGACGCTCGGGAATGAAGGAGGGAGAAGTTTTGGGGGCCTAAGGGGCTAACCTCCACAGGTCTAGCGTCATGCAGCCTGCTCACAGCACCTGAGTGTGGGTCAGTACGCCCGAGCTTCAGGCTCAGCCTCCAGCATCACACTCGCACCACTGGATTGATAAACGCAACGTGATGGCATTTCAAGGGTGCCTGATTTGCACAGTAACTCGATACTCGGCAGTGAGCCCCACAGTTCATGCAGCTGGCTCACTCGCTCACTCGGGGTTCCGCTATTGGTTCAGGAGGTTATGTCCAGATAATATGCAACCCGATTAGTCTAAGTCTCATGCAGCTTGCTCACAATCTCTGATTCTCGAAGTAGCATTCAAGACGTAAGACTCGGACAATTTTCAATAAGAGCAATATAAAGGTCATAGCAACACCTCGATTTCGACATCTCTTTCTATCACACCAACAACATAGGACACAATCCAAGGCATTTACGATCTTCTTGTTAGAACTACACCTTTACACATTGATTCAAGCACTTGTTTTTCAACATGACTTTCCATCCCGACACTCTCCCTGATCTCAAGGGCAAAGTATTCATGGTCACAGGCGGGAATTCCGGCATGTAAGTCGTCCCTCCCCCTTTTCGCTACAAATCCCCAAATGCTGAACTCACCAAATCACAGAGGTTACTACACTGCAGCCCATCTAGCAAAACACGGCGCTCACGTCTACTTGTGCGCCCGATCCCCGGAGAAGGGCATGGCAGCTATCGCCGACATCAAGAAAATGCATCCCTCAGCCAACATCGACCTCCTACGAATGGACCACATGGACCTCGCCAGCGTCGTCACAGCCGCTACACACTTCCTCACCCTCGAAACAACCCTGCACGGCCTAGTCAACAACGCTGGAATCATGGCGTCACCCTTCGCAATGACCAAAGATGGCCACGAAGCTCAGTGGCAGACCAACTACCTCGCACATTGGGTTTTGACCGAGCACCTGCTTCCTCTGATGTTGCGGGCCGCCAAGACGCTTCCCCCAGGCAGCGTACGCATCGTCAACCTCACTTCATCGGGCCACTTGAGTGCACCCAAGGGAGGAATAAACTTCGAGGACCTATCACTCAAGGATAGCAGCCCATTAGCGCGGTACGGACAAAGCAAACTCGTCAACATTCTGCACACCAAGACCCTGCACAAGAAGTACGGGCCTGGCTCGCCCAGTGCACAGAAAGGAGAGGGCGAGATCTGGGTTTCAGCCGTGCATCCAGGTATGGTTGAGACGAACATCGCCGCATCGGTGGAGACGGGATCGAGCTTATTGAGTCTATTACCGGCCTTGCGCATGGTTGGAATGATATGGCCTGCCGATAAGGGGTCCTGGAGCACGTTGTTCTCTGCGGCGAGCCGTGATATGAAGGTGGAGGAGAGCGGTACTTATTTCGAGATTTTTCGGCGCTTTGGAGAGCCGAAGTGGCAGAGCGGTGCGGCGAAGGATGAGAAGCTTGCAGAGAGGTTGGAGGGGTGGACTAGAGAGGTTATGAAGAAAGAAGGGTGGATTCGGATCATTCGGTAATGGTGCTATGCTAGTATTGAACGCAAGCGTTGCCTTTGTTTTATATCACTCTCCTATCAGTCGCAGCCTAGTAGAATCTTGAGATCGGCCTTAGCATGAAAGCACCCCCCTTTACGGCTATTCACCCCGTCAACTACGCTCGCATACCATTTCCACCACGTCATACGATTCCTCAGAACTCGTGGTTTGACCGTTGACCCGCAGAAGCAGAGACGAATTACTGCCGCAGGCTCTATACTAATCACCTAGACGCATGCATTAGTAGACAATGGATCGCTTCCTAGTCAAGTGGTGGTACCAATGTTGTTATTGACGTTGTTGCAGCGTCATGGCTGACAGATAACGTGTGGGCTTCCCCTGGTCAAAACTACTACCTTCTACATCCAAAATAAGTAGCGCAGGAACTCCAGTTCCCCAAACAACGCTCTAAGATGGCTTCGACATACGATTCATCCCACTGGCTGCAGCGCGCCGTCTCAATCACAACTTCCTCAG
Organism: Laburnicola sp. JP-R-44; assembly: GCA_009805535.1. Classification (NCBI taxonomy): domain Eukaryota; kingdom Fungi; phylum Ascomycota; class Dothideomycetes; order Pleosporales; family Didymosphaeriaceae; genus Laburnicola; species Laburnicola sp. JP-R-44. The sequence goes on along the minus strand of SELF01000037.1, from coordinate 409,164 downwards.
GCGAACAGACCCGCCTCAACTATATCGACTGTCCCGCCCCATCCTCGTCCCAATCAAGAGGCACCATCCTCCTCATACATGGATTCCCGCAAACTTCATACCAGTTCCGACACGTCATCACGCCACTCGCCAACGCCGGATACCGCCCCAGACTACCGTGGCGCAGGCAAATCCTCGAAACCTCTAACCGGCTACACGAAGACGCAACTCGCCGAAGACCTTCACATCCTCCTGCATTCTCATCTGAAAATCAAGGAGAAGATTCATATCGTGGGCCATGACATCGGAGGCATGATAGCATGGGCGTACGCCGCGCGCTATCCAGATCATGTTGCGAGCCTGATCTGGGGAGAGTGTCCATTACCGGGCACACAGTTCTATGAGCAGATCAAGCGGACGCCGACTGTGTTTCACTTTGTGTTCCACCAGATGCAGGATCTTCCCGAGGCGCTGATTGCCGGGCGGGAAAGGCTGTATTTGCAGCATTTCTACGACAAGATGTGCGTCCATAGCGCGCTCTTAACGCCAGAGGACTTGGATCATGATATCCTGGCATATTCGCAACCGGGCGCGATCCGGGCGGGACTCGAAGTGTATCGCGCGTTTGAGAAGGACGCTGAGGAGAATCGGGAACTGTTGAAGAAGAAGGGCAAGGTGCAAGTGCCAATGGCGGGGATGTTTGGTGCTGGTTTTTTTTTGACGGCGCACGCAAAGGATATGTTGATAGAGGTCAATGCTTCTGTTGAGGTCATTACTGTGGAGGACGCTGGGCATTATATTGCTGAGGAGAATCCGACAGAGTTTGTTGATGCTGTGTTGAGATTTATCGAGCACTATTAGGCTGTACCGACAAATGAAGCTACAGTTGTATCGTGCTAGGAATAGAAGTAGTGACATAATGCACGACTCCAATGCCCTGCGCGTTAATCCGTATGCTCTAACCACGACTTTTTCACCGCTTGGTGATGCTATTAAATCAGCATCAATACCAATGACGCAGGATCGTGGAGCCTAACAACAAGAAACATGACAAGCTAGCAAGGCAGAGATCCACCAAACGGGAGCCTCTACAACCCAGTTCTAATTTAGGTTACCCACCATACTTTATGCAAGCGATCGTCATCCCTCTTACTACTCCAAGCCAAACTCCTAATTAGCCTATGCATGATGAACACATCTTGCATCGCATACCGCATACTAACAGACCTAACCGAGCTCGTTACACATCAATAACACAGACGAAACTATCACCTGTCAGAATGTATGTAGTCTACTGCATGCAGGTGCTCGTATTGTTACCAGCTCGGTGCCACCAACATGTGTTTGTCGCTCCAAAGTGCCGTGCGAGAACGTTGGACCTGGGGGTCCGGCATGTTCGCGTCCAATGGTTGGTTCTTCGCGAGGGCTGGTTTGCGCTAGAAATAAGAGGGCCGACAGGATATGGTGACGTGCAGATACGGGGTGTCATGCCTGCTGGGCAAACTCCACACTTCGTAGCACTAGGAGTAGAGGTGAGGAATTTTCCTCCACCAGACGGACTCCGCATTGGTTCTTAAAAATTGGGATGTATAGCCAAGATGCTGATCTCGTGGGAAAGGTGGTTCGAGCGACGAGCCTGGCCACTTCTCTGGTGCAGGTTAACGGCCGTTCGTGGTCGAGGTGCAATACGAGGATTGCTTAGCAACGGCCAAGACAAGCTGCGTACTCCGGTCTCGACCGAGACCTATAGGCACTTTATAGTCAGATCACATAATTAAGAGAAAATTGTTTAATTTTAAAATCAACTTAGTTAAAATGCCTTTTTTTTCTTTTCTTATAGCTATTATACACGCTCTTTTTAATTACTAAGCAGGGGGCTCTGCTTTTTTTATGTTATTTGAGATGAAAGCCTTTGTCGTTCTACCCCTAGGTAGATAATTTAACAACACACATAAAAAATTATAGCTAGATTTTCTTTTACTATAGTATAGTTATAAAATACAGCTTTATTTATAAAAAAAACCTGCGTACTTAGGTATGCCAAACAATTCGTATTTCTGCCTTGTAGAATAGGGGGAGACTGGGGTATACGTCATCGGAAGCCTCGATGAATGATAAGTAGTGACCAAGTTGTCTGAGTTTGCACACCGGTCGCGCCAGTTTGTGCCGCGTCGCCTGTCCACCGAACAAGATGTTATCCTTTCTCGTTCCCACGGCGCTGTTGCTCTTCGCCCGCTTCGCACATGCCGACACTTGTTCCGAAGTCGAAGCTCTCCACTACATCGACGTAACCCGCGCCCTCGACCTCGCCTACATCGAAGAACAAACGCAATACTGGTCTACGTCGTGCTCGGCTCTGCGCCCTTCATGCATCATCTTTCCCAAGTCGGCAGAAGAAGTCTCCACTGTAGTCAAGATCCTCGCAGCTACTAACGAAAAATTCGCCGTAAAGTCAGGTGGCCACAATCCGAACAATGGCTTTTCGAGCGTAGCTGGTGGGCCTTTGATTGTCACGGAGCATTTGGACCAGGCCATCGTGAACCAGGCCACTGGCGTTATTGATGTCGGGCCGGGTAATCGGCTGGACGGTATAGCGGCGAAGCTACAAGGAAGTGGATGGACATTTGTCGGTGGAAGAATTGGGAACACGGGCGTAGGCGGCCTGGTGCTTGGTGGAGGCTTGTCGTACATGTCGGCGCAGTATGGCTGGGCTGCAAGCCTTGTCCTCGAGTATGAGATCGTTTTCGCAAACGGGACTATTGGTCGTATCGACAAGGATAATCATCCAGACCTTTTCAAGGCTTTGAAAGGTGGGGGGAACAACTTCGGCATAGTGACGAACTATAGGTAAGCTCATGCTCACAACCGGTAATTGGAACATGGTCTGAAGATATCCAGGCTACAGGGACAGCGACAAGGGGACATTTGGGGAGGAAACCTGGTATACCTCCGGACGCCAGCCAAAGACCAGAAACTGCTCAAAGCAGTGCGTGACTTCACAGAGTACAACACCGACCCAAAGGCAGCCGTCATCGTGACTGCTGAGCGCACAAACCTCAACGTCGTCGACTCGTGGATCCTCTTCCTCTTCTACGATGGACCGTCTCCACCCGCAGGAATGTTCGCAAACTTTACGGATGTAAACCCGCTGTTGGACACCACGAGGACGCGCACGTACGCGGACCTGATGGCACTGAGCAACTGGGTTGTTCTCAAAGGCGAGGTAGTCGATATCGCCACAGAAACCGTACCGATTCCCTCTTCAGAGGACGTCGGAAAAGTCATGTTCGATTTGCATAACCACTGGCGTAACATAGTTGATACCACAATGCTCGAGCCCGGCATCGTCGCATCCATTGCCTGGCAGCCATTTCCCAAGGCGATCGCACGCGAAGCACGAAAGCGCAGCCCGGACCTCATCGAAGCGGACGATTCTGTCGATCAAATCATCATCGAGATGAACTATGCGTTTATGCTGCAGCCGAGCTACGACAGGATGGCCGACACAATGGAAGCGACGTATAGCGGCGTTCGGGAAAGAGTCGTCGCGTGGCAGGCAGACGGAACGCTGCCGCAAGCTTACAGTCCGATTTTCATGAACTATGGCTTCTTCCGACAGGATTACTTTGGTAGGTTGAAGCCGGAAAATAGGGCGCTGGCCAAAAGGGTGCAGGAGGCGGTGGATCCAAACGGGCTCTTCAGGACAAGGACTGGGGGTTGGAGACCTTGAAAAGAGTGTGCGATGACCGTAGAATACGTCATACACTGCTATCTTTTCTTTCTTGAATAAGTACACATCGTGAGGTTGTGTGGGTTCGCTTCGATGGTCGTGTCAGGTGGGAGGGGTAGGATTATACAGTCGGCGCTAAACTTCTTAATACATAGTCGCGGTATACATGTAAGCTTTGAAGAAACATGAGCGATGCTGCTTTTTGAATCGATTTCCAACGGCAGGTGGTTTATTCAGAGAAACCCCATCCTCTGCTTCACGAAAATGGACGTCTTTGAGCAAAAGGCCGGCTCCGGCTCATTGCCGGTCGTCAATTAGATCCCAGACTTTGAAGGCGCGCCGACGGACATACATGTGACAATCAACATGTTAGTTGATGAGGAAGCAACAAAAACCTACTTCACTAAAGAATCCACCCACACCCCAAGGGAGCGGACAGAGACTGACATCTGTTACCTAGATGTTACGAAGATTGATGCTGTACGAAGGGTATTGGCATGTGTTTTCGAAAGGCATGATCCCGCATCTGCGAGTTCCTTGAGGGTTACGAAGAGTTATGGCTCGATTACGAAAGTGTAGGAAGCCGGGATTCAACGTTTACCTGAATGATTAGCAGATTGCTGATGAATATTCGGGATTTCAAAGTAAAGATGTAGAAACAAAAACTCAGACGTCCACGTCATCGCTCACAACCACCCACTCCGATATTGCAGCTTCCTCATTTTTCTCTCCATCCTCAGAGTTGTCAATATCGCGAGATAAAGCACTCTTAACTGTAAGGAATAGGGCTATGCACCGTTCCGTCATTACAACCAAAAAAAAAAAAGTGCGAATAATCAGCCAACGGTTGACTCGCGTGTGGAACAGTACACATATGCCTTACACTAATCATATACGGATTCAACCACCAGAGAAAAATGACGGCGAGGTGCGTTGTAACAGCCGAGTAACGATTTCAGATAAGTGGGGTATTGTCTATGCCCAGCATTTTGGTGGGCCCGGGACAAATAGTTGTAAAAGAGAAAATGGAGTTGGATGGTCAGTAAGAAATTGGGATGGCTGGCATGGTGGCTGTTTGGGGTTGACAAATGCTAAGGCCGGTCAAATTCCACGGGAAGGGAGAAAGGTAAATTTGGAAGCACTACAGGGTTTGTTATACTTGCGCCTCCTCCGATTTATTATGTAGGTTGCACGATCTTGCTTTCAAATTCGAATTACGCAGTTGAAAAACTCCGAGGGCGATGCTTTAGAGTAGCTACCGGGTTGTTATTACTACATAGGTATATAGGTATCTAAGATATGGCCAGGTGCCATTTTGGAGAAAGTTCCATGGTGAGAGGGTTGGCCATTTAGTGAAAGTATGTGCGCTAAGAAGTGAAGAACAGGAGGGATTCCGATTCTAGCGATGGTTCCGGCACTGCTCAACCCCAGAAGATAATGAGCGAGATGTGCAAAACATACCTTGAAACCTCCATTGAAATCAGTTCGGAATGCAATACTTGTGTCCCACCACTAGATTACCACAATTCGCCCGATCGACTGTCGGATTCATGTCGTAAAACTTGTTCAATTTGTCCCAGTTGCCGTATCCGCCGATTAGATCCCAGCACGTCTGACCGGGGGTCACCGGACCAGACAAATAGCCTCCAGGGCAAGGAGTAGTGGTGTCCGGCTTGGGAGGAATAGCAGTGCAATAAGTGCATCCGATCTTGAGGTTATTGCACGACGGATAGTTGATTCTGCCATGGTTGAGACAGAAGAAGCGGTTCATTTGGTTCCAGTCTCCGCCACCAGGTTGGCCGATGAGAGCCCAACACGTATCGCCGGAGACAACTGTCCTGGACTCGGTGCAGCCTGGAGTGAGATCTGGACATTCTCCAGGTAAGCCACACATGCGGGTGCAATAGGAGCATCCAGCGATCATGTTGGTGCAGCCGGCATTGATGGTAGGATTCTGTGCTGTGAACTGCGAGAGCGGGATGCCGGCATTTTGGGCAACGCTCGTGCATGTTTCGCCAGGTTTGACAAGATGAAACCCGCAGCAGGACACAGGAGTGGCAGGGCAGTCCGGGCCGACGAAGGCCGCGCAGTTTGTTTGGCGCACAACTACGGATCCAGCCTAGAGTATTTTAGTATATCAAAGGAAGACTGAGAGGAGAGAACGCATACAGCAATGCTAAAGAGGCTTGCGATGATGATAAACTTCATTTTGCTGGTGATGGTTTGAGTTCCTCTTCAAAAGATGGATTTTTGTGGAGTGCGGTAGATGTATTCAAGAAGAGTTAATGTTCCTTACCATCACTTCTCTTATGCTGTGCTTTTCGCAGCTGACAACCTGTCACCTGCTCTATACAGCGGCTGAAATAATAAATTGTCCTCTCTCGCATATACGAAGAAGCGGTCACCTTATATCAGCTCATACTTTTTAGGAATGTGAACAGCGAATGAACAGATGCGATTCACTGAGCGTGGCTAGCGATGTGCTAGAATGAGGTGAGCGTGACTAGGGGTGTGCTATGAGGTGAGCGTGACTGGCGGCGTGCTATGAGGCGAGCGGGATATAACATCACGCCAGCCAGGGTTTCCACCCGATTCCTGCGGCGGGGTCAGCCTCAACATTTTGTTCTTCCAACAAGGTCCCTTTTGGTCGACAGATAGCACCTTTGCCAAGGCTGGCGGTAAACTTCACCTTCGATGCTGGAGTTTGAGGAAGGGGACGCGTTCCGCCGCTTACGCCTCTTCTCGGCGTCAGCGCTGTTCAAAGTAGAGCGTAAGTGTGATGGATTGAGCTGATCGTGAGATCTGCTATATAGCGCTATTACGTAATAGTACGTAAACAAACCGACGACCCTGTTCGCGCAGTCAACACGAGAAGCACCCAAAGACGAAAAGGCCATGCAGAGTGCTCTCAAGAGAACACACTAACAATACTAACCCAATGTACATCCCTCCATGTACCCTGGATCCATGGATACACCCCACCCACGTGATATAATGTGGGGCTACAACCTCACCCACCCAACCCATACATATCTACACCTCCACACCAATCATCCAGCCCCCAGCACCATACATACCTCTTGCAGTCCGCACACCCAAGACAAGACTTCCCATCTCTCCCCTCACCTTCTCTCCCCACCCACCCATCATGACCCCCTTCCCCTCTCCCTCTCCCTCCCCACCCCTCCCCCTCGCCATAATAGGCGGCGGCATCTCGGGCCTAACCCTCTCCCACGCCCTCACCACGCGCTCCATCCCCCACAAAATCTACGAATCCGCGCCCTCGTTCGCCGAAATCGGCGCTGGGATCGGCTTCCAAGCGCCCTTTGTGCGCACCATGGGGCTCGTTGGGCCGCGTGTCAGGGAGGCGTTTCTGAGGTGTAGTACGCGCGAGGAAGATGGGGGGAAGTGGTTTGAGGTTAGGATTGGGGATGGGAGAGTTGTTGGGGGTGGGGGTGGGGGTTGTGAGAAGCGGGAGGATGGGGAGGATACGGATGGCTTGGATGGCTTGGATGGCTTGGATGTGGACAGGGGGACGAAGAAGAAGAAGAAGAAGGAAATCCCTCTAGGAGAGACTATATTCGCTATCCCATCCGCTAGGGAACCCGGACCCAGAGGCGGCGTGCACCGCGCGCATTTTCTAGACGAGCTAGTGAAGCTCCTCCCACCGGGAATTGCGCAGTTTAACAAAAGACTCGTCGAAGTACGCGAGGCGGGGAACGGGGGCGAAGCAGAGCTGCTTTTTGCAGATGGGACGACAGCGAGACATTCGGCTGTTATAGGGTGCGATGGGATCAAAGCGCGGACAAGGGAGATAGTCCTCGGGAAAGAAGAAGCGCGGCCCGTGTTTTCGGGAAAGTATGCGTATAGGGGCGTTATTCCGATGGAGAAGGCGGTGGAGATTCTGGGCGACGAGGAAGAGCCTAGGTCGTCGCAGATGTACTGTGGGTATGGGGGGCACGTGCTCACGTTTCCGATTGCAAGGGGGACAATGGTCAATGGTAAGGCTTTCGTAGAACTTCTTCTTCTGTTTTCTTTTGTTCTAGCGATTGTTGATACAAAGGTCAGTGGTGGCGTTTCATTCCAAAACCGAATGGACAGACCCTGAATGGGTGGTTAAAACATCGCGAGAAGCCACGCTCGCCGACTACGCCTCGTGGACGCCCAAGGTGAAATCCATCATGGCCCACATTGAAAAACCAGATATCTGGGCTCTCTTCAACCACGTCCCAGCACGCACTTTCTACCTAACGCGGCCGCGCATATGCTTGCTTGGAGACGCGGCGCACGCTAGTACGCCGCACCAGGGATCGGGCGCGGGCATGTGCATCGAGGACTGCTACGTGCTGAGCGAGTTGCTGGGGGAGATGGCCAGCGCGGACGAGTTGGACAAGGTGTTTCGTGCGTACGAGGAGGTGAGGCGTCCGAGGACTCTGAGACTGGTTGAGACCAGTAGGGAGGCGGGCATGTTGTGGGATCTTGAGGGGCCCGAGGGTGATGATCTGGATGCTTTTGAACGGAATGCTTGCTCCAGGATGGATTGGATATGGCAGCACGACATCCAAGCAGATGTGGAACGGGCTCGAAGGCTAATGCGAGGTATCCCATCACCATCACTTTAATTCGATCCAGCCCATTAACAAATCTAAAATCGTAACGACTACCGTAAGCACACGTAAGATCGACAGACCTCTTTCCAGCAGCATTTGGAGGACGAATAGATTCATTGCGTACATAAAGTGGGGTTTAACCATGACCAGGCCGTACGCACGAACGGAAAAGGCAAATTCAAATAAACCATATCATTACAATATGTAGATTAGACCAAACCATGCACACAGACACACAGTCCCTATCTCCTATCCCGTGCAAATGTATCCTAACCTAACGCCCAACCCGCACCTCCGGCCCAATCCACCCCCAAACCATATCCACCTAATACTCAAAATCATCATCCACACTCGGCCCCTTATTCCTCCCCACACTCTCCTGCCTCGAATACATCTCCGCAATCATCCCGCTCGTACTCGCCTCATCCGGCTTCTTATCCTCTCTCTCCTTGATAAACCGGGGAAACCTCAAACTCACCCCCTTACCCCCACCCTGCACCTCGTCCGCCGCAGCCCTATACCGCGGACTCAGCGTCAAATCCGCCGTCTTGACCTCCCACACATAGCGGGGCTCAAACCACACATCCGGCTGATCCTTGTTCCCCGTGCTATGCGTATAAAATGGTTTCGGGCGGTCGATGACAATATCCTTGAGTTGACTATGGAGCGTCTCGAGGATCACCTCGCTAAACCCCGTACCAATATTACACACGGTTTCGTATTTTTCCGTCGAAGGGTTGTAGCACGCGAGGAGGAAGGCACCGTACCAGCCCGTGCGCTTGCCGCTGCCGTGGTAGGCGCCTAGGACGACGAGGTCGAGCGAGTCGCCGACGCCGGCGAGGTAGTCTTTCTTTACTTTGAGCCAGTTTTGCGAGCGTTTGCTGGGTTCGTAGGAAGATTCGGGCCCGTCGAGCATTTTTACCATGAGCCCTTCGCAGGACGCTTTTACGGAGTCTTCGAGTAGGATTTGTATTTCTTCGAGATCCGAGGTGTCGCCGTATTTTGCGAAGGCAAATTCGCCTTCTACGGGGTTGAAGGCGGAGTGGAGGAGGTCGCGGCGTTCGCGGAAGGGTTTATTGACGAGAGCCTGGGGTTGTTAGTAAGAGTGGTTTCGTTGCTTTTGAGGGACACGTACTTCGCCATTTAGGTAGAGAATGTCAAAAGCGAAGACGCAGACTTTGATCTTGACGTCTTCGACTTTGACGTCTTTCCGCTTGCGGGTCATGAGCTGTTGGAAAGGCAGAACCCTCTTCTCTTGCATATCCCAAGCAACTGTCTCGCAGTCCAAGACGAAACTTTTTGTTCCGTCCTTGACCCACGTAGGCAACTTTTCGAGGATGTCAGGATACTTCTTGGACAGGTCTTCTGAGTTACGCGAGAAGATGTTTGCAACACCTTTATCGCTCTTCCCGGCAGAAGGGGCGGCCGTGGCCAGTTCCATAGCAGCATCGTGTGCGACGAAATGAATCTGGGCGCGCTCGCCGTCGTATTTGTATTCACATGCGAAGTGTTTACCTTCAAAGCGATCGAGGACTTCCGTGATAGACTTTGTTGGTTTGGCAAGCATGGGCTTGAGAGGCACGCCGGGCTGCAGTTGGCAATTATCTGGCAGGTTCAATATTCCGTGTTCGAGCATCGCGGGAATGATGACCTCGTAGCTCGGGAGCTCGCTGTTTGGTTGTCAGCATGGTGAAATCGTGGTGTGTATTTGACACGTACCTGTAAACAGACTTCAACACTGATTCAGCCTTAGCCAGCTCAGCTGTCGACGGAATCCCATCTTGCTGCGACATTTCGTGAAACCTCATTGCATGAGCAAGGGCAACTACGACTGTTCTCTCTGCAAGCCCAAGTCGGAGCTTGCCCTCCAGTGTCCGCACGATATACTTGGCTTCGCTGGGGCCCCCTTTATCCTTTTCGATGTCGACGGCCTTGCCAGCAATATGTGCATCCGCAGCAGCCAGCAGCTTTTTGATCCCGTCAACCTTCCTACCCTGGGCTCCTTGGCCTTCGGTCGTCGCAATGGCCATCAAGCCCTTGTGCACACCTTGGATTGTCAACGCCTTCGGCTTGAACATGGTTGGTTGCTTGGAGCGACTCTTTGCTGCAACAAGTCCGAGATCACCAATCTCGTTCTGTTCACTCTTGATCTGCTGCAAGCTCCGGCCTGTGCTTTCAGAGATAGCTTTCATGATTAGGGACTCGCCAATGCCGAGCTCGATACCGGAGTAGTCTGCAGCAAGCTTGTTGATCATGAGCAGAATCGTCGGTAGCAGATCCTTTGGCGTGAGACGAAGGACCTGACGGAGGAACAACGAACAATGTGCGGAGATCTCCAGTCGTTTCGACGTCATCTCAATCTTGGAGAAGGTAGTGCAGAGTGCTGCGTAGGGGACTGGCTCGCCAGGTTTCCAGTCCGGATATGGATCCTTCGCTGTACCTTTGGAGGCGCCCTTCAATGTACTCTGGACCTTCTCTCGCGCTTTCGTCGCGACCTCTGGAGGCTCCTCGTCTGAGCTTACTACTTCCTCATCGTCCTTCGCGCTGGCCTCGGGGCCTTCTGCGGGTGGTGTCTTTTCCAGTTCCTTCTTCTTGTTGTTGGCAATCTTGACAGGCGCCGCTTTCTCCTCGTCTTCATCCGAGGGTTCTTCAACCTTGGTCTTTGCAGCGACCTTCTTGGTTTTCGCCGAGGCATTCTCTGTCTTCTTCGGAGCAGCTTTGCCCTTCTTCGCGGGCTCGGTCTTAGCCGGCCTTCCACGCCTTCTCTTGGTGGGCGGGGCGTCATCGGAGTCTTCCTCTCCTTCCTCGACCTGTCTCTTTTTGCCAGCTTCACTTGGAGAACTGCCATCAACTTCCATAGCATCCTCGTCCGCCTCGTCCTTTGCATCAATCCCAGCAGCAGCGTCTCCATTTTCCTTTTTCAGCACCTCCGGCGAGGACTCCGGCTCGTCCTTCGGCTCCACATCTTTATCCAATGCCTCTGACGAGGACTCGGGTTCGTCTTTGGGCTCTACGGCCTTCTTCTCCGCCTTCGGCTTGATCGCGAACGAGAGTTTGGACTGCTGTGTCTTGAGTGCAGCGCCGTTCTGTTTTCCGAAGAACTTTCTATGAGAGCAACGGTTAGCTCAAAGTTGTCGTCAAGCGAGACACAATATCCCCACGTTAACATAGTCTGAGAAGGTCGCACGTACCCAAGGGTGGACTGTTTGGGCGGCATAGCTACGAGTCGACAAAAGGCGGGCTCACTGTGCCACTGGAAGGCGTGTTGGCGAACAGGCGTACCACAGCGCAACAAGAAGTGCGAGGGGAAAAGGTGAAGGTGCTGTGGTGTTAGATTGAGATAGGCAGAAGCATGGAAGCGTCGAAGCATGTCCCAACGAAGGGAGGTTGCAGCGAATGTGGGTACTGCAGCAGGCAGGCACGCGTCGGGGTCGCGCTTCGCGTCGGGCGAGTTGCAGCTGTTCACGTGAGAAACAGCTGACATCATCGCCGCAAGGATTAGCTTTCATCACCATGTCCACCTCCGAGCATCATCGAATACGGATGCACGGAGAGACATCCATTTGCCTTTCGGAGCAAACCACAAACCCTCTGATTTTACTCGCTCCGTGAGAGATAACCCGCGTAGAGCCACGCTCTCACGCCCCCTTCAGCATCGCAAATCTTGGATACATCATCCGACCTGGCGCATCTTCTCTGGCAACGGGCTCCCGCCGAGCCTGCCAAACCCTCTCCTGCCTCCATTCACACAATGTCTCAGCCCTCGGAACGACCGCCGCTAACACCGCAATTCTGCTTCAACCAAACGGCACTGCGAGGTCCGCCACTCCGACTCCACGCCTTCCCACCCACTAACTAACCAGACGTGCCCTAACAGACTTCCTCCGCATATCGCGCGGCACGACAGACGATTCCATAACGCAAAACCTCAACGCGCTCCTCACGCCTTCCCAGCGCGGATTCGATCCATCCTCGACATCCTCCCGCTCGCTTGCCGTACCCGGCGCCGACCGCTCAATACCACCCAAGCAATGCAACTCGTTCAAGCAGAACGTGCTCTTCCCCTCATGGGCGGTGCGCTCAGACGTACTGGATTACTGTGCGGGCGTCGCAACAGCGCCCGACCCTGACGATCCAGATAGCATCCTGCGGCAGATAGAAGACAGCAAGGCACGGGAGCGCGTGGTGGACGAGCGGTTAGATCCGTACAGCGGGCGCTACTTCCCGCAGGAGGCAAGGACGGAGAGCTTGGCTATGCTGATGCGGAACGAAAGAGCGGTGGAGAAGATAATACGGAGTAGGACGTGGAGCGTGTTGGGGGAGAGATGTGGCATGAGCGGCGAGACGGCGGAACAGGCATTTGAGAAGTGGAGGCAGGCGCAACCCAAGCGATGATGATGCAGGATATAATTTCTTTGTATGAGTAGATACTGCGCTCGGCGACGGAGACATTCGACACGTTCAGGTCAGCATAGAGGCAGAGGTTGGACATTCCACTCTTCGCATACATCGATATGGCATAGACCAGGGACGTAGATGTATATACCATCTGTTTCATCAAGCAGCGAGAGCATAGCTTGGCAGCCATATACCCTCTCAAAAATGCTTTCCGGCAGAGCCTATAACGCCCTGGGAAGAAGCATATTCAGATGCAGAGCCTTTAAGCAGCCGGACATTCCTGGGAAGAAGCATCGTAAGATACGCACCCGCATTTCCTCACTCACGCGTGCGACAGAGCCTTCTCTTCTCTTCTCCACCGCAGCGCAGACAAGCCCTTCATGTACCGAAAGGTTTGCGATGATTCTACTCCTGAAAGCTCAGGTCACAATCTTCCAAACAAGAAAACCAAACAAAACATGTCCCACCCATCCCACAACTCCGATCCATCTTTTCACGGACGACGCAGCTGGTAGGAAGACGGTTGGGTATCGCTCTACGGGGCCGGGAACGGAAGACTATTCATCGCATGGAATAACCCTCAGCATGTCGCATGTAGCGAAGCCACGATATAAAAGGTATGTAGATTACCTCCTAACTGATGATGGGGAGCGAGAAAGGGTGCGCGGGTGCGCGAAGTTTTTATGCGGGCGGCGGGGCTTGGCGGGGGCCGTGCGGAGGTTAGGTAAGCGGGGTTGGCGAGGGAGCGGGGCTGGTAGACCTCAGAACTTGACCTTTATGGACACGATATCGTTTCTGTTGAAAGAGACTGACTGCACGGCGGATGCTCTCTCTAACTTTGTTCGGTCCGCAACAGATGCCTTCAACCGCCGAGCCGATTATAGCCCGAGACCTTTGATTTCTGTTCCAAGGTTTTCAATCGCCATGGTGCATCATCAGACTATTGGTTGGAACTAAAGCCTCTTTTGCTTTGGCAAAGGCCTTCGTCGCAGTAGACACTCGATCTGACAGATATAATGTCCCTGGATGACTTTGTCGGAGTTCCAGATTCCTAATGCAGGTGGGAGGTCAAGCACGTGGCAATTTGGTAAACGCGCACGTGCGGGGTCCGTGGACCAACACCCAAGCCTGTTGGGACGAAAGCTAACCTACACCTCACTTCGACTCCTCAGACGTCCATCATGAGAATTCAATCTCTATCTTGCCCATCTATATGCCACTCACGGAGCTCGCACTCGATGATAGAGTGGCCTTCGCCGAGCGTCACCGCTTCCACCACTCGACGCTTACCCCGCCAGTTGCCACTCCGTTGCGCCTTCCTCGTCATCGGTCGCCGCAATGAATACTGCAATGTCATGGGCCTACGATAGAACACACGCGGAATGGTTGCTTGAATATGTTTCGACAATGGACACTGCCACTATGGCGAGGTTGGCTCATACTCGCACACTCACTTGCTGATGGTGTGACAGACTTGGCCTGCATCCTTCAACCGAACTAATGCCCCCCAACGGGCTTATCGTATATCGCACACTCCATCAAGCTATCAGACGTATACCTGTACACAGTATGTGCGCAGTGCTATGCCGCGTTATCCGCTAGACCGTGCTGTATCACAAGAGACTTCAACCCTCTAGCAGCGAACTGTGCGCGGCATGTGAATCGAACTACCCTCGGTCATCGTAGATTGGCCCCATTGCGACCATTTCCACACGCTCTACACGAGCTCTCACGGGTGAGGACATTGTGGTGCGTTGGCACAGTCACACCGCTCCTTCTCATGGTTTCACCGCAGCCCGTCCTCAGTACACGTCTCGCAACATAGCGTGCTCAATCGCTGGCATGTCACTTACCGTATGAACCCTCAAGTCGACTATAGTTCCGTCTCCATGGGGAGGAAATAGCGCCGGCCCGCGCCTGCGCCGCGCTAGAATATGGCCGTCCGAACGCGCCAAGGCTGTCAACGTACTAGTTTGCAGTCGGAGCCGATCAACTTCCTCTCCCACGCACCCAAGGCTTCTCACGAACCGGTCAGATTTCTTTCATGTCCTTGTGAAGCCCTCCAGATCAATCAGCGTCCAAGCTGCGACAAAGGCGACGCCAGCCGAAATAATGTCATCGGCAAAAGGCGCACTAGAGCAAACCAACCCTGGACCAAGCAACACCCCAGATAAGCGAACAGCGTTTACTGGCTAAGCGTGTCAACACTCAAGGCCGTCGAGCCAAATTTTTACATCTCGATTCCTTGCTTTTGTGGGGCAAAAAGGTGGGATATATACACCAAATTGCCCTGACGTCTCCTACTGCACCCGACACTCCTTACACCCCACCAAAATATGCCCATCATCGATACCACAAAAGACCTCTCGGCCCTCTTCTCCAAACAAGCACACGCTACTCCAGATGCCGTCGCCCTAGAAGACGAGCAGCACAGCTACACCTATGCCGAGCTTCACGAAAAATTCACTGTCCTAGCCGATCGTCTCAGGGCCCATGGCGTCGGTCGTGACAGTCTCGTCGGCGTGCTCTTGCCCCGGTCGGCTGACTACGTGATCGCCTGTCTCGCCGCTATCCGTGCTGGCGGTGCCTTTCTTGTCCTCGAGCTTGCGTACCCCCCTGATCTACTAGCCGATGTCATCGACGACGCCCGCCCGGCTGTTGTTGTAACAGTTCGTGCTGAAGTCGGAAAAATCAAACAAAGTGTCCCCCTCATCACCCTCGACGAGGAATCATCTAGTGCCAATGGCCTTGTGAAAGAAAGCGAGCTCCCTCCACTGCCTAGTGATACGGATCTCGACAAGCTGAGTTTTGTGGCCTACTCCAGCGGCACCACAGGGAAACCCAAAGGCATTGCCAACTCTCACCGAGCCGCTGTTCTGTCTTATAACTTGCGCTTCGGTCTCTCCGATCTCGGTCCTGGAGACCGCGTGGCTTGCAATGTCTTCTTCGTTTGGGAGATCATCCGGCCACTTCTTCGAGGGGCCACTGTTGTTGCTGTCCCCGACGAGGCGAGCTACGACCCTCGCATGCTAGTCGACTTGCTGTCCAAGAAAAACATCACAGAAACTCTATTTACTCCCACTTTGTTCGCCGCTATTCTCGCTCGTCATCAGAACCTGGGAAATCGCCTGCCGAATCTCAAGACTATTTGGCTGAACGGCGAGGTCGTGACCACAGACCTGGCTCGTCGCGGTATCAAGATACTGCCAAATGCACGTTTGCTGAACGTCTACAGTGCTTGTGAGACACACGAGGTCGCCTGCGGAGATATCCAGGAAATGCTTGGCAAGGTTGACGAAAAAGCACTCTACTGCCCCGTTGGTCCTCCTTTGATCGATCCAAAGTACATCTACATTCTAGATGAAAGTGGTCACAGGGTAGAAGATGGGAGTAATGGCGAGCTTTTTGTAGGCGGCCATCTCCTTGCCCGAGGTTATCTCAATCTCTCAGAGACAACAGCCAAAGCCTTCACGCCGAATCCGTTCAGTTCAAAGTCTGGTGCGCGAATGTACAGGACTGGCGACAAAGCACGCATGCTTCCGTCAGGACTACTCGAAATCACTGGACGTGTAGGAGCTATGATCAAGCTCCGTGGCTATTCTGTGGTTCCGGGCAAAGTTGAAAATGCAATCGTACAATACTTGGCCGTCAGTCGTTGTGCCATCATTGCACACGGAGAAGGGATTGACAAACAACTGGTTGCCTATTTGGTTCCGGACAAGGAATCTTCCCCTGAACGGCCTGCGGTGCAGGTCGACAATGAATGCCGCAGCCTGGACTCCCGGGTAGTGCTCAAGCCGTATCTCGCCCACTACATGATACCCCATATCTGGATCGAGATGGACGAGTTGCCGACACATGAGGTGTCTGGTAAAGTGGACCTCAGCCGTCTTCCTCCGCCAAACACGAGAAACGAGGTCGCCGACTGGAAAGCGAGCTACGTACGAACAAGATCCGATTGATATTGAGCAAATCACTGCCATCTGGGCCACTATACTTGGGATCCAAGCGAGCACTATCACGCCCGAGTACAACTTCTTTGACTTGGGCGGCCACTCTTTGTCGCTTGCGGATCTTGCTGCTCGACTTTCGAACACGTTTGGGTTGAAGATCCCAGTCGCCCGACTCGCCGATCCTGCCACGCTCAATGGCCACCTTGACACGGTGCGATCTGTTCGTGACGGACAAACAGCTGCAGTGCAAGCTGACTTGCCGGCTGTTCTACGCGCGGATTCGGTGCTCGACAAGGACATCCAGCCTACCGATGCCAAGATTTGTGCCCTCAAGGACGCCAAAACTGTTCTCCTTACTGGTGTGACAGGTTTCTTGGGTCCGTTTCTGCTCCGGGATTTGCTCGACAGCACATCTGCCAAGATTATTTGCCTAGTACGATTCAGCGATGCTTCAGAAGACGACCTTCCCGCCGGTATTGCAAGGATCAGGAGAAATCTCCTCGACTTTGGTCTGTGGAGCGACCTCATTATGGAGCGCGTAGAAATTTTACCCGGCAACTTGTCGCGGAGACGATTCGGCCTATCCCCGGATACCTTTGCGGAGATTGCTGGCCGTGTGGACGTCATTGTCCATGCGGCGGCTACTGTCAATCTTGTCTATCCGTATGCTGCATTGCGTCTCCCCAACGTGATCGGTACAAAGGAGATCCTTCGCCTTGCTTGCAAAGGCGGAGCCACTGTCCAGTACGTATCTACAAACGGAGTCTTGCCTCCTGCATTAGGGCAGGAAGGCTGGCCTGAGGACGCAATGCTGGATGTCGACGACGTTCCAGAGAAACTTGCCGATGGCTATGGCCAGACGAAATGGGTTGCGGAACAGCTAGTCCTTCAAGCTGGCCGGCGCGGCCTCCCCGTCAAGGTTCACCGATGTGGTACCATCAGCGGGCACAGCGAAACGGGTGCATCCAACGCCTGGGACCTTCTAACTGCATTGCTGGTAGAATCGATTCGCATCGGCCATTATCCCGAAGTAAAAGGGTGGCGCGCTGAGATGACGCCGGTCGATTTCGTCAGCAAAGCCATCATCCACCTGGGCAATCAGACAGAGGCGGACCAGGTCGTTTTCCATCTAGGCGACCCCACACCCGTTGACACGAGCACCGTTTTCGAATACTTGGAGCGTCTCGGGTACCCGACAAAGCCGCTGGAGTTTGAGAAGTGGGTGGAGCTATGGGACGACAAACGAGGCTCTGCCAAGGGCGGAGACGGTGCGTTTACCATTGATATTCTGCGCAGCGGCATGCCCAGTGTTGGTTTTCTTCGCGATATATGTCGTGCTAGACAACGCAAAGACGAGGCCATTCCGCGCGGCTGTAGTGCGGCCAAAGGTGGATGAAATCCTCCTCGAGACGTACACGCGCCACTGGTACGCCCGAGGATGGCTCCCGAAGCCGCCCTCAACTTCCAACGCGACAGGCGGCACGGGTCAACTTCCTAAACGAGGCCCGCTGTACGGCAAAGTGGCCATCGTCATGGGTGCCTCGTCCGGCATCGGCGCCGCGACAGCCACGGCGCTGGCCCGAGAAGGCTGCCACGTAGCCCTCGCGGCGCGCCGCATCGACGCCCTCGAAGACCTCAAGAAGCGCATCGTCGTCCGCGAGGGCAAAGTCTTCTGCCAAAAGACAGACGTGACGTGCAAAACGGAGGTGGAAGCGCTCGTCCAGGCGACGCAGAAAAAACTCGGCCCCGTCGACGTATTCGTTTCCGTGTCGGGCGTCATGTACTTCACCATGATGAAGAGAACGTGCAGACGGACGAGTGGGACCGCACTGTGGACGTCAATTGTAAAGGGCTGCTTAACTGTCTCTCTGCGGCGGTGCCGGGCATGATGGCGCGCGGGAAGGGCCACATCGTCGCTATTTCGTCGGATGCAGGTCGAAAGGTTTTCCCTGGTTTGGGCGTGTACTCGGCGAGTAAATTCTTCGTCGAGGCTACGCTGCAGGCGTTGCGGGTGGAGACGGCGGGCACGGGGCTCCGCGTGACGAGCATGCAGCCGGGCAATGTGGCGACGGAGCTGCTGGGCATGTCGACGGATGCGGAGGCGCTGGAGAAGTTTGGGGCGCCGAGTGGGGCCAAAGGTGTTGGATGCGGAGGATGTGGCGGGGGGGATTGTGTGGGCGCTTAGGCAGCCGGAGCATGTGGGCGTGAATGAGGTGATGATTGAGCCGAGGGATGAGCCTATTTAAGCTGTGGGTGAGATAGTATCAGGAGAGATTTTTCTTTGGATTTGGAGCGTGTGCAGAGGCAGTATAGGATATAGATATATATGACATGCGTGCGGTATACACGGTGGGGCATAAGAGAGACGTCGATGGTAGAGATATACGACCTTTTTTTTTTCTCTTTTCATATGTATAAAGAGGACTGCAATACGCTAAGCGTCTTCACCGGTAACGCTGTTGTGTCATGTCATGTCATGTGTTGGCTCCCGTCTTCCGTCTTTCCTTGTCTTGCTTCGCGTACGAGGGAGGTAGCTTCTTACCTTGTCTTGTCTCATCTTGCTCGCAACATGCGTTTAGCGTCTGCATGCTCCTACTCCTACTCCCACTTTTACCACACTACCATCACATCACAGCACATGGTATCTGTTTTTGGCACGCGGTTATGTTATGATTCGATTATGTTGAGGAGGTGAGGTGTGGCTGTTGAGTGTCGGTTGGGTGGGTGGGTGTGTCGACTGACGGACGGACGGGGCGAAGGCGAAGGCGAAGGCGAGGAGATTTTCATGTTATACTGTAGCTATAGCTATTGTGGACTAGCAAATGGGGGGGAGGGCGGGGGATGGAAACGAGGATAGATAGATAGCCCGCTGGTGTTGTGAGGTAGGGTATTCCATTCCATTCCATTCTATTCTATTTTTTTTTCTCCTTCCAAATCGCTTTCCTTCATCCACGGCAGTCTTTCTTTCTTTCTTTCTTTCTTTCTTGCTTTACCTTCAATTCAATTCATTTCCACGGACAGACAGATAGATAGATACCTTAGATAAGATAGAGCAATAAATAACTAACTTACACGTGCATTACTTCCTTTGCATCTTGCATTCATTTTTCCCCAGCCCAGGAGGACGTAAGTGAGCCTTTGCCCAATTTTTTTTTTTTCTTTTTTTTTTTGGCCTCTTCCCCAAGACTACGACTTTTTTACCCTCTCTCTTCTCTCTCTCTTCTTCTTGCAACGCAAATAGATGAAATAAATCTACATTCTACAGAGTCGAAATAAGTTTAGTCCCGCGACATGGACATCAAGGCACATCGTCTGTCTCTAGAGATAGATGGTCACACGTGGGAAGAGAGGAGAAGCTTCTATGGCGTTTCCATCCTGCGTAAGGAGATGGTGATGGGGTTGGCGTTGAGTATAGGATGATGTGGTTTGAGGGATGGGTGACTTGCTTGCTTGGTTGATACTATGTTGTTGTGTGGGTTGGGTTGGGTTGGGGAGGGGAGGGGAGAAGAGAGTGGGCAGAATGGCAATGCATGGTATTTATCCCTCAAGAAGACCTGCATCACAGCATGTGTTTTTTTTTTTTTTTTTTTTTTTTTTTGATACGATATGATATTCATGAGCTTCATGTTTCATTGACGTGCTACACTACTGCCCATGTTGCTTTCCAGCCGAGCCGAATGTCCCTGCGGACGACCGTGGGCAAAACACAATCAAGTATCCCACCCCCGTACATCCCAGCAGCACACTTCTTTCAGACACATCTAGTACAGACGCTTGGGCGGGCTCATGGTAGCCTTGATGGTAAGGCTACCGACGTTCTGCCAGCCCTTCTTCAGCAGCGAGACAAGGTAGTTGATGGACAGCATGATGTTGGAGATGAGCTCGTCCTCGGTCATGCCGACGTTGCCGACGGCGACACCCATGCACAGCACCTTCTTCAGCTGGAACTTGATCGTCGACTTGACCTCGGTGATCTTGTTGGCGAGGTCCCTCGGCGTGCGACACGGGCGTGGGGAACTTGCCCGCCTTGGAGAGACCGGGGCCCAGGAGACGCGGAATCTGCTTGATGAGGGCGTCCGAGGCGACGAAGGCGTCGTACTTGCGCGCGAGCTTCTTGATGAGCTTCTTGTTCTTGTTGAGCTTCTTCAGGTCGTCGGCGCTCATGGCGTCGACGCCGTGGTGCTTGGCACGGTCGATGTCGTGCTGGTCACCGAGGACGCCTGCGGAGATTAGCGGCTTGTTCACCCCTTCAGAAAGGTGTCTCGGCTAGATGTTCAACGTACAGATGGACATGTTCGGGCGCGGAACGGTGGGCAACTTGACCACGCCAGAGAAAAACGCTTGGTCACGCTGGGGGTCATAGTTCTTGAGGCCGATCTGAAGCTCGACGGTCTCGAGGAAGTTGCGCTTCTTCGTCTCCGTGCTGTACGTATCGGTTAGACAGCTACTCACCATTTCGCACCACCAAGTTTTGAACAGCTTACCTGTACTCCAACAAAAACTCCTTCACATTCTGACGAACGCCGGCAACGCTACAAGACAGGATCAGCCCGGATACGGCGGAGTGCACGACATTGCAACGTACGAGATTTTCGACATTTTGATGTGTCTCCCAAGGGATGGTAGTTTCCTTTGGTTGGCTCTGTTGCGATGTGGTTTGAGAGAAAAGGAATGAGTTGTGGCGGCGGGCGATTTTGTGGGTGGGGAGTTGCCTCGCTTACTGATTCGCGCTAGCCGCTTTTGCCGACCACAAGTCGGTGCTTCGACGCAGTGTTACCATGACGGCAACACTTTCCATCATCAGCAATCAACAGAAAAATTCCAAGTTACCAGATTAGGCAGTTCCATCGTCCAGCCCTAACCCTAACCTCAACCCTCTTACTATTTTACTATAATCGACAGAAATGCCAAAATATACCTAATTGGGAAGTTTCACGAACAAAAAAATTAAAAGCACCACATACCGACCCACCTATAACCCCATCCCACGCAATAAATCATCAAATAGATAACAACCACAGAATAGCCGCGCAACAAAAAACAATCCTCAATTAAATTACAGCAACATAGCATAGTGTGATGGTGTGTATTCAGTACTCCTACATCGATCGATCGCTTCACGGCCGCAGGCACGCAATTCGCTATGGTACACAAGCAACTTTTGACCCCATTTGGAAAACCCCATTTCATGCACCCAGCCCATGCAAAAAGAAACCCCACCCAGACTCCAGGCCATGATAAGTAGAAAGAAACCGATCCGTAGATGTCAAATGAAGATGCAGCAGCCACCACCCAAAGGGGAAAACGAAAAGAAGAAGTCCAGAATACAGTTGCAACAACGGGTATCGCATGACGTATCGCCTTAAGAGGTGCCCAACGCAGTGCCGACACACCCACTCCGTGAAAGACCAGTGGGCGAAAAAAGGGGGTATTTCAGAAAGCAGGCCACTGGACAAGAAAGCCAAAGGGGAAGAAGTTCCTTACCTAGCTAGGATAGGAGAGGTCCTTGCGGACGAAAACAGATATGCAGGGTGGCGCGAAGCCGCATGGAGAGACGGTGAGTTCCTGGCGTCCTCAGTGAAGCAGTTGCTGGTTGCTCCCCGGCTCCACGACATTGTCCGAGAGGTTGATTAGCAGCTGGGCGAGACAGCGCTTGGTCGCGGCATCGTCACGGAGGACGGAAGAGAAGAGAAGGTAGCATCGCGGAGGGGCTCGGGCAGGCACTGACGAAGAGCCTCGCGGGCGCGCGTGCGTTGTCGCTCAGACTAGCTACAGGTTAGCCCACAATGGAGTGGTTAGGGGGTGTTGAAATGCTCACCGAAGGAAACAGCGGACGACGTGCTTGAGTAGGCGGACGGTCTGCTGCTCGACGAGCTGGTTGACCATATTGCTCAGCACGGTGCCCACGGCGTAGAAGCGCTCGTACGTCTGGCAGATATACGCAAGACCAATATCATCCAGGAGGATTTTCTGTACGATGAAAATCGCAACCGTCTTGCTCAGCTCCGAGCCGGGTCTCTCATAATGCGCAGGCAAAGCGGGATGATCTCTGTGGTCAGAAGGAAGTTGATAACCTCGGAGGAGTCATTCTTGACTAGTGCGCCGATGACTCCAAGCGACGTGAGACGGAGATATTCGAACGGCCGTGATTTTGAGGTGGTATTGAGGAACGGATATAGGAACAATGGGATATGCGCTTCGTCGTTTAGCATCATCTGGACATGCGCGGAAGAGGACCTACCATTCAAGAACAGACCACGCGTCTCGGTGTGAGAGGCAACACATTGAAGCAGCGCAAGCGCGTTGCAGACGCGATTAGAGGCTGCAGCGGTCAACTGGGAGGGGTTGAGCAGCGGGTAGACGGAAATGATCTCCTGGAGCAGCGACGACGCCATGACACCTGGCGCAGTTAGCAGACGGTTCGCCAGGACGGCGTATCTCTCCTACCGAATGAATGCCACACAGGATCAGCGCGAGCTCGGGCACCTGCTCGCGCTTCTTGCTCAGCTCCAGGAGCGCCGTCTCGCGCGTGTGTTGTCTTCATGAGCTGCGCAATCCACTCCAGAACGCGCCTGTTCTCCTCAGACATGCCGACCTCGCTGCTGCCCTGCATGTCGTTCGCCGGACCGCGCGGAATGACGCCGCCGCCAGGCATCGAGGTGCCGTTGTTGCCAGCGATGCGGTTGTAGTGCTGTTGTTGTTGCGCTGCGGCTGCGGCTGCCGCGGCTGCTTGCGCCTGTGCTTGTGCCTGAAGCTGGCCCTGCTGGTGGGCTACATGGTGATTTGGGTGCTGGTGGTGCCCCTGCGACCACTCGCCCGGGTACTGCTGCTGGTGCGTGAAGATGTGCTGCATTTGCGTGCGACTGTGCTTCGAGGTGCGGTGTGGAGGTAGAGGTGGAGTGGGGGCGAGGGAGGGAGAAGATGGACGCAAAAAAAAAGCTCCGTCGATGGGTCTTAAATAGGTCGAAAGCAGGGCGTATCGGGAGCGGAGAGTGGGCGGCGGGGGGTGAGTGGGTGAGCAAGGTGAAGGTGTAACTCTGCCTTGGGCACTCGAGCACACCTGGGCACCGAATGGCCGTCGAAACCGTAAACGGCAGGGACCCCGCTGGTACGTGCGCCGTCTTGGCACCATGTGGCTCAAGCTCCCGCGCCCGTTCGTTTGTTCGGAGCCTTGCACGCGCCCGATCGCCGACGCGCAGTGATAGTATTGTGTCCCTCCAACACCTCTATTCACCATCAAAGTAATTGATTACAGCAGACAATAGCCACGCTTCGTTCTCCAAGCTCACCAAATTACGAACCCATGTCGGTCTATACAGCACTTGCTCCCCGAATACGAATGACCCTTTCTCAACCTTCCAGAGAGAGATGAATATTACAAATGAGATTCGTTTGTCATGTTTGTGCCCTGCCAAACCTCTCTCCGACAGCCTGCAAAACAAGCCATGCAGTACTGCCGCTGAAATACTTATCGCTTCGCTCAAATAATGCCAACTTCCAAAAACGCCTTGCTTGCTACCCATCCACCCACTCACAGTCGGAGCTCCGAAAGAATGGTCTGGGCCATGTTCTTGTACTGCCATGTCCCTCCATCAACCTTCTTGAATTGAATACCATGCAGCTGCAAAAGCGGCACCTTCACAATAAGAATCTCAAAAATAAGAACCATGCTGTCGCCAAGGTCATTCTGCACGTGTGTCGACGTCTCCCCCGGGGCGTATGCGCGGCCGGGTCGTGACTGCCGCTCTTCCTTGTCCTCTCCGCTAGCATCTGATTCATCGGTATTGGTATAGCTTCGATCTGCCATCGACGGTCGACCACGCCCCGACTTCGGAGTTTGAGGGAGCCGTTGTTGTTCCTTGGACTCATCTCGGTCTCGGTCTCTGGTGAATCCACCAAAACTTATTCTCCTCTTACTTCCACCCGTCATGGGAGGATTGATAGACGATGGAGAGTCTACGCCTCTTTTCATGTCAATGCTAGGGACGTGACGGCATTTGAACCCACCCTTGATCTCGGTATAAGTAACGCCAAGCTGGTCGAGAACACGGATAATGTCCGACTGAATGAAGGAAAGAGGTTTGCTGCTGGTGGTCGAAACACTGAACAAGCCTTTGAGGAACACTGGCTTGACATCGGGACTGCGACTCGCCTGTGCTTTGGTCTCAGCCAGCTCTGCATCCGTCTCTTCGGGTACATTAGCTTCTCTAGCCCGTTCCCTCCGTGCTCGCCGAGCCTGGATGCTTTCTCTGCGAGCATGGCCCAAGGACTTTGTTCGGGCAGCTGTAGTACGTTGTGGGCTGCCAGGCACATCTTCCGGAGCAGCTTCAGTAGGTGGTTTCGCTTGTTGAATGTTGATGCTAGAGCGATCCGATCCGCTGGTGGGTGGCGCCGTTCCAGGATCCTCTGACGACCTTCCTCTATGAGCCAAGCGTCTGCGAAGGTCAGCACCGTTCACACTAGTAGAGCGACCAAGAGCTTTCAACTTCTTAGTAGTGCTATTAGTGCTACTTGGTATTGGCGGCGACAATAGTTCGGGGTGGTTTGCATCGCTTGGATGCAAATGGGAGGCGGATTGGTTTTGCTTGTCTCGGATTCGACGAACACTGAAACCTCTCTTAGGCCCACTGGCGAATTCTGAAGGTCCTGATACAGCAACGGCTGGGGTTGGCGGCGCATCTGCGCGATCACGGTCGGGGTTCCTGTTCCTTCTCGTACTAAAGCGGCGAAGAAGCCCCGCAGCCGTGCTCTCCTTCCTAGGTTGTTCCAAGGAGGGAGAGATGATGGCGGGAGACACGTTGGCTGGTTGTTCTTTCAGGTTGAGCTTTTGCAAGGTATCCGTCACCTCGTCTTCTCCATGCGTTCGTGCTCTGGGTCGAGACCGTCCTCCAGTCTTCTCGCCTTGCATCTCATATGTTGAAGAATTGGTGTAGGCAGCCTCTGGCGCAGGAAGATCGGGCATCTTCAGCGGCTTCTCACTAGGGCTCTGCGGTATAGCCAAGGCCCCCGGATTGGCTTCAAGGTGCTCGCGGTCCCGTTTCTCTCGAACTAGATAGTACACAGAGATCAAAGGGTGATACGCATTGACGGGGTCCAGTCCACGCTGAAGATCCTCTGAAGATGACATGGGTAGCTGCTCTCTGCTCGAGATTGAAGTTCTTCTCTTGTAGAAATCAAACATGCCCCTCTTCTTCTCCGCTTCCGGGGTCGACTGTGCCACAGTTTTACGGGCAGCAAGGCGTACGGCACGAACGTACTCATCAGACGACAGGATCTGAGTTAACTGGGCTTTGATGTACTCAGCAGTGCCAAAATCGAAGCCGGTCATTCTTTCAATAATATCATCGTCCAGTGGGAGCTGTAAAGGCTCGCGGTGGGGAAGGTAATTCTCAGGAGGAGTGTTGAATCCTTTTGTGAGCCACGGGTGAGTCATGATATCTGTAAGCGTAATGCGCTGTGCAGGATCAGTTTGTAGCATCCGATGGATGAGGTTGCGACATTCTGGACGGGTAAGTGGCAGCTAGGACGATATGAGGGGGAATTATTACCAGTTGATAGCCACGGGGGATAGTCGACGTGCCCTTTCTTGATTTTGGCGTGCAACTGAGGCATGCTCTGATCGTCGAACGGCACTTTGCCGCACACCAATACGTACAGAACGATCCCAAAACTCCAGATGTCGACTTCGGGGCCGGTGTACTGTTTAGCCTGCAACAGCTCTGGTGCAGCAAAGTACAAGCTGCCGCAAAAGGTCTTCAGCAGGCTTCGGGGCGAGAAGAGATTGCTCAGCCCAAAGTCGATGATCTTGATATCACCAGTTTTACTAATGAGGATGTTTTCAATCTTCAGGTCGCGGTGCACGATGCTGTTCCGGTGGCAGTAGTCTAGAGCGCTTGCAATCTGGCGAGCGAACTTGCGAGCCTGCTTCTCCTTGAGGCGACCGTGTGAAATAATATAGTCCAGCATCTGGCCCCCATTCACATATTCGAAGAGCATGTACCAATGGTAGTTGGTCCGGACTACGTCGCGCATGCCGCAGATATAGGGGTGATTCAAAAGGCTGACAATGGCAGCCTCACGTGCGGTTCGCACCTCCTTCGAGTGGTCTGCACGCTCCCGGTCGGCTTGGCTGTGATGCTGGTCCGTGGACAGTCGGGGCACGATCTTGACAGCAACCTATGACAGTTAGTAGGCTATTCGGTGCATCACAGTGGGATCTCCCAATATCATCGATTCATCAAAGCAGGATGCAACGTACCGACTCGCCCGTCTCGGCCTGCTTGGCCAGCTTGACCTTGCCCATGCTGCCCGCCCCGATGGTCTTGCCCAGTATCCATTGCCCGGTGTTGGGGGCATTGATGCTCGTCCGGCGCTTTGGTTGGGCGGCTTGGGGCCCCGACCGGGCAGCGTCGGTCGCTACGCCGTTGATAGGCATGGCAGAGGCTGTCGACGCGTCTGACGCATAGCGCGTATGCCCCCTCCTGCTCGAATCGGTGCGCGATGGCGCCGGCGCGGCCCTGTCTCTGGATTCGCTGCGACGGTTGGCGGGCGAGGCGGCCACGTTCGGCTGCTCGAAGTCGCGGCGGGCGACGCTGGCGACGTTGGGCTGCTGGGGCGGGTGCGGCAACGCGTGGCCGCTGGGGCGAGCCGTCGTCGACTGCGAGCGATGCGGGCGGTCGGAAGGGCTGCTCACGGCGTGTGGGCGGCGTGAGGACGAGTGGGAGCGCACGACGGCCGGCGAGGTGGGTGCGGCCGCTGACATGTCGAGGCTGCCGCGCAAGGAGCAGCGGGAGGTCTGGCGGCACGGCGGCGCACTGCTCGCTGCTCGCTGGCGATCTGGCGATAACGAGGGGCAGCCGAGGTCAAGGTCTGCTGGGTCTGCTGGGTCTGCTGGGTCTGCTGGGTCTGCTACCTTCTAGACGGCTGCTCCCACGGTGCGACGGCGGCGGCGGCGATGGGGGCGGTGGGAGAGGGCCTCAGGAGCCCTGCACGCTGGAGCTCTCGCGCACACGCTGGAGAACTTGGCAGCTGTCGATCGAGTTGGGCCGGGTTGGAGGGTGCACAGCGCGCTCAGACGTGCATGACGGCACGGGAGCCTCAGGCGCGGCCAGCAGCAGCGGGTCTCCAGCGGCCAGCAGCACGGCGACGGCGCGCAGCAGAGCGAGCAAGAACGGGGAGCGCAGCGCACGCAGTGGGGAGAGACGTGGGCGCGACAAGGGCAGATGCACATTGGGATAGGATTGGGTTGGGCTGCGGCACACTACATTCACAACAGCCGGTCGTCGCTCCGCGGCTAAGTGCCGCCCGGCAGTGCGCCTCTCGCCAGCCGCCCGCTGTTCCAGGCGTGACTCTAATCTTGCCGGCAATGCGAATCAGCTGAGATCAAGATCACAGCACTCAAAAGAAGGGACGCCTCTTCTATAATAATCTAGTGGGATGAATATATTAAAAAAAAGAGTACCATTTTACGGTGCTCTGTTAAAATAAAGTCGCAGTGTGAGCTACGTCTGTGCTTACGTAATATCCCGAGTATCCAAAAGGTTAACGGCTTCACAAACGCCAAGCGCGACATCTTGCTTCCGCCCAGCTAGCAACGAAGACTTTCACTTTCACACCCAAACTTCTGCAAAGATGCGATAGACACTGCCATTTCCCTCCCGCCATCACCACTATCAGCACCATGTCCTACAAACGTCCGCGCGCGGTCTCGCCCTCGGCTTCCCAAAAGCGCCCTCGCGGCTCCGGCGCGCCTCCAAAGACAATCACACTGGGCACAGAGCTGCCATCCGACGAAGATGGTGACGACGGCGCTTTTGTCCCCGTATGGAAGCAGACGGTGACGGACGAGCGCGGCCGCAGAAGGCTACACGGCGCATTTACTGGCGGCTTCAGTGCAGGGTAAGCTACAGAGCCATGTCTGGCTTTGAACGCTTGGCTTCTTGACTCTGCTAAGATACTTCAACACAGTCGGATCGAAAGAAGGATGGGCGCCGAAAGCCTTTGTTTCCTCGCGCTCGAATCGCCACAAGGATGCCTCGCAGCGTGCGGAGGATTTCATGGATGACGAGGATAAGGCCGACGCTGCTGAGGCTCGCGAGCTAGAGACTGCGCAATCGTTTGCGACGATTGGACGTGTGGGGGATAATCAGAAAGATGCTCTTTTTGGCCTCTTTGTGACCGAGGAGGAGACCATGGGTGTGAAGATTGCACAGAAGATGGGCTGGCGGCGAGACCAGGGCGTAGGACGAAAGGTCCGCCGGACGGCTCGCTCAGACGACGATAACACGGCAGGCAAAGACACATCTGCAGTTCATATGTTTGCGCCCAAGGATTCTCGCATCGAGTCGGCTGCTCGGGAAGACGTCAACCGCAAGGGGCTCGGCTACCAGTCAGAAGCGCGCTTGGTAGCGGACGACAAGGAGCCCGATGACCGTGGGATGCTCGCTCTTTCATTCTTGGACCGCTCATCCAAGCCCAAAGTGCCTAAAGCTAATGCAAAGAAGTCCTCCTTTGGGGTCGGCATTCTCAACGACACTGGCTCGGATGATGAGGATCCCTACGAGCTGGGCCCGAAGATTACGCTTAACAAGACTTTGGGCAGTAACAAAAAAGCCAAAAAACCCAGCAAATTCGCCAAACCTGGCGCAGGCGAAAAGCACGTGTTCAGGTCGAAGAAGGCATCTGGAGAAACATCCGGTCCGCCTCGGCTGTCCCACGATGGAAAGCCTCCGTTGAAGGGATTTGTGCTAGCCACGCAATATATCGACTTGACGAGCAAGCGTAAATATCCACCACCCAAGATACCTCCAGGATGGAAATCCGCCAAAGCCGAGGCTCAACCAGCAGATGCTCGTACCTATCAATCCGTCTCCGATGCTGCAAAAGCTTCGACGCTGGATGCAAAGGCTCGAGCATCTCTCCTCGGTGAGACGCCGCTGCCTGGCAAATCCGTGTTCGACTTCATCCCCAAGGATGTCCGAGATCGCCTTGCGACCATGACGGGCAGAACGAACCTTCCTCAAGGACTGGGACAACGCGCTCCAGAGGGGCATCAGCCTTCCGACAGCGCACAGCCCAAGAATCTGTGGACTTTTGTTCCTGTCTTGGACAAGAGTACTGCAGCCGCGGCTCTTGCCAAAGGCGCGACGGGATGGATGCCGTATGCCGAAGACGTCAGCAAAAGGGCTAGATACGTGGGCTTCCTAGAACTGCGTGCCGGTCTGAAGACCGACCTCCCCGAGCGACCGGACGGAATGTCCGTCTCGGACTGGGCAAAGGAACTCCAGGAATTTGCGCACGCCGCCCAAGTATTCAAGCCCAGTACAGGCATCATGGCCTCGCGGTTTACCTCGTCGACTGCGACTTCGACTAGCCACGCAGCCAACAGCGACGGCGACGGCACTTGTAACGAAACTCTTCTTCGGCAGCCCACGCGGGCCAAACCGGAAGATCCAGCCGAACAAGCTGCCAAGCTGGGCATGTACGGCGCCATGACGCGGAGTAGTTTTCCCTTCCACCCGTCGCGGCTCTTGTGCAAGCGCTTCAACGTTAAACCGCCTCCCGAGATGGCGCGTGCTGCTGATGACGCGGAATCTGAGAGTTACGGCTTCAAGGGGAGGAGGACTGAGGAGGCGGTGTCCAAGGCTGCGATGGAGAAGATGATGCATGAGGTTTTGAGTAAGGGTGCGGGGGCGTTGCAGAGGCCGGGGTGGGTGGGTGCGGTACCGGTGCCACCTGCAGGGGGGGAAGGGGACGATGGGCGTGGTGCTGGTGCTGGTGATGCTGCGGTGCCGCTCGCTGGGC
Source organism: Laburnicola sp. JP-R-44 (assembly GCA_009805535.1). Classification (NCBI taxonomy): domain Eukaryota; kingdom Fungi; phylum Ascomycota; class Dothideomycetes; order Pleosporales; family Didymosphaeriaceae; genus Laburnicola; species Laburnicola sp. JP-R-44. The sequence continues at coordinate 378,691 of SELF01000037.1, read as the reverse complement.
ATGCGATGGTGGATGTGGAGAGGAATGAGGCGTTGGTGCAGGACCGGGCGCCCGAGGATGTGTTTAAGGCTGTTTTTGGGGAGGATGACGATGAGGATTGAGCGTGGTGTGTGTGGTGGGATATGTGTATGTACCGGTGGTAATAGATGCATTGGCTACAGCTATGGGGAGGAAGGAAGGTATTTTCGTCCATGAGACGGGGTGGAATGGAATTGAATTGGATTGGATTGGATTGCTGGGCTGGGCTGGGCTGGGCTGTGTTGTACTTGTTCGTTTCGTTTCGTTTCGTTTCGTTTTCGCATGGTGTGTTAGTGTGTGGGGATATAAACGCCCTGCGTGATTTATCGTGTCTGTGTCTGTGTCTGTATCTGTGTCTTTGTCTTTGTCTTTTGGAGGTTTAGACGATAACGATAGATGGGATGTTACTAGGATTAATAGTGTTCGACATTTTTTTTTGTGTGTAGGTAGTTAGTTTATAGTGTGGTACTATTATCGCGCGGGTGTTTTATTTTATTTTGTTCCATCTTATTTATTTATTTGTTTCTTTTCTTACTCTGTTCTTCTTTCCTTGCTTCTTTGCTTGCCTTTTTTTTTTTAAAAAAAATCGAGGGAACGAACGGACGAAGGCTAGGGATTTGTTTCTTCGTTCGTTGTTCCTCGACCCTATGGTAGGGCTCTCTTTCGTGTTGGGTTGTGTTGGGTTGTGTTAGGTTGTTAGGGTTTATCTATTGTGGTACTACTGCTACTGCTACTTGTATACCTACGTGTATACATACCTATATACATATGCCGAAGACATGCTCTATGATAAGTTGCATGCAGTGTATTTGTATTGTATTGGGTAGAAGACTTGACTTTGTATGGATGGACGAAAGAAAGATGCTCATGGGTAGTTCTGTTGATGGTGATCGTTTTCATTTTATTCGTGTTGTTCATATTCATACCACGCACGCTAAATGCATGATTCGTCTTTCCGACCACCCACGAAACTCGGTAATCTCCCCACTCCCTACCCAGCTCAGCCAAACCAAACCAAACAAATACACACTCATACACTCACATACTTTTCTCATTTCCCCCCTCCCCATTTCCACCACCAGCCAAATCCAACCTCACCCCTGCCCCAACAAAATCTTCAACGTCTCCACCCCCAACCCCAACACAACCTGACTCCTACTCTCCTTGAGCATCCCCTTGAGCGCTTCGATCCCGCCCTTCGCCTTGACAGCTTCCACGCCCTGCGGGCCTATGCCGACGACTTCGCGCAAGCAGGCGATACCGCGGTGCCGGATGTCGTCGCTTTCGTCGCGGCAGAGACCTGTGGCGTGTGAGAATGAGCGTTAGGACGACGACTTGAGTTTGGCGGGGATACTACTAGCTAAAAGGGGATGTGGATTTGGGGAGAGGAGGGAGAAGATGAGAAGATGAGAAGGGGGGAAGCTTACCAAGCAAAAAATCAACCCCCTTTTCCAACTTGAGCAACTCCACAACAGCAAGCTCGATGCTCAACAGCATCGCCAACGCACCTCCGGCCGCCGACCGCGTACCCGCATCCTCCACATCCGTCAGCGCGCACAATAAATGCAATCTTCCGCTCGCCCTGCCACTCCCGTCCGCAAACTTCTCCACGCATAGCGGACTCGCCATGAGATTGCAGAGCAGCTCCGTACTTGCGCGCCGCAGCAGCGTGTTCGGGGAGAGCAGTAGGTCGTCGACGACGATGTCGAAGGCGGCTCTGATGATGGCGTCTTGCGTGGGTGTGTCGAGGGAGGCGAGATTTGTGAGCGCGAGGAGGGCTTCGAAGGCGTGGAGTTGCCATGCTGAGAGTTCGCTGGGCTTGAGGAGACTGATGAGCGGACGGAGGGCAGACTGGGAGGGAAACGAGGAATTGAAGATGTGGGCGGGGTTTGTGGAGATGAGGATGCGGGAGAGGGCTTGGGCGGCTTGGGGCGCCGTCGTGGGTGGGTATGCGCTTGATTTTGCCGACGATGTGCTTGTGTCGTAGATTTGTATGAGGAGTTTGATGGCGCCTTGTTGGGCGAGGGTGGGGCGGTTTTTGGTGTCTTTGGAGAGGGAGAGCAGGATGGAGGATGTTAGGGCTAGGGCCGAGGGGGTGCTCTTTTTGGCGGTCGCGACTAGGAGGGGTACGATACCGGCGTCGAGGACGCGTTTGCAGCGCGCGGTTACGTGGGATTCTTCTAAGAGGGGGTCCGGAGTGCTGGGCTTCTGTACGTTGGCGTACGCTTTGAGCTGGGCCATGCGCTTCTCTTCTTCAGACTGGATGGGCGGGTATGCAGTCAAGTTTACGAAGATGGTTAGGCCGCCGAAGAGAATGTTGGGCTGGGGGGAGGCGTCTTTCATCGTGTCTATAAGCCGCTTGAGGAATTTCGGGGACTTGGAAATGTCTTCGCGGATTTTGGGCTGGAGGGAGGCATAGGCGAGGCCTTCGATTGAGTCTTGCTTGCCGGATGTGTCGGAGGAGATGACCATGCTCTTGAAGCTCGCGATCAGATCATCCTGATCTACCTTTCCTGGAGTCACGATGACGGGGCCTTCGGATGCGGGCTGCTCGTCGCCGAGCTTGACAAGAACAAGAGCGGCAAGGTTGGCGCGCTTTTTGTCGGGACAGCTGGCGACGTAGTCTTCGAGCCACATTCTGCAGTGACGGTTGATTGCATCGCGGCAGTTCTTGTCGATGCAGGCGGAGCTAATGAGTTCGAGGGCTGCTTGTTCGAGCTTCATGCTCTTTTTGCCTTCCACAAGGGGTATGAGTGTAGTGATGAAGCCCTCTGTCAAGAATAGCTGCGCAGCTGCCTGCACAGTGATTGGAAAGATGGCGGCTGCAGCGGAGAAAGCGACAACCAGTTCATCCGCAATAGACTTCTGTACGCGAGATGTGACATATTTGGAGACGAGGTCCTGCGCGGTGTTGGGCGCGAGTTCGAAGAGCTTGATAGTAGCGAGAGTCGCCTGGCTGCGGAGGCTATTCGGAAGCCGGATGTCGAGTGAAGCCAGGATAACATCGAAGCTATCCGCATCGATGATACCGTGTAGATTCTGTGCATGGTGAGCAAGCAACTGTGCGACGCCTTTCATAGCGCGTTCAGGGTGCTCCAGCGCCTCCTCCATCATCATAGCCAAACTGAGCATAAAGCAATCCCGGTGGCCCTGTATAAAGGCCTGGTTACTCTCCCACACGGTGCGATTGAGCAGCACCTTGAGCAAGCCATCGATGCTGTCGTCTCCACGCTCGAATAGCTCATAATACGCCTGCGTGGGATGGTCTTTGACAAAGTTGGCCAGCCACCGTTGAGCTCCCACATGCTGCAATAGCTCGCCCGTCACCTGGTCCAACAAATCGTCTTCACCTTTGAAATCGTACAAAATCTCCATCGCTTGCTCCGCCTCTTTCTCGCGCAGCCCTTTCGCCCTGACAAGCTTCAACGCCTTGTCACCATCCTCCTCATCCCTACTCCTAACCCAATCTCTACAAGCACCCAATAGCTCGCTCCTCTCCTCTTCTTTCTTCAATTGCACCCAAGCTTGCTTGACTAGTGGATGCTCAGGCGCGATAGTAGTGGCCTCTCGCAGAAGGCGCGCCGCGTCCGACAATTTACCGGATCTGGCGAAGTCTGTGGCCTGCTGTACGAGGTGGACAGCATGATCTGCCTCGGTAGTCGAGGACATGGTTGACGAAGGTGTGGTGGGGTGACATGGTGAGAGAAAGAGGGACTTAGAGGTTGGTCACTTGATGCCCACTTGATGTGGGACGCGAGCAAGTGCGGGATGTGCACGGACGTTTCTGGACTAGACCAGACCAACCGTTTCACGCTTTACACAGCTTCAAGTCACTCCAGACTCTTGTTCTACACCTCAACCATTTCTGGAGACACATATAAGCATACAAGTCTTCTCTCATTATCGATACAATGCATCACCCCGTCCTGGTGTCACGGACTCTACTCCGCGCTTCCGGGCGCCCTATAATATACACCTAAAATGCTCCAGGTACCCAATGCTCAACGCCACCTTTGAAAAAGCAACAACAAACTCCAATGTGACATGAAACGTCCCGCCAAGTTGACCGGATTAACCAACAGGCGCCGTGATAGCCCATGCATTTTCCCGCTTCTCCGCCAAACAAGCTCCGCGAAACACGGCGCCTTTTCTGCCAGCCCTGCTGGGCTTTTCGGAAAAAGAAATTCATTAAAATTCATTATTCGGTGATTTCGTCGCAGTCCTCCAGCTGCTTCCGTTGGATCACTCCGAGATAGAGAAGCCGCCCCCAGATGTCATCTTTGACTAGAACGCGGGTCTTGTCGAACGGTAGGCCATCAAGCTCGCGTAGGTTCCTGCAGAAGTTCGCGAGCATCATCTCCGTCACTCTTCGACGGATGCGCGTCTCATAATCTAGGCGCGAAAGATACTGCTCATCTTCGTCCACGTCGCCCTGCGGGAGCACAAATCGGTCGGTGCTTTGCTCATCGGAAGGTCTTTGTCTGAGAGACATGACGCGGTTTTCAGAAGCCGGCGCATAGAAGCGGAGGGTGAGGGGATTCTCTCGCCAGTCCAACTTAGTCAAAGTTGACAACTTCCCCAAGACCATCGCGTTTGTTCGCAAGCGCGCGAGCTTGTTGCCAGCCAGCAGCAGCTCACTCAGTCTTTTGATGTTGAGGAGGGGTCGCAGATCTTTAATGGAATTGAAGTTGAGGTTGATGGACCGAATATTAGGAGTAAGTTGTCCAAAGTCGTCCGGCAGCTCTTGCAAACCCATGGAAGCTACCTCTAATCGCTGAAGGTTGAGTAAATGCTGAGAGAGCTCGATTCCACGAGTGGCATTGAGAGATATGTAGAGGTTGCGGACATCCGGATTCTTCACGAGGTTGCCAACACAAGCTGCCGCGTCGGCCTCTGTGAGTACACCTTGGTCACGCGCGGAAAATGTTCGCAGATGGCGAAGGTACTCTAAGCCGACGACGTTCGTAAGACAGTTGCGATCGACGTAGAGCGATTCCAACGTTGGAAAGTAGCTGTCTACGTCTAGCGAAACCATGCCATTACCGGAAAGACGAAGGGAACGCAGCGCTTTGCACCAATCGGACGTTTCATCGAAGATCGGAAATTCGTCAATGCGGTTATCATCTAGACTTTGTTAGCTGATTTCGAAGTCACGACATTGTCCCGGTCGTACCTAGATCAAGATGCTGAAGTTGCGGTAAGCGGTGCACATTCCGAACTTCCAGCAGCCTGTTACCGCGAAGGTTGACATTTGTGACAGATTTTCTACGATCCGATCAGCTTACATCTGGTTCGTGAATAGCTCATCAACTTACAAATTCGTCTTTGCAAAGTCTACAACCTCAATTGCGTTCCTTGCCGCGCTCAGCTCCATGAGCCCATCAAGATGAGCAATACCTTGGAGAGACTGGATCTTGTTGTCGTCGACCTTCAACGTCCGGAGGTGGACCAACTCGCTGAGGCCATCTAGACTGTCAATTTCGTTTCCTGAGATGTCAAGGTGCTGTAGATTCGATAGCTCGGCCCAGGACGTTAAGCCAGTAAGGCAATTATTTTGCGCAAACAGCCTCCGCATCGTGAACGGGATACCCTTCACTTGATTGATGTTGTTATTCGACACCTGCAGCTCTTCGAGTCGGTAACAGAACTCATCCAACCGATGTAGATTTGCGAGACCTTTATCGTGGAGGTTGACTTCACGGAGGTCCTCCCAGTACGGCTCGTTCGGCTCGGCATCTTGCAATGCTTTCACCAATTCTGCAGTACCGAGGGCGTACCGATCTTCAAGCGCTTTGGAGAATTTGTGACCATCGTGTTTGATCACGACCCTATCTGGCAACTCGCACTCGTCAATTTGATTCAAAGTGAATTCGGGCAGGTCGCTGAGCATGAACGTCACATCTGCCTTTGTTGGCGATGTTGCAGGCACAAGAGCATCTGCCTGGCCCATGACCGGCGCTGACACGCTCATCGAGAGTTGCATACGGTAGTTCTTCGGTGGCCGTTCATCCAGCGTTGGAAGATCACAATGCTCTTCGTAAGAAGGTCGCTGGACAACACGAGCATTGGGAAGGGTCTTTGCGTTCTTATTCTGATGCCAACGTGTCTGTTTGGTTGAAGGGTGCCGTAGATCGTCGACGGCGCTCCAGTGTTTGGATGTCTGCTTTTGCGGACTTCCGACTTGGTTGTCATGTTCGTTGTCATCGCCGAAATCCCGCTCAGCAATAGAGATCGTAATGTCGCGAACCCTGCTATTGCGTACAGCCGATCGGGCTGTCCCGCGCCCTTCAAAGTATTTAATTTCGTGCTCTACGTCCTCTGCATCGGACTCGGGAATCACATGGGTCATCGGAAGGTGTTGGATCTTTTGAGTACCGCCATTGCGCGTCTCTTGGTCACTCCATGAGGTGGCCCGTGTGTCGGTCTTGGGAAAGCTCCAAGCAAAATTGGAAACCTTGGAAGGAACCGAGCTGCTATCAGTGATGACGGTTCCTTGACCATCTCGGGTAACTGGGCGTGTGTTGTCCAAAGGTGCCGGTGGTGCTACTTCAGTATCTTCTAAAAGGGTCTCTGCCGTAGCTTGGGGGCGGGTCGGGGAGGGATTGTCCCTCAAACGCTCTGCAGTTTCGTCCACTGTCAAGTCGGGGATATTTCCGAAAGGGTCTTCTTCGCTCTCGTTAGTTCCACTATGGCCCTCTTCATGGCGTTGCTCCCTGGAAGGGCTTTTTTGTCGAATCCACATATTTTTTTCTGGATCAAAGCTCATGCCGGCCACCTCCTGTGGAATCAGATGTTGCACGGCTTCTGGTGCTAGAGTAGCTACATGGTCGGATCGTCGCGAAGCACTTGTGGCCACAGTCTGCCCCATAGAAGAAGCGGAAGATGGGTGCGTGCCGGCGGTCCTAGGTTGGGAGTTGGTCTGGTTGTCGTAGGCTGCAGCATCTAGACTGTGTCTGTTGGGATTGTCAATGATGCGAATGCCGTCCTCTTGAATGATGGCGCTATCATCGTCCTGGGCTGGTGGAGCTTTCATGCGTGAGAACCGCAATGAACGAAATGATGAGCCTAGAACCTCGTCCGACTCTTTGTCTTGATATTTGCGGAGATGGCTCATCATTTGAGGATCCAGCTCGTGTTTGTTGGGCTCCCTCCAAGCCGATGATCGGCCCTCTCGACTGGGAGGCCTATCAAATGTGAATGAGCTCGAAGGGCAATCGTTCTTCTCCGGAAGCACTGGCGACTCTGATTCAGTCTCCTCGAGACTGCCTAATCCACTCGTTGGTCGGCCTTTCGCTCGAATGTAATCCATGATCTTTACAGCTTCGTCCAAGAAGTCTTGGGTCGTGACCGAACGCTTTCGAGTTTCTTCTCGTGAAGCCTGTTGCCGTTTCATACTGAAAGCGGCGACTTCGTTCGCCACGATCGCTGCACGAGCTTCATCCGCCTGCGCATCCCAGTCTTCCGCAGGATCTATGTGCTCTCGAATCGTGTTCATCTTGGGAGAGGAATGTATAAAGGCATCCGTGGCTTCCAATATTTCAGCATTCAGTTCGTCTAGTCTCCTTTGACTGGGCGTGGGATTTCGAGGTCTCAGAATATGTCGCCGGGCTAGCACTTCAGGGTCCGCAACATTGTTGGATGGTTCGTTCCGGGCGTCTTTGCGTTTTCGGCCAATAAGTGACTGCATTGCTGCATGAGAATCTTTCACAGGCTGCAAGCTAGTTTCATCTATGAAATCGTCATCATCACCTGGAATTGTGCGCCGCCGTTTAGGTGTCGGATTCTTGAACGGAGAAGTGGGTCCTCGTTTGCCCTCGGCGTATCCAGTGGGCATCTCTGACTGTTCTCGCTCGGAGGTATTGGACACCTGCCGAACGATCTGTGGAATTGAACGGCTGGGAGCTCGGTAGGGATTCGATACGCGAGTCAGTCCTTGTCTCCTGGCCCTCGATGGTTCTCGTGAGATCGGAGAGGCATCGTAGTTGAATTTCAGAGGTGAGCGACTACCCGGCGGTGCCACGTCCATGGAAGGAGACTCATCTGGTGCACTGTGATCTTCTGAAACCTGCGAAGAGACCATAGAAAAGTCACCCGAGAACTGATATTCGTTCAACTGGCCTTTTCCAAAAGTATCCGCTCTCTGTGAGATTCGGCAGTTGTCTTCTATAATTGCACTTGGGCCTCCTTGTTGGATGCTAACTTCCTCAACAGACGTCAGTCGCGACGTCTTCTGAACTGTTCTCGTCACTTCTGTCTTGTCGACCTGTACACTAGCAGAAGCGGATTTTTCGGACCTGTAGTCTAGCTGACTCAGTCGCCTTTGCAAACGATTGCTTGTGAAGGTGTCATGAGCATCGAAAAGCTTCAAAGGACTGCCGGAGCTTTTGGTCCGTTCTGGACTCAGATGAGTAGATTGTGCTTTGCGCCGGGGCGTCTTTGGAGATACTGGCTTAGCTTCACCAACTGCGTCCTCTGGCTTCGTCTTTGGGCTAGATGTCGACATTGCCTCATTTCGAAGCGTGCTCTGAGGAACGGACCTCTTAGGGGACGGACTGAGTGGACGTCTTCGAAATGAACCATCCCTTGAATAGCCACCTCTTTTCATCTCTACAAAACGGCCCACATCCGCCAGATCCGGTGTTCCAGCTGGCAAGTCTTCTGGAAGGGAATCGTCTTGAAGTCTTGCAAATGAAGAATCCCCGCGACTTTGGTTACCAGAGTCACCCTCTGATGCAGATAGGTGCTCTTGTACAGAGGGTGAACCAACATGCCGTAAGCGATGGGCAAGCTCTGAACCCGTAAAGTTGGAGATGGGGTTCGGCCGAGCGTCAATCTTGAGATTCGTTGACAGATACACAGGGCTGAAGTTCTCGTTCTCGAATTCGATCTGACCGCTCACGGTGCGGGTGTCCCCTTGCTCGACACGGTGCACATTGAACGAGGGCTCAGAACCCTTCAAGACCGAAGAGCCTTCTGCAAACTGTTCGCTTCGACGGTGTATTGGCGCATCAGGCGCCGAGGTCCGAGCTGCATCAGTGTGCTGAACCACCGAACCTGCCTGCGAGAATTCCTCGTCGGCGGCGGCTGGCCACGGGGGCGGACTTGAAGGCATGGCGCTGAGTCCCTTGAGCATACCGCCTCTACGTTTCGGCTGCTTTTCCTCTGCATCAGGTCCATTGGGCTTCTGAAACATGTTTTCAAGTCCCATGGGACTGAAGAGGTCCTTCTGGTCGCCGTACCCTATCTCGCCCTTCAGCAGCCGGCGCCTCCACTCTGGTGTATCGTGGACAGATTTTGCTTTCGAGGGCGATTTAGCAGCCGGCTTCTGCGCCACTGTGCCATCGTACACGACCGAGCCGAGCGACGCAGCAGAGACGGAGAGGGAAGGAGCGCGTGACGATGCGACCATGGACGCGTCGGGAGAGGCAGTCGCGGGCACGTTGTTGTCGCTGAGGCTGCGTTCGACAAGCGCGCTCCTCCGTTTGGGCGGTCGAAGGTCGCTGGCGACATGGCGGAGCTGTATCTCAGAGAAGGACCCAGACGAGTGTCGCATGCGGGGAAGGCGGCTCTGCAGCTTGGGCGGCACGCTCTGCGAATTCTGCGTCGACGGTGTGTTGCTCGCGTCCGTCGCAGCGGGCGACGGGGTAGGCTGCGCGACCCATTCCTCGGAGAGGTCCTCGAGCCACGGCTGGCTCATGTTTGCGTGTGTTGCGTCGCTTTGCGGAGGGTGTGGGCTGGTGCGTGCGGTAAACAGACGTGGGACCGGGCGAGACGCGTCGAGATGGAAGCTAGGCGGGCGCAGAAAGCCTCATTTGCGTCCGGGGTGCCGCAATGGCAGTTGTGTAGCGATGACGCGTCCTGGGTGAACTGGGAGTATCAATACATGTATACAAGAACGTTGGGCCGTTGCAGGGTTGATGCTGAGTCAGCGTGGAGCGCCGCAACCCCTACCAGTGATCGATACACTTCCAGGTTGTTGCTAGCGCACCGTCTGCGCACCGTTGACGGGGCAACAGTGCCGCTTGCGCTTTGCGCTCACCACGCTCGGGGGCGGGGTGTCTCCGCCCGCGCTTGTTCACCATTCGACGTTCACTGCTGGCCCGCCGAATTTACGGGCCTTGTATTCTCCGACTATTATTCACCGACTGCGCAAGTACGACGGAAGCTGCGACTGCTGAGCGGTACCCGAGATGCACCCATATTTTGGCACATGTCACTACACCACGACCGCGGCCCCTCCGACGCAAACGCAGCGACTTAGTTGCCATCTTCTCCCCCACTTGGACTATCTTGCAGCCCGACACATCTCTTGACCCCGGTCCCTTCTCAGACGCCTTGCGCACGATGCCCAAGTTGCATGTCCACCTCAGACACGGCGTAAGCTTCGACCCCGTCTCCCTTCGACCCGAAGACGTTGTCGAGCCCGACATGGACGAATACCTCGATTCTGCGCAGAGGGCCCAGAAGCGGAGGAGGATAGAGAAAATTGCTACTCAATACATACGCCTGGGGAGAGTGCCGCTGATCTTGTCGGCGGGCCTACAAGGCCCTTTTGAGAACGGTTGGAAGAATCCTTGGGTGGCATCTTCCTCAAAGGGGAAGAACCGAAGTCTGCGAAAAGCTGGCGTCGAGGCGACGGAGCGCGACAGAGAGACACACGTGGATACCGAACACGCCAGGATCGGGGCGCATGATCCCCCCGCTGACGCTGGACGAAATTCGCCTATACCATCTCCGGAGAACTCGCGCGGAAATCATGTCGCACACGATAGTGTTATGTCGCCAGAGGATGACCATGAAGAGACGCAGGCTGGCGCAACGCAACAAGACCACTCGGGAGCTACAGAGTTCTTCAGCGTGGATGCCGAGCCACCCATACATGTCGAAACATCAGAGACTAAGAGTAATTCAACTTGGCTACGACGACCGCAGTCGAAACCGGCGGGGTTTAGGGGCTCCACACATGGCAACACCGACCCCTCACCTACCCGTATTCGAAAAGGACGTAGACAGGTGGATGAAAATGGGGCTCTCCAGCTTGCGTCACCGAAACTACCTCTGGGGGTGCTGCATTCAAATCCGGGGCAAGTTCTGGTACCAGATACCTCTTGGAGGTCGAGCGCCTCCGCTTCTATGGTCATCTCACCCGTGAAGCCGACCGAGATCATACAGCAAACCACGAAAACCAGTACCTCAGCCAAGAAAAAGCATGCTCGTCCACTAGAGCCAGGGGACTTTTCTTTAATCGCAAGCCACAATGTACCGCCCAACAAACAGAGAAGAAATGCTGTGGAGGTTCCCACGGAATTCGACGAGAGACAGACATCACAGAACCTAGCTAGCAGCGTTCGCCGCTCGTCAGGTTTCACGCCGATAAACGCTGCCGAACGGGCTCGAATATCCGTCAGAAGTAACCGTATACCGCATCCAGACCTCAGAGGCGACGAACGTCAGATGTGCGAGGGAGAGACTCGTGCGCGTGCTGTCGTCTCGCCAAATCTAAAGTCAAATCTAAAGTCAAATCGAAAGTCAAATCGAAAACTGACCGAAGCACCGGATCTCGCTGCTCAGGACGCAAATACTTCCGTAAAATCGGCTCGACGACCACCAAAAGAAGACATACACGCATCTAAAGAAAGCCGTGAGGAAGATCGGTCTTCTTCACGTCCAGGGCGCCAAAAGCAACGGAAGAGTCGGGGGTCGGTAAAAGATACCACGCCATTTGCACGCCACAACCGTGTTACTTCGCCAACCCTTGCCTCTTCGACTGGCCTCCAGTACAGAAAAATTGGAGAAACGAAACGAACCAAATCATCGTCCAAGTCGAACCCACGGCCCATTGCATTTAGCTCCCCAGCTATGCGTGAGCACCAACCAACAACGAAGGCAGCTGCACAGGAGCTTGATTCCGGTCAGAAAGCCAACGAGCATCAGCCCGTTCCCATGATAGAGCCAGCTCATCAGGATTTGAGCCGTGAGGAAGAAGTTAGACCAGGGCGTCCTGACGTGTATATGGTACCAGCAAGTTCACAAGAACAACAGCATAGCTACAAGTCTAGTCGAACCTCGGGATATTCGACTCAGGCTGCGATGATGCTTGCCCAGATGGAGTTCCAAGATGGTACTATGCCCTCAATGGCAGCAGAGCATTCAAACTCATGGGCACCACTCCAGAACGGCACACCGCAACAGGAACCGGCGATACCTAGCCCGGCATTCACACCTTTCCATGAGTTCAATGCGGCGCTCGAGGAAGAGGATCCGCCCGAGACTACCGTACTGCAAGACTTGCCAATAAGCACGCAAGACCTCTTCGCTGCAGCATCTCCATTCGCATCCAGCACCGTCAAAAAGGCGCCGAGGCCACTGCCCAGTAACCTGAGGTTTTCAGTGTTTGCCAGTGGAGGTCAAGACAGTCATAATGGTCAGCAAAACGGCGCCAAGAGCCCTACACCATCGGAGCGGATACCACTCAAGGATAAAAATGCCCGGGTGTCGTTTGTAAGCTCTGCATCGGAGAAGGGATCGCAGGACTCGACGCTCCGGCCACCGAAAGCCACAAAGGCAGTGGAGCTCCCTCAACTCGACTTGGGCACCTCCTTGGACAATCTTGGACCCAACGGGGATCTTGATTTCACAGACCGCTTCTTGCTCAATTACAACGATAGGACTTGACGAGGCGAGCGCACTGTAGTCTGGTGTGCGCCGTGGCCTTGGCCAAAGTCAGCACAGGATGCACACGTGGGCGTAGGCTATGGATGCTCTCGGCACAATGTCTATCTCTCCTTTGCGGACACATTGACGGAATCTGGATATCATTCGCGCCAAGTACGGGCGCCTTGCATCGCGTCGTGGAGCGTGGCCCTCGTCGTGCGGTGAGGAGGCCACGTTCTCGATTGATTGGACGATAAGGGCGAGGAGGGCCGGGTATTCTGCAGGTTGCTGCAGAGGGCAGATGCAGTCGGTTGATATCAGATAGGAGCCGCAGATGGGCAGAGGACGTCGTCACGTCGAGCAGCGGCAGAGATTGGGCAGGCGCTGGGGCTGGGGCTAGGGGAGCTTGGGATGGGGACGGAGCGGTGTTGAAGCATGCAGTGTGTGTCCGAGGCAGGGCCCCAAGGTTTAGCTTGAATCGTAGTCGAGGCTTGAATAATAATAAAGAAAGATGTGCGTCATGCGCGCAGCGGGTTCGAGACCAATAAACGGCGGTGCATGACCCCGTTGGGAGGACGAGGGGTGATGGTGATCAGGTGGCCGCGTCGTTTGCAAACTCTCTCCCGCGAGCCTCCATCACACGATGCACGGCGGGCGTGTCACGTACCGCCAACAAATCGGCTGTGCGATGACGGCTACCTAGGTATGCATGGTAGGTTCCGGGTCGGAGTACGTACCGCCGACGCGCGGGCGCGCCTTCTCAACAACGACGACGAAGCTTGGCAAGAGCGAGCACCTTGATCGGCCGCGCCTTCCCCGTGGTGAGCTGGGCGAGGGATTCCCATCGGTACATGCGTGGTTTGTAGATCGACACCTACACCAACGCAATCCTCCTTGCCTGCGCTGCTGCCCGGCCCGCCATCGACGGTGGTCCTGCGCTCGCTCTGTCCGACGGCCCGTTGCGCGACCTAGGCGTGCCTGGTGAAAGCGAGACGTCATCGGCGACGCTCGCTTCGTGTAATAATCTCTGCGCCACGGCTGCGGCCTGGCCTTGTCCACACACACTCGGAACGTGGGCCTCACACGCCGCTCAGTGGCCTCCAGCACCTTGAGGAAGCTTGCGTCTCTCTGCGTCCCCTGTCGGCAGCGCACCACGGAGCACTCTGCAGCCGCGCCACTGCCAGCCAGCGCCGCCCGGCTCTCCCACGTCCAGCCGGCACTCGTCCCGCCGTGCACCCAGTCCAGTGCAAGTGCAAGTGCAACCCGCCCGCGCCCAACGACCGATTCCCTGGCCCTCTGCTCCCTGCCACTCGCTCCGCCAATCTCAGCCAAACCGTCTCCCACGCACCCGCTTACGTGCCCGCTCAGCGGCCTGACCAATGTCGTCTCCATGTCACCGCACTCGCACGCCCCGAGAAGCATCTCACCCGCATCGGTGAGGTCAAATGCGCCGCAGACCCCCGGCCATGGAGACGCCCAACCCTCCTCGCCTACCCGCGCAGAGGTGACGCCCAAAAGCCTCTCGCAGACGGGCCGCTCCAAAACGGCGCCCCTGGCTCTAAACCACCTGTGGACGCCGTCGGTCGATCAACCCCAGCTGTCGGAGCGCGACAGCATCTTCGCAACCACGTACCTGCCCTCCGACAGCCCGGCAGCCTCTCCCCGCTCGCTCGCTCGCCCAGCACACCCAGACGACAATGCGTCTGACCAAGGACGCCCTGGAATGGCCGTCGCAGACCCGTCCCCGCGAAGACCGACAGCCGCTCCTACTGCCGACCAGCAACGCTCCCCACGGCCGCCCTCTACCGCTAAAGAATACCACAGTCTGCTGTCCGCACGCTTCAACTCGAGCAGGAAAGATAAAACAGACATGACGTCCGGCCGCGCTGGCGACAGCCCGCCCGACAGCCCGCCCCCGTTCATGAGTCCGGCTGATTCGCCCGTACATCGGCCAACGACTCCCCCGCGTGCTGTTCAACATGCCTCTTCGTTGGAGGATACGCTAGCCGAGCCTCACACTACCGTGGAAAGGCTCAAGAATCGGATGTGGCGTGTGGGCAATGCTGAGCCCTACCTTCCCCACGGGGGTTATACACAGACAAGGGAAGGTCATGTTGATAAGAAGATCGAGGCTACGTTAGCGAAGACGGAAGCGCCAGCAGCTGCGCGGAGTCGGAAAGCGAGTCACTATCTGCGCGTTTTCAAAGAAAAGGATGTTGCAGAAGAGAAAAAGCGCGGAGGCCGCGAAAAGGAACGCCGCGTGGCTGATAAGACTTTCCAAACTGTCCAGGAGGAGGACGTAACACGATCAACCCCGGGTGCATTATCTGAGCCTTCGTCTGCCGTTCAATCGCCCTATGGCGGCCCCGCTAATTCGTCCTTTGAGGCCGCAGACAATGTCGACCATGAGGACCAAGATCTTCAGCTGAGAGTTGATGGGGCAGGCCAAGTCCACGAATTGCCAGCAAGTCTGCTGGAAGAGATCAGGAGCGTTCACAATCTCACCCCTGGTGGCAACCGCGGCTCATCTTTATCACGAAGCCTCCCTGCATCTGCAGCCGAAAGGCTCCGTGCAAAGACACCCCATGCGCATGACGGTCCGGATTACTTTCAAACCCCACGAGCTGAAAGCCCAGATCACTCGCCCGGATCAGAGGAAGACGAGTCCGAGAGAGAGCAGATCTCCTCAGCACTTTACTTTCCTCATCGTCAGATCAAGTCACCTGAAGAGATACCGAAAGAAGAAGAGAGTCGGAAAGCAGAAGTCGATTCCATTCAAAGGCTAAGCGCTATCAGTGCAGGCAAAAAACCCAAGGGATGGGAAAAGGATGAGGCTGTGAAGACTCCCCAAGAGGTAGAAATCTCTCTACAATCACAAGATACAAATCAATGCCTGCATGGTGACATCCAAACGCCCTCTTCTCTTCGACAGGAGGACAGCGCATCGCTGGCTTCTATAACTGCTGACACGACCTCGGCTGAGTCTGAGTACGAGTCGCTAGCGGAGTCGTCACATTCGCTCAATGAATATGACTCTAGTGCAACTGATGATCTAGGCACCACACCCACTGCGACACCGCGCAAACATGATAAAAAGCCCGTTGCACCCGTTCAGCCGCCTGCGCCTCTGGGTGCGGTAGAACTAAAACCATACGATCACCAGGTCGGTGGCCATACCACAGTATATCGCTTCTCTAGACGAGCAGTCTGCAAGCAACTAAACAACCGAGAGAACGAATTTTACGAGACAGTCGAACGGCAGCATCCGGAGCTGCTGGAGTTCCTTCCAAGGTACGAAAATTTTACCTACCTATGAGCTGTTTGTAGCTGAGACCTCAGCCAAGATCTCGTCGCACATTGTGTGTACATTCTCTGTTGATCAACCGTGCTAATGTTATGCTGTCATTTTAGGTACATTGGTGTTCTCAACGTCACTTACCGCAAAGCACCCAAGCGTAGGAAACTTAAGGGGAAAGTCAAGGCGGACGCTGTTGCGCAATCTAATAACGACACCACATCCAACCAAGACTCGAAGCTTTCTAATCAAAACCACACCAACGAAAATGAAGACCAACCTCGGATCGTCAGTCATTCTCAACAGACCACGGCAGTGCCTCAAGTTGTGTTCGAGAACAACCGTCACATTATACCTGAAAATCTTTTCCGAATGCCAACAGGCTCTGCCACAGCAGACCCATGGACCGGCAACACTTCTCTTTCTTCCCAATACTATCGAAGAAATCATAGCGAGATCGCTTTCCCGACGAGGGAGAGCCACAACCGGCCTTCGCTACGGCAGCAAAGCAGTTGGGGCGTCACAACCATCAATAGGAAGCTTCAAGAAGAGGTTCTGCGCCAAGTCTTTGCTCCGCCTCCGATCCACCACCGTCGTCACCGTCACCACAATAGTATGACTCAGAGATCAAGCGCAGATGAGCACGACATGACGATTCCTGTACCGTCGATGCGCAGAAACAGCGCAGATATATCTCAGATAACCATGCACGAAGAATCTACACGTAAGCAGGTCCTGAAAGCTGAAGCTCAACGTGAAATGTCGAGATCGACGACCAGCGGGAGTCTACCACATGAGGCCGCTCATCTAGCACATGACAACCTTCCTCCACCCCCCACCTCTATTTCGCGGCGACGGCATTCTGGTGGGGGCCTGACACGTAGGCCTTGCGGCGTAGATACGAACCGGAGATCGGCCCTGGAATTTTATGAAGAGGACGGTTACGGCGGTGACGGGGAAGAGGAGGTGTTTGCTATGGACGAAGATGCGAGAATGCAACAGCGCACAGACTTTGACGTAGAACAGGTTCGCGATCTGAGCGCTCCATCGCTTCCGGAGAATGTTCCGGTAGCTACCATGCTTCCAGCTCCAGTGGTATCAAAAGGAAGAACGTCAAGCGCCAACGAGGAACCTTCCAATCCGCATGAAACCCAACAGCAGCCTGATGAGCGAGTTCAGCATTTCCTACTCCTTGAAGACCTTACGGCCGGAATGTCAAAGCCTTGTGTCCTGGACTTGAAGATGGGGACACGGCAGTATGGTGTGGAAGCCGATGAGAAGAAACAGCGTTCGCAGCGACGAAAGTGTCAGATGACCACTAGTCGGGAGCTTGGTGTTCGTGTCTGCGGCATGCAGATATGGAACATCAAAACCCAGAGCTATGTGTTCGAGGACAAATACTATGGCCGCGATCTGAAAGCGGGCAAAGAGTTTCAAGATGCTCTGAAGCACTTCTTCTGGGATGGAACCGGATACAAAGCGGCCTTGAAGCAGATACCCATCATTCTGGAGAAGATCAGTGCATTGGAAAGAATGATACGGCATCTGCCCGGATACCGCTTTTACGCCAGCAGTCTCCTTATGCTCTACGATCGTGGTGAAGGAGAACAGAAAGAGAAAGGCAATCCGCTCAAGTCAAATGGGCGATCTAATTCGAACATCGAAGATATCCCCACTGTTACCTCACCAAACGCACCTGCGACATCATCTTCTTCTACGTCGAAGAATACCTCGGAGATCAAGTTGAAGATCGTGGACTTTGCGAATTGTGTCACCGCCGAGGATTTGTTGCCAGATATAGTGTATCGTGCCCGCCTCATGATCCGGAAGGGGTGGATAGAGGTTACCTTCGTGGTCTCCGGTCGCTTCGGCTCTACTTCCAGCGCATATGGCGCGATGTCAATGAGAAGGACTGGGTCGAGAGAGGCGAAGGTGAAGGAATGGCGCGAGATAAACAATCATGAGCCGGGAATGGGTGTATCCGGGGCCGCATGGCTTGACCAACCAAGCAACAACGATACTGGATATGTCAGTTTCTAGCATGTCTTCGACGCCGCTATGAGGATCAATCACGTTCCCAAAAGAGTGGGTATTTGGATTTCAGTACGGCATGGAGTTGGCATGTTTACAGAATACCCTTGACTTCCTCCACTCCTTCCTTCTTTTTTGGATTTTCATTTTCATGGTTTCGGTGGTTTGGGGTCTGGGGTTTCGCGCAAGACCAATCATGTTTCGTACTGTTTTCACCATGATGCGAATCTGTCGTCTGGTGTCTAGGGCGGCTGGTGGTTTTTTTTTTTCCGAAATTGCAGCATTGGATTGGGCATGGGTATATGGCGTTGTCTTGGTCTGCACTTGTGGGGTGGGGGGGGGCCTTGTTTAGGGATATGGATTGCATGGTTGGTGGCAATTTGTATTTTTACGGCGGCGTATGTCGTATATAGCTTTGAACCCCATTCTGACATGCCATTCTCTCTATGTTCTCTGGCCTTGTGCTTGTGTGCTTGTGGTGAGTTTAGTGGGTTTGAAAGTCGAATGATTTCACGGTGTTGGGTGAGTGATGTGGGTGATGTGTATGGGTATGAATGAGCAAGGGGGCTTTTCTTAGATGATGGCTATTTAGCCGAGTAGAGTCATAGCTCCAAACTTCTCCCTTATCCCACCAAGCTCCCCGCTACCACTCTACCACCCCACCACTGCTCACAATGGCCGACGACGATGAAGATCTGTCGCATCTCCGCGCTTCAGACCCGGCAGACGCTGACGATGCCGAAGAAGAAACCCTCGACTACGGCGCCGCCTTCGCAAAGATAGCGTATGGCATCCTCACTGATCCTCCCATACTCACGCTAATGGCCTCACAGCAACAGCAACGATGGCACCCGCAGCCTCCCCAAGCGCGGCGAGAAAGACTTCGAATCCCACTCTACCAATCTCCAACTCTCCAAACTCGATGCTTCGCGCCTCGCTATGCACCGCGTCCTCTCCTGGCAGCGCACCCATACGCTCAAAAACCACATCCCCGCCATGTACGACCCCGCTTCCAATATGGCCTACGTGAACAAGCCCAAGACATCCATGTTCTTGACTATGGGCCGGAGTAGGGCCGGCAAGGAGTGGTTGTTGCCCGAAGAGGCGCTGTTTCTGATCGAGAGGGGCAGCGTGGATTGTCGGTGGCCGGTTAAGGAAGGCGACTTGGGTGAAGGTGAAGAGGAGGGGAATATGGAGGTCGGTGCGCCTATGAGTTTGCAGGGTGCATATGCGGCGTTTTCTGGGGTTTGAAAAGGGTGTGGGCGGGAAGTTGACCATGGAGATGTACACCGTTTATGCGGGGCTCAAGAGGTCAGGATTTGTTGTGTTCCGACACGGAAGCTGGGAAGACGATCGCGCAGCGCTGCAGCCGCTCACATCGAAAGCACAAGAGCAGGATGCAAAGAAAGATGGATATTGGAGACGTTTCTTCGCCGAGATATGGCGTCGCATAAGCCAGCCCTCGTATAAAGTCCCTGCACAGAACCTGGCGTACGGGCCGTTGCTCCGGCCAGGACTATACAGATCGTACGCCGACATATACCGCCTTCTCTCCCTCGTCCCAACACACGACCGCACCTCCCCGCCGACATTCACCCTCCCACCCTCTTCCACCAACCCTTTCCGCATTCACTTCGACGTCTGGAAGACGAGCGGTAGCCAGCGCTTTCGCAAAGCGCACCGTCCGCCGCCCGACTTCCGCATCTGCGTCATCAACGCGCGCGAAACTAATATTCCTACTGCCGCCCAGCTGAACGACCTGCTCGCCACGGTACCAGACGATGGGCCCAAGAAGGGCGCGCAGATTATGCAAAAGCTAAAACACGGGGAGAGAAAACGTGGTCCTTGCCGTCGTGGACAATGGGATCCCGAGTTATATAAGGGTGGCGGATGTAGACTTTGGACGGGAGAAGGTGTATGAGAGGACGGCGCGGGGGGTGGGAAGGGAGGACGGGGAGGGAGGGGAGGGAGGGGACGGGGCAGAGGGAGAGGGAGATGAATGAGAATACGTCGATGCGGATTCGAAGAAGAAGATTAACGAAGACAGAAGCTAGCTAGATGGCACAGCTTCTGCCACGACAGACTACCTTGCATCATTTCAGGGTTGTTAGGCTTCTGAGCTGCAAGTGCAGTCCTGGCATCGGAAGTAGCTTGAAGAAAGAGAAGCTATGCGCCATGGACGCGCATGAATCCTGTCTGGAAGAGAAGAGATTGTGGCTTGTCACGTCAAAGTGGGCGGTCGAGTTGGTGGCTAGACAGAGACAGAGCTTTGCGGAGGCTGGACTTTTATTATACCCCCTTTGTTAGCAGTAGCGAGGCTTTAATAAGCTCTCTGAAATAAGTAAAAGAATGTAGCTAGAATACTGAGCAGCATTATATGGAATGCGGAAAACGTCTACACGTATATTCTATTTGAGGCTCGGCTCCGCCGAACTTGCCTCGGCATCTTCGTCTATCGCCCATCGATCGAGCCTAGAATCTCCGACGGCCTTGGTAAACTCCGCATCACATCCAACCTTCCCCCGCTCTCCTCTCCAACACTTCGTTCATTCTCACTCGTCCTAACTACAGATCCCTCCCCGCCTCACGATACGATTCGCACACCAGGATATACTACCCATCCCAGCAACACGATTTCGAATCCCAACGACCACCATCACCATGCCCGCCGAACCCAAAGTCAAGCCGGCGCAAGCGCTCAGCCGCGAGCTCTCGGAGGGCATACCGGATGCCGGGACGTTTGAGGATATTCCTCGGGTGCGGGAGTGTGGCGGGGGATTTGAGTGGTGGGTGAGTTGGGTGGTTATTTCTTTTACTTGTGTTTCTATGTTGGTTGAGAGGAGGTGACAGGGAAATGGAAGTAGGAGTAAGAAGAGAAGCTAATATATATATATATATGTCTGTAGACGTGTCAAAGATAAAGTGGTGATTATAACGGGTATGTACATCCCTCCCTCTTCCAAGTCCCTCCCCCAAAGATAAAGTGGTGATTATAACGGGTATGTACATCCCTCCCTCTTCCAAGTCCCTCCCCCCCCCAAAACTGACCCCTCCTCCAGGCGCAAACTCCCCCATGGGCATCGGCCGCGCAACCGCCCACCAATTCGCCGCTCACTCCGCCCGTGCCATCTACCTCTGCGACCTCACCACCACGCACCTCGCCACGCACGCCCGCGAACTCCACACACCCTCTACCCAACCGTCGAAATCCACACGCAGCACCTCGACGCCTCGTCGGAGCCCGCCGTGCGCGACATCTGCGCCTCCGCACTCGCCACCTACGGCCGTCTAGACGTCTTCTTCGCCAACGCGGGGATCAGCAGCGGGAAATTGTTCTGGGACGAGGACACGGAGGGGTTCATGAAGATGGTGCGGACGAATACGCTGAGTGTGTTTTTGGCGGCCAAGTATGCGTCGCGCGCTATGTTGCAGACGTCCCCTTCCTCTGCAGGGGGGAAGAAATACCCACAGGGGAGTATCATAGCCACGGCGTCGGTGGCGGGGCTGCGGTCCAACGCCGGACCGACCGATTACGCGGCGAGCAAAGCGGCTGTTATTTCGCTCATGCAGACGTGTGTGCGTATCAGCTGGCGGGGACGGGGGTAAGGTGCAATGCCGTGTGTCCTGGGTTGATTGAGACGGGGATGGGAGGGGGAGTGAGAGGAAGATTGACGGCAGTTGAATCCGTTGGGGCGTGGCGGATGAGGGGCAAGGGTGGTGCTGTTTTTGGGGAGCGACGAGGCGAGAGGAAGATGTGAATGGGCTTGAGGCGTGGGATGGACGGTCGAGGGGGGGAGCGCTGGGAGGAGCCGTTTGTGCCGGGGAAGTTGGCATAGGTGGGCGAGAGAAGAGAGAAGGGGAAGCGATGAGGTGGCGAGGGTGGTGCTGTTTTTGGGGACGAGTTATGTGAATGGGGCAGGCGTGGGCGGTCGATGGGGGGTTGAGCGCTGGGTTGCCGTTTGTGCCGGGGAAGTTGGCATAGGTGGGCGAAGAGAAGAAGAGCGAAGAGAATAGAACGAAATCTTTGTGTCGAGTAGGCTACGATATGAAATGTCCCAACCGCTTGCATTGGCGTGGATTCCAAAAACTCAAAGTCACACGATAAACATACTCCCCTATTTTATCTTAACATCCTCCTCCCCTTCAACAACACCACCTCCTCCCTCTGCTCCCGACTACACGCCTCATCCAACCACTGCTCCCCCTCCCACCTCTCCCACTTGGACATCCTCACCTTCTCCCTCCACCCCTTCCTCGCAGGCGGATAATACTTGCCCAACTTCCACTTCCTCACCGCCTCGAAGATGGCTTCTTCGCGCTCGGCGTCCTCGCGCGCCCGTCTCCTTTCGGCGCGAAAGTCGGAACCCACCTGTTGAATCGTGGCTGCTACGTCGGGGGAGTCCCAGAGGGCGATTTGCCGCGCGGGGGAGGAGTCGTAATATCTAGGTTGATGCTGCGGAGGAGGAACAGGAACAGGAACAGACAACCCATCACCATCACCATTTTCCTTCTCCTGCTTCTCCTTTTCCTCCTTCAACGCCTCCATCTCCCCCTCCAATTCTTTCTCCCTCGCCAACAACCTCTCCACCTCGCCCAGCACAACCCCCTTCTCCCTCCTCACCGCATCTATCTACCCGCTCCGCACCCTCCTCCAGCATCCTCTCTAACCGCTCCACCTTCTTGCTAAGCCCGCGAACTGTAAACCCATCATCCCCGCCGCCGCCGCCGCCGCGATCCGCGCCTCATACCCCCTCATCACACCCACCAACTCACTCCGCACCTTCTCCCCCTCCTTCTGCATCTCCCTCTCACTCCGCTCCATGCGCGCCCGCAGCGCGAGCACCTCGTCTTCCCAGGCGCGCGCGGCGCGCTTCGCCGTCTTCGCCTGCGCGACGAGCGCGATGTTGGTGTCGCGGGTGGAGATGAGGAGGGAGCGCAGATGGTCGTTTTCGTGCCGGAGTTGCGGCCAGCCGGTGTAGAGTTTGGTGAGGGAGGCGGTTAGGGTGGCGTTTTGGTTGGCGAGGGCGAGCTGGAGCTTTTTTTGGGTGGTGAAGGTTTGGTGCCAGGTTGATTCTAGGGAGGCGGTGGAGGAGGAGGGTTGGGGAGGGGGAGGGGGGTGGCTGGGGGAGGGTTGGGGGGCTTGTTGGGGGTTGTTATCTGGGGGGGTGGTGGTGTCGTCGGTTTGGGTTTGAGCGTCCTCGTTGTTGTTGTTGTTGTTGTTGTTGTTGGCTTTTGGTACTTTTTCGAGGGCTGGGGGGGCTTGTTGTTCGCGTTCGTTCTGCGTCTGTCTAGCGGCTTGAAGCTCTACTCGAGCACTCTGCTCGGCTGCGTCCAAGTCGCTGATCTTTTTGGCTTGGGCATCGTTGCTTTGGAGCGCTTCTTGCAGCGCGGCCTCCTGGGCTTGTTCGACCTCCCTAGTCAACTCTAACTCTTCTTCCAGCGCAGTCTTCTCAGCGAGGACGTCTTTGTACTTTTGCTCAAAGTCTTGGAACGGGATGACGTCTGCTCGAACAGTCCGCAAGGCTGTTTCCAAATCGCTGATCCTGCGCGCTTGAACGCCGTGGGTTTGGAGAGCTTGTTGCAACGCGCCCTCTTGATCTCCTTCTATCTCCCCAGTCAACTTTAGTTCTTCTTCTAGGGCAGTCTTCTCAGCGATGACGTCGTTGTATTTTTGCAGCAAGTCTTGCAGCGGGACGATGTATCGGTTGAGCAGGGAGATGATTGCGTTTCGAAGCGTGTCGTCGAGCGGCTGTAGATTGTCTGCGTGGCTTTCCTTGCGCGCTGCTTTAGACGTGATATCCTCCGATGGGTGGATTTTGATATCCTCGCAAGTTCCATCGACGTCGTTGTACAAAGCCTCGATTTGGATACCAACAGGCTGCTGCGGTAAGCGCGCAATACCCGTGCTATGTTCCCTCGCCTCATGGTGTCCCACCGTCCCAGAACTCTCCCCCTTCCCACCCCGCCCACCCCCCAAGTCCTTCGCCAACCTCGACCAATCCCTATCCCTATCCCTCCTCACCGCCGCAACCCCCAAAGCATACTCAATACTATCCTTCATCTTTTGCGTATACGACGTAGTCGGCTTCGCATACCGCGCCGGATTACTCGACGCCTTCCTCGACAGCGTACCTGAACGATGGGGAAGGCCGCCGCGGGGACTAGATCGGGAGGAGTGCGGAGCATTGGAGGGAACGGTGTTGCCGGCTTTGGGGACTGCTTCGTGGCGGGGCGATGTGGCAGCCTGGCTGGAAGGGGTTGTCGTGGAAGGAGGTTGCGAGGGGGGAGTCGGGGTTGGGGAGTTTCGGGGTGGGTGGGGGTCTGTTGGGTGGAGGAGTGGTGGGATGGTCTTGGTCGAAAGAGGATGTAGTATTGGGGGTAGACGCTGTAGAGTATGTGGTATATGCGTGTCTTTGCTCGTCGGCGTGGTGATTCTTTGGGTTGCTATAGAGATCGTCTGGGTCATCGTCGATAGAGTCGGGTGTCTGAGGTACGCTTGCCGGTGCGGAAGTCGTGCCGTCGGTAACAGCGTCCATACCACTCTCATCACGCTCGATACTCTGTACCATAGTTGCCCCATCATCAGTATCCTTGGCGGTCTTCGTCGTGGTTTTAAAACTCCCCTTCGGTGGTGCGGCTGTAGATGAGAGAGGTGCCTTAAGACCCAGCGACCCTACTAGACGAAGCTGACCCTTTAGCTACTTTCGACGACGACAAATTAAGCGGCAATCCTTTGTACGAACGCAAACTCCCCACATTTGTTCTGCCAGTCGACATAGAAGTCGCTGGCTTCCGCTCAGACGTAACAGACGCGGGTAGACGACTCGCCGTCACCCTCTGGTTTTTATTGAAATCATTGCTTCTCCCACCAAGGTTCTCTGCGCTGGTGCTGGGACTATTGCTAAAAGCCTCATCCTCCTCTTTCTTGTTCTTTTCTGTGGCGACTTGGTTGGGATGTTTCAACAACAACATTACCGTCGTGATCGCCATCATCCTGAATCTGACTCTCGTCGTACGGCATTGACTCTGGCGACGACTCGGTAATTTCCGACAGAGGCCGTATATTGCGTTTGGGGGACATGTTGTTGCCTTTCTTCTGATCTTCCAACTGACTGAAAGAGATGGTGAAGCGGAGAAACGAAGTGCGCGTATACCGAAGCGCGCGCGAAACCGGCTATGCAAATATGAACAGTTTTCAGCCCATATGTTTCAAATTTGCAATGCAGAGATGTCCGGTGAAGGAAAAATGAAATGTGAATGTGAATGTGAGACCACTACTACAGTCTCCTACGAGACTGTTGTTGGCACCTCTGTTCATTGTCCACCACCACCACTAACACAGCAAACGCCCTTACAAAGAGCGTTACAAATCATCTTTATCACCCGCCCAAAACGCCACACTCGGAGCGCCACGGCCCCGATTCTTTATTCCATGTGTCACGAGCACGTACATCTGCTACGTCAGGGAACGATATATATATTCTCTCATGGTTTTACGTACTTGACGCGCTGCTTTTAATTCAAAGGGCTGATTGATTATGGGCTGCCATCATGATACAATGTCTGTAAGACATGCATTTGTGGCACATCGACTTTGACTGTGACGGGTCTCTCACCAGCTGGCGATGCTGCCTCTGACAGTGTACCAGGGTTAGTCGACGCATACAAGACGGTACAACCGATCACAAAGGCTACTTAGTCCCACAGATCGAAATTCTCGAAAGAAGAACCGGAAGGGCGAGTAGGTGAAAGTCATGCACTTTGCTCGCACATGTGAGAGCTACGTCTGGACTACTCACGGTAGCATGCGGATTTCCTCCACTCAAACATGAATAGCTGTCAGCCTGTGAAATATATTATTAATCAAGTCCGCCTCGTCCAGGAGTGTTCCCTGGAGTACGGAATCCTATGTGAAGTCATATTGGATGGCAACCAAGCGAACTAGACACAATACTCTTTGCCCGAACCGCTCGTATATATTATGTTGCGCCCGCTATTGTAGTAGTATTTGTGAAATGTAAGCTCGTCCTTTAGAATGGACTGTAACACACTGAATCTCCTTTCCAGATAAGGGTCGAGGCAGACGCATGTGGAATGCATTCGGGTTCTGAAAATGCTGAAAATGCACCCGGCCACATGCAAACATCTGTCCAGGCTGAGCTGAGCTGCGCGGATGTTCTGTGTTGAAGGGCACCGCAGAAGACCAGTATCGACGCAAACTCGATGGGCCAATCGCGTGCGTCCCACATACAAGACCCACACCGTCAGTGGAAACGTGCATCACTACACATTGCAACGCGGAGGTCAGGCCACTTTCCTCGCCTGCCATAGCATGTGCATTAGCGTTACCTCGCGGGGACGGCACGACCGAAGCCCCCCGAGAACGTTGAAGCTAAGAGCGGGTCATAGGTAGCGTACCAAGTCGGTCTCCGGTTGACCTGCCTTGAAATCTACATAGCTGAACTCTGCACGTTCCGATCGATCAACGGATTGGTAAGCTCGTGATGGACGAATACGTCAGTGAAACTTAGTAGGATGTTCATGCAGAGGCTCACAGAGCTGAGAATGGTAATGGGTGGTGAAAGTGGAGGTTTCAAGATATTGGGGAAGCGCAAATTTCGGCCAGACCACCCGCGGAGGCCCCGTAATGCAGTGAAAAAGAAGGGTTTCTAGCGTTGTTGTTAGAAGGGGATCTTGATCGACAGAGTTGTTGCTGTACCGGGAAATCGATATGGTAGTTCGAGTGGAGCTGTGTAGTGACAGTCGCAGTGGCTGATCGCATTTGTGCCTGGATGGGCCGTAGCATCCATGTGCAAAGACCCACCTCGCACGCTTCATATCCAGACGCCTGTCAGATGCTACCACATCGCTCAAATCAGATCCATAGATTTCGCCGTTGACACGTTCCTGTAGTACTCATTAATTCACATCGAACGTTTGGATATGGTTTGAGAGCTGTGGCGAATCTCTCCCCAATCAATCACTTCCAGGCCAAACTCCTGAGCTCTGATGATCAGTCGCAAGCTGCGCTCGCTTGCTAAACCTAGCCAGCCGCTATTAGGCTACCCTTGGTTACACAGCGTCGAGACAGTGTTTGGTTGTCATGCCTGTTGAAGCTTAGCGTGCATTCCTGATGTCGCGCCGGACAGGGAAATCAGATCGGCCGGAAGCAACATAAGTGCGGATGCATGCGACAATACGCATGCGCGTGCTGCCGCGGCATATCATATCGGCACTTGGAAACTTTGCAATGGTAGTCTATATCGTAGCGGCGATGGCCATCCTGTGTGGGTCCAATACGACGTATTAACCTGGTGTGAAATGATATCAGGCTGCAGCCAGGGGCAGCGTCTCCGTACTGTCGGGAGCGATCAGTGCATGAGATGCACGCAGCGCAATCGAAACAGCTTGTTGGGTATTCGCAGAGTGGAACCAGAACGCTGATCTTACAGTGACCCCAGGACTAGGTGGTAGTAACGAACTCGAAGCTGAATACCGCTTTGGCTTAAAAGTCGTCGGCTCGCGGTTCTGCCACGTTCAATTAGGATGCCGACCACATTGCAATACGGCAGTTCGCCGCAAAGGCGCTTGGGCGTCGAATGAGGGCATACCGTGTTCGGGGGCAAGCAAGACAGTGGACTGTGTTAGCGAAGCAAAGCCGCGAACGGCCGCGAATATAGTATTGGTGCGAGGAATGTAGTGTCTCGAATTCGTGAAACACCGCTCAGGGCCACGCCGAACGGCTTGGTCTGCCAAAGGGTCTGCATCTCGCTTGAAGCCGCATGACTGTTAGCGGTCGTCCTATCAAGATCGACAGAGGGCCGCATCTGCGAAGCTACCTGCGGCTGCCATGCTGCGAGGGCGTGACGAAGTGGAGACGGTGGCGTCCGCTGGTCATTGCTTCTGTTGAGCTGGGTGACAGTGGCCGTTTCCAACCATCCAGTCGACGCGACGTCTGATACAGCGGCCTCAGGCCTCAGGAACGATGAACAGCCCGCCAGACATTCGTCACTGGAACGCATCTGCTTACCAGAGAGTGGTTTCTTCCCAAAAGCGGCACCAGGTGCCAAATGTGGCAAAGCTCTAGAAGCCATCACGCATCCGGACCTCTTTGTCCGTTCCCAGTGAGAAGGTGCACTACACAGTACGTGAGCAGTCGACCCTCGAGCCTCAGCAGTCGCTACAAATACCCGTTGAGTACTCACCTCACTAGACAAAGAACTGCTGCCCGTCGATTTGCCTCCTCCCGATACCCCAAGTGGCTTTCCCTCGACAAAGAAACGAAACGACAGGACCACCAAATCTCAGACACACCACGTTATGTTTGAGTGTGTCTGACCGTGCCGCCCTACCATCCCAATTGATTGCCTGGGAGACAGAGACTGCGCCGACGAGAAGCAAGTGTTTGCGATAGGTTCGTTCCCATTGTTTTTGTGAACTGTTGGTTGATTGCGACAAAAGCAAACCCCGCGTGTGCAGCAGCGCTTCATGTTTGACACTGACTGACACATAGTCCCAGGAACGGATCTGAGTCAAGGAGATTGCACAGAAACCTCCCCGGAGCGCAAAGAAGTCGTTGTTCGCGTGACCGAAACATAGAGCAAGTTCTGTGGGCCTGTCTCTCCTTCAGAGGAGAACTTTGCCGCCACTGTGGGAACAAGTCGTTCGTTTCGACGCGATCATCCTCCGAGGACGACTGTCCTCAAGCGCTGTTCGTCTCACCGTACCAGAAACTGGCAATCAGGAAATATTGCTGCCTAGGGTCATCCCATTCCGGTCCAATCGAAAAAAGCGGTGCAGCCCGTGCGTAGAAACGGTCCTCGGTCGTCATGAAGACTGGGACTCTTGTTCACAATCATCCTCCCACCCCGCCTGGTAACCATCCCGATCTTCATACAGGTCTCCATCAAATAGCGCAATACAATGCGGACCGCAATTATCCATACGAAGGGTCACCCTCTCAAGGGACAGGATACAAGTCGCCTGGTCCCGTTATGCACGATGGGTTTCCGCGACACCCGTCGCACATCGTGGGGCATGCAGGTGCAGATTTTGGTGTAGGGGTTCACTATGTAAGAAGGTTTTGCACCTGGCCCTGTGTTGAGCTGACCAAAATGCAGGATGACTACGGGCAAGGCTCAGGCTACTATCATGAAAATCAGTATAGCGGACTACCTGTGAGTTTAATTCGTCTCGCGACTCACTAGAAGGATGCTGATGTTGGATAGGCTGACCTTGCGATGTTCTCTGGTTCGCCCCCCACACCACGGTCAGCGACTGAATACGACGACGCCGTACGCCGGACACGGAGCGGCCGAACGGTCGTACCATCCAGCTCACCAGTGAGCGAAGAGAAGCCGAGGCCCAAGGCTACTCCAAAATCCAAGAAGGCCAAAGTAAAGAGCGATAAGCCGAAGACGCCGAAGCTAACGGCGCCGTTGAGTATCTTAACCAAAGATATGGCTTCCATACCTGTCCGCAACATAGAGGAATGGGTGAACAGGTCTGCCGAAGTGAGAAAGAAGGAAGTCGCAAAACGAAACGGATACGTGACCAGGCCAATGAACTCGTTCATGCTGTACCGATCAGCCTACGCCGAGAGGACGAAGCAATGGTGTCTCCAGAACAATCATCAAATCGTATCTTCGGTGTCCGGCGAGAGTTGGCCTTTGGAGGCTCCGGAGGTCCGCGAGTTGTATAATGAATACGCAAAAATCGAGAGGATAAACCACCAGAATGCGCATCCTAATTACAAATTCTCTCCCAGTAAGGCGGCGGCACCACCACGCAAGAGGAAAGGTGAGATTTCCGACGAAGAACCAAGCGACCTTGACGATTCCGAGTGGGACCCAGGACATGGCCGATCGAGACATCGAACTGCAAAGAGAACAGAGCGGAACTTTGGGTACTCGCTAAATGGCATGGACGTTGAGCTCTTCGACCGGCAATTTGGGCCCAATGGTGGGAACATGAACAAGTCGACCTGGGACATGACCAACCAAGGGCGACCCATGCCCATGCCTATGGATCAAAACGACATGTATAGCTCATATTACCAGACGTCCATGCATCCACACATGGGCTTGGATCAAAACGTCCTAGACGATATGCGGATGCGACGGGCTGACACGCCGGTCTCGACTATGCAATTCTCACCAGACCATGCACTCTTGGGCCTGCCCGGGGGCAACGCAACCGACCTAATGCAGCAATTGCATTCCCATGCAGGCACTCCGTTGGGTGGTGAACCGCAGGTGGATCCCATGCTTCTAGCTTTCGATGGCGGTCATCATGATGTTGGCGTTGCAACCATACACCCAGAGTTCCGAAATGGACATATGGCCATGATCGACAGGGAGCTCGATCAACACAGCGTGGACAGCATAGTCGGAGCAGGGCCTGTGCATGAAGAATACCATAGCGAATCTTGGCAACCGGACCCGAATATGGGACCGATGGAACAAGAATCCGAGTTTGAAAAATGGATGGGCGACCACTGACCTAGTGGAGTGTCAACGTCGAGATTGGCAAGGCCAGTCTGCTAATCTATCGACGCACCTTGAGCCCGCTGCTTTCTGTCGTATTTGTTATTGCTACGTATGGCGTTTTGGAGGTAGAGGAAATACCCATTGTCCGTCAGCCGAGTGTCAGTTTGGTTATGTTTATCCGTACTTTGTTGTAATCAAAACGTTAGTGAGACACATAATAGACCAGGTGCAGAACAGTCTGATGCGCATCGTCTGCTTGTTGCCAGCAAGGTGCATGATGCTCTATAGATAGCCGTATACTAAGGTCCTCGAGACTCAGACGACGTGCAGCTAAGGCGGGCTTTCTCTCGGATACACGATATTGGCCAGGAAGGTATAGTAATGCACATGCCGTCATAGGTGCAGATTCGAAGACATAGTCATCAAGGGAGTGTCGATACGGAGCCTGGCCAAAAAGGTGTAGCTGTGGCAGTAACATGCACGTGAGGCATCGGTGAATGCATGTGAACATAATCGATCCGTATTGAAAGAAGAGTGCATGCCCATGAAGTGAAGAAGGCCAAGCAGTGAAAGCCGAAGAGCTGGTGTCGAGCGGCACGGGCCACGATCCAAATGAGCAGGTGGGGCTGACACGGACGGGTAGCACGCGCTTTCCCGTCGAGTACAAAACACTCGGCACATCAACATTCGACATACATACATACGACATGTATTGCGCATGGCTGCCGACTTGAAGCACGAAGCGTAGCCTCACAAGACGTGCAGTAATTAGACAACCGGAATGTATGGGGAAATTGGAAACAAGCTGGTATCCTACCGCGCACTCTACTCACACAGGTAGTCGTCCTACTGACATTCAATAGGTCCAGCACGCCAAACGGACGCAATCGCTAGCACATCTGCCGCCGTACCAAACCGAAATGGTGCGCGCTGTCACCCGCGAAGTGCGCGATCTAGACAAAGATGTTGCGACCATCCTCGAGCCTTTTGCGGGGTCCTTCAACCCCTCCACCGAGCCCGCTACCGCTTGTGCGCTGCTAGTCAATCACCTCTGCATGAGGAGGAACAAGCGCTGTCTGCTGGCCTATCACCGCGTGCGGACCGACAAGCTGGAGGAGATGTGCTGGGGCGGCATCGATGTGCTCGAGCGGCAGCAACAACAAGCCAACAAAGCTGGCGGGGAGGGTACGGCCATGGGCACCGACGGCTCCTCGAGCAGCCTGAGTCCGGAAGAGGAGGAGTATGTGCGGCAATACAGCGACCTACTGGCTGCATACAAAGGACAGTGGACCGATATTGACCTTACAGGCAGTCTGGAGCCGCCAAAAGACCTGTTCATTGACGTCCGCGTACTCAAAGACGCCGGCGAGATACAGACGGAATATGGGTACGTTCTTTTACCTTTTACATGGAGGAGTTTTAGGTTGACCGAGTCAGTGCCATTACCTTGACCAAAAACAGTCAATTCTATGTGCGCCAGGGTGATGTCGAGCGCCTGATCGCCCAAGGTTACCTCCAAAGGCTCAGTTGAACGTGCACTCGGAGAAGGAAATTATCAATGCCATTGGTGTAAGCGACATCACATGTGATTTTGGCGAGAGTAGTTCCGCGTTCAGCACCTTCCGTCCGTTGATGCTGGCGCATTCCTCCGCAATCCGGATCGACTGTTTAGGTGGCCATGCAGTCGGGCAGTGGTAGAAGGCTGCGGAAAACTTCGACTCGTCGATCCCCGGCAATGAGTATGGGAACGAAGGCGTGTTGCCGCTGTGGGGGTGGGGCTCGTGTGCAGGGCTCGTCACTTGGAGGCTTGGAGGGACAGATAGTTACACGAAGTGCGGAGAAGAAGACAGTATCAGTCGATGTGGAGACACTGCTTGACATCCGTATGGGCTCACGGCTGGATAATTGGAGGTTACGAGAAGGTACTCGGGGCGGGGGAGGTGCAAGTCAGCGCAGCTGTATGCTAGGAGGACGTCGCGCATATAGTCTCGCTTGATCTTCTCCCTTCAACTTGATAGCTTGTATCCATCTCGGCAGGATCAATGGAGGTTCGCGTGCCGGTCTCCAGAGCAGCAGATCTCTTTTCCTAGCGGCGCCGTCTTCGGTCGTGGCTGATTAGCCTGCACTTGGCTAATGCACTCAACATCAAGAGAGTGCAAGTCTAGAGTGGCGTGACCAAGGTTTTCTGCTCACATGCGTTGCTCGCTCTTGACGTTTGTGGTGCAATTGCTCGTCATGACAGCCCGCCATCGCAGCGCCTGTGGGTGTGTAGCAGCTGCCATTGGCGTTCCATGGCGGATATAGGGCTGACGAGGGAGAGCTTGGCGCGGTGACGTTTAGTGCTACCAGGGCATGCGACGGCAAACCTTCAGCAAAAATTTCGCGTCCATGGCCTCTGCATGCCGCAAGCCGGCCTGCCCCAATCGCGTCGCGCTCGTGCGGGACGTCTGCAGCTGTCAACAGGGCCCTCTAGACACCCATTGGCCGCATCTTGTCCATCCCCTTGGTCTCCGCGATTTGCATCCATAGTGTAGGCATACCTAGGTAGCGAGCTATCGTCGTGACCGTTGTCGGTCGCCTTCCGCAGTCTACCCCTCGTAGTTTGTGCACTTTCTTCTCACACTCACATCTGGTCTATCCACTAGACTTTCAATCCTGGTGTAGATTCCGGGCGGCACCATGCCCTCGCGTCTTCTGCGCTGGCGCAGAGATTCGGACTCGTCCCAGCAGCAGCTTCCCTTCACGAACGACTATGTCACAGATGCCGACCTCACCAGCGACAACCAATCCGTACAGTATGGCTCGAGCTCCATTCCTCGCTCACGGCGCATAAGAGCACCCTCCAGCGTGCCCAACACTCTCTGTAGCTCGTACAATCAGCGCAACCCCCCGGTCCGATCTTTTGCCCACCAAACGTCCCACTCCGTCACAGACAACCCGCAATACTCGTCGCATGGCGTGCGCGAACGCACACAAGAGCTTGCCTCCTATGCCCTCGATTCCGCGACATACCACAGCCCACGGCCAAGAGCAAGCAGTACGGCGACCGAGTCCACCTTTAGCCAGCCCACTACACCAATAAATATCGAAAGGAGGCCGTCGCTTGGTTCGACGGATGCGGACGTCATAGGAGAAGCGGCAGAGAGCATGCCCGCGTCGCCTGAGACCGTCATTGGCCCGACCTCCCGTTCGAATAGTCGCATGCCCAGCCTAAGCTCACCGACCTACAATGGCCGGAAAGACACAGAGGTGCATGGGAGGATATCAGGTCCGGCCCTCACACCGGTTATCGTGCAGGACACCGAGGAAACCCCGCTACTGCCCAAGCCCAGATTGTCACGGGCGGACTCGCAAGCAGGACCAAAGACTTCGGCCTCCCCGGCCGTGCACGCGAGCCCGAGCAGCCTCAAAGCGCGCTTCGTAGCATCTCTCTTGGCTGGTCGAGAACATATAGCACAAGCCGGACGCTCTGTCGCCAATCCGAAGACCTACACCAAAGATGCAGTGTATGCAGGGGCAACTGCCACTTTGCAGATGGGCTCAGCCGTGTTCCTTGGCCTACTGCTGAATATTCTAGACGCCTTATCCTACGGCTACATCTTGTTTCCGCTCGGAAGTCCCATTTTCAGTCAGACGGGGCCCGACGGCATTTCCATTTTCTTCGTCAGCTGTATTGTCTCGCAGCTATGCTATTCGCTGGGCCTATCTATCTTCCGAGGCGGTGTCGGTTCCGAGATGATTGAAGTGGTCCCCTTTTTCCACAGGATGGCTTTCTCAATCATTGCAAGGATGGAGGGAGCGAGTAGTGAATCAATCATCGCCACTACCATTGTGGCTTACTGTCTTAGCTCCATCATCACTGGTATGATTTTCCTCGTTTTAGGAGCTTTCAAGCTTGGCAACCTTGTCAGTTTCTTCCCACAGCACATCTTAATTGGCTGCATAGGGGGAGTGGGCTTCTTCTTGGTCATGACGGGCGTCGAGGTCTCGGCAAGACTGGAAGGCAACTTGAACTACGATCTGGACACTCTCTACAAGCTCTTCGCCAGCGATACCGTCTATCTCTGGACTCTTCCTCTTGTTCTTTCACTCGTCATCATGGGCCTTGAACGAAGATACAAAAGCCCCTTTATTCTCCCCGGATTCTTCATCGTCCTATTTGCCGTCTTCTACATCATCGCCAAGGCTATCCTTCGATTCGACTTGGAGGTACTCCGAAATACTGGATGGATATTCGAGGCGCCCGAGGCTGGTGTGCCGTTTTACAGATTCTACTCGTACTTCAGTAAGACTGATCTCTTACTACCAGGAGTTCCACGCTAACGGATGCGCAGAGTTCAGTCAGATCGATGGAGCAGCCCTTGCAAGTACAATCCCGACCATGTTTGCGCTGTCTTTCTTTGGTATCATCCATGTTCCGATCAACGTGCCAGCACTCGGGGCTGCGGTTAAAGAAGACGCTATCGACGTAAATCGCGAGTTAATCGCCCACGGCTTATCGAACACCATCTCTGGTTGCGTGGGCAGCATACAGAACTATTTGGTTTATGCAAACAGTATCATGTTCATCAACAACGGCGGTGACAGCCGCGTTGCTGGCGTGCTACTTGCGGTTGCGACCACGGCTGTTTGGATGGCGGGGCCAGCCATGATAGGCTTCATTCCAGTCTGCCTTGTTGGTGCCTTGATCTTCCTTCTGGGCATCCAACTCATGAAAGAGGCCGTGTGGGACACGCTTGGTAGGCTTCAGAAACTCGAGTACTTCACTGTACTGGCCATCGTCCTGATTATGGGAGTCTATGACTTTGTGATCGGTATATTTGCCGGTATAGTCTTGGCTTGTCTAAGCTATGTTGTCCAGTCTTCGCGTGTGCCTGCGATCAGAGCAACCTATTCCGGAGAAGTGACAGCGTCCACCGTTCGGCGTCCTCGCAGTGATGTCCGATACCTTAGCAAAGTTCGCAGCCAAATACGTGTAATCAAGCTCACCGGCTTTCTCTTCTTCGGTACCATTGTCTCTGTCGAACAGTACATGCGGTCCTTGATCGACGACAAGAGCTTTGCCGAACAACCGCTGAGTTTCCTTGTCGTTGACTTTTCTCATGTCACCGACGTCGACTTCTCAAGTGGCGAAGGTTTACAGCGCATCAACCGGCTGCTCAACCGAAAGAATGTAAAGATGATCATTTCGGGCATCTCGTTCACTAGCAGAGTCGGTCAAGCGCTCCAAAACGTAGGGCTACTGGATACTGAGACAGTAGATGAGGACTGTCCGCCGCCTCAGGTTTTTGAAGATCTGAACATGGCACTGGAGTGCTGTGAGAATGAGCTTCTGGAAATTTTCTACCAGCACTGCAGCTCTCCCCAACCCACGCGGCAGAGCACGCCACCAAATTCCATCAACGACGACGACACTTTTGAACCATCGCTTTCACCATCTCTTGGTGCCAACCCCCTCGTTCCAGAGTTCGCGTCTCCTCGCCGCGGCGCGCAGTATCTTGCCGCCGCTACCACCTTCCGCGAGCACGGCAGCTCGACAGTATCATCGAGCAACGCCGACCAAGAAGGCGCGTCGCTAATCCCACCCTCCAAATGGAAAAACTTCTCTCAGCCGACCAAAATCATTCTCCAGACGTTCGAAGACGTGTCCTCCAAAAACGTCGACTTTTGGCACGTTATCGCGCCCTACTTCGAACGGAGAGAGTACCCCCGAGGAACGGTGTTTGTATTCTCGCGGCGATGAGCCCGACGGCTTCTACGTGGTGGAAAGGGGCCGGCTGCGCGCAGACTATGAGTTTGAACAGGGGAATTTTAGCGAGAATATTATGCCGGGTACTACGTGTGGGGAGCTGCCGTTCTTCTCCGAGACGGATCGTACGGGGGTAAGTTTGTTTTTCAGCGATGATATACCTACCTACCTATCTATCTATCTACGTTAACCTCTGGAGTCGTTGCTGACGAACCGTAGACGGTGGCCGCAGAAGAAGATTCCGTTGCGTGGCTTCTCACGCGCGAGAAGTATAATCTGCTTGAGCGGAAGAACCGCGATGTTGCGGCTGAGTTGTTGAAGGTGGGGTTGAAACTTACCAAGGAGAGGATGGATGCTATTACTTCGTATGTTCTTTTTCTTTTTTCTTTTTTTGCCTGTAGAGAGTAAGTACATGACTGACTTTGTGCAAATAGATATGTTTTGGTTACTGCGTCGTAGGCGTGGCGGCGAGGTGAGTGGGGTGTGTTGTTGTTGTAAGTATGTGGTGTTAGGACAGTGTGATAACTGTCGGTGGTTTGTTTGAGTAGCGACAGTTGGCGTAGGATGGATGCATGTGCTGTGCTGTGCTGTGCTGTGAGAGCTATTAGCTAGTTGTATACCAATTCTTTTTTCTATTCTCCTTTTTTTTTGGATGGGGCGTGTGGGGTGGGTGGGTGCTTTCTGTGTCTGTGGTGTGAGGAAATGAGAGTTGGATGGGGAGGGGTAAGGGGGTTGTCCACGGTTCCATGGGTGGGTCTAGTGATAGGTAGTTCTCGTGACTTGCGAACTGCAGGTGCAGGTGCAGGTGTGCTGGAAGTGTAGGTGTAAGTTTGAGTATTGGAGCTTTTTTGTTGATTGGTTTGTCCAGTTGATTTCTCGCTCGCTCGATCCTAGCAGTTATCTCGTGCATGCTCACGGAGTCACTCACTTATATTAATACATCTATCATTGGGTCTTGACTTGACTACGGGCTGGTCAATGTTGTTTGGCTGGTATGGTTGGTTGTTTCTTGCTCTCTCTCTCTCCCCCTCCCTCCTCTCTCTTTGCCTTTTTTTCGTTTCCACGTTATGTGATAATACATGCTTGAATATTCTCGCCATCTCGAGCATAAAAGAAAATAATACATGTACACCCTAGTATGTCCTTCCCATCACATTCCATTCCTTTCCTTTCTTGGACACGAGGACATGGAAATTTCCGTCACACATCTATCCATCTAGAAATAAATTGTAAGTGGAAAGCCAAAGTGCAAAGACGTATGTTTTTCCCAAGCCATTCAACCGCACGGAAAATAATCAACACGTCATCACAAATCTACTTACTCCACATAACCAACTCAACTCAACTCAAGATACCAAAAACCCCAAATGAAATTAGATGTATTAGAAACCCAACCTAATCCTCTCCCTGCCTTGCCTTGCCTAGCATTAACTACTACTACTACTCTACACCTACACGCCCCCAAACCAAAATCCCCTCCATATCACCACTCATATAAGCTTGCGTTATCTACTTGACCTTTCAGCTCCTTCCTCCCCCTTCCTTTCCTTTCCCACCCCTCCGAGGTATGGATAGAGAGATGGTCAGATAAATAAATAATTCAACACCCCCATTCCCATCCGAAGCGCCGACCGGCCGACCGACCCGGTATGAGAGTCCAAGGTCAAATGAAAAGAGATGAAAAATGGGTGTGTGGGGGGGGGTGGGGGTATCTCTAAAATAGGTAGCTAGCGCCGGTATTAGAAAATGTGATGGTTGGTTGGTGGGAGGGGAGTGAACGATGCCAGATGTATTGTATGTGATTTGGGTTGTGTTTGTTATGTGTGCATGCATGCATGCATGCAGCTGAATTGAATGAGATTTCCGCATATTATGAGCCCGGTTGGAGTGGTGGTGGTATGGACGGGGTGGGAGATGGTGAACAAGGGGTGACCGTTGGCGTTTGCTGCTGAACAGGTATGGGAGGAGCATTGGAGCAAAGGATTATTCAAACACCATTGCAACGAGGACGTGATTGTTGTCGTAGTTCCAGAACGGATGCGATTCGAGCGGTTGGTTTTCGTCGAAGATCTTGCCGCCGTAGACGATGCGGACGGATGCAAACGGACTCAGCTGTGCGTATGGTCAACTCCGTGTTCACAAATCGCGCTTTCCTGCTATCAGGATAGTGAATAGAACGTACCCCCACTTTCGTCTTCAGTTTTGCGACCAAACTAGCAACATGTTCTCCGCGCCGTATATCCAGCTTGACGTCTTTCCCGGTAGAACTGAGCCTACATCTCACTTTGACCTCCTCTCCCAGCGCCTCACCTTCCGCCTCCTTGTCTTCGTCGTCAGCGATGCTCCCCATCTCATCGCCCTTGGTTTCTTCCTCTTCGACCAGGCCCTCGGGCTCAATCACGATCCACTCAGGCACCTTGTACCATTCCCCTCTGTTGTCGAATATGCCCCGCGCCACAGCATCCCATTCGGACACGTGCATTCTGTCGCGTCGAGCAGAGCCTGCGCGTCCCTCACATCGCCCGCTTGTAGACTCTGCACCCATGAGCCGCAGCGCGGTCCAGATCTCGCGCGAGCCAGTCGTCCGCGTGTCCCACCAGTCGTTTCGCTCCTTCTCTAGCCTCGTCCGCGTCCACTGCCCGCTCGTGCTGTCGCTGAGTGGCGCGACATGACTCCGGTGGCTCCCCACAGTGGGCGAGACGAGCGTCTTGGGTAGCTTTGAGCGGTGCGTCGGGTCGATGATGGCTTCAGCGGCAGGTTGGGACGATTCTCGGCGGTGGGGTGCGATGCTGAGCCTCGAGGAGAGGATATGGACGCCGAGTGGGGTGGAGAGGAGGCTGTGATGTTGCGCGAAGAGAGAAGAGACGTCGGCTTGGTTGGAGGACCCGGGCGGGTAGGGCGAGCCCTCGCTGTCGGAGCGGGACAGACAGCAACCCTAGATGCCATGTTAGCTCGAGTATGGCACAGAGCGCATCGTAGCAAGTCGTCGAGGCACTGCAAACAGCAAACAGCGCTGGGTCGTCATTTGCGAGACAAGCGCAGGCCCCATGCGACCGATCAGCAGTGCCAGCAGCAGCAACTCACCATGTTAGCCGCAATGCAGTGTAACTGTGCAGAAGCAGGCCAGCGAACGACGCTCTCTACTGTCAACATATACACATCAAGACGAGGGCATGTGCGCAGACGAGCGCAAGGAAGAGGGGCGAGCGACGCAAGAGGTAGAGGGTTGCGCGGCCACGACTGCGGGGGAGCTTGGAGCTCCGAGCTAGGAACTGGGTATACCTTCTAGCCTTCTCCCAGAGGCACGAGCCGTGGCACAAGTGGCACAAGTGGCACCACCTCAGGGAAAGACACGGCTTGTAGTAGTAGTCTTGTACCCCCCTCCTGCCGTCACACCACACTGCTGCAACCTGTTGATCCAGGCCTGCACTAGCATCCTCACGAACCACTCACCGTCAACGGGGCCAAAGGTACACCAAGTCCACCATGCACATCGCCACACCGAGGCCTCACAAGCAAACATGACTTCACCATGTCCATGGTCTTGCGACAAACACACGTCATGGAAGAAACGCATTCTATTAGAGATTATTAGGTGCATTGTGCCCTAGTGTGGCCGCTCGTACACACCTCATAAGGCTGCACGCAGGGTATCAGGGGTATTGCGCGATAAAAGGACCGGAGTAAACGACAGCCAGGAACCAAACAGACATTGGTATCAAAATGAGACGAAAACAAGTGCAGAGTGGTATCAATCTAGACAAAAACGGTGGGCATGTAGGCCGAATAGGCAAAATGACACCGCCCGACAAACATGTCAATGCCACACATCGCAGCCCACCATGAAAACGATCGAACAGGAGTTGGTCGAACGGAACAGGGGTATATAGGAGAGGAAAAGTGCAGGGGGGGGGGGAACAGTCCAGACTTACACCGAGGTGAAATCCAGAGGAATCTTGGGGTATTTTGGGGTAGTCGTGCGGTCAAACAAATGAGTTGCGGTGTCTTTGCTTTTCCGTCATTCCATCATGGCCGTCGTCGACATACGAGGCATCTTCCCACCACACTTTACGCAGTGGCAGAGACCTGTGGCGTGCTTTTCGTATCCTGCCCTACTGTGACAGCTTCCGGGACAACATCACCAATCGTGGCCGGCTCGGCGGCAGCGGGCGTCTCCGTCTGCTCCTCGGTGACAGGGGCGGCCTCGGTGGTCTTCTCCTCCTTGGGCTCAGCGGCCTCCTCAACCTTAGGGGCAGGAGTGACCTCCTTCTCCTTCTTGGGCTTGCCGGCCTTGCTGGCAGCACGGAAAATGCCACCGAAGATGGAACCACGCTTCTTAGCGGGGGTGGTGGTGGTAGACGCCTCAGCAGCGGCATCCTCCTTGGCCTCCTCTTTGGGAGCTTCAGCGGCAGGCTCTGCAGCCGCGGGAGCAGATACGGCCGGGGTCTCCTCTGCCTTGGGGTCTCCTCTGCCTTGGGAAGCTCAGGAGCCTTCTCCGTGGCAGGGGACTTGGCCTTGTCCTTCGATCCGCCGAGGAACTTGCCAAAAGAGAATTGCCTCTCCTTGTGGGGAGTAGTAGTGGTAGCAGGCTTGGCCTCCTCGACCTTGGCTGCCTCGGTAGTGCTGTCGGCGGCAGCTGTCTGAGCGGCAGCGGGGGGTCCTCGATCTGGGGCGCCTCAGCAGAGACCTCGGTCTCCTTTGCGGGGACAGAGGGGACGAGATCAGCCTCTTTCTTCTCGTGGGTCGGGCTCTTCAACTTCTCGACGAAGCTTCCGAACACACTGAACTACGCTTTGCCGGCTTGGGCTTCTCTTCGGCCTTTTTCTCCTCCGTCTTCTTCTCCTCGACCGGAGCATCCTCGGTCTTAGCTGACTCAGCAGCCGGAACTTCAGAGGCGACAGGGGCAGTCGCAGGAGCATCGGCAGAAGCTGGCAACTTGTCAGTCTCAAGCCCAAAACCAGGCAAGGATAAATACTCACACTCAGCAGCAGCCTCGGCGGGGGCAGCCGCCTCGTCCTTCTTGTCTTCCTTCTTCTCCTCCTTCTCTTCAAGCTTCTCCTCAGCCTTGTCCTTCTTTCCGAGAAGACCGCCGAAGAGGGAGCCACGCTTTCCGCGGGGAGACGGAACGGCTCTTGCTCTTGGCCGCCTTCTTCTTCTTCTTTTTCTCTTCGTCGGAAAGAGCTGGAAG
The DNA here is from genome assembly GCA_009805535.1 of Laburnicola sp. JP-R-44. Classification (NCBI taxonomy): domain Eukaryota; kingdom Fungi; phylum Ascomycota; class Dothideomycetes; order Pleosporales; family Didymosphaeriaceae; genus Laburnicola; species Laburnicola sp. JP-R-44. Next base: position 337,268 of record SELF01000037.1, on the reverse strand, counting down.
AGGAAGATCCAACGCGAGCCGGCCCAGCAGCAGTTTCGTCAGCGGGAGCAGCAGCCTCCCCCTCCGCGGACTTGGGCGCAACGTCGGTGCTCTTCTTCGGGGTAGAGGCAGCGGCTGCGGCTAATGTAGCGGGCTTGCCTGTGGGGCGTGTCAGTGCGTCTGCAGCGCGGGAACAAGCGAATGCAAGGAATCAAGGAATCATTTCGCGACGCGCCGCATCAAATTATTGTGCGAGGCGACGCGTCTTAGCGAAAACATAGGAACTTACCGAGAGACTCGAGCTGCTCCTTGTACGTCTCATTGGCAACAATGCTCTCCTTGGACGCCTTGGCCTCCTCCATGGCCTTCTCAACGGCTACGAACCAGCCATTGCGCTCAGCGGAAGTCTGGGCCTCGAAGGCGTGCTTATGGCCGTGGAGCTTGAAGTGGAAAGCAACGGCGCCATCCTTGGCGAGCTCCGTGGCATCGGCCTGTTCGTGTTAGCACCATTGTAGACAATGTCGTAATTCTGGGCGTACCAAGTTAAGAACACCAGCGGGTGTGGCCTTCTCATCGGGCGTGCTTGACGAAGTAGAGCAGACCCTTGCCGGTAACGCTCGACCAGGCGCGGCGGTTGGATGCGCAACTTCGGCTTTCTCTCCGCGCAGATAGTGGGTGAGGGTGGATGTCGGGACAGGAGCCTCCTCGCCGAACCAAAAGTACTTCTTGGAGAAGCGGAACGCGCTGTGCGTCTGTCAGCTCGCGTACTGAACGGTGATTGCGGCCAAACCTACTTCTTGAGACCAGGGGCCTTGTAGCCAAGAGCGCCGCTGTAGATGGGCTCGATGGGCTTCTCCTCCTTCTTCTCCTCGGCGGGAGCGGCGGTCTCAGGCTCCGTCTTGGGCGTCTCCTCTACAGGCGCAGCGGCGGTCTCGGTCGGCTTCTCCTCGCTCGCGACAGCGGCGGCTGGCGTCGGCTCCTCGACGGGCTTCTGCTCTACGGGGGCGGACATGGTTGCGAGATGCGGGTGCGGCAGTAGAAGTAGATGTGCGGGGTAGGAAGCGGACTGGCAGGAGGTGCAGGTGGGCGACGACGGGCGTGGGGATGGAGAGGATGGAGACAAGCTCGCGGGGTGAATTACAAAAGCGTACGGAAAGAAGAAGGGTCTGAGCCGGCAGGTGGCAGGTGCAGGGGAGAAAGCTCTTGGGTGGTCTGGCGAGCAGAGGGTGAGAGGCAGAGAGAGAATGGAGAAGAAGCACGCCACGGCCAAGGGCTGCGAGAGCTTTAAGGTGCGAGGGTGGTTGCTAGGGGCGTCGCAGCAGGGATGGCCAGTGGTGAACCGAAATTTGTCCCCAGCACGTCCTCCGGCAGCCGCCGCAGACCCACTCGCTGTGCTACGGGCGCCGTCGAATCAACGTGACTGCACTGCTTTATGCACCGTTCCGGTCCGATGAAACAGACGTGTGCATTCACGTTGGACGACGGCGGCAGCGCGACAGACGTGGAGGGCAGCCATAAGCCTGCCGCGGCGCCGTCTGCTACCTAGGAGTCCGTCGAGGACCTAGGTACGGCTGCGCAGACTACCTCGCCGCCGCTGGTCGTATGACCTCTCCGCACCGCTCTCGTTTGTCCAACCTCGTGTGCATGGAAAATCCACCGCTCTGGGCCACCAGCCCCCGGCACTTTTCTGATCACGTTGGTCCGGCCCCGCAGGCTCTGCACTGTGTATCTGCAAGAAGGGGCAGGATACCACTGTGCACCCCTAATGCATACACACTGCCATGACCAGCCCGCCTCAGGCGGCTAGTGGAAAGGTGCAGTGTCGCCTCTGCTTTCGTCCGCATGTCCCGCCCATCCCTGCGTCCTCGTCCCCACCCACGGCCAGCCTCTGCACAACTCCAGCCTCGACGGTGAAAGAGGCCAGGCGGCCCGAGCGCGCCGCTAGTCGGCGTTCGGCAAGCGCGCCACCCTTAGCCTAGCCTGGCGGCCAATCGCACGCCGCTGACATCGCCGATGCCCGTTTCGACGCACGAGACCCTTGGACGCCAAAACTGGCCGCCCTCATCACGACGCAGCCTTCAGTTTTGGTCTACTAGCCGACGCCCGTCGATTCCGCCTACACAGTTTCAAACTCTGCAGCGCGCCAGCTGGCCGACGTGCCCTGACCTCGCATCGCCCGTGCCTATACTTGGGACGCACTGGGGAGCCGCCCTGGAGACATGAGGGCTGCACGACGCTGCACAGTTACGAAGACGTCTCGATTCATCAAGCTTGCGTTGAGCATCGCAAGCCGCCTTTCCGCTTCGAGATGCCGGCGAAGCATGGACGCAGATGCTCACGAACCTTGGCCGATGCCCATCTAGCGTCCATAGACCTTGTTAGTCTTGCCACAGTCAGGCCTCACGTGAAAAGGGGTAACCCGGACCCAACCACACTGTACAGTGTAGACCTCAAAGGCAGCTGTTGGGCTTGACGGGCCAGCCTGCCACAAGTCTGATGACACAGCTGTGTCAAATCCACTCGCCGATTCCACGCCCAACCGAACCATCAAACACCGACGTCCTCCTCATCTGCACCGTCGCTGCGGCTCACCCGGCTCATCGATAACAACCGCTGGAGATCCCCCTAGAATCTCCAAATCAACCAATCTCCGTGCACTCCGCACACCGCCACAGGCCTGCAAGTAAATTCAAGACCTGTCGGCAGCACGGGTCGATACAATGGGGCCGCTTTGCATCCACCGTGCATCCTGTTTCATTCCCCTCATGCCATGATAGTCTGGCCAGCCTCCAAAAACAGCCACGTGCTAACTGCACAGTGCACACTCCGAAACCGTGTCGAGATTCTTCTCCGGCTGCTTGCAAGATTTTCAAAAGTGCATGCCGAGGTGAGAAAAAGGCAATGTTGTTCAAGATTCGCCATGCTCACGAGTCATGTTGTTCTGGGCTTTGCATCTCCATAATCTTACACCAACCACTTAAGGTTTCCGCTATACGCAGCCCTCCCAATAGTAGTCAGATGCAGGCTTTTCAATACGCTGGCCCCAAGTCATGAGGAGATGCGGGGCAGGCAGTCGTAGCAAATACGTAGCTGCAGCGGCAATGCTAACGTCGACCACTGGAACTCACCTAGGATTTCCAGCCGTTCGCTTCTCACCGTATCCATTATTCTGGCCTTTTCAAATCGTATCGTGTCCATCTAATCAATCGCAAATCAATCGCAAACAACATCGACATTACGCCTTTCGTCGCTTCGCAAACCCAAAGTAAACATTCCGCCAATCAATCAATCAACCTGATGAAACGAGCCATGTCCGCCGTCTCGTGCTACTGACATATGGCAGATCGAGGGAAGGCAGCGCAGTCGTCGAATTAAGCTCCCGCCTCGCGCGCGAGGAAGTCGCGATTGTTGTTTTTCCTTCCTCTTATGGCAGAGCATGACGTCGTCTATCGTTCCCACCCACTCAACCTTTATCAACCTGGGCCATAGTATTATGAGACCTTTCGAGGGGCTTTTAATGAGAACTATTTTCCCTCCTGTGATGTGTTGCCACTCGGTGGTGAAAAAGGTATGGCTAGCTAGACGTGCCTTCCTCGTAATTCGGCCACGAACGCAATTTAAAGGCGCGAACCGTCTACTGGCATGTGTCTCCCTCCCTCGTCGCCTTGATCTGCATTGTTCTTCGTGCACACCACTTCTTCTCTCGCTTAGTTTGCTCGTTCCTATGTGAAGATATATAGACTATTCCCTACGTAGCTGCGTAATAGATCTACTTTATCAACAAAGCACCCACCTTTCACTAACTGTAAAGCTATCTAATATTCCATGATGTAGCAATTAAAGAAGAAGATGGATGCGGAGATGATCCTTCTATGCTTCTACATGCATACAAATTCGCCACAGGTATCTTCCGCATACGATACAGCTACACTGCAGGACAAAAGCTTGCGTACAGTACAGTATAGTTTGTTCGAGAGAGTTTCGGGGTGTGTGGTGCCTGTTTATTCTACGGCTTCAAACGTGCGTATGGGTGGGATATAAACTTGGGATGGACGACGAACAGGAGAGGGGTTGTGTAATGGTATGCACTAATGATTTTAAAGTTGTTATCGGGTTGTCAAGTCTCTCGTTTTGGCATATTCGTTTTGCAGGGCTTGAATATGGTGGATGGTCTTCTTGGGTTTTGGTTAGGTTTCGTGTTGGTGTTGGTGTTTCCGAACGGGTAGATGTATTTTTCTTCTTCTTCTTCTTCTTTTTTATTGTCATGGTTCTGTTTCTAAGCCGATTTTTTTTCATTCAATGAGTAGTAAAGCTCTATATCTTTTGCTTTGATTATGGTAGTAGAAGGTAAACTTTCTGTCGTCCTACTACAGGTAGAAAGAAAGGGAAATGAAACTCATCCCGCACACGCTTTTCAAACAGAGTGTATAGTGACGAACCCTACTTCCTTGCAACTCACCCACTTTGCTTCCACTTTTCTAATGTCGGGCATTATCTTCCATCCTCCCTCTTGCACCGCACCGCCCTCTATTAGTAGCTCATGCAATCTATATTCCCATCTCCCTATAACAACATCCACCCCGAACAGACAAATCAATCCAGCCATCCATCACTGTCCTTGTAACATAGAGCATCATCATTATTAGAGAGGAGAGCTAACAATCTGGGGTTAGTTAATCAATCAGCCCGCAGCTTTTTATATAGTAATTAAGCATATAGAGATAGATATATAGTTCCTGCGCCACTTATACTGAAGATCTTCGTCGTGTGGAGAGATTCTAACCAAGTTCGAGTCCGCACCATACACAGAGAGGCGTAAAACAGGGGACACTAAAACCCAGTACCTAGCACACAGTGGTTTCATTGTTGTTATATAAAAGCACTTGCAATTTTACGCCTAAGACTTAGATACATAGCGTCCATTGTCTTATTTGAAGCATCTATCGATCTCTCGCTTTGAACATTCTTTTCCCTAACATCTAGTTGATATTTTTACATAATAAGTCATTTAAAAAGCAAGACGTACAAAGTCCACGAACTTTAGAGCAACTACTAGCACATTCTATTTCGTCTGTATTATATTACACTCGTCAAGTACTACCTTAGTACCACTAATGAGTAGTATTCCAGTCTACAATGCCCATGTCTTTCCAACCTTGGAAGGTTACATCTAATTCGGAAATCTTAACCCGCAGTCCTTGCTTTACGCAACTAAACCATGAACTTATTCAAGTACCTACGAAGAAAATATATATATACTGTACATGTTCTTTATGCACGCATTCATAAAGACAAGGATAAAATCGCGATACAAAGGTGTAGTCTAATAGATGGATTGGGCTTAGAAACTGATATGTCAAACGTTTGAGCTATGGAGATCTATCGGTGCGATTAGATATAGCATCACTAAAGTATGTGCTCATGTGGAACATTTAGAATAGCTCAGGTCTCGCCATGCATCTCGACATTAGTGTGGTCAATTGATTTCATAGCTCTCTACCATTACCACCACTGCTACCCCCACTGCAACAATACCTACACCACAACAATACCTACACCACCCCTTAAGCGCCTCCCCCCTTCCCGCTTCCCCCAAGCCCTCTCTCAATAACCTCCCTCCACACCCATCGGCTTAACCTGCGGAAACTCGGCATTCCGCGTCCCCACCGAACTGACATCCAAAACGCCCTTCACCGCCATGAGCCCAAATTCAGACACCATGGCTCTCATGCCAGGAAATTCGGCTTCGGTGGGTGCACCGGGGGGTTGCTGCTCGAAGAGCGTGGTTTCGGTTTCGCCTTTTTCGAGGGTAGAGATAGAGTAGAGTCGTAAGTTATTATGCTCCATTTGGTGCCTGCGTCGGGCTGTTAGCTAATTTGGTCGTTTATGATGACGGTGATGAATGAAGATAAACGAACAAGCCAAAAAAAAAAAAAAAAAAAAAAAAAGAAAAAAGAAAGAGAAAAACATACCAGTAACCCTCTCCGCCACCTCCACCACCTCCCCCCAACTCAATCTCCCCCCTACAAACGCACTAATCTCCGGCCACTCCCCTTCCTGTTCCAAAATCGCCCCAATATACCGTGCCAAATCCGTGGGTATGCAAAAACGTCACCTTCTGCGTGCCATCGCCCGGGATCGCAGCGCGCCGCGCGTCGAAATCAAGCACGTACTTGAACGGCTTCATGTACGTGTGCACGCGCGGGATGCCGTAGTGGTCGAGCGTCCAGCCGAAGATGATGCGTGTGAATTGGAGGTGGGAGGCGGGCGGAGGGCGGAGGCGGCGTCGAGCCAGAATTTGGCAGCTGGGTGAAAGGTGGCGACTCTGCAGGTAGTATTCGATATCAGTGACTTGTCCTCTTTAGACGGGAATGGCATGCATGAGAATAAGGGGGGTTGCGTTTTTGGGAGAGGGCTGGACGTACTCCGGCGTGTAGTGTATGCCGTATTCGCTCGGGATGAACTTCTTGACTACGCCGGATTGGATCGCGGCTTCTTCGATGAGGTTCAACTGCGACTGGCTGTTTTCTGGCGTGCTGAGTATGAGAGCAGAGATGACGACGTCGACTTTGTGCTCGATGAGGAGGGATTTTAGAGAGCGGCGGGGGGTCGTCGTAGTTTGCTGCTATGGTGGTTAGGGAGACGGATCCTACTTGGAGAGAAGACGCCTTTTTTATGTTAGTGCTTGTTTGGCTTATGGGAAGAGATGAGGAGATGAGGAGAAATGGTTGGTTAAGGTAGGTACGCACCTTGCGGCTTAGAACGAGCACTTTGTGTTTGCCTTGTTCGACGAGACCGTGGACGATGTTTCGGCCAATGCCGCCTGTACCGCCTGCTACTGCTACCGTGTATGAGGACATTGTCGATTATTTGGTTGATGGTTTGAGGGTTAAACTTGAGTGAGTTTCAACTTGAGTGATGTCGAAGTTGAGGGTCTTGCTTGCACTTCTTTATACCACCACTTGCGCCCATAAAAAGTAATCCCCGCCCATAATACGAGCATATTACGTTGGAACCCACCTTGATTACTCAAGCATACAATCGCCAAGTCTCTTGTCTCCCCAAGGCAACCAACCCATACTCGTAAACCTCCTTAAGCGGTAGGGCAACCACACCCAACTCATTGTAGCTGCGACGCCAATGCGTTAAACATATTTCTTTGTGGTATCGCCTAGCTATTAAATGTGATCCTGGTTCGACTTGGCGGTGCGATGATTAGATTCATTCATTCATTAATATCCGTTTATAGTCGACCTAACCTTTTACAAATTATAAGACTTTAAGTTAACAGCAAGCACAACTAAGGTTTAACAGCCAAAATACGTAATAAAAAAAGGGCGCGATTAGGATTAGCTATAGTAGGAAGCCAAAGTATGACGCGATAATTATAAAAGGCCAATCACAAAACAGCGAACCATAGGACAGTAACCTTATTCGACTACGGAACTCCGAAGGGCGGCGAAAATAGCCTATCGAAGGGCGGTAACCAGAGAATCGCTGTGGCGATGATTAGAATAACGTCAACCTTTCAGTAATCGAGAACGAGGCGTCGCGTAATCAGTACTTGGCAGCGTACTTTCTCGTACTTTCTAGTTACATGTACCATGTGACTGCTGCCCGTCCACGAGTGTGGTGTATGCAGAGTACCTGTTGTCGGCAAGTAGCAAGACAAGAAGAAGAAGAAGAAAATTCATTTAGCTGTTATTTCGCGTCGGCATATAGACGGATTGTGCCACAGTCGCATTTTCTCACCATCACTACATGCAGTCAACCCTATCAATTCGCAGCAAGAATAGCGTGTAGGTAATACGTAGAATACGTTGAAGGTAGCCAGGCGGTTAGTTAGTAAAGGTGCATGCTCAGAAGCAGTCCCCTTACTTGGTCACATAAAATCAGAGGTCCACGTTCGCTTCCAACACACCCGAGAGCTACGTCTCCGCGGGTGAGCCTGCACTGTAGTCCTCCTCGCATGTTCCTTCCGCTTCACGAGCTACTTCGAGTATTTCTGGACCTGTCTCCGCCCTTGCGCGACAACGTCATGTTCACATAAGGAGGAAAACCCCCGGGATGAGCAGCTGTCAACGTGACGGATTTGATGACGGGGTAGGGGGGGGACGAAGAACAAGGGGCTGGGGAAGTCGCGATCACGTTGAGCATTGCGCGAGGCTCTCTTCATATCAGGCCAAATAACAAAAGAAGTGGCCGCGCTATAAAAGTATAAAAGCAGCCGCAAATGGACTTTTGTAATTGAACATGGTAGTATGACAGCAATGTCTCCCCTAAGACGCCAGCTCATGCAATGCCCTGAAGACTTCCTAATCATCATTTCTCCGCTACGGATGTGCTCGTCGGTGGATGGCTTCCAGACCACGTCGTCGCGACGTGCACCTTATGTGCGTGACTTCTGACCCGAGACATTCTTCGTCTCCTCTTGCAGCTTCTTAATAGTCTCCTCGGACGCTTCCACTTCGCCTCGATCCGCCTTGACCTATGTAGTTGTCAGAATACAGCCTGTGTCTTCTATTCCCCTCAACTTCTGCTCTAGGTAATCAAGGTAGACTTACAATGCTCTCGCTGTCACTCGCAAGCCCCTCCTCCCAGTGTCCCTTGCCCTCCTCCCGCTTCTTCTGCTGTTCTTCCTTCTTCCGCTGCACCTCGCTCGCACGCCCCTCGTCATCTGCGCACCAATTAACAAACCATCCCAGTCGATGTTGCGAAAAGGAAGCAGGACTGAAGCAATTGTTGAAAAGAAGGTAGCATTTGAGTAGAGGTGGGATTAAAAGAACGGCAGAGCAAACATACGGAGATGCGACTCTTTGCCCGCAGCGCGCACTGTCGAGCTGTGGAAGCCTGCAGTCGCCCGCTGGGAAAGAGCGAACGGCGTACGGCGCGCGGCTAGAGTTCGGAATGCGGACATGGTGAATGTTCGGTTATTGCGTGTGAGTGTGGGTGCTTGGTGATCGAAGGACGGTTCGATAGTTTCGCAAGAGGGAGCTCTACCGAGTAGCTACGTGTATTCCCCGAGGTAAGTGACGAATATCGTAGACCGGCTGCTAATTCTTTCCGTCGAGATGGCTGAATGTAGTGCGCCGATTTTGTGATGAGTGGAAGATGGAGAAAGGAGCAATAGCTTGGGTGCAATGGCAATAATGGAATGGGCAAAGAAAACCGATGGGGAGCTCAGGACTGCCTGACAATGACGTCATGGAGAATCATTCCGGAATGGCGCCGATGGGAAACCGCTCAATGCTCACGGACGCGCATTGCGAATGGAATCCATCGAATTGGTGGGCTGACCCGAGCTTATAAGGTGGATAGTATGTACCGTCACACCCGCTGCCAGGCACGGCAGCAGAACCATGACCGGATGGACAATGGACGAGCATGGTGGCGTCCTCGCGGGCACATGAATAATACCGCTCTCAGCGATCCATCAAGCCACTAGTCTACCAAGGTACTGCTGCAGAAGATGCCTGTCGTAAACATCGTCGTCACTGCTACTCCGAAGGCTGTGCCCAACTGTGCCGCATCAAGACCACTCAGAATGTGCCTTACTCCAGCGACGGCTTGACAAGCCCCGTATCTCTCTCTACCTCTGCCACTGACTTTTGAGCCACCGAACAATCACAACAACTTTTAAAGCACCTATCCTAGCGACTTCCAGTGCCTTGCAACGACCATGCAACTTCTCGCCCTCCCCGTAGAACTGTTCGAGCTTATACTGCGCGATGCGATCCTCACGAGGGGCCTGAAGCGTGGCTTGCGCCTACGATTAGTGAACAGTGTGCATTCGTTCGTCTCCCTCACTAGTCATCGTGCTAATTCCAATAATAATAAGAGGCCTTCGCCAAGGCTGCCATGGATGCTCTGTATACTTTTAAACTTCTCGAGCAACTCCTGAAGCCCATTCCCGATGGCTATCGTCCAGATAATGGTCCGAGAGAAATACCGCTATCACTGCGTGGATCATATCTCGCGCATCGGGTACTTGACGAACCACTAAATGGCAATCCGATTCTTGTTCGTATCAGGCAGGCAGCTGTCGAGATACATAAATCAGACGACCCTGGAATGATCAAGCTACCTACATTTGATGCCTACGTCAAGCTGCTGTGCTCTTCCATGGACTCGTATTATACCCCAACCGACATCGAAGGCCGCTATAAGAAATGGACCTACTATACTAGATACTCTCCTACCGCGCGTTTCATAGAAGTGTTCCGCAAAGGAGATCCTGGAGATGTTGTGACGGATATCCCCTTCGAAAGCTACCTCTACGCTGCAGCGATACGTACGAATTGTGTTTCTCTCATCCAAGATTGCACCAACAGGGATCCTCGCTTGCTGGACACAACCAGCCGTTGCCGGCGGGGCACCAACCTGATACTGGGTGATTTCTTCATCCTAGCCGCACAATACGCCAGTACAACCGTGCTAGAATATTTCTTGACAGCTGGCACAAAAACAGTCAATTCTGATTTCCGGCATTTCGTCTTCGTGGAAGCGGCACAAGCAGGCAGGCTGGACATGGCCTCCTTTCTCTATCACTTCATGTTGGACAAGGTCCCATGGGATTTCCTCCCCTCAGACTATTATCAAAGGAGAGGGACCATGTGGCTCCGAGGCACTTCCGATCTCGACATGATCAAGTTTGCTGCGACATTATCTCCTGATCCTAATCCGCCTTTAAAAGAGTATGCTCTCGTCTACGCGCTGCAAGAAGCTGCGGCGGCTGGCCGCCTCGAAACAGTCATGTATCTCGTCCAACACAATGTTCCTGCGACTGGACTTATTGTATTCGAGTATAAGTATGGTTTCAACTATACTGATGAATACATGTGGAAAGGGTGGAGCCGCATCCACAAGTCGCGGAGCCATCCGGTTCGCATCGCTGCAGAGGAGGGCCACGCTCCCATAGTGAGCTTCCTCCTTCGACACGGGGCTTCTGCTGCAGTAGCCATGTGCAGCGCTGCAAAGCGTGGTCAATGTCATGTCGTTCAAACTCTTTTGAACACGTACCCCGCAAGCGAAGACGCCCTTTTGAAGTCAGTCATGGGAGGATACACAACCATAGCTCGAATGTTACTCGAGAAGGGCGCAGATGCAAATGGGGGCCTCGAGGAGAGAGTCGCATTAGCGGAGGGCTCGACTGTCAAGGAAAAAAGTCCGCTCGTATACGCGATTGAGGAGAATACGACACTCGTTAAGCTTCTAATCCGACATGGGGCCAGCTTTGGCTTATTGGGGACAGCGGAAGAATGTGCTAAGCAGGCTAAAGATAATGGACTGGAGTCTATGCTAGTCCTGTTGGAATATTTTGGTATTTGATAAGAGTAAATTATTGCAAATCTTTTGGTACACGGTAAAACGCTGCGAGGGAAAGAAAAAAGTTTACTTCAAAACCTATCTCCTCTTGAAAATAATAGAGAGCCTTTTTCTTCAATGCCTCTTTTCAGCCAGATTCGACAAAAAACGTCACTAGAATCAATGCCATATCATCTGGTTTTCCGGTGACTTGTGCAAGCGCGTAACGTCAGCTGGTTACGAAAGTAACGTAGAGACGTAAGAATCTCTCGCTCTCGCTCTCTCTCTCTCTCTCTCTTTCTCCGTATTTTAAGAAACGTTGACTACTTCTTTTCAACACGTGAACAACAAGGCGAGTTACAGACCTGCCCGCCCGCTATTCCTTTAAAGGCCTGCCCGTTTCATCTTGTGCCCTATCCATCAGCCCTCCACGAACGTACTCTACCCCTACAAACAGGAACGAAGGAAACACAGCCCAGCCCAACAATCTCCTTGTCCATGTTTGCTCTGTGCTCTGTGCTCGTGAACATGAACACGAACACTTATGCGTTATGATGTTACCACCTGCAAGCTACAGCCCCAGCCAGTGCCCCACGAAACCACATGAAACCGCTGCCCAGCGCCTCCGTTACAAATCGTGGGGCCGTCGTCGCACACCACCCCAACTCCGACGACGAACAGAACAGCGCATCAAACACAGTCAACAGCCGAGAACACCATCTCCCAGAGAAGAGAGAAAAAGACAAGCCTGAGCGAGTGGTAAAGAATAGTTGCGATTCCTAGATAAGCCACTGCCCCTGATGAAATCCATCAAAGCGTGTATACGGTAAACCAGGGCGAACCCCGCAAATGAGAAGAGCTAGAGTAGCCAAAAAGACATTTAACAAGGTTCCAACAATCGCTCGCTCCTCTCGACTCCTCATACAATGTGAAATAACGAAAGATCCAAAGCCACAACACGCGATTGACGTGAATCATCCCAGCCGTACAGTATCAAGAGACAGACTCCAAACATGTGGACATATGCACCAGACCCAATGAACAGATCGACACCGCCGCTACAAAAACCATCACCGCGCCGTGGTATACCAGCTTTCCGAACCCGCACATAAGAAATCTACCCTTTATGATGGTCCCGCAAGAGGCGACCGGGTGACAATAAGTTAGACAGCCAAACGCTACAGAACACCCATCTCTGTAACCAAAGATTTTCTTTGAAGAACGTCGAATGAACCCAAAATGCGACCAGTAACACCGTTATGTGCAATCCGCCGTGAATGCGTAGCGCTGAAGACACAATGCCAGAAGCGCTCTATCCGAAATGATGCTTTCGCTAGTGCGACGCCGTTGCCGAGCCGAATGGTATACCCAAGATGTCGAAGGAGATATCGTAGATTTGTACAAGGAGAATCGGTAGTATAGACGGGTGATCCTCCGGAGGATATCGGGAGAAGTGAATTAAATCCTGGAATGGCAGACTTGATCGAGCAAGAAGCTCGCATCAAGCATGCCGGGGTAGCCACCAGCCTAGCAACGAAAGCACACCGCAATGCCATCCGAATAGCACGTCTAGCCTCGTGCCAGCCGGGCGATTACCAGCGACGGAACTGCTGTTGCATCTGTCGGTTGGGGGAGACAGAGGGGGGTGGGCTAGCAACAGCTCGCGTGGATGGGTCGACGATGGGGATGGCATTGCGGGTGCGCTGGGCTAATGGCTGGTGAAGCTTTGTTTGAGAAGAATTTAAGGCCGAGTAGCCGCCCGGGGTGTAAGGATTAGGCGCAGAAGACAGAACAAACGAAGGAGTGGGTTGGAGCTGGTGCTGGAGCGGAGACTGCTCGGGCGAGCCACTCGACAGCGACGAGCGATCCGATCCTGAAGAGTGTATAGATTGGAGCTGTTGTCCGAGGGTCAGCACATCCTGAGGCGATGACGTGAAGTGGCGAAGATGGCCGGGCGGAAGCGTCATGGCACTTACATCGTCCTCGGTCAAGAGATGGAAGGGGCAGAAGAGCTCGTCGTCCTCGAGATCGAACGACCTGGCGGCTTCGAAGTCGCGGCGGAAGGCGAGCATGGTTGGCGGTTCCACAACGAACTCTTTGGGGGTCCGTACTTGGCGGAACTGCTTGTTGTGCTGCGCCGCCGAGATCCGGGGCGCCCTCCGCGATCGGCCCCCATGGTGGTTGTGGTTGTTGTGGGCATTGAGGTGTGATGGGTGGTGCTGCCCTCCGTAGCTGAACATGGTTGCGGCGTATTGGGCGGTTTGTTTGGGGGGTGAGGGTTGGGTGGGAGGAGTCGGTGAGGAGGGATGCAGAGCAAAACAAAGGAGTCGGCTAGTCGGCTTTCGGACGCAGTCGGGAGGCGGCAGCGGCGCTACGACAGGCGGCAGGATAGAGACGAGGGCGCAAGAGGATTACGAGCGAGAAGCATGTAGTGGTGTATAGCGAGGTCAAAGTACAGCGGAGCGGAGCGTGCGATGGCGAGGAACAGGGCGAAAGGCAGAAGGCGAGCGAAGAGCGAGCGGCCGGGTCGCTCCTGCTCTTTTGTGGATGGGGGGCAGGCGGCTGCCATTGGCGCAGGCGTTTGCCACCTGGGCTGGGATCCACAGGACGGGCTAGCCGGGAGCGGCATGATCAAGGGCGTCGCGCTGCGGGCATGAACACGGACTGCCCCGGGCGCTGCAATGCGAGGAAGGCCCCGTCAGGATGTCCGTGGTTCCTCAGCACCGTGCGGATGCGGATGGGCAGCGCATCAGCGTCAGCATCATGATGATGAGTCTGGCCAGGCCTGCACGGCGGCAGCGCGTCGCAGAGCAGCAGCCGCCGCCGCAGCAACAACAACAACGGTAGAGGAGGCGGTTGACGAGGAGGGCGGCCAGCCTCGTGTCTCCAAGGGGGCGAAGCATGCCAGACAGTGCTAGCCACTGGCCAGTTTATGCGGGCCGCGCGCTAGGCAGCTTGTAGCGGCACTGGACGCGCGCGGTGGTGGGCTGGCATCGTGACCAGTGACCACCACCGTCCTGACCGCCATCTCACTCCCCAGGCCGTAGCCGCATACCCACCCGCGCGCAGCGCACCCCGCCGACGCCGACAGCGCATTCGCATTCCCCCTTCCCCCCGTCGCCCCGTCGTCCCATTGTTGTGTGCGTGAGACTCGCCGGCAGACGGCTCTGGAATGCCGCGCTGCGCTGGCCGTCGCTCCGATGAGGTCACGCAGCCGCCGCGGCTCCAGCTTATCGCGGGGCGGGGCGAGCGCTGGCTCAGGCCCCGGCCCCGGCCCCCGGCATCGAGGGGTGCCCGCAGCGCCTAGAGCCTTCGAGACGCCCGCTGTGTCCCAACCTCCGTCTACCGTCTCCCCTCCGTCTCCATCGTGGCTGGCGACAAGACCCTTTGTGTTGCGACGTGCCGAAACATCCCGCAGGCGGGGCAGAACGCACCTCGAGCCACCGGGCCAATCACCCCCGCTCCGTGCGTGCGCCATAATTAGCAGCCCTGCACATCTGAAGCCCGCGTGCCGCTCGTGCGTGACAGTCCATCTTGCGCTCCGGCAACACAGCCATCGACCCATCGCTGCCGCAGGCCAAGCTCTGTCGCATTGACCTTGGCCCTCGCTTGCCGCTCTCGAGGTGGTGTGCACACTTAATCTATGTGAAGATAGCCGATTCGGTCTGTCTGTCAACTAACGAGCCTCCGATCCTCATGCCACAATGCCGTCAGCCGCGTCTAATTCAAAGGTGCTGGTCGTCAGCACTCAAATCGAAGACCGCACAGCCGTGGCGCAGTGCCAACCCAGTGTCGACGACAATCTCGAGCAAACAATCCACACCAAATAACCACGACCTTCACCTCTCCCGTCCAGCACATCGGACGGGTCGTGCCATACGGCGTCCTGCACTCCGACTCGTGTCTCAAATTGCCATGTCCGTCTGCTTAGAATCCGAAATACCACAACCCCGTCCAATGCCATCATCATAATGCTGCAGCCCCGTCCGATTGCCCAAATAGGTAGCGGTACGTACTGCCGAATCGTATCGCAGATACGGCCACAAGTCGACCTTACTTGTCCAATCCTCTTGCTTTTACAAATTTGGCAATCTGGTCTTTGCAAGTCTTCTCTGTGTACGTATCCCATATCTCATACAGCGATATGAGCTCCTGAGTGCACTCGACGACCGCTTCCATGTCGACGTTGCTTTCTGCCAGCCAGTCAACGAGCTTCTGGACCCGGTTTTGGCTTCCTGCTCCTGCTCCACTCCGAGCATTCCCCAGTGCCTGAAGCGCACTGGCAACGCCTGCAGCATGAATCTGGAGCCCGCTCTGCGTGGGTTTGAGGACAACGGCCAGAAACATCGCCGTGACGGCAATCACATGGGGAGCATGGATAAGAGGGAGGTCCGTCAGATAATGGTCGTTGATTATTGACCATGCCAGGGCATTTTCCTCTTGGGTGAGCTGGAACTGGGTTTGCAACTCAGCTAGGCTGCGATATGGATGGTGAATGATAAGTTGAGAGTTCATTTCCGAGATCAAGGTAAATTCGCACTCGCCAATTTTCGAGATGTCGTTGAAGGACGTGTCCACTAGGAGCCCAGTTAGTGAGGAAGCTTACACTGGCAAACGTACCATACCCCAACAATGGCGAGCCTCGGCCATCACCAGCCTGATGTGTTGCGGACACTCTTCCATTTTGCAAGCCAAATACAAAGCCGTGGCCATGACAAGCGCAGGATTAGTACGCCGGATCTCAGTCTTGACATAGAAACGCCGGATATAGACTTGAGCAGTGGCCAGGGCCTGCTGTCGGATAGCCAGGGGTCTTGCCATCTTTGACAGATCTTTGGCTTGATTAGTAAAGCTCCTAGACGGAAACATTTGGCTTACTCTGGTGAAAATAGATGCTCAGATGCCGTCTGTCTGGTAGAGGATACAGATTGACCAAGTTCCGTTCGGACTCCTCGAGCCTCTTGCGTTCCAGGGTTAGCTGTGGTTTTGTGAAAGTCCAGAACTTTTTCTGGGTAGATTCCCAGTAGCTAGATGCCATTTTGTGCTGATAGCCGCGATCGAGAAGAGTTACGATTATTTAAAGGGTAGTCGTGATAGATGTCGTGATGGTGTGCAGCGTGGATACCTAATTCCGACCGGCGAAACGGAGCGATAAATGACACGCAATCGAACCGGAACCCAGTAATACAACAGGACAGAGCGGACAAATGCAGATGCTGCTAAACAACGCAGACAAGTGTCTTCTGTGGCTGTTATAGGAAAGCGAAGTGGGAAGGTTGGCCGCCCGAGCTCCTCCCGAAGCGGGCACGGTTGCTAGCCGGATTGTGATCCGCAAGCTCGACATCATCGCAGGCGCCCCGCCCATCATTCAACAACCACGACCTATGCACCCGACCGTCCGCCGTTGCTCCTTGACCGGTTTGCCCTCGCCCGACCGAGCGACGTCCTCTATAGTGCCCCCAAGCCCATAGCCATGATCGACCACAGATAACGCGACGATGCACACCGAGACGGCGAACGCCCAGGATGCACGGGTGGACGCATTGTGGGAGACCCTCGACACGCGGAAGCAGGGCCAGCTGGATCTTGCAGCGCTGAAGAAGGGACTACGGGAGCTGGACCATCGTACGCTTGCGCATCGCCCGTGGCGTCCCCCGCTAACCGGTGGCAGCTCTGAAAAATGCGGACCAGCTCCTGGCCGAGGTGATGGAGGCCGTAGACACGGACGGCAACGGGCGCATTTCGTACAATGGTCAGCTACCGCAGCTGCCTCGCTATACGCTTTGCTGACCTTGCCGATCAAGAATTCCGCACATTCGTAAAGGAGACCGAAAGGGAGCTCTTTGAGCTGTTCAGGAGCATCGACTTCGACCGCGATGGCAGGATCACCAGGGACGAGCTCCAGGTTGCATTCGCGCGCGCAGGGCTGGCCGTTCCGAAGAGCAAGATGGACGTCTTCTTTTCCACGGTGGACGCGAATAGCGATGGGACTATAAGCTTCGAGGAATGGCGGTACGTTTCCACTGGTAGCGAGGCGCGTGCTTCCGCACCAACCAAGGAACAGCGAAACTAGGAGCCTCCATTCACTTTCACTGCTGACACTAACCAAGGGACTTCCTATTGTTCATCCCAGCCACCGCGCCGAATCTTCGAGAGGTCATGTCCTACTACCAGGCCACGCACCACATTAACGCTGAAGGCGACGTTTCCCTCAGTGATGATACCATCCACGGACTAGGTATACAATTTCTCAAATCTTTCTTTGGCTCCCTCTTTCTCATAGCAAGAACACCGCCCCTCTCTACTTCTATCGTCGACGATTCTTTTGCATCGTTCGCCATGGCTTCGCCCGCCGACGTTGCGCCTTCTACCATTTTGCAGACCCTCCCGCCACGCGAGGACCTTCATGTTTCTGTTGTCGAGGATCAAGAGGACCTGGCTCAAAGTGTAGCATCTGTACTGATTGGTTCTTTTCCTGATATAGAGTACTTCGTGGCGGGAGGTATTGCTGGGATTGGTAAGTGACCCCAGCACCGCTGCATTTGACGCATAGGCTCATCGTGCACTTACTATCAGTCTCTCGCACCTCGACGGCTCCTCTCGATCGCCTCAAAGTCTACCTCATCGCCCAAACCAATGTCACCAAGGAAGCCGTAGCGGCGGCCAAGTCCGGCCATGTCGTCCGAGCTGCTCTAAATGCGTGGCGCCCGCTTGCTGGAGCAACGAAAGAGCTATGGCATGCTGGCGGCATGCGCAGCCTGTACGCAGGTAAGTTGCAGTGGTCCTCGTTGCAGCTTGTCCAGCTCATCAACAATAGGAAACGGGTTGAACGTTATCAAGGTCATGCCCGAATCCGCCATCAAGTTCGGTTCTTACGAGGTATTTATGGTTGTCCCTCAACAACGGATAGCGATCTGACGTCCCCAGGCCGCGAAGCGTTTCTTCGCTTCCCTCGAAGGCCACAGCAACCCATCGAAGATTCACTCGTGGTCCAAATTCGTGTCAGGTGGCATGGCAGGTAAGCATTTCAACAGGCTATGACCCCCGGGGGCTTGTACTAATGTTATCAGGAATGATATCACAATTCGCCGTTTATCCTATTGATACACTCAAATTGTAGGTTTTTCCAGGCCTGTCCGACTGAGCAAGTTCTATACTGACCATCTGCCAGTCGTATGCAGTGCGAGACCGTCTCCGGTGGTCTTCACGGGAACCGCCTTATCATTGCCACCGCAAAGAAAATGTGGCGCCAGGGAGGTATTGGCGCATATTATCGCGGCTTGCCTATGGGCCTAGTTGGCATCTTCCCTTATGCCGCTCTAGATCTGGGAACTTTCGAATACCTCAAGCGCACGATTACAGCTCGCAACGCCCGGAAGCGTGGTTGCCACGAGGAAGAGGCTGCGCCTGGCGGATTTATGACTGCGGCTATTGGTGGCTTTTCAGGAGCTTTCGGAGCGAGCATGGTGTATCCGCTCAACCTTCTTCGGACCCGGTTACAGAGTCAAGGAACCGTTCTTCATCCTCGAACATACACTGGCATTATGGACGTCACGCGACAGACATTGCAAGGGGAAGGCGTGAGGGGCCTTTTCAAGGGTCTCACGCCGAACTTGCTGAAGGTTGTTCCCGCTGTGTCGATCACCTATGTTGTTTACGACAAATCGAAGGCTGCCCTCGGACTGCATTGATTGTCGCTTGGGCGTAATCGAAACTACGGTTTCGACCTCACCCCGACCCCATTATCTATGGACAGGAATATCCGCACACCTGAAGTGGCCGCCATATGACCTGAAGGCGCGGGAAACGTCTGGACATGAGGATATTCTTTCGACTCTGCCTACCTATCTCAGTCATACAGCTAGAAGTTCTCCCTAGACACCGCACTGGACCTCGATCAGCGCCTACCGACGTAGCCCCCACGCCGGGCCGAGCGCTACTGGCTACCCCTCCCTCTGAGCTTTTCCTTTTGCATCCTTAGAGATACCCGATTGGGCCATGCTCAAATCATTTGAGTGATTCTGGCCCACACATTTGCATTACACGCTGCATAGTTCAACTGGTGACCTGTTTCTTTTTACACGCACGTACGCACACGGCGTTTGCATCGTGTGCGCTCTTTTTGGGAGCCGTCTGGCGTTTTCTTATAGACCCCCCGCAAACCGACCATCATGTGGAGTTTTTTGAGATGATGCAAGGTTACGATTATATTGCTGAGAGTAGGATTAGATAGGTGGGCGAATTATGTGTGTATGTGTGTGTGTGTGTGAGAGAGAGAGAGAGAGAGAGAGATGGTATTTGAAAGTCCGAAATTCGAAACTGTGTAGTACACACATCTTGAGCATTTGAAGTCTTGCGTACAATGTGATCAAGGAAGTGTGATGTTCCTACAATAACACAATCCAATCCAGATGAAATCCTATAATGCGAGAAATGGTAGAGGCAGGCTACCTATGTAAATGCGCCGAGCCAAAAAAAAAACGCCGTCTAAGTATGCATACATGCTTCTCTCTCCTTCTCGACATGCCTCTCGTAGCAGAGGCCCCATATATATTCCATAACGACAATTCATACAGAGCACCGCCTTGCTTTCTCAAAAGTGGTGGTCCGCTGTAACTCGTCCTTCCCCGGGTTATTTCGTAATAATAATCAACAGCACCAAAATGACAATCAGAACAACAATAATGGTCAGACTCCAGTTCTCCTTTGCCTTCCTACTAAACCGGTCCAGACGGCCCCTTGCCCTCCGGAACTGCGCCTGGTGCCGATCAACACCCTCGTCCACCTCGTCGAGCAGCATGACCTGCCCTTCCAACTCGTCTCCTATCTGCATGCTCAGCTCGCGTTGGCGCCCGATGCTCAAGCCTAGTTGGTCCAGCTGCTCATCTTGCTCGTTGATTACTTGGCTATGGTATTCATGGATTTGCTGGTTGGAGAGGTTCGAGTGATTGGGGGCGTCGGCGTCGGAGGGGTTGTCACGGTAGGGGAAGAGCGCGGAGCGGTTGGGGTCTTCGGGGGAAATGGACCGGTTGCCGGACGAGGGGTCGTCTGTGAACCGTACGGATTTCGAGACGGTGCGGGGTTTCGTTGTGGCTCCGGCGAAGTCGGCGGTTAGGGAGCGGTCGTTGGGGTGGGTGAGGGTTGGCGAGGGGGCTGAGGTGGTGGGTGAGGGGGAGAATTGGGAGGTTAGGTCGGCGAGTTGGGCGCGGAGACGCGGGAGTTGTGATGTGATGGCTCTGCGTCGTAGGTCAGCACGACGATTGAGGACGGGGTGGTTGGGGGGAAGGCGTACTCGTCGGCGGTGTCTTGGACTTGCGATTCGAGCGACTCGATGCCGGAGCGCAGCTGCTCCAGTGAGCGGGCGATCGATCCGGAGCGCAGCTGCTCCAGTGAGCGGGATATCTGGCCATCTTGCGAGTTGGGCGAGAGGTTGAGCGAGATTGCGCGTTGGCGCTCGAGGAGAGAGAGTTTGATGTGGTCGGCGAGGAGGAACAGCTGCGGCGGGCTCGTGGTCGACATGGCGCGGTCGGGTCGGGGTGGAGGAGGGAGGCTTGGTTGGCTGCGGACGATGGGACGAGCCTGTGGAGACGGTGGCGTGGCAGTGGCGGTGGCGGTGGCGAAAGCGGGTTGCAGGCCCGTTGCAGCAGGAGCGACGCGGCACGGCAGGAGCAGGCAGGCAGCCTGAGGCAGGTACGACGAACGAGGTCACGGGAAGGTGCCACCGATAGGTTGCGTTTCCGTCACGTGAGGCGCAGGACCCGGACAAAAGCTCTGGCCGCCCTGGGGTAGCACCAGCCCAGAAGCAAACACTGAACATCATCATCTGGTGCACCGCTGCAGGCCGCACCTGCATATGTACTGTATCTGTATCATCATCATGTATGACGCCCCAGGCTTGGCGTGCCGTCCCGGAGCGGGCCCCGTCGAATGCGGTGGTCGGGAGGCAGGACCGCCCGACCACATGCCTTCGCCTTTCAAGTTCTGTGCATGCTTCGCGTTTGTCCCACGGCAGAAGGCATGCCTGGCGCTGCATTCCAGCGGAAGCGTCCACACACACCCCGCCCTTCACTGCCGCGTATATGACCAGCGCCCTCGCCGTACTGCTGCTGCTGCTGCTGGCCGACGCGAGGGCCACTCTCCCTCCCTCCACCCTCTCCACCCTCTCCACCCTCTCCACCCTCTCCACCCTCTCCACCCTCTCCACCCTCTCCGCCCTCTCCGCCCTCTCTCCGCCCTCTCCGCCCTCTCCGCCCTCTCCGCCCTCTCCGCCCTCTCCGCCCTCTCCGCCCTCTCCGCCGCCGCCGCCCTGTGCTCGCCGTGGACCGCCTCGGAACCATGTCGTCGCCCGAGCCCATCCCCCCGCCCAACGACCGCCGCAACTCGCGGGCCTCGTCCAGCGTCGAAGCCACCGACGGCCTGCTCCCCATTGGCGGCCCGCCCAGCAGCCCCTCGCCGCTGCAGATCCGAGCCTCCAACTCGCTGAACTGCAAGAACCGCCGCAGCACCATGGCCAAGCAGCCGCCCGACGTCCATCTCCTCGAGTACGTCGCCGAGCCCGACAGCAACCTCGTCTGCCTCATATGCCACTCGCCCTTCGACCACCCCGTCCAGCTGCTCTGCGACCACTTGTTCTGCCGCGACTGCCTCGACCATGCCTGGAAGGCCCATCAGGACGGCCATAAGACGTGCCCGACGTGCCGGACCAAGGTCAAGTCGGACAAGGACGTGCGGCCTGCGCCCAAGATTGTCAACACCATGCTTGACGAGCTGGTCGTCAAATGCCCCCACGCAAAGTCGGGCTGCAGCTGGGTCGAGCAGCGTGTCAATGTCCACGACCATGTCATGCTGTACTGCGAGTACACGCTCGTCGAATGCCCCTCGTACGATTGCCGCCTGCACATCTCGCAGAAGGACTTCCACAAGGGCTGCTTGCACTATACCGTGAGCTGCGAGGACTGTCACACTTCGTTGATGAAGAAGGATCTAGAGGTGTGTCTGGCTGTTTCAGCATGCTCGATCCGTGTATTAACATCTTGACTATAGGAGCACCAGAGGGCCACCTGCGCGAATCGGTCGACAAACTGTCCTCATTGCGCTGTCAAACTGCTTAGGCTCGATCTTAAGCCGCACATCAAAGACGTCTGCGGCAAGGTCATTAGGCCGTGTCAAGGTACAATCGTTGGCTGTACCTTCACCGCCGAGCGTGCAGAGACAGTCGTGCATGAGTTGACTTGTCCAATGGCCACCATGGCACCTCACTTCCGGGAACAGCAAGTCCGTATCGAGCGAAACGAGGCGCGCCTGGAACCGTTGACCCGAAAGGTCGGCATCCTGGAGGACGGGCTCTCGAACATAACCAATATGCTGTATCCGGCCAACGCGAACGACTCGTCCTTCCCAGTCACCAACCCGTTGGACCCCAACAACTCCGATTCATTCGCTCCTACACATCTCGTCCCTACCCCCGACTTCCGTCTGCCTTCTGCCGTGTTCCCACCCGTGTCTCAAAGCGATGCCTCAAACCCCGCCCAACCCCCTTTCGACTCGCAGGTCCACCACCTCCTCACCCTGCACGACTCTCTCCGAGAAGAAGTCACGCGTATTGCGCACACACTCACCGAGGTCGAGGGCCGCACCAACTTGATGGTCATGAACGAGAGCCAGCGTGTCAAAGACGAGATGCTGCATACGAACGCGGCCATCAACGGCATGCGCATGCAGCTGCATTGGCTAATGAGTTCGACGCTGCACCAGCGCAATTCAGCGGCAAGAGCAGCCGCCAGCACAAGCGCGAGTGGAAGTACGAGCAGTGCGACGCAGAGTGGTAGCACGGCGAGGCCGGGCCCTAGTGCGACGTTCCATGCCCCGTTGAGGAGGCTGAGCGATTCGACAAGGCAAGATACAAAGCTTTAGGGTGGAGATTTGCCATACGTATGTTCTACCGGGCTGTGGCTTTGAGAGCAATACACGTGAAGTACGGCTGGGTGGACGGACTTGCATGCCTCATGAAAAGTGTTTCTGGAGGCGTTACTTGGCGGGCATACAGGAAACCAGGAATGGAGACCTTTGAATTTACCTCGGGCGTTTTATGCTAGATGGAACAAGACAGGATGGGATGGGTGGCTATGGGAATACCCCTTTCTTCGGCGCGGTACATTGGATGGATCTCCGCGGGCTATACACATGCCCCGCGCAGGACATTGACGGTATTATGGAATTGCTTTATAACTACATGGCTGGCGAGCATTACGTAGTTGTGAATTGGTTACGAGGAATTCATAGCATGTCGTCTTGAAGTTGGGCCGGTGTAGGTGATGTTGCTCATACATTGGGACTAGGCGTGTTGATACGTACTAGGAGACATTTTACTGTTTGCTACGTATGAAATGGTGGTTTCGGGTAGAAGTACGGGGCTTGTGATGTTGAAAGCAGCCGTACGAAAAGATTTGGATGTGGCGCGGCATCCATGGATATACATGGTGATGCGTTGTACCGTGTACCGAAAGGTTTGCGATGCTTCTACTCTTGATACACAGTGATAGTAAGTAGAAGGGAAGTATCACGGTGGTATGGTATGTCCAGGTCGGGATGCTACATAATCACCGAGTAAGAGGAGATATTGTGCATCTGGTATCTGGTATCTGTATCTACCTAGCTATGGTGCACAACACGCCGTGGGCTAAGCGAGCAGCATTGCATAATTATAAATGAAAAAAACGACAAAGACAAAGCAGAAAGTATATACATCCAGGGTCCATTACAGGGTATATGACACCACACAATATATACATGAATCCCAATCAAACTCTTGCTTCAAGTCCGCCTTAATTCATAGGGCACTGGCGGCATCGTCTTCTTCTTATTCTTCTTCTTCTTGCTGGCCACCTTGCTGAACACAGATTCAGGTTCCTCGGCTTTAAAGAGCGAATGACCTAATGACATCCGATCCTCTTGCTGAGCGAGCCTTAGAACACGCTTCCACCTCTGTATGGCCGCCGCGTCTTCGGGTCGAGGCTCTTTAGAGAGTGGAGACTCAAAGGTTGCCTCGGACTCCTCCTCTGCCTCGAGCTTTCCCTCGGTGGGCCTTTCATCGCGCGCCTGCTTCTTTCGCGGCTCTTCGGAGAGCGGAGACCCAAAGGCTTCCTCGCACTCTTCCTCGGTGGGCCTTTTATCGCGCGCGCGCTCCCTCTCCGGGCCCTGACGGTACTCCCATTGGCTTAGGGTGGAAGGTGACCTGTTTGTAGCGGACGTCGTAGACGCAAGAAGCTTGCTTTTCCATCTGCCCCAAGGGCCGAGGCTCCAATGTGTCTACGTTAACAGTGGGTAGGGCAAGGATGGTCTCGGGTGTGGAAGAGTCGGACGCAAGGAAAAGAGCGGGTATGTGGCGTCGGAGAGAGTGCGGTTTTATGGCAAATAGCGCGGCCCGCAGGTCCTGGTGGATATCGCGATAAGCTGCTTCCTCTCCGTGCTTAGACCTGGACAAGACCTCCAGTTCTCTGTCGGATAGGACGCGCAGGACGATATTCTTGTCCGTTAAATTGCGTAGACGGACCCAGAAACGGCCATCAAAGAGATGCCATTCAGAGAGCTGGCCTCCGTTGGGCGGGAAATTGATCAAGGTTTGCGCCGCATCTCTTCTACTTAGCGGTTGCCGAGAGAACAGCCAGTCTCGGGGATGAGGTAGTTGGGTTGTGCGATCGAAGGGAGAACCCAAGTTCCACTTGCGCCACCAGATGCCGCAGACGCAGAAGTTGTCGTTGGCAGGATAAGAACCTAGAGTAGGCCAGATGTGCAGGACGGCGTTGGCGAGGTCTCCTGCTCGAGGTTTTTCAATGGGTGAGATGAGTTTGATTAGGCGCTCAAGAAAGCAGTAGGCAGTATTCCGCGCGTCTAGCTTAGCGGATTCTGAGGAATTGGTGGAGAGAGCGGAGAGGGCTTCGACCGGTGGGAGGCGTGCGAGGATGGATCCGGTCTGGACATCGAACCGAATGGGGCATTCGATGAAGAGACGCTCTGCTTTCATCTTGTGTTCTAGGACACGAGCCTTCATGCGTTGGGATACTGCTACTAAAGACTCTGTCGACAAAGCCTCGGGAAGCCTGTGGTTCTGGAGAATGTGCCGTATAGCGTTGCGCGTAGTCAGCGTCTGGTTCTGATTCGTCTTGTCTTGTCGACCCAGGGAGTGCTGTGTGCCTCGCAGGTCGCGATCAACCGGCTCTTCTCAAATCCAAGCAACGGCCTCAAGATTCGTATACCACCCTGCTCCACCACAAGGGGCATCTTGCGTTGCGCTCGCAGACGTCGGGATAGCTTCCGCGTCCGGTTGGCGGCCTTGTGTTCGATGTCGGGCCTGCCACCACTGTAGTAAACGCCATGAATACCATAGCACTCTGGGATCCACTCCCTGCTCTGCATACCCTGAAGGCCCGACCTCAGACGCATATTTATCAGCCGCGTCAAGATGGTTTCCGCCTGATCATCTGCATGATGCGCCAACATCAGCTCTCTGATTTGGTTATCCCTACACGCCCTGCCCAGGGCCTGGTATCGTAATCGGCGCGCTTCGGACTCGAAACCATTACAATTGGGAGGGGTCAACCCCCTCTGGCCAGGTAACGGGAATAACGGTGGCCTCCATACCGACTGCGCTCGATTAGACCAAAAGCTCTCAGGGACAGTCATCTCGCCATCTCACACTTCAGGCGCAACTGTCGCGCGCAAACCCACTCAGCCTCCTCGGTACTCTCCGGTCGCGCCTTATGATCAACGATAAACCCATGACAGCGTGGCCGTGCTTGGCCATTCCCAATCGAGGACGCCATGTCCTCAAAATTCGCACACAAGGTCGCAAGCGCCATAGAGTCGACCCCTCCGCTGACGGCAAGACCTGTTTCTTGTTAGTTTCCTTTGGATGTTATGGAAGCAACTAGCATACCTATAGTAGAGGGCATGGAAAGCTGCGTCCCCAGGCCCGGGATAACACCCGCCAGGGCCTCGTAGAACTCGTCATTGGCAATGGGATGGGGACGGCTTCTGCGGTCCCATGCCGTCTCGTCAGCACCCGTCCATGATACAATGCAGCAGAGGAACAAGTCCTCAGACGGAGGACATGGCTCTTCCACATAAACGACGGCGCGGCATTGGCCGCAACAAATACAAGAAAGGAGCGCGAAAAGGAGAGTATAGTGTGTGTGTGTGTACAGTGTACACCGACAGCTCTGAGGCTGGAGGCACGGACCAGGCCCGTTCTGGAATTTTCCAAAGCGTCATGAGAAAAGCAGAGCATGTCCCGTCTCCTCTCGAACGTCCTCCCCATCCCCAGAAACTCTCCAGCTCAATCTAATAGACAGCCCTTCCCATCCCCATCACCATCCCCATCTACATCCTCCAAAATGGCAAGTCCCCCGATCCTCTGCGCCATGCTCCCGCCCGCCTGCTCAACTAACACGCGGCCTGCAGTCTGCCATCAAGTCCATCCGCAGCATCGCGCCCCTCCTCGACCGCATCCTCGTGCAGCGCATCAAGCCCGAGGCCAAGACGGCAACCGGCATCTTCCTGCCCGACAGCGCTGTCAAGGAGCTCAACGAGGCCCAAGGTGCTGGCCGTCGGGCCGGGCGCGTTGGACAAGGAGGGAAAGAGGGTTATGCCGAGTGTGCAGCCGGGAGACAAGGTGTTGATTCCGCTGGTACGTGCTAGACAAGCTGAGCAATGCGAGCATGGCTGACCAAGCACAGTACGGCGGAAGCCCGCTCAAGGTGGGCGAGGAGGAGTACTCGCTGTTCCGCGACCATGAGTACGTCTGCTCCCCTTCTCCTGTCGATTTCTCTAACCCCACCGTAGGCTCCTGGCCAAGATCAACGAGTAGACACGCCGTCCTCGGCGCAAATACCGCTTTCTCCCGCCCGACCTCCTGTATCGTTACTGTACCACCACCGCCCTCCGCGACCGCCTAGCATACCTGCCGGCGTTCTGATGTATTGGACTGGCATTTTGGACATTGGATTTCCGACTACCTTCAGCGATGTGTTATATTCCGTGTGTGTAGTTACAATGGGGAAGATAGGTAGGGAGGTCTTAATACGAACCAACATCTCTGCTCGAAAGGACAGGCCTTGCAATCCGTGTCATGTCATTGCGAAAGAACATGTCATTGTGAAAGAACATGTCATTGTTACATAGGCAGTCTGGAAACCCAACATTCCGTCTAGCCCACCTATACCCGTTCATCCGCTGTATAGCTGCTCACGGCTTCCACTGCAGCCCTACCTGCTACTACCACGCGTTATTCCCGCCAGCACCCCACTGCCGTCCACCACCTTCGGGCTGGCCCTGATGATGACCCCCGTACCCACCCTGCTGCTGTGGATATCCGCCCGCACCAGTACCATAATTCTCGTATCCCTGCTGATACGCCGTTGGCACTGTATACGCCGGCTCCGCCCCATGTCCGCCCACGTACTGTCCCTGATGAGCCCAATTGCCTCCTCCAGCAGGCGGCGGCGCATTGTGTACTCGGGTGGCGGGTTATCGTATCCGCTATGGGTGCCCGTATAAGAGGACTGATAAGGCTGGAAAGTGCCCCAGTCGTAGTTGGGTTGCGGTGAGCGAGAGGGCTGGTATGGTGCGCCGGAGCCAGAGGGGTCGAAGTCGTCGGGGCCTGAGCGCTTGCCGCTAAGGCGATTGAGTGCGGGGATTGAGTTTGTTTGTCTCCTAGACCGCCGGGTAGATTGCTCGCTAGGCCTCCAAGAAGACCACCTACACCTCCGCCGCTGGACTGCGGTCGCTGGTGGCTGTGGCTGCCACCATGATGTTGACCCCCGCCATGACTGTGGCCCGTGAAGGAGCTCACGCCTGCGGCACCATGGCCCGACCCATGCGAGTGATCATTTTGTCCACTGTGGTTCTTGCCTGCCCGAACACTCTCCGAGCTCAAGAGATCGTTGAGGTTTTTGCCGTGGTAGCTATGCGCCCATTTCTCGACAACGGAGAACATGTTCCTATGTATCTCGCTGTTCTGGTTGCGGGCGGCGGGGTGATGGAACACTTGCATGCAGTCATTGAGGACTTGGTCGACAGGCACATCGGGGTGGTCCCAGGCATATACTACGCGTGGTGCGACGAACTGTAGGATTGCCACAGCAATCTGACCGGCAGGTGAATTGAGAACGTTAGAGAGAAGTGGTCTTTCGAGAGCATGCTGTGAGTTGGGTCGCTCGAGTAAGGGTTAGTCCAGACTTCAAACTGATGCTTTGCTGCGGAATCGACGACCGCTGAGGAGCCCAGCTTCAATTGCTCTGAAGCAGTCTTGATGATGGGCATAATGAATGGAGCCAGCAATGATAACACAAACAGTGTTACTCGCTCAGTGATGGTCTCGATCAGCTTCTCCAGACCAGGGATCTTCTCGACAATCTTGGAGATGCTCCTGACCACTTTGTCTCGGAACTCTAGGATGGGATAGATTCGAGGAATAATGGTCGCCGGGTCTGTGTTGGTGCCTGGAATATTGGGTCCCGGCGGTCCGCCAACAGACCCAGGTGGCGCATCAAAGCTCTGCTGTATACCTTGACCTTGGCCCGGACCACCAGCTCGAGAACTACTGTAGTCGTCGTAGCCTCCGCTTCGATATCCATGGCCTGCACCACGGGCATTTGCGGAAGCTTGTGCGTCAGACGCAGCCTGAAGAGATTGAGCTTCTTTAATCAATCCACTAGTCCCTGGTACCTTCCCAAGAACGTCAGTCAGAGCTGAGCAGGAGCTGCTACTGCCTTTCTTGTTGCTCGTCAAAGCATCGGCCAGCGTGGTGTCCATCTCGTCAATCTCAGACTGCGTTATATGGTCCGTTGCTTCTCCTAGCACTGAGTGGAAGAAGTCTACGCCTCCGAAGGTTCCCGTAACGAGCGGATATACATGCTTTCCACGGAGATTGATTTGGGTCTGGGCTCCCGTATGCGGAAACACATTCGAGTAGCCTAGTTCTCGTAAAGAAAGCTCGGTGTAATTAGTATGAGCACCAAAGTCTTCTAGACAATGAAGACCTTGGCCAAGACAACGAAGTGCTTCAGCAAGGTTTGCTTCAGATCCCCGCTCTCCGTTGGGTCCATGAGTGTACATACGGCCGAAATGGATGGCTCGAGCGAACGAGAACTTGACATAGCCGGCCGAAGTAGCCCAATTCCCACTCTCGTTGGCAATATAATTCTTCATTCCAGTCTCAGGATCAACCGCAAGTTCAGCATCCGTGACGGGTCCGCGCAGACGGGGATCGTGCTTCCTTGCATCCTCATTGTCGGCATAGTCCTTGGGGTTGTCGATATGTTCTTCTGGTCGGTACACACCGAGCCGTTCAGAAGTAACTTCAAACTCGGCAGTCGCATATCCAAAAGACATGAACGAAAGGATCCAGACAAGAATGCGTATAGTTTCGGCCTTGGCGACAATTAGATTCGGATACACGACACCACGGCATGTGAAAACTCACTTGGACTCTGCTCAAGGTAGCGACGTCTACAGCCTAGGATATCTTAGCATAGTCGATATACCTGCGAACGCATAGATTCGTACCTGCGAATAGTCTCGAAGCCAGTTGCCAAAGTACACGCGCTGGTCCCAAATCAGCTTCTAGAACATGGCATCATTCCAAACACGGCCTACCTTGATCATCATAGACTTCCATTTGTGCCCCTTTAGACACGCGACCGTGGCAAGCATGTCCTCGATATCCCCATGGCGCCAGTTCTTGCCTTCAAGCGCAGAGATGGAGGCAATGTTTCCTGCGCCAAAAGCGTGCGCTTTGGCTGGCAGGAGCACCAGTACAGCTATCGCAATCAGCAGCACGTATTTCGCTTGGAGTGCCATGATGAGCGGGTGTGGAGGTAGTATGATGGAGAGATGAGGAGCAAGAGAAGAGCCCTTGCTCGTCGAACGGCAGATATGGGTCAGCAGCTGTGGTGACAAGGAGGGTTAGCCGATGACGCCACTGCCCTTCCCAGTGTGACGCTGCAAGCTGCGAATCTTCACACCGATGCAGTAATTCACCGAACCAAAGTCAACCTTATGCTTCACCGGCTCAGTCACCAACGAAGATGATTGATGTTCGTATGCGCCCAACGCCTCGTGCGAGGTTTTGCAAACGATGACGGTCTGCGCCACACTGCCCGCATTGGAGGGGCAGCTGAGCTCGAGCCCGAGCCCAAGCCCAACCCCAAGCGCGAAGCTATTCACACAGAACCTTCATCGTCCGTCTAGGGCCAAGCTCAAGGTGCAAGCTGATATATTGACTAGTAAGGGATTTACACTATTGGTACCTGTGGGAGTGCAGGCCAGCAGACATCTTCAACGCCCACTACATGTTCGACTCGTCATCCAATCGAATATGCTCAGGCCACCTTATATGATTCGGGTTATCATAGCCCCAGTGCTCGTACCGTGTCCGTGCGCGTAATGCCCGGATTCGCGTAATGCCCGCGCAACACCAGAAGCGCTCTATCAGCGATCAGGCAATAGAACCACCCACAATCAATATTATCACGAGATTTTCTAGAGTAGCACTATATCAATGCTTGCGATCAATTTACACTATCTATATCTATTAGGAAGCTTAATATTGCGGCTGTGGCATGTAGATCTAGTTAGGGCAGCAGATGCGCCCTCTAAGGCCTCCCTATTATCTTAAGCATTAACAACACGTTTCTGACGCTTTCTACTCTGTAGAGCTGGCTGAGAGGCCTTTATCTTACCCTTTTAGGATAGTTGTAGAGCTTTTTCAGCGTCGCGGGCAGACTTCTAGGCAGCGCGCTAAGCTGCCTTTTCAGCCCTCTCTTTCTCCTTTGCCTCCCTAGCTACCTCTCGCGCAACACGCTTCTCCTGCTAGATTTTCTCCTTATATAGCTTAGCTGCCTTCTTCAGCTCTGCTGTCTCTGCTTTTTAAAGCTGCTGCTGCTTATCCTCCTGCTCCTTGATTAATTAACGAACACGTGCCTCCCTTACTTTCCTTAGTAACCATAAGATAGCCCTACTATGATAATCCTGGCGCTGTTAAAGGTCTAGAGCTTTGCTCTTCTTCTCACGCTTCTTCTTAATAGATAGTGCCTGCCTAAGCCTATCGTTGTCATGCTTAAGCAGCTTATTTTCAACAGATAGGTGGTGGAGTGATTGACGAAGCTTTTGTGTATCCTTGCTACTTTGATCACTCACTGCAGAGCGTACAAGCCTATCCATCTTTCTCCAATCATGATCACTAAGCCCTGATGAGGAGCTATTGCCTGATTCTTGATCCTGGGTGAACCAATTAAGGATAGGATCAGGATTAGGTGGCGATATACCTGTGGCTCTAAAAGAGCTCAGGATAGTTGATTCCTTAAAGGAGACCTTCCACGCGTTCCAGAATAGGGGGAAGAAGTCGCCTTTGGTGATAGAAACCAGGCCCTAGCTTCTATGGAGATATCTTGATAGCTCTGCTAAGTAGGCTGTTAATAGAGGTTTAAACATCGCAAC
The DNA here is from genome assembly GCA_009805535.1 of Laburnicola sp. JP-R-44. Classification (NCBI taxonomy): domain Eukaryota; kingdom Fungi; phylum Ascomycota; class Dothideomycetes; order Pleosporales; family Didymosphaeriaceae; genus Laburnicola; species Laburnicola sp. JP-R-44. The sequence goes on along the minus strand of SELF01000037.1, from coordinate 305,489 downwards.
GTTAAGAGGCTGAAGCGTATAAGTTAAATAAGGAGGCAGGATAGCAAGGAGGATCCTATGCTAATTACAGTAGTTGATAAAGTCTATAGTAATGTGGGATCTATAGCTATCTACAATTAAGAGTTAATATAATTGGCGGGTCTTCTCTTTTATGCAGTGATTAAATACCTGTTTAAGCTAGGCAAGCCTAATATTGTTGTTCGTCTAGCCAGAGGGTGATGAGGTGATAAAGACTTCTTGTTCTCCTGCCTTAATATCCTCTCTACCTAGCTTGATTAGATGCCCTTGTTTGCAGTCTTATAGATAAGGCTTAGCGGCAGAGCTGATCTATTAGCGCAGATACATGCTAGGAGCGTAATCTATGCGCGATTGCTATCCTGGAGCGATGCCCTAACCTTCTTCTTCTCCCATATTCGTCTGCTGAATATCTGTTTTGATCTACCCACGATACCGATCAGGAAGCCTTTTTCGTCCATATTGTAGATATGACAAGGATCTATCTAATACTAATCAATCTTGCTATGTAGGAGGTTAAAATAGAGGTGATATTTATCCTCTAAATTAGCTTTGTGGCGATTGCTATCTATGCCGACTGTCTATTACAAGATAAGCTGAATGCTGTGTCAGTTAATAAAGCGGGTAACCTAGCTCTCGCTAACTAGCTCCTTTGCTATAGTAGAGGCGAAGTTCTGTATTATCTCTCTAGTAGGAGGTATATGTCTCTCTGTAAGTCCTTTGATATATTGTACGAGCTCCTGCTCTTGCTGTAGGTTGAGTTTCAGCTGGTTGATATTCTTGACCTGCCTGGGGCGCGTTACCCCTCGATGCCTTCGACCCAACGTAGATTGTTTAAGCCTATGCCTAGCAGCAACTTCTGTATATGAAAAATCTTCTCCTGGTTCTCGCGATTCTATCTCATCAATCGCAGCCTGATATGGATCCATAATGGTGGAGTTATCGCGTGCTGAAGTTAGGGTGTTTTGGTGTTGCGCGGGCATTACGCGAATCCGGGCATTACGCGCACGGACACGGTAATACTTGTCTGTGGCTGGGAGCTGCTTGATTTCCGGCCTTTCTCCCTTGCGCTGTCTCATGACCTCGATGTGACCGGGATTGTCCATGTCCACGGTGGTTTCCCTGCGCCATCCGGTGAACTTATCCAGGTATCTTTCTTATGGATGGACTCGATCATGAAGTAAATAGGCCGTTCGTTGGTTGTCTGTGTGATACCGTATTCGGCCACTCAACGCACAGACCCCACTCAACGCACAGTTAACACTAAAAATCGTATATTTTCAACACTTCATAACTCCACCAATATGGACCCGATCGACGCAGCTGTTGAAGCTTTAAAATCCCTGAAGCTAGGAGAACGTCCTAATATATCCCAGGTTGCTCGGGAGTACGGCGTTGAGCGGTCGCGGCTCTCGAAGCGCTATCGAGGGGTTCAGGGCACCTATGCAACTCGGGCCGAAAAAAAGCGACTCCTCAACAATACACAGGAAAAACAGCTACTACAGTACATTGATAAGCTGTGTGTACAAGGCCTACCCCCTACGAGAGAGATGATACGAAATTTCGCTGGAGAAATAGCACATTAAGAGCCAGGAAATCACTGGGTTAATCGCTACATTGCGCGGCATCAAATTGACCTTATATCGCGATGGACATCTGGCATCGATAGCCAGCGCTACAAAGCCGATTCAGCCTTCAAATACGCCCTCTATTTCAAGCTTTTAGACGATAAGATCAAGCAGTACAACATCGCACCGTCAAATATATACAATATGGATGAGAAGGGCTTCTTGATCGGGGTAGTGTCAAAAATGAAGCGCGTGTTCTCTCGACAGCGATATGAGCAAGGAGGCGTCAAGCAGGTACTCCAGGACGGCAATAGAGAGTGGATAACGACGATAGCTTGTATATGCGCCGACGGCAGCTCTCTCAAACCTGCCCTAATATATCAGGCGGCTTCTGGCAACATCCAGGACACATAGCTACAAGATTTCAATCCTCAAGAGCACCAGGCCTTTTTCGCCTCATCACCATCTGGATGGACAAACAACGAACTTGGGATTGCCTGGCTTAAGAGGTGCTTTCAAAAGGAGACTAAGAAGAAGGCAAAGCGCGACTATCGACTCCTAATTCTTGATGGGCATGGCTCACACGTTACTATAGAGTTTATCGAGTTCTGCAATCAAAATCGAATCCTCCTAGCTATCTACCCGCCGCATTCAACTCATACGCTACAGCCTCTAGATGTCTGCCTTTTTAAGCCTCTTTTAGCTGCATATACAAAAGAGCTCTCCGAATTCATGTACAACAGCCAAGGACTCACATCTATCACTAAGCGCGACTTCTTCCGCTTCTTCTATAAGGCATACAGAGTTGCATTCGCCAAAGAAACAATAATTAACGCCTTCAAAGTTACTAGCATCTCTCCGCTGAATAGCAACGCTATATTAAAGAAAAATTTAAGGATCTAGAGCCTAAGAGGCCATCAAGCAGCGATAGCACGTCGTCAGTACTCTCTGCAAGCGATTGGCGTAAAATTGAAGGACTTCTACGACAGGTAGTTGAGGATCTTAATGATAAACGCGTCTCGCAGCTGTCTCACACAATACACGCAATAGCGACTCAGAAACAGCTCGTCCAGCACGAAAACGATCGCCTTAGAGATGCCCTTTTCAATGAGAAGAAGCGCCGTAAGCGTGGTAAGGCATTACTACTTGAACCCTCTGAGAATTACGCTGGCGGCGCCGTCTTCTGGTCGCTATTAAAAGTTAAGGCTGCCCGCAATCGCCAGGCTAAAAAAGACGCCAAAGCAGAAGAACTACAACACCAGAAGGAGCGCAACAAGCTAGCTAAGGAGCAGAAAAAGCAGGAGAAACAGGCTATACTTAAGCAGAGGGCGCAGAAAAGGATGGCTGCAAAAGAGGTTAGGTTGCAAGAACAGTAGAGGAAGGCGGGCAGAGCGCGAAGAAGATCTACTTGCGCGCGCAGCTAAAAAGCAACTTAGGACTGATATACAATTGGCCAAAAAGGGTAAGGCGCATAGCCTCGAGGCTCCTGCACCTCCTGCTCATGTTATTAAGGACCTAGAGGTTGATGTTGAGGATCTATTAGTTATTGAAGGGGTGGTGGAGGCATCCGGCCCATCAACGCGCACTCGCAAAGTACGCCTCCCACAGAGGTATCACACGTAGTTTATCGTTGCTAATCGATTTATCAAGCTTCTGCAAATGCTACTCTAAAAAATCTAGTGATTTTACGATATATATAGAGCTCTGCAGCTTCAAAAGTAATAGTGGTGGCTATCCTCAAACTGTGCGTTGAGTGGGGTCTGTGCGTTGAGTGGCCGAATTCGGTAGATGACTATGACTTGTCTCTGCGAAGGATGCTCTTGTGTGTACATCAGGGAATCATGTCAATGTTGCCGGAACATTGGACGGCTTGGAGCAGACTATCGCAGCAGTGCTTCATGTGAAGTTCGGGCTGCATGGCCCTGTCTGCTCTGACCGTGCTCATGTTGTCTAGTATGGTCGCATATATGTTAGTAACAAGACACCTCTGAATATCACAAGATACCTAGGTAGTAGTGATTTAGAACAGCCCCGTACACGACCTTTCGCAAAAATAAGCAGCATGTGTGGGTTGACGACTATTGAGAGTTTAAACACCATCTTGCTTATTACTGAATGCGTGAGCTTACCGCCTCTTACAGGAACGGTAGTGATGATAGCTTTTGTCTTGTCTTTGTTAAGAGTCGCACATAAATACGGAGTCGCGACTCGTAGCTAAGCCTATATTCGAATATTTGTAGCCAGTCTATCTTGACTCCGAATGACAGACGCAACCTCCAAAGAGAGAGTTTTTGTATTGAGATATAGAAACGTGAACGGTCTCGAGCAGAATCGAATACAAAGAATGACCCTAGAAACTCCATCTACATATTAAGTTGGACGACATAATCAGGCGTCTTGGGCCTTCGTGGCTTTAGTTGTAGTTGCATGTCCGAGCTATGTGGTTCTGATTTTCGAGTATTTAATAAGGCGGTCATTTGCCTTGACTAGACAGGCCTACTCGTATACACATTTCGGTTGTCGTCACTGTTGAACACTGTACAACGGGTCGCAACAAGCTGACCAGCAGAGGTTACCCTCGGTGAGAGCAAGCTACCTAGGCAACGTTCCAAACTACGGATACTTGTTAGAAAATCCTAGTCGATAGAAGTGCGAAGCTCATCGTTACTACCTAGGGTAGGTGTCATGGCGTGACCTATGGTCGATGTCCCGCACAGAGATAATACCATGGTCGCACAGCACTGAAAGTTCTATTCCTAGAGGTCGTACAAGCGCGCGCATCGGATGAGATGCTCAAAGTCACCGACATACGTCCGAAGCCACTGGGAATTGTAGTACAATGTGGAAATGAGGGTTGACGTCTGGAGGACTTCTGATATGACGTCAGTAATTTCAGCAGGTTCCGTGCCGACTTCGGCGTTGAAAAGCAACTCTGTCTATCATCAACGTGACCTCGGCCACGATCACATTAATTCTTCTCGACTTCATCCATGTCCGGCAACACCAACAGTGATATCCTGCTTGTAAGCCAAATAGTTCCTGTGATCATCAGCTGGGCGCAACGAATACTAAATCCACTACTAGGCCGGCGCAATCGCAGCATTCACGGTCGATCTCCTTGTCTATCCGTTGGATACAATAAAGACCCGAATACAATCGCCTGAATATGCGAAGTTGTATACCCATGCCGCAACACAAAAGCCGAATCCGGCGCTGTTCCGTGGTGTCTATCAAGGCGTGGGAAGCGTCATTATAGCGACATTACCTTCATGTACGCCACCGATTCTCGATCAGAACACACCGACTTTGCATTGAGTGCGTCTGTAAAATAATGAATTGTTGACATTAAATAGCTGGGGCATTCTTTACTACATATGAGAGGACGAAGGCCTTCTTCACGCACATCAACCTCTCTACATCCTCCCATCCCAATGGTCTTATTCCCACGCCGATCGTGCATGCAGGTGCTTCCGCGATCGCTGAATTGGTATCATGCGCAATTCTCACTCCAGCCGAGGTTATCAAGCAAAACGCACAGATGGTCTCTGCAGGATCACCTACTAATGCGACCATGCAAACGCTTGCAAGATTCAGGTCTAATCCGCTAGCGCTATGGCGAGGGTATTCCGCTTTAGCGGGAAGAAATCTCCCCTTCACGGCTTTGCAGTTTCCCATGTTTGAAAAGATGAAGGAGACGATCAAAGAATACCGTGATCGCAAGGGTGTCAGGACGGGGACCATTCTCGAGAGTGGGATCATTACAGCTGCCAGTGCCGGAGCTGCGGGGGCATTTGCGGCTGTTATTACGACACCAGTTGATGTAATAAAAACAAGAATCATGCTTTCTGCCGTCGACGATACAGTTCATGAGGTCTCGTCTCGGCAAAAGAGCGCTAAAGCAATATCAGAGGGGTTAGTCGATGCTTTTGGCAAGACTGTAGAATCTTCAAAGGCTTCAGCGAATAACCTTGTGGAGACATTAAACCCACTGGAGAACTCGAAGAAAAAGGGAGGGAAAAGCGCGTGGAATATCGGTCAAGAGATTGTGCAAGAGAAGGGTATGAAAGGGCTGTGGAGGGGCGGGGCGTTGAGAGCTGTGTGGACATTCGTAGGAAGTGGTTTGTATCTTGGTGCGTATGAGAGTGGGAGAGTATACTTGGCCAGTAGACGGGGAGAGCACGTCGATGAGGCAGAGTTGGTATGACGCTAGAAATGTAAGCGGCTGATCTCAAACTCACCCCGTTGTGCTATGACTATGGCACTGTCCTTTTTGATTGTACCATCATGGCACGCAACAATACCCGGTCCCATGGTGAGAATATGCGATAAGTCGGTTTTATTTGCATATATTGCACGGGTAGAGTTTGACCTTTGAGTCACAGGTCAATGAAGTAAAGATATATAATACATACAGCAGCATTCTAGATACATGTACTGAATGTTTCCATTGAAACTCTCAGTCTAGGAGTTAGCGTATACTGGGCTGTATTTGGAAAGCGTTCGTTCACCTTTCGAGATCAACAGATCTCGTCTTTCACCCTATGTCTCGCCACAAGCACCGTCACCTAGTCAACGCTTTGTTAATCACGCGCAGGCCCCTCGCGCTTTATTTACCAACCCGATCCATATCGTCCGCGCATGCTCACCTTCGAGGCGCAACCACACCCCGCCCCACGAAGAATCACACATCCCAACGTCCTCAACCATGGTTCCGAACAAACCACTCGCTTATGGCAAGTCAGCCTCAATGCCGATGTTGCCTAGCTATACGGAGGGCGAAGCAGAACAGGACTACACAATGCAGCAGTCGTGGGAGCAGGTGTTGCTGGAAATTCAGCGTTCGCCGGAATACCAGCTACATTTTCCCAGCAGCACTTCTATCCTTATTCCGCGCCATCACGATGCAGAATGCTCGCCTACATATGCTTCGCATACCAACGAGAGCGGCAGGAGCGAGCCGCTGAGCTCACCCGGATCGGATACGACTGTCAGAGCAACTGACTTTTCAGACAATGTACCTCTCACTCCCTCTAGATCAAAAATTTGGCGTAGAGACTTGAAGTCATCGGCGTCACTAGGTGCCGTTGATGGAGGCGGAAGTCCCGATTATGATTCGGTACCGCAACTCAGGCCATACGCTACCGTATTTCAACCTTCGGTACTGTTGGACACCAGGCGGACCTCACAACCTTCTCCAAAAGTTGCTTCGCCTCGCAGGTCACGACTAGATCAGTTCGAATTTTCGCAAGGCCAGTTGGCAATACCAGATGCTTCTGTTCTTGATACTCATTCGACGAAGACACCAGTTACGATTAACGAAGACATGTTCAAAATGAAGCACGACGATTCTCGGGGTCCTGTACAGGGGGTTACCGTAGCTCAACAAACTCTGCACCATCAGAGAGCATCAAGCAGAACCACCACAGTCTTACCGTCTCCACTCGGACCAGGCCACTTCCGCGACGACCTAGGCTCAGACACATCTGGCTTGGTATCTGCGACGCATGCTACTGTGCCGTCGCTACAGCGTAATATCCAAGGGAGCAGCGTACCGACGCCCAGTACTGCGAGAATGGCTACGTCTACTAGGAGTTCTGCTTCGTTTCAGCACACCACGGCGGGCCATCGAGGGTTCGATATCAGCGACCCGTTCGTAGATCGTACGCCGCCATCCACGCCAAGCAGGTACATACACCACAGCTTCATGCATGTGAACCACACGCCGGCTACACCACATAATCAACGGTCCCATCCACAATCCCTAAAGGCCCCCGCCTCTTCATCTCAGTACGACAAATCCATCCCGCCACTTCCTCTTCCCGTCTCCCAGCTCGTGCGTCAGCCCGACCCCCAAGCGCGTCTCCATCTCAACTCTCAGAAATCCATCCGCGCCGCCTGGATCCGAACCGAAGCAAGCAAAATCATGAAGCTTACTCGCACTGTCTTCCTCGCAAAGCAGCAATATGAACGCACCAGGAAAGCATGTGATTACGGCGTATGGGTCGACGCAACTAATGTGCTATTGAACGCAACGAATTCAGAGAAGCGCATGGAAGAGAGACGAAATCTAACGATACCGCAAGGTATGAGGGCTTTGAAAACAGGTCCGTATAGCCTGCCGTGTGATGGAGCGGGCGGCCAAAGCGGGCTATTGGGCTTCAAAATGGCACTCATGGAACGCATATGTGCCGAGGGTGTGATGAAGAACGATGCGTGTGCGATTCCAATGGAGGAAATGTCCAACTGGGGGAAGAGGGCGGTCAGAAGTGCTGCAATTCGGGATGTTGAGGCTGGTATCAAGAGAAGGATGAACAAGACGAGCAGCACGTGAGACGTACCGAGTGGCATGGAACTTTTATCATTCTCGCGTCAAAAGCTTTGTTGGTGGACGCGTAGCATGAGTTCTCTGATATGCTGCTTTGGCTTAAATTTTTTGCCCAAGCAATTGCGTTGTGTGGGTTGCGTGGATTGCGTTGTGTTTCTTTTTATTGTTTTTGGAACAAAGTACGTGAAGTTCAGGAGTTACGTGGCCTTAATTACTCCAGTTGGTCTGCCTAGAATTTCACGGATGATAAGGAGAAGAGGAACTAGATAGCAATGGTAATTTGAACGGGAAACGAGTAAGACCTTCGCGTGATATCATTCGACGGGTCTACTGTAACGCTACGCAATGCGATATTACATTTAATAAGGACATTTAACCCCTGTAAATCCCCAACCCTACCCATCACCGAGCAGAACTATCTTCATTTCTTTCACGTCATGTGCTTATTTTACCGAAGGTCGTAAGACAAAGATCGAGAGTCAGGATGCTGGGTTAGCCAGACAGATGTTCTGACACGTCTTGTCACACTTCTTTTTTTTTCCTCGCCGCCAGTTTTTGAAGAGTTTCTCTCCATTTACCGCATTATTCTTCTCAAAACTCACATACCGCTTCAGGCTAGCCTGTTGGCTGATTACTGTCGCCTCACACGACTCGCCATGGGCTCTCCAGTTGATTGCTTCACACCACTGCATGTTTGTCATTGTTTTCTGTACCGGTAGGACAATTATAGCTTCGGGTTCGGGAACCGTTCTGTTACACTACATGCACAACCCGGCAGCAGACAAGGACAAACCGGATAGAACGTTACTTTCATCCTGAAACAAGCACCGTGAAAAGTATCACACTGTTCAACATATCAAACCGAGGTACTAGAAGGGAATCTAGGGTCTCAGATACGTATAGGACTATTAAATTGTCATTGGATCTGATGCAGGCGAGATAAGAGAGGAGGATAGAAGGCTACATCTAGAGGCATATGATAGGGCGCGGTTTGATAGGGCCAGACGAACCAGCCTCTCGAATGGCGCACAAGCTACTCATGCATGCATAACGACTCCTTCGAACCGAGTTTCTGGATCCGCCATTACTGCGGTCCATGCGCCGATCAGCAGATAACCGGGTACGAGGCAGAGATGCATGTCCAATCACGGCGGCCGCGCGACAGTGATCTGATTCGCTTCGTGTTCGAGCTCTTTTTTAAAAGTAGTTGATGGAGAGGCGTGGCATACCCGGCCACGAACTTGTAGCCATCCAGAGCCCGGCCGCTAATCAGGGACCATTTACTCGGTGACCGCGTACGACCATGGCTAGACTTAGAAGTTAGCATTTCCTTGGTCCCGTCAGCATTGCAACAGATAACGAAAAAAGGGAGAAAAAAACGGTGGAGGTGTTCAACAATCTTCTTTCTTACCTGGTGTATTTTTTTTTGTGAACAAAGTTGCATCCCGCAACTATACTATGGTAAAAGAAAATCTAGCTATAAACTTTTTTTCTGTGTACCAGCTCAGTAAAAAAAATCTTGAATACACGTGGTTGAATTGAATCATGTGATCTGACTGTGAAGTGCCTGTGGGTCTCGGTCGAGACCTTACCTGGTGTATTTAAACAGAGAAATAGGCGGCTTAGCTTTGTTTAGCTACGCCGATCAGGGTTTGTTGCACGGCCTAGTGTTGTAATCTATAGCAAGCGCATGCAGCGTACCTAATCTATAAGGTCCAGATGCAACATCCCGTCTGGATTTCGATCTGCATATATATAAGCTCAGAGCATCAGCTTGTTCACCATACTCTCAGACTTCGGACATCGCTCTTCGTGTCGGTTGTTGTTTCCAAGGGACAGTTACTCCTAGTTGCTTGAATTCTATTCCAAGATACAGACCGTCGAAAATGAGAACAGGGTACTTGTCTAGCACTAGGCTTGTGGGTTCGCGATAATGTGTTGAAGCAAATTATACAGAAATGGATGATATGACACTGTAGGTTTCTTTTATGCCACCAAAGAGGTATCATATAAGACCTGCACTAGAACAGTCCCATCTTGCTATTCAAAGCAAAAGGCGTATCAATTTGGTGATAAAGTGATAATATACACGCTTTCCGACCAGAGTCTTATATACTGACACCCTTAATAACATGACATGCACCACGACTCGAACGAGGCGCAATGTAACGCTACATGGAATGGGGTTCACCGAGGATTTCTACATGCTTGAGAAAAGAATAAATCGAGAAAAGGAAGCAAAAAAAAGATTATTGAATGGCACAAGTCACCTCTGTGTTCTCACCAATCACTCTCCCTTCTCCCTTCTACCATATATGTCTCTTCTCCTATCTTCCTACTCGCATGTCGAACTGGACAAGATCCAAGCTGCCTCCAGAAACTGGCCGCCCGTTACTAGAGATGGCGTGAGAATCCATTTGATTGGTACTTGCTCAATCAGTCGATGTAACGTACCTTTTTCGGACATCCGCTGCATGGGTGCTCCACCTTGACGGTCTCCAAGATGATTCCCTCCTGTCCCCGCGGGCATCTCTTTTGAATCATTTGGGCCTTGGGGCAGAGTTGTTGGAAGACCATCTTGGTGTGTCCGCATGGGTGGCTATAGGCGTGGTAGAAGCACATGTTGGACAGCTGGCTTCAATGTTTCTAGAGAAGAACGATGGTCGGATCGGAGGTTCGGCAAGTTGGGTGGGAAGCAGACAGTCTCCAATAATGAGTGATGGTTCGATATTGTGGCCTCGATAGTGCCGCCTGGTACAGTGAGCAGCGATCAGGGATGAACATGAGGCGGGCTACTACTACCTGTGTTAGAACGATGGAATGACTGGAAGTTTAGCGAAGGAGGCTGAGAAGTGGGAGGATGAGAATACTCAAAGAACGAAACACGCTTTAGGCGTCGTGTGATGGTGAGGCTCATGAGTCTACGCTCTTATATGTTTGGATTATCAGCCCACCCAAGGTACCATTTCCTTCGGTCGACTGTGCACTGTGCAGTTTGATTGCGAGGCACGCAAGCAATGGCAACAATAGGTACATCGTGGGTCTGCGTTACTAAGATCAAGAGACGCTGCGGGAGTAAGTATCAAACGGGATAATCCTAGGCATTGCGGCGTATATATTTTCCACTTCTGTTCCTACCGTGTCGCAAGACGCTGATTGCGTCTACTATAACTTTCCCAATCAGAGAAGGACTTCTGGCAAACCGCGGCACCGAGTTGCTTGTTCACGAGGTACAAGGCAGTAGCAATGTCCCTCGAGTAACACGATCGCGTGTTGTCCCGGGACATGGCATACCAGCTAATGATCCGCCTTTAAGCGAGTCAACAGTGACCAGCACGACCCCTAAAGAGTTGTCAAAAGCATTGTTGTTGGTACTGTGGAAGTTTGTCCATTCTGAGACGTCGGCATGGAAAGTTTGAAGTACCCATTCGCTTGCACACGAATGTGCAACCTGCCAGGACCTTTCGTGAATGCATATCGCCTTCGGGTCAAGTCGCAAATCAAGCGATTCCAAGCACGTGTTGAGTGAGGAATCAGTATAGCTACCGTACCAAGTCAGACAATGCCCGATAATGTGCGCTGTATCACGTTGCCTTGGGGCCACGCATAGCCCATATGTAGGGACACGATAGCGTAGCAGATCAAAGGGGTTCCTTCTCCATGCTTCCAAGGAAAAAAATGGACGGGCTTGGTAGATGGCATTCGGCTCTCAAGTAAAGGGTAGAACGGCAAAGTACTGTGTAGGCATGGACCTTTTACTGCTGGCACGGACAAAGGCGCATGACGTATGTAGGCTGCGGGCCAGCTTTATATGCCACATTCGGTTAGCGATGCTGATGTTGCTGAGACACTGTGAGTTAGTTTTGATGCCACGTCGGTCCTGCACGAGCGACGTAATCGGCTGTTTGGCCGGCAACAAGGCGGATGTGTGCCTGCGTCCTTGATGGTGGACTGCCAACGTTGGGACAGTCGGCCCCATTCTGACCAATCATATGCAACTGCTCACCGCCGATTGAATGAAGTGCAAGCACGCGTGGATGCGAACTGCTGCAGTCCGCGAGCCAGCCAAAAGGACCGTTGCAGTAGAACTGTAGAAAGAAGTGATGCTCTCTGCCGAGCCCGTCCACGGTTCGCAGGGCGTTCGGATGCCGTGCGACTGGCCTGTCGCGGTGCGCTGCCCGCGGGCAAGTCTCGAGCGTCGTGCTCGACGTCTGCTGCGACGGTACAATTGCTTCATCGCCTCCCATGCCAGCTGGCAGAGTGCCGCCCCGTTGTTGCGCCTCTATAGGGCAAGCGGGCATGCAAGAGACGGGTGTGGGCTAGCGGAGCTCTCTCGACGCTTGACACGTCAATCGCCGCTGCAAGATTGACGCAGGCCGGAGTCCCACACGACTGGGGGCGCGCATGGAGTGGCATTGTTGTTATTCTGCCTCTGCGCCGCCCTGCCCGTCCGTTCTCTACAGTGCGCGCCGTCGCCGTCGTTGCCCTCGTCTCGTCCCCACCAAGCAGCGATCGCGTCGCGGGCCCGAGAACGAGCATTGATTGCAAGCCCGCCAGGCCTCGTGGGCGCCGCAATTCCAATTCCCATTCCAATTCCTGGTCCCAGTCGACGTCGCCGGCTGTCTGTGTGCCGCCCAGCGCTCCTCCGGTCGCTTTCAAACAAGAGCACTGACCGCTCCCACACCGCCTGCCGAAGCGCAGGCTTTTTATACCGTCGCAGGTCCTCGCGCGGGCGACATCGAGGCCGGACGACGTCGCCATGCGCTGTCCGAGGCTCTCGAACCCGACCTCCCAGCCACCCGCATCCTCGCCCGCATGCGTGTGAATTGACGGTTTGCGACCTGTGCAGCTAGCCCGTCGCCCCATCCCACACGCGCCGCCATTGGCTCGCCCCGCGCGCCGTCGTCGACGAATCGTCTTGCCTGTCCACGTTGGGGCTCTCTGGACTACGCTACTCTACCGTGTGTATACGCCCAGCGCAGGCAGCGCACTGCTTCACTCCTCGGGCCCCATGGCTGACAGCTGCACAGAGACGCCCGCTTTGCTGGCGTGGCATCCGCCTCTGTATAGGAATACCAGCCCAAGCACAACTTCCACCACGCCAGGGTACCTCCCGCCGTGTGCCTACCTACCATCCAGGATACTTATCTTGTACCATAACTACCTACCATTGTTACCGTCTAACCACTAAACCCACCGAGCACCAGAACATACATCGACGCTCGTCATCCAACACCCAGCCACCTCGGGGGTCGTCAGTCACGGGGACCGCCATTCACCATCAGCTTCTGCGCACGGTGCCTCCTCGCGAAACGGATCCATTGGCTGGAATTGCACCCGCCACGCAGAACCCATCTCCTCGGCGACATTGTTGTTGGAAGGCGTCTGAATCATCAGCTCGGACCAAGCCGCACTGTGTCTGCTTTCGAGATACAGCGCGACGGCCCGGATGGTGCGTTGATGGTGAGTGCTGCTTTTCCCGCCCAGCCCTCAGAATTCTTGTTTCCATCCGGCCTCGTCATTACACCGCCAAAAGCACCGTCCTCCGAACCAACGAGAAAGAGCGACGAGCAGAAAAGCGTTGTTGTTGCGTGTTCGGAGACGGTGTCGCGAGTGTGCAGCTTCCCTCCCAGCCAGCGTCTGCCGCCGGTCGCACCTTCCTTAAACTACCACCCACCATCGCCACCTGCATCTGAATCTCCATCACCACGGGATTGCTGACGCGTCCGGCAGCTTGCTAGCAATGGCATCCTTGGACTTCGACCAGAAATTCCTCGGTCGGATTGCCAAGCAGACAGCAGCCAGCAAACTCGCTCCTCTCCGCTTCTCTCTACCAGATCCTCGGCTTATCCGTCCTTCTCTCACGCCGCCTTGTTCGAGCTAGGAAGTTACGCAAGCTCGATACCAGCCGCGACACGCCTTCTCTGGCCCTGTACCAGCATATACTCTGGCTGTCTCGCGAAGGCCTTTCCATCTTGGAACTCTGCGTCCTGCCCTATGCGCAGGACAACCAACACGGAGCAGAATGTAGGGTTCTCAGCGTCAAGCTACGAGCGAGTTTCTACCACATCTTCTGCCTCTTCCACAATCAGCCACCAGTCACAGCAACAAACATGACCACGACTGACCCGCGGACACTCGGTGTGCCTCCGCTGCCACCCTCTGAGCGAAACGGCAATGGGCAGTCTCGCACCGCCGATCCATCAAGCCTCTCACCCTCCTCCAAACGCGCCGGCAAGCAGCAGCCTATGCTGCGCGAGCCCATCGACTCCATCGTCTCCGAGACGTCTTTTGTCACAAATCCATATGCAGCAGGTGGCCCTGTCGCCACGCCATCACCGGGCCCTCCTAATGCGCCTCCAGGTCTCCATCCTATACCCATCCCCCAGCCTTCCTCGTTTATCCTTCCGCCTTTGAACTTTGTTCCACTGGCAGGAGGATACTTCACAAACAGCCACTGCGTACGCCACCTCTTTCCTCTCTCCGGCTCGCACCCGCTGAGACTCTCTGTGGCTCTCGAACATAGTGCTTTTCTTTGGGATTGCGTGCATGATCACGAGGGCTCTCGACGCGTAGCACGCCGTGCAATCAAGGATGTGTATCGCGCGCAGGAGGCTATGGATGATAGTGAATTCGAAGATGCTGCCGAGCTCGTGGGAATATTGGGACGTATGATGAAGCGCAAAAGCTTTGAAGCTACGCCACGCGTCGGAGGTCTTGCAAGCCCAGAGCCAAGTGTGGCTGCTAACCCACCCGATGGTGTACAGCCCAGCGGTACTGGCGGCCAAAAGACCGACAGAGCAGAGCAACAACTGTGCCTAATCATGGCAGCCCGCAGAAAAATAAGAGAGATGCTGGATCTACATCGACTACGCGTCCAGTCGCAGAGGCTCAGTCAGCTCCTGTCCGCGGTCGATCGAACTCGGCGAGCAAGACTGGACGGAAAGCAAAGAGAAGGAGGCAGCCTCGAGGGGACGCCGCGTCTCGATGCACATCGTTCCACAGGCGGGAGCAGTCAGAACACCACACCACGTGCAAGACGTGTCAGTGCCGAGAGTGGCGCCCAGTACAACGCCGCGAGCCCCACAAGTCGGCCGCTCTCCAGCGACACCTTCCACGGTGCGAACGATACAACAGCAGCCTGGCAGCGGTTCGGTCAAGGGCACGCAAGTGATAGCAAACTCAACGCCCACATCACCTAGTGCCGCTGCTATGCGAGCCTCGGACGTTGTTCGAACATCTCCTACCCTCCGCCGATCGCCGCCGCTACGAGCTTCGCCACGAGCTTCGCCATCACAGGAGTACTCATACAACAAGGCACGCCGATGACAATTAGAAGGGCGTGGAGAGGCGAGAAAGATGGACGTGCAATGGACGATTCCCGACATTGAGGCACAGATCGTACTGCGTCCGCCGAGTGAATCGCTGTCTATCTCGGCCACGCCCCATGGCAATACTCATACACATACACACACCTCAACTATGGAGGCAGTTGAGCTCTTTGGTTGAAAATCACCTCTTCTTGGATATCGACAAGGACTGTACACCTCATATAATCTCTTCACTGAGTGTTGTCCTTCCTTGAAGGCACCTCGCTGTACCATATCGGTTATTCCATGGCACATATACCCGTTTTCTCGGAGTTTAAAATATTTGTCTTCGTACGGCGGCTTCCTCACGGTTACTTGTTGCATAATACGTCATTTGCGTTTGAAGCCACCGTACTGGTTTCGCTGATTTGGATCTCCGGCTTTTCTAGCATTGCATTCTTGATACCACCTCGTTGGTCACCTCTTTCTCCCGGACTTTTGGACATACGGCGCTTTGGTAGATACTTTCGGACCGCCTCGATACAATAGAGCATTTGGAAACGTTCACTCTGGACCTCGCCGCGTCTCTCTTGTTTGGACGATGCTACTTATGATACGGGTGCAATCTGCACCTATATATACTGTTGTATCCCCGTGTTGCTAACCATCAACTCCACTTTTCAGATGGCCAAGGTACGTCGACAGGTACCTAAGTTCGCCCTATTAACCTCGTAATTCTATATGACCCCTGTCATGGAACATAGTGCCTTGCAACTTTCGCTTGTACACCGCTGGGAGGTGCATCGCATCCACGGGTGAATGCAGACAGAGGGAGTAGGGGGTGCTGATGCATGCTTAGCTATGCTCGGCCTATCTGATGCCGCTGATACTAACACCGTATTTCCAAAAGGGACCTATATGTCCGCGATCTCCTTTGTAAGCCATGCAGCCAGAGCGGAGGATAAGCCATTCCATGGACACTTCAAAGACCCCGTCATTTGAGATTCGACTGAGTGGGGCTCTCAACAAGCACGTGGAATTGCCCTTGAATGACTACATACGCTTCTGTGCAACTAACCCACATGTCACACATAGGCCAAGCAGAGTGCAGGAGAGGTGGGCCATAAGCTCGGCCATATAGTGTTCGGCCACGTATAGTGATCGGCCACCCCACCCAAAACACAGCCACACAGTTTGGAGTCGCGATTCTCAACAACAACAATTATATTTGCCACTCAGTACACATAGAATCAAGAGTAAGCGCTGTCGCTGCTGCTGCTGCTTTTTAAGCTTGTTTCTCTGGTGTAGCGCTTGCTTGTTTAGCCTGTTGAGCTGCCGCTTGGTCAATGGCAGCCTTAATACTCTCAACGTTGCTGAATCGCTCATTTGGGTTAACTTGAACCCGCTTTCTTGTACGAGTAACCTTATGGGTATCTAGTTGATATTTAAGTCGTTGATTCTCAGCCTCTAGCTGGGGCTGCCCTGGTGTTTGCCTCTGCAATACCCTTGCCTGCCTTGCCAAGCACTATCCGGGTACTTCGTGAAAGAGAGATTCTGATAGTAATAGTGCCTACTGAGCCTTGTATAAGGCCTGTAAGCTTCGAGGTGTGTTAAAGAGTGGATTTGAGGCAGCTAAAGCCTAGCTGCTAGGTGGAGGAGTAACTAGCCGGCTAGTTACTTGGGATGACAGCAGTACAAGGCCTAGGTTGTATGGGCAGAGGCCAGAAGCCCTCCAGCCAGCTCGTATAACACGCTCTGATAGTCCTTCTTCCCTTGCCTTGTTGTATGATGTAACAAAGCGCTCTTTCTTAATAGGTGCTGCGTCATCAAGGGCAGAGAGAGCTTGAATCTTATCACGGTACTTGGATTTGAGTACTGAGAAAGGAGCAAGATCTAGAGGCTGTAACAGGTGGGAGGCGTGAGCTGGGAGGTACAGGAGGTGGATCTTGTTGACCTTGCAGAGCCACATGAAGTCGATAGGTGTATAGGAGCCATGGCCGTCAAGAAGGAGGAGTCAATAGCCGCTGTTAGATAGTGAAGTATTTAGTATAAAAATACGCTGTAAACCATTCATATCCAATTGAGTTCGACGTCCATCCATTCTCTAACGTTGTGTATAGCCAATCTGGTGTGTCTTGTGCTGGGAACTAGGTAGATTACAGATGCTTGCCCTTAAAGATAACTAGGCATTAAAGCTTAACGCCAACGGCTGAGATAGTCTCAATAATCAATACCCACTCGCGATCCTCTGGAGATTTGATGTAAGCTTTCTTCTTTGAAGAGCTTGCAAGCACCTGGGCATTCGTACATACCCCTAGTGCGCACCCAGTCTCATCCATATTCCACATATCTTCATATTGTATGCCTAGCTCTATTCTTGTCCGCTCAAACAGCTCAAGAAAGGCCTTTATAGTGTCGTAGTTAGCTGCTGTGTTCGTGCGCTCTCGATTGTTCGGCCGATAATAGATGCGACGCGTGGGTTGCGGGCGATGAAATGGGGTATCCATAGTTGCCCTAGAGGCTCGTAGTCACCGTTCATGTGCAGGATTCGGGTGGCCATTTCTCGTACGCGTGGATGAGAGGGAGGTTGTGCGCGTGAGTCCTCTTCTAGTATCCACTCTACTAGAAAGTGCTCTTGCTCCGGTGTTAATCGCTGTTGATTTGAGTGAGCTATCGCGTTGGGTTGGCGACCGTTGATGCGTTCTTTGGAGCGTTGGTCGGGGAACGCCCCAGGCCTTAGCAGCCTTTCCGCTGACTTGTAAAAACGCCAGCATTGAGATCGCAGATAGCAGATTGTATAGCCAAACTCACGGGGATCCATTTTGAACGCGTGGTGTTGAGAATATAGATGATCAAAAGTGAGTGAGTAACGCGTTGTGGTGGGGGTGGCCGATCACTATACGTGGCCGAACACTATATGGCCGAGCTTATGCGCTCTTCAATGTGGATCTTTTATGATGACTGTCTCAAGGAGACTTGCTATCGCAGGGCGCGACTAACTCGTACAAACCTTGGAAGCTTGTGATGTCTTGTTCCTCCAAACGCCGCCCAATGCAATCGCTAAATGCCTGCCTGCCTGCCTTGAGCGCCATGAAATGTTATTTGTTTACCTCTCCAAGTCTCCTTTACTTTCCATTTCCCGCATCTCTCAAGCATACAAATACAGCCGAATCATCTGCTCGAGCACCCCAGTTCAGTCCATGCCCCTTCACTTGTTTTGCTTTTTTGGAGGTAGCGCCGGCACCTTGAACCCCGCACTGTCCACTTTGGTCGTCGACGTCGACGTACCACCCAGCTGCGTGAACGTGCCTCCCTTGAACCACCGGTCCTCCTCCGCTTTCCTCTTGTTATTCATGTCCTCGCGCACCTTGGGATCTACAAGCTCCAGCCCCTGCACAGGCGTGAACGCAATAGAACTTGTTCCCGCACCAGGGAGTCCCACGCCGCCGGTCCGAAGACCCGAAGCACGCAGACTCGTTGCCGTTCCGCCCGCACCAAAGCTCTTGAGCGACGTGTTTGCACCGAGCGCCGTGTCGCCGCCAAAGCCAGGATTCTTCTTGGACAGTTTAGCGCGCGTCTTGGGATCGATTTGGTGAGCGCGGAGGCGTCCTGTGTCGGTCGGTGGCGCCGACCATGCCCATGCCGCGTGTACTATCACCAGTGCCGTACCGTACCCGACTTCCTTCTCTTCCTTGCCAAAGGCCATTCTATTCTGTGCTTTGCGAATCTCGGTCATGGCGGTAGCCTCCTTCGCTTTTCTGGCGCGACGACCACCTCGTTTGCGCGACGGCTTGTCGTCTGGTGCTGGGAGAGCTCTCACGCCTTTGTTTGGCGGCGGTTCGGTGAGCTTGTCGAGGCGGCGCTCACATTCGTCTTTGAGCTGCTGGCCGGTTGAGCCGTCGGGCGATCGATGGACCATATCGACGCGAGCAGCCAGGATGACTTTGGCGGACGCGATGCGCATGGCTTGTTTTCTTCAGGTCTTGGCGGACGGTTTGCAATAGAGGACTGTGGTATAAGAAACCTTGATGCCGAATTCCAACGTTGGTAGCAAAACCAAGACCCGATGCCTTGTTCGAACCCAAAGGGGGGATATTGCAGGCGGGAGTTTTGGCAAGGCCAGCTAAGCCTCCGGCGTAGTTGATGAATTGTGCAGCGGTCAACGAGCCGATCAGTGCTGTGAGATTGGGCGCAAAAACACTCATCCGCGACTGCACGTACTCGGTGAGGATGCCTTTTGACCTGTTTAGGTCTAGCAGCATACGACAAGCCTCCAGAACAGCGTTTAACTCGGGCTTCATTGAGATCTCGGCCGGTAGCGCGTGAAGCTTCCACGGTAACAACCATGAGGGAGGGTCCTTCCAATATGTTCTTCAGCGGCACGCCTACCAGGTTGTGTCCGGACTCTGGGAGATCTCCTTGATGTTGTCCAAAGGTCCGTTTTTGATGATGGCGACAGTCTTGGCATAGTCGACGGGGTTTTTGATGAGCTCTTCGAGGTAGGGAAAGCGCAGCGAATAATGGTCGCGGATGAACTTGTGCACGGCCGTGATCTCGTCGTCGATCTGCGTCGAAGTCTCGTTGGCGTCCTTGAGCAACTGGTACTCGGGGTTGTCTTCGATCGACTCGCCGTCCATGACGTCCTCCATCTTGTCCTGGACCGCATCGATCTGCGCCAGGATGGGCTTCAGTCTGGCAAGCAGATGCAAGGCGCCGCTAATGTCGGCCGGACCCTTTTGTTTCTTGTGCTTGGCAGCATAATCGGCCTCCTCGTCTGCCATTTCCTCGTCTCCGTCGTCGTCTGCCGAGGCGGCGCCGCCAAAGTCCTTGTCGAGATGGGCCAGGCCATCGCCGCCGCCGTCGGCCAGGGCCAGCTCTTCGTCGGAGCCGACATCCGCAAAGTCGGCGAGCAGCTCCTGCTCGAGCGTCGCCATGTCTGCAGCGGATAGCCGGCGAGAGAGCGACTGACGACGACGTGCCTGGAGCGCGATGCGGCCGCCGGTGGGGTTGCGTGCGGGGCGTCGCCGAGAGCGGGTGTGGGCGTGGGTGTGGGTGTGGGCGTGGGCGTGCAGGCGTGGAGCCGAAGCTGAGGAAGTTGCGACCGACAAACCAAGTGACGTGCAGGCGCGGGCTCTTGGCGTGCAGGTTCTGCCGTGCGCCACCGCCCAGCCAGGTGAATTTCGCGCCCCCAGCTCCGTCGCCGTTTCCTCCGTCACCCTCCGTTTCCTCCGGGCTCACGCGCTCTCGGTGCCTCCCGCACATCGCCAACCCTTCGCGCACGTCGCGTCAGGCAACACGCACCCACCCGCCATGGAGAGCTCGCGCGGCCCGCCGAGGGTCAAGAACAAGGCGGCGGCGCCCGTCCAGATCAGCGCCGAACAGCTGCTCCGCGAAGCCGTCGACCGGCAAGATGAGAAGCTCAAGGCGCCGACGCAGCGCTTCGCCGACCTGGAGGAGCTGCACGAGCACCAGGGCCGCAAGAGGAAGGAGTTCGAGGACTATGTCCGCCGGAACCGCATCAACATGAAACAACTGGATGCGCTATGCCCAGTGGGAGCTGGAGCAGAAGGAGTTCCGTCGCGCCAGGTCCATCTTCGAGAGAGCGCTGGACGTCGACAGCACCTCCGTCGTCCTATGGATCCGCTATGTCGAGGCCGAAATGAAGAATCGGAACATCAACCATGCGAGGAATTTGCTGGATCGCGCCGTCACCATTCTGCCGAGAGTCGACAAGCTGTGGTACAAGTACGTGTACATGGAGGAGACGCTTGGCAACATTGATGGCGCGCGCTCCGTTTTCGAGCGCTGGATGCAGTGGGAGCCAGAGGAGGCGGCCTGGTCGGCATATATCAAGCTGGAGAAGCGGCATGGTGAGTTCGAAAGGGCACGAGCCGTGTTCGAGCGCTTTACCGTCGTGCATCCGGAGCCAAAGAACTGGATCAAGTGGGCCAAGTTCGAAGAGGAGAACGGGACTAGCGATTTGGTTCGTGATGTTTTGGCACGGGCACGGCTGTCGAGACATTGGGTGACGCCTTCATGGACGAGAAGCTCTTTATGGCCTATGCTAGGTTTGAAGCCAGGCTGGCTGAAGGAGGTGGACGCGCGCGCGAGCAATCTTCAAGTTCGCCTTGGACCGCATGCCACGGTCCAAGTCGGTCAATTTACACAAAGCATTCATTCACAGTTCGAGAGAAGCAGTACGGAGATAGGGATGGGATTGAAGATGTCATCATGTCGAAACGGAGAGTGCATTACGAAGAGCAGATCAAGGAAAATCCGAAGAACTACGATGCGTGGATCGACTTTGCCCGCCTCGAAGAAGCGTCCGGAAATACGGATCGCGTGCGGGATATATACGAGCGCGCCATAGCACAGATACCACCCACTCAGGAGAAGAGACACTGGAGACGGTACATTTACCTGTGGCTCTTCTACGCAATATACGAAGAGACAGTGTCACGGGACAGCGAGCGAACACACGCCAGATATACCAGGAATGTTTAAGATTACTACCACACAAGCGCTTTACCTTCGCTAAAGTTTGGCTAATGGCCGCCCATTTCGAAATACGGCAAGGTCAACTTACAGCGGCACGCAAACTCCTCGGCCCAGTCCATTGGCATGTGCCCCAAGGACAAGCTATTCAAAGCTATATCGACCTAGAACTAAAACTCTTCGAATTTCGGTCGATGCCGTCAACTGTATACGAAGTACATCGAGTGAGTGGAATGGCGCGAACTGTCAGACCTGGATCAAATTTGCTGAGCTGGAACGAGGATTGGATGATCTGGAGCGTGCGCGCGCCATCTTTGAGCTCGCGGTTGAGGAACCACAATTAGATATGCCGGAACTGCTTTGGAAAGCATACATCGACTTCGAAGAGGGCGAAGGCGAGTACGATAGGACTCGCGCCCTCTACAAGCGTCTCCTTGAAAAGACCTCCCATGTCAAAGTCTGGACTTCCTGGGCGCAATTTGAACTCAGCGTCCCAGACCCCGACCAGGAGCCCAGCACCGACGACTCCTCCGACATGCCACCATCGGCCTCCGCTATCGCACGCGCCCGTGCCATCTTTGACCTCGCGCATACGCGCATGAAAGACCGAGACCTCAAGAAGAGCGCGTCGCACTCCTCAACGCATGGAAATCTTTCGAAGATGAGTGCGGTAGTCCAGAGGACAAGGAGAAGATGGGGAAGCAGATGCCAAGGAAAGTTAAGAAGAGGAGAAAATTGGATGACGATAGTTTTGAGGAGTATGTGGATTATGTGTTCCCAGCGGGATGACAAGAGTGCGGCGAAATTGGGCGAAGCTCCTGGCGGATGCGCAGATGTGGAAGGCGGCACAGCAGGCACAGGTAGGAGGCGAGGAGTAGAGGTGAGAGGAAGCAAGGAGCTGATTTGAGAGAGTTTGTCGCATCATGTTTGTGAAAAAAAATGTACAGCATCTTCTGGTTCGAATGATGTTGTTGTTGATGAGTGAGAGTGACAGGGGTTGGTTTATTTAAGCTTTTACTGTAAAAAGACGTGCTATGCTAAAACACAAAAGGCTGGCTGACAACTGTGCGCTGATGCCGACACGCCTTGCAGCTTACTGCTTTCTGGATTTGTCATCTCTGTAAACATCCGCTTGGTACTATATAAACACCTAATAGTCTCACATCTCACATCCCAGAACCCAATACACTATCCATCCTATACTACGTTTAACAACAAGCATCACTATTACTCCAAGACCAAACAATGGTATCCACGACACCATTCTTTATTGTAATCGCAATCCGCCGTTCCGTCTACAATCTGGCAAAGAATCACCCATATCGAATGCTCGTATCCTCGAACTCACGACCGAAAGCACTGACACACGCGCCGTCCCCTTTCAACTATTTGGCGCAGAGCACACCAACCTCTGGGAATATGCGTACAAAGTTACTGAAGCAGAGAGTCCGGGAGCATTCGACATACTCGGGCCCAAGATCAAGGGTTTGGCGGCTGCGTATGGAACGGTAAGCTCAACAAAACTTCATTCGGTCTTTTCATGAGTTCATCAGTCGCCCATTCTGACTAGTACATCACAGACCCTATTTTTCGACGACGCCTCAGCCTTTTCCATGCTCCCGCCTCACTTCTGCAGTCTCGAAGCAATATCCCGAGTAGGAAGAGCACTCCTCGAGCATGGACAAGTCCATCCTCCGGACTGCGCTCACTGCCGAAGGTCGGGGGTGTAATCTGCAGCACTACCAGTCTGGTATTACGCCGTACTTGAGGGAGAAGCTTAGTGTGAGTAAGAGCTGGAAACCGAAGGCATAGTTGGTGTGTGGGGTTGCGGTTGGTGAGATACCGAGGGCGAAGGCGAAGACGGGGTTGGAGAGGACGGTGGAGTTGTTTCGAGAGTAGACACGCGTGGCGTATAGACTGAGTACAGTGCGATTCGGACCCAGGGTGACTTGGACCATTAGCCAGCTACATCATGGTCTGCTTACCTATTCCTACGTGTCCTCACGGCAAACCCCTCCCGGAATTTACCGCATCAGCCACCTGGCTAGTTCCAGGCCGATTTTCTGCATATCGCTCATAACTATCCAAGTACAACCCATCATCACTCGTTGTACTCCTCACACTCTCGTCCCCCTCAATTGCATCCACCCACGCTTTCCATCTACTCCCCTCCTCTGGCACTGGCCATCCTCGATACGGGCCCAGCACCCTTTTCAATCGTATCACCCATGGTGCAATCTGTACGTCCACAAAACCCAGGTCTCTACCCAAGAAAAAAGGCCCGGTGGGATCCGCCGCGTCGACTAGTTTGCCGATCTGGGTGCGCAGCTCCGTCGCGTGGTTGACTTGGTCTTGCTGATCTTGCGCTTGGAGCAGCCCGGTAGAACGTGGGTATTATGTAGCGGTTGATATGGTCGGACCAGAGGCGGCACGTAGCGCGGGTTTGTGGGTTGGGTGGGAGGATGGCAGGGCCAGTTTGTAGGTCTTCGAGATACTCCATTATGACTGTGGATTCGTGGGTCGACCATGTTGGGCCGTGGCGAATTGCGGGAACGAGGCCGCGTGGGTTGACATCAAGGAGCGACTGGGGCTTCTTATAAGGGTCTACTTCGATGTATTGATATGGAATTCTTTTGTGTTGGAGGGAGATCCAGACGCGTTGAACGAAGGGGCGCAGGGGCAGCAGTCTGTTAGGGTGACGTCATGATGGCGAGTCGGTAATTATAGTAGAGAGTGTAGGGCTTACCAAAAGCAGCAGCTACCATATAGCTTAAGTTCGTCTTCTTTAGAGTGATTCTTGACGGTGATAAGGGCATTTCCAGTCGCCTTCTTGTGGTATGTCTTCTTGGTAGAATCTCCGCCCTGATTTGTATCGGTCATCTTGAAGCGAACAAAAGTACGAGAGCGTTTTGATAAGGTCACGGGCAAAACGATAGTTCTCCAATGCAGCTTATGTAGGAATGGGCTGTATATGCAACAGCATGTGGTGGAGAAAAGCATTCGAGAGAGTGAGGTAAGATGTGGTAAGATGTGCGTAACCGAGAAGACATGGTGGAAGAGATGAAAGGGGGAGACACGGGGGAGACACTGCGCAAAATTTATAGACCCCGCCGTATGCCGTAAGTAAACGGAAGTGTCCCGCATCAACATGACGTGATGGACATGATTGGTAGTGACCGCAGGCGCCATGCATGCAGTACCGTGGTGCTGCTATAGCGAGCGCGTGCAACAGGGTCAAGCTTGGAGCAAGAGAAAACAACGTAGCAAGGCCGCATTTTGAAAAGAATAGAGCCCACGGTAACCGATACATCGAAATCTTAAAAGCTTTGTACAGTGTCTTACCCTGGGCCCAGTATTGCATATGCTGCTAAAATAGTACCGACGTACTTGACCGCTTACCGCAGGCTATTTTTTTAAGAGCGACGATGCGGGTATGGAAACTTAAAAATGAGGATATCAGGTGAAGACAGTGAAGACAGTGTGAACGTACCTGCGATTTTTTCAATTCACGTTCGTTTTTCATCAACCACCTCTGCACGCTATTTCTTCTTAACTCGATCGCTCTCTTCAAGCGTATGCTTGTGTGGCCCCGCAACACCATCACCCTTCCCATTCCCGCCGTTTCCATTCACTCGTTGTATGGTGTAGAGAACTTACCCCGATCGCGCACTCGCACACTGAGCGCATGTCGCATGCTCATGACAGGTGCCATGGGCCATGCTGCCTCACTACTACTGTGACCAAAGAATTGGGTCCCATTGCCATCTCCTTCCAAGGAAGCTTGCATATCTCCAGGAAGTTGTAGCCCCGTCTGCTCTGTGAGCTCGGCGCCATCAAAGTACTCGGTGATTTTGATCTTCACGTCGCAAAGATCTCGCTCGCGCGCCACACGTTTCCTCTCTTCTTCTTCTCTGGGTCGGTGGACTTCTTCGTTCCCGGGGGGCGCGGCCTTTAAGCCTGCAGTCCCAGTAATGGGACACAAAGCGCTTGCGCTTATGGCGTTGGGTTGAGCGGTGTGAGTAGACATTGTCAACGTGCGGGAAGTATGTCTGAAACCTTGAGTAGAAAGGTTAGAATCGCTTTTGCGAGGACTTGAGAAAATCGAGCATACTCGTCCTCAGTCAGCGTGATGGTGTCATCCACATGGAACAGCTTTTCCCTCCAGGCCTGTAAATCGGGCGGACTGGAGATCAACCTCAGCCCCTCAAACTGGCCCTGGTTCGTCACGGGCGCCTCATCGCCCTCCTGCGTCTGCGTCTGCGTCTGCACCCGCACCTGTCCGTGGCCTTGCACGAACCCGCTCGCCGGCCCCACAGGCTGGGGTTGCTGGGTCTGCTGCATCTGCGGTGCAATTGGAACCCTCGGAGGTGGTCCTTCTACATGCTGCTGCTGTGGCGGTGCAAGAGCATTCGACGCACCCAGTCCATACCTCGTGTATTCACCCGGAAAGCCCTCGAAAGACTGTTGGCTACCCTGTTGCAAGCCATGGCCCTGGAAATGCAGCGCGTGCGGGGTGTCGCCGGGTAGCGGGTGGGCATATCTGTGCTCGAAGAAGGCCTCGTGCGCTGCGGGCGATATCTCCCCCAGGGCTTGCAGGGCGGGTGGGATGGCATGGAGGTGCAGTGCGGTCGGAGGCAGGTGGTGGAGCGGAAGCTGCGACGAGTTCATGATGTTGGCTCGGTCGCGTGCGGACTGCGGAGACGCGTACGGATGCTTAAAGCAGCGCTGGATTGACGGCGACGACCGCTTGGCGGGGTGGGTGACGCCGTGATGCCGTGATGCCGTGGACCGACAGCGGGACGTGAGCTTGGGCCGGGTTTGTAGGGGTGAACTTCTTTGTCAGACGCCGTCTCACTTTTCTGCCCGCCATTTCATCAACATGGAAAACTCGCGCCATGAGTTTGCGCGCGTCACACATAGCCCTCACACTTCGGTTTCGTACGTAAACTTCATGAATGCACTAATCAATTCAATCATGGTTTCCTCGCGCATAATACCCTCTATGTGGGACCATCGTAGCTTTTGCAGAAACGGAGCCTGCCACCCCCAACGCCGTGCCCATGCCATGACGAAGAAGCATTACCAGAAAAAACATCGTCTGCGCCACTACGACTCACCCGGCAGGAGATTTTTCTTTACCGCGAACATCTTGGTGCTCACGCTGGCGGTGAAACCATCCACCTGGCGCGCATACTGCTCCACCTGGCGCGAGTTGAGCAGCGTCTCCAACCGGCTGGGCTCCTGTGGGAGCTTGAACAGCCTCTGCCACTCATCCTCGGGAAGCAGCGGCTGCTTTGACGCTGTCCTTGCCGCGTTCTCGGCTTTGCGCTTCTGCTGCCATGCCGTGATCTTAGCCTGCTCGCGTGCAAGCGATCTTTGATAGTACTGGTGGTTGTTCAGCTCCGTGTGGTGGTTTTCGATGCTCTCAAGGAGAAGATCGCACGTCTTCTCGAGAAAAGGGTCGATGGAGAGGTCGAGAGAGTCGTAGTTGGGGAAGAACGGTGGCTCTGGTGTGTTCGGATCCTGCTGTAGAGCAGCTAGATTGGGTGGGAAAGATAACTCTTCCGTGGGAGCATCCGACGGCAGCTGGTGCAGAAGGGAGGTGAGGAGGTGCGAGTTGTGGACGGTGACGGGGAGCTCGACCAGTATGTCGTGGTACCGGAGACCGCTCTTCTGCAGACTGCAATCGTTAGTCCCACATGCTTGTTCGCAAGGAGCTGCACACTTGCCTGTCGGTCGTGAACTTGCTCTCTTTGTACGCCGCAACGAAGGCAGGCGAGAGCCTATAGGCACGCAGGCTCAGGCTGCCCTGCGAGCTCCTGCTAACATCGTGTACCAGGGCCACAGCGCGCTCATTCGGATCCTTTTGGTAGAAGAACTGGTTCTCGATGGTGTTCATGGTCACAAAATTGCCCATGCTCGTGCTCGTGTACCAGCCGACGTTGTTGGCATCCACGTTGACCTCCCTTAAGAATTTGATCATCTCGTTCTGGTACGCCGTGTTCGCCTTTGTGCGGGGCGCCGCCGCCGCAAGGTCCTTGTGGTTGTTGTTGTCGCGGTGGTCGTCGGTGGTGGGGGCATCGACAGCGGGGAATGGGAAGCAGGACGTGATCTCGAGCAGGCCAGGCTGGTTGCAAGACTCCATGCCGACCAGCGAGCCCGTCGCGATCGTCGGGAAGGTTTTGGCGGCATGGTTGACGAGCTTCATCACAACCTACGCAAGTCAGAGGGGCTGGTGGGGCAGTCGGGGAGAAGCGCAGGGAGACTCACCAGGGCTTCGACCTGCACCGCCATGATCGGCGAGTCCTTCAGAGCGTCGGCCATGATGTCGGGCGTGGCGGAGGCGGGTGGTTGTGCAGTGTCGTGAGCGTGGGCTGCGCAAGACGAGCGTGGTTCGCGTCGTGAAATTCATCCTTGGCAAGTGCGAGAGACGCCACACTGCAAGATTTACGCGCTAGGACGGACGAGGCATAGCTTCGAACACCCACAGATTCCACACGACAGCTCGGGAGAGACAGAAACACGAGTTGGAGAATCCATGTAGACCATGTAGTATATTATCTCACGACGAGCCAAGCTCCTTTGCTCTTGCCTACGTATAGCCAGCAAACGCTTGAGCTAGCTGCTTCCGAATGAGCCATCCACTGCCATCGGAATACACAGCTGGGACATGTTCTTCCTTGCCTCGATTGCCTAGCGTTCCATGAGCTTGGGAACCGTCATGTGAAGTGAAATACATACAGCCCCCGAGATCCGAGACATTTGAAGGATGCACATATAGCATGCAAAGGAGTGATGATAGCAGCGAGTTGACAACAACCGACTAGGAGCTCTGCAAGGCGCCACTTAGCACTGCGACACACTTACCACCCTACAAGTGCACCTAGGCTCATCCTCGCAAACAAAAGGGGATGGGATGGGCATCCAAGTCGGCAGCTTCGGACATGTCAAGCCTCTCCTTGGTGAATTGCCATATGCCGTGTTCTCCCAAATCGCGCGCCCTCCACCTACCACAAGCGCCGCGCATTGCGCACGCATCTTGCAAAGAAGCACACAGACCGCATGTTCGCGCCACTGCCTACTGCACAAACGCCTGTCGTTACGCTCGCTTCCAGCAACCGCCATCCTGTACATCAGTCCAGTACATACACAGGTTCCACACCTACCACCACGCCGCTGTAATCGGTAACGCTTCCCAGCGACATGTAACGTCCAACGACCCAACAAAACGGATATTCTCCGAGCCGTTGTACCTCTCTCGTCTAGGATCGTGACGTGTAGCGTGGACCTTCCCATGCATATCGTCTGGCAGCTCTCGGTGGCTACCCGAGACCCGAGGCCGCGTTCATTGTGATCTGTGGTTCGAGGTGGAGATTGCGTGCAACCCTAGAATGGAATGTCGCGAAGCCGGATCGCGAGGCTAAAGGTGGCACCAGAGGAGCGGTGAGGAATGTGCAGATCTAAGATGCCGGTTGGCCTGACCAGATGCTGACGCACTGCAGCATCGAAGGTAATTGGTCGAGAAGCTGCATTCGGTGACTACCACTTTAAGATTTGTGCCTAAGACTTCAGGTCAGGATGTGACATTCCTTTGATTCGCAGCATATTACTGCGCTCAACGATAACGATGTTTTAGAAGGCATAGGCGATGACGATGATTTCGGATGGTGACTTTCTTCCTGATTAGAGCGGCAATCATGGCCACAATCGAACGCGTCACCAGAGCGAAGAGGGGTGGTGAATTGACTGTACATATTAGATTGCACTCGTTCTAACCCGTCCAAGCCCCATCAATCGGCTACTTGCCGCATTTCAAACGCATCCAACACCTTCGCTACATGCCAAAACGACGAATAACATTCATGGAAATACCAACAACTGTGAAGAACAGAATATGCGCATCACAAACTGTGAGGCACCGTGCATGAAAGTAGGGAAAATCCGGGGATATCCTGTTGCCTGATGCTGTCGTTACCCATGCTGGAAGAACAAGCTCACATAAGGAGGTAAAATTTAACGGGTGCACGCGTGGACGAATACCCTGAGAATAAAACATGAAGCCTTCAAAGTAAAAGATGGAAGGAAATAAAGGTAGGGTAATCGGGGTGATGCAGTAACTGGAAGGAGCCAATCGATACTGTTACATGGACGTGGGCAGTCGAGTCGAATGAAGAATGTTGAAAATAGTCCTACTTTGGCGACGTATAAGAGTAGTCGGATTGGTCTTCTGTGGATGGTGCAAAATGGTAGAGAGACTACACCTAGCCACCGAACTCGCACCTGGCTGCGCCCTTGATTTGTTGTGGGTTGGTGGGTTGACTGTATCAGCGCTTCGCAGCACCCTAGGCGGCGAAGGAGGTCTCTACTATGAAGTCCTACTCACTCTCCAAGATAGACAAGCCATGTCGCATATGCGAGCAATGACTTGCTGCGTGCCGCTGCGACATTCGTGACTGATAAATCTCATGGCCACAGTGATCTTGTTGAGATCATTCTCTGGATCGCCATCGCTTGCCACGGCGAGCGCATCAGGAAAGCCGCGAACTCGGTTGCCAAGTTGCCGTGCAATAGCGATGGAGTAGATGGCGTCGCGGACCTCCTGTGCCTTGAGAACATTGCGCATCCTACCAAGCGCAAATTCGGCGGTTCCGTCCGACAGAGACTCGAGGTCAGCATGCACCACAAATTCGCCAAGCTGATCCCAAAACTCCAGTCTTTCCCTTTGCTCTTCGGGAAGGTCGGCGGGATACGGAATTTGACGCGTTGGATTTGTGTCCAGATTTTGATTGGTGAGAAGAGCTTCCAAAATGTCGAATCGCGCTCGGACTTCTCTCAACGAAAGATCTTCGTGTTCGGCGTTGGCCGACATGGGATCGTTGATGCTGTTGGGGGAGAGTTTGCACGTGCCCAACATGTGCCAGATCAGCCGAGCTTCTTGACTAAATACCTGGCTCACATCGCTTGCGCCGCTCTTGTACTTTACGGTATCGACGAAGAAAAGTGCTTCCTCGTGCAAAGTCTGATCGGTGAAGATTCTGCGCAAGGCGTTGTTGTTGGTCGAAAACCAATTCGTCTCTAGCATGATGTCAAGCCCTATGCAGTAATCCTTGGCGAACATGTTTGAGAATTCTTCGTCCAACTCCGGAGAAAAGGCTCCCTGGCGCGAGGGCACCTCAGGGGGGTTGTAATGGCAGATGGAAAAGATGTCCGAGATTCTGAGTGGCCGTCCTAATCTTGCGGTCAGAACGGAGGCTGAAGCAGTGTGCTGCCGGGGGACATGCTCACCTTTGAGGAGTAGCGTATCAGATGCCGCAGAAGAGTAAGGGCTCCCCCGGAGCGCTGGGTTGAGCGCATGTACGCCATTGTAGGACTGCTGTCCGTTCATAGCGGGGTCTGCGGCTGCGAGCGCAGGATCAATAGCAGAGTTGTTGAAGTTCTCGTGCTGCGAGTGGGTAGAGCTCGTGGAGGAGGCTGCGGGTGCGTAGCCTGCGGTAGCTGCCGGCGCGTAGCCCTGGGGAACTTGTCCGCCGTACGATGCAGAGGCAGGCGGAGAGGAGGCAGGCACGGCGGGCTGATGTGGAGCCGAATTGGGAGCGGGTTGAATCTGGGCGGGTCCCGGTTGCTGCTTGAAAATAGGGTCGTAACCCAAGCACTCGCGCTTACTCTTTTGGCAGTTGCGGCAGACGGGGTGGGCTTCGTCGCACTGGAAGAGATTGACGTTAGCGGTGATGCGAAGAGGGGTGAGGTCGGATTAGAGGAGGGAGATGGTTTAAATCGCTCGCTTCATGGTGGCTCGGGTATGACAACACGGTTCTCGAGGGTGCACGTTCTCACGCACACCACGTCGCGTCGCCAACCGCACGGCATTGGGCTCCAATGCTTACCTTTATTCGTCTCTTGCGACAGGTCAAGCATCCGGTCTTGGTGCGCCGCTTGATCTCCTTTTTGTGGCGGCCGCCCGACAGGATTCTCTGCTCCCCGGGCTGCGGCGGCAGCTGGTAACGCATCGCGAGGTGCTGCGAGCCCATGGTCATGGGCTGGCCAGGCGGCGCGTGTCCGGGATGCGCGTAGTACTGCGGCATTGCGTGTTGCTGCTGCGGCGGCGGCGGCGGGAGCGGCGAGCCCATGGGCTGTCCCTGGGGCTGCTGTTGTTGCTGCGGCGGCGGCGGTTGCTGCTGCTGGCCATCGAGACGTATGGGCGGCAGGTTGAGCGGCGGCAGGTTCATGGTCGCGCCCTGGGGCGAGCGGTAGGGCTCCGCGCCCGGCTGGCCCTGTGGAGGGGGATAGGTGTAGGCGGGCATCTGGGGGGAGGGATAGGAATGGCTGGGCGAAGGGTAGGAGGGATTCTGTCGAGCGTGCTGATCGGCCATGCTACTGGACTGCAGGAAGTGCGACGGCGCAGGCGGGTAGGGCGCAGAGAAGGACATGGACGTCGGTGTCCTAGGCGCAACGGGCAGGCACCCTGGACGTGGGCCGCTGCGAAGCTGTGTTGCCTCTGCTTCTGCGGAAGGGCACAGCTCAAGCGAGAGTTACGACTTGGGACGCCAACAGACGAGGCGTGATCGCTTTGGCGAGCCCGGAGCCGGGCTAGGCGGCCAGGGGTGGCTTCGGTTGCGCGCCGTGTGCAGGCCTGCGCTGCGGGCGCTGGTCGCTGGTGGCACTGCGAGCGAGCGGTGGTGAGCACGGGCGGCAGCAAGATGCGCGAGGCGAGGGCCGGGCGGGCGGGCGTGCTCGTCGGCGCGCTGCGACGACGCTGCGAGTATGTCGGTCGTGAAAGAGAGAGGGTGGGCGCAAGAGACGGCACTGCAGCGCGATGGGGGATGGATGGGGCAGAAGGGAGCGCCGCCTAGTCCCGCTCGAGCAGCCCTCGGGCCAGGGACCAGGTGGCGGTGCGTGAAAGTGAAAATATGCGCGCCAACTTGCGCTAGGTGCGGTGCTGTTACCTGGAGATACTGTGTGTCCGTCTGTGCAGTGTACACTCGCTCACTCGCTTGCTACGCCCGCCGGCACCGTGACCGTGGGTGAGTGCGTGCGTGCGGGCGTGCTACACGCTGCCGGGCGGCTGCTAGCTCAGAGCTGCTGTGTGCCTGTGTGCGTGGGCGAGGTGGACGGCGCCGTGAGCATCAAGACCCGGTGAAGGTGGATGATGGGGTGCATCAGTACATGAGTGTCGTGAAGGTGTGTGGCCCTGGGCGTGCTAGGCCGCACCCGGGCATCGGGGCCGTCACGTGCTGCTCCCAGGCCCCGCCCACGCGTCCAACCCGACCACTGCGACCAGGCTGTTCGCTGTTCGCTTCCTGGGCCGGCCAACAACACGACGACCCTTGCCGCAAGGGCCGCGGGATTGTAGGCTAATGCCCGCGTTGGGAGCTTTCACTCATCAGCAACAAGCAACATAGACGACACAGCAAGCCCTCTCATCAATCGCGTCCATCGGCCCGCCCATCCTACGCCGTGGGACTCACGAGGTACCGACGGTACTCTCTGCCCTCTGGATCTGGGGCGCTGGCATGGCGTGTAAATTTCCGCCTGCGCATGCCATTTACCCGTCGATACCACATCTGGGAGCCACCTCGACCCCGGCCCCTCTCACAAGGTCCGCATGAGCGCGAGAGAATCGGTGAGCCCAGGTGTTGCGTTCTCCAGACAGGGACTCACTAGGCTGAGTGCTCGAAACGGCAGCTTGTGTCGCAGAGGCTGTCAACGCATCGAGCCAACGTGCAGCCGTTGGAGCCGCTGCCTGCTGGGTGAGAGTGACGTCCGCCGTGTCGCAGACGATTCATCGCTCTTCCGCCGGCACGGACAACAGCAAAGTGCATGCATGGATGATAATCCTTGGCATATTCACGGGCTCGAATGATACAGCCAGCACCTAGGTACGCGCCCAAGTACTTATTACGTGTCAATCTGAGAGCTGCATGGCGCCTGCTATCAGACGGGACAGTGACAGTCTGTCGACGCGGGAGGCGTTTCAATCTTGGTCCGCCCGCGCGCGATTGTGGACAGCGACGCTGTGTACAAGGTGAATTTGTTTTGTATGATTTGGGACGTCGGAGACGTTGGATGCGCCTGCTGGGTACCCTTGCCTGTCGCCGCGAATCCGAAATCGTCAAAGGCACGGAAGGATTCTGGAAGGCGCAACTCTGAGGAACCGAGAGTAGAACTGTGTCTGTAGTAAGCAAGCCAAGACCCCACCCGCGGCCTATTCCGACCTTCCTTTGGTGTCACTTCCAGAACCAACGAGGCTATTATGGCAAAGATGCCTGTATTGCGAGCACCGAGACTAGCAGTACGCCGTACTTCGCCTTGTGTGCAGCATGGCACACAAGAATGGCCTTGTTGTACTCATCTAGGTACTACTCTATATGTCTGTTCATAGTATACTCATCTCGTAAATCGTGGGACGAGCTTACTGAGCTACAGAGACAGCGTGAAGAAGGGGTAGCATCGCAAGCTACGGTCTATAGGGGATTTACTAACACAACCGCTCGCCTAATTGTTACTACCCGTGTGTGCACACGGGTCGTCCAGGTTAGTCATCGATAGGGTTGAAACACATGTCTGATATGCACGACAGCTTGCGGAGGGATTCTCACGTAAATCGCATGTGGTGGTGGCTCAAGATTGGCCTTTATAGCTATCTAACACAGACTAAGACAATAGAGTTATGAGCCCTTAGTAAATAGTTATTATAGATATAAGACTCTTATCTATAGTACTGCAATATAGCCTTACTAGATTTTGCATATGAATTTTTTTTTGCTTAGAGTAAGTGCACTAAGCTTACTAGTAAACTTATAACACGCTAACCCCTTTTTTATTAATACCTTAAAATGCTTTTTTATATATTATTATAATAGTCGTATTATTAATTTAGTAATAATTACCTTTTTTAGTATATTTTTTAAATTAAGCCCTATATAAGTTAGGATAGAAAGGCCGCTCTAGTATAGCGTATAAAAATATAGTCTACTTCTAGTCTTTACTACTATATAATTTTTTTTATAACTAAGAAGTTTCTAATAAAAATATTATAATAATAGTAGTTATTTCTTTTATTATTATAGCATAAAAAAGTATTTTAAGGTAGTATTAATAAAAAGAAGTTATTTACTAATATATAATAGTTTAAACTATATAGCGTTATATTAACTACTTAGAGGTAGCATAATAAAGGCTTTTATCTATCTAAATAATAATAAAAAAAGTAAAGCACTCTGCTTAGTAATTAAAAAGAGTATAAAAAAGCGCGTTTAAACTACTAAGCAAGCTTAGTAGTCTTGGCGCGCATAGCTTCTATATATAAAGTTTTTGTAAAAAGGCTACTTAGAACTTTAGTAAAAGAGGAATAAAACTTTAGTGCGACTACGCTATAGTTATTATTAAAACTATATTAGTAAGCAAAATAAATAATAAAATAACATATTAGAATTTTACTATTATAGTAAATAATAAATAGATAAATAACTATAAGCTACCTAAAATAATAAAAATAGTCGTTTCGATAATAAGTTACAGTTAAAGCTAAAGTTAACTTTAAGTAATGTATAAAAAGTTTACTAAAAAATAATTATAAGAAATCTAATAGTATATATATTAAATTACTTAAAACTAAAAAACAAAATATAATATAAAACTAACCTAATAAATATTATAAAATACGCTATTATAATATAAATAAGCTTATAATTAATTATTCTAAATTAATAACTTTTAATAACTTATTGCAATTAAGCGCTTTAATAATTTTAAGTAATTGCTAAAAAAGATTAAAAATAATATACTAAATAAGACAATATTATATATAATAAATTACTTATTACTAAAATAAAAATAAAATATATTATTAAAACTATATTAGTAAGCAAAATAAATAATAAAATAATATATTAGAATTTTGCTATTATAATAAAAAATAAATAGATAAATAACTATAAGCCACCTAAAACTAAAATAGTCGTTCTAATAATAAGTTATAATTAAAGTCAAAGTTAACTTTAAGTAACGTATAAAAAGTTTACTAAAAGACAATTATAAGAAATCTAATATTATTTATATTAAATTACTTAAAACTAAAAATAAAATATATTATAAAACTAACCTAATAAATATTATAAATTACGCTATTATAACATAAATAAGCTCGTAATTAATTTTTCTAAATTAATAACTTTTAATAACTTGTCGCAATTAAGCGCTTTAACAATTATAAGCAATTGCTAAAAAAGACTAAAAATAATATACTAAATAAGGCAATATTATATATATTAAATTACTTATTACTAAATATAAAATATAATATATAAAAGACTTATTTTATAATATATAATATATTAGCGTATAATAAACTAAGAAGTAATAAATTATTCTAAAATAAGACGTTTATTATTAATATTATAACTAAGCAATAGTAAAATAAAAGTTTATATATAAAAACAGTAGCTTGTAACGTACTTTGCACTCGAGTCGATCATTCCATCGAGTCGATCACTTTGCCAAGACCCCACTAAAACGTACTATTAGTAATAGTACAACGCGATGCCTTAACCACACAATAAACTACTAGCGTTAAAAGAAGAAGCGCGTATACAGCTTGCGATCTAGGCTATTAAACAAGACGCGACACTCTCTTAGCGACGCGCTGCAGCCCTCTATAACGTCTCTTAAAGTACACTTAGCAACTAACGCGCTAGAAAGACGTTTAGATGCGACTGCGCACCTAACAAAAATAAGACTTACTATAAGAGAGGAGCAGGTGATTATGCAGCATATACTCGACCTAGACGCGCGAGGATTTCTGCCCCAGCTTGATGCTATAAAAGATATAGCCGATTCTTTACTAGCTGCACGCCACTATAAGCTAGTTGGCTAGAGGTGGCCTTATAACTTTGTTAAGCGCCAGCTAAAGCTTTAAGTTAAGTTTAATTGAAAGTACAACTATAAGAGAGCCCTTTAAGAGGATCCTAAGGTGATACAAGGCTAGTTCTGGCTTGTAGAGAACATAAAGGCTAAGTATAGTATCCTAGATAAGGACACCTACAATTTTGACGAGTCTAGCTTTATAATAGGGCATAATATCGACTGGAGCGGTAGTTATAGGCTCTGAGCGTCGAGGACGGCCAAAGCAGGTGCAGCAGGGCAATAGGGAGTGGACAACAGTTATCTAAGGCATCAACGCAATGGGGTGGTGGATCCCACCCTTCATTATCTTCGGGGGCAAGCACCACCTCTCCGCCTGGTATAAGGAGAAGGATCTACCTCATGATTGGGTTATTGCAGTCTCTAGGAACGGCTGGACGACAAATGAGCTTGGTCTGCAATGGCTGAAGCACTTTGATAAGCATACAAAGAGGCGTACTACTAGTAGAGCACGTTTGCTTATTATTAATAGCCACAAAAGTTACAACTTGCTTGAATTCCAGGATTACTGCAAAAAAAAAAAAGAGTAATATTATTACTCTTTGTATGCCTCCATATTTGTCGCACCTCTTGTAGCCACTTAACGTGGGTTATTTTGCGCCGTTAAAGAAGGCGTATATAGGCGCTAAGCTAAGAATTTAATGCGCAACCACATCACGCACATTACTAAAATCAAGTTCCTACCTTGCTTTATTGCTGCTTTTAAGGCTTTAATTACTAAAAGTAATATCAAAGGAGGCTTTCGAGGTGCTAGCCTAGTGCCCCACGACCTAGAAGTTGTGATATCGCAGCTTGACGTCCGCCTGCGTACGCCTCCACTTTGTACTATTCGCGATAGTATATAGGAGTTGCAAACTCCGCGAAATAGTACAGAACTTAGGTCGCAATTAACGCTGGTTAAGCAGAGGATTTAAAGGCATGTAGATAGTTCCCAAACTTATATAGTTGAGGCGGTGGAAAAGCTTATTAAAGGCGCCAAGCTAATAAGGCATTCTTTAGTGTTAATAACTAAACGCAACGCTAAACTTTAAGCTACTAATAAGGCCGCTACGCAATGTAAATTATATAAAAGAAAGCAAGTACAGTGTAAAGGAGTCCTTACAGCTAAAGAGGGCCAGCGGCTAGCCACTCTAAAGGAGTTTGGGGCGCGCAGTAATAGGCAAAAGGCGAAGAAGAGGGTGCGCGCTAATAGAGGCAAATCTGCTTAATAGCGCTGTGGACGCTACGGCAAGCCTAGGCATAACAAAATAACCTGTAGGCAGCTTGTAGAAGTAGATTCTAAATAAATTAGCCTATTTAGACTATTAAAAATAGTTCGTGTGTTAACTCTGTACTATCGTGAATAGTATAGAACTTGGTGGGGTCTTGGCAAAGTGATCGACTCGATGGAATAATCGACTCGAGTGCAAAGCACGTTATATAAAATACTTTTATTAATACCTTAAAACGCTTTTCTATATATATAATAGTAGGAGGAATATCTACTATTATTGTAATATTTTTATTAGAAATCTCTTAGTCGTAAAAAAATAATATAAAATACTAGTTTATATAAAAAATACTAGTTTATATATATAAAACACTAATTTGTATAACGTGGTTCACCAGCGAGTGACCCACACCAGTGAGCGCGCCACCTTTGCCAAGACCCCACTAAACCATTTTATTCATTATTAGACTGCGTCGCAACACTACTTAAAAATATATACTAAGTTAATGCATCTAATTTAGATTCTTCCTTTTTAACTCCCTAGCAGGTTTGCGCATTTTGTGTCTAGGTTGCCTGCAGATGCTACAACGCTGTTAAGTTGATAGCCCTATTGCAGCGCGACTAGTACCTAACGACTGTTTACCCTTCTTCTGTCCACTAGCGTCCTTAGGAGTGGCTAGCTAAGATCCCTCTACTACTATAAGTGATCCCTGATGCTAGATATACCTCCTTTTACGCAATTTTCGCCTTATAGTCTCCTTAATTGTCTTGCGAAGGCCTGCAATTTCATCCAACACTAGTACCTAACTATGCATTGCACTTAGAGCGCCTTTTTTTAAGCTTCTTAAGCACCTACATAGTTAAAGTTAGTAATAAATTAAAGTGATCTCTAATTCTCTTGCGAACTAGTGTTGATTGCGCCTCAAATTCGCGTAGGTTACTTGGTGTTTTAGACTCCTACGTGGTAGGCTCTTTAATAGGCAGACTAGGTGTACAGATGTGGATGTTAAGGTGCTGCAACACCTCCTCTAGATTCAATAGGACTAGCCTAGCACTGCGAAAACCACCCTTAATTGTCTCTGCAGAGAAAACCTTTAAAAACACGGTTTTAAAGGCTAGGAGGAACTTAATTTTTGTAATATAGGTTATTAGCTAACGCGCTAAGCCTAAGATCTTAGCACTATATACCTTCTTTAGCGGGAAGAAACAGCCTATATCTAACGGCTGCAGCAGGTGTGACAAATGTGGCGGCATATAGAGAGTAATAATCTTATATTCCTTGCAGTAATCCTAGAACTTAATTAAGTTATAGCTCTTATAGCTGTTAATAACTAGCAGCTAATAGGTTCCTTTAGCGCGTCCCTTTATATGCGCGTTAAAGTGTTTTAACTACGCGATACTAAGCTTGTTATTTGTCTAGCCGTTCTCGCTAACAGCGATTACCTAATCGCCAGGAATTAACGCGTCTTTGTACTAGGTGGAGATGTGTGACGCTTACCAGCGTAGATAATAAAGGGAGGGATTGCCTATCTAGCAGCGCAGATACCCTAGATTACTGTAATCTACTAGCGATTGCCTAGCTGTATTAATTTAGGTTTCGCACGCCTCTCTAATGCTGTGACTACAAGCTAAGACCCTATAACCCCTATTAGGAAGCCTAATTTATTAAAGTTGTAGGTGTTCTTATCCGTAATGCTATACTTAACTTTAATGCCCTCTACAAGCTTAAACCACGCGTTTATAACCTTAGGATCTTCCTATTATGCCCTCTAGTTGTTGTATAACTAAGACTAACGCGCGTTTTAACTTTACGTCTGCGCTTAATAAACCTGTCTATCTAGTTAATACTAATAGGTGGCTTTCCTCTCTATAAACGTAGTGAATTAG
Source organism: Laburnicola sp. JP-R-44 (assembly GCA_009805535.1). Classification (NCBI taxonomy): domain Eukaryota; kingdom Fungi; phylum Ascomycota; class Dothideomycetes; order Pleosporales; family Didymosphaeriaceae; genus Laburnicola; species Laburnicola sp. JP-R-44. The sequence continues at coordinate 265,760 of SELF01000037.1, read as the reverse complement.
CCATTATGCGGATTATAAGCTTTGTAAAAGGGAATCCACACACATATCTAGCTCAATTATACAATTAATAAGCGCCTGCTCCTTAAGGAGAGTAAAATTCTTTAATTTAGGTGGGTTATTGCGTTGTGTAGTCGTTCCGTTGCGTCTTTAATTAAGCGTTCTGCGATTAATGTTATACAGCCCCTGCTGCTGCTCTCGCTCTATAAGATTTAGGTCTTGTTTAATAGCTCTAATAGCAATAAGTAACTAAGCTTTATTTAGATGGCTTAGAAGACATGGTAGGTGGTTGTATTATGATGGTATGTTGGTGATGGTGGGGTCTTGGCAAAGGTGGCGCGCTCACTGGTGTGGGTCACTCGCTGGTGAACCACGTTATATACTAGTTTATTATCTTTTAGATCTATTATTTTATATGTGGCGTTAAATTAACTACCTAGGAGTAGCACGACAAAGGCTTTCATCTTAAATAATATAATAAACAAAGCAGAGCCCTCTGCTTAGTAATTAAAAAAAGCGTGAAAAGGTGGTTACAAAAATGCGCGTTCGAACTGCTAAGCGAGCTTGGCGGTCTTGGCGCGGGGCTGCTCTCACAAGAAAAATTTTCACGAAGAGGTTACTAGGAACTTTAGGGAAGAATATTTTTATAATTATAGTTATTATAACCTACTAGTATGCCTATTTTAGCTTTAGGCTCTAGTTTAGTTAATTATTATTTAACTAAGTAGTGACTTAGTAAGCCCTAGATTTTAATATACGTTTATTTTTATAAAGTTTTTTATTTATGTTTATGAAATTTAAATTACTATGTAGTGTTATATTATATATATATATACTGCGTTTATAATAGCGTATTGCTAATAACTAGTTAGTAAAATACTATAAAATAGTAAGCTTTTAGCTATTTCTATTATAGTTCTATTTATTCTTTTAATTACGCCATTTTGTTCGGGTGTATAGGGCGGATTAAATTAGTAAATAATATACTATTTTATTTATTAAATAGCGTAAAATTACTATTAGCATATTCCGTGCCATTATCTATTTTAATAATTTTAATTTTTCGATTGCTTTACTTTTTAACTTTGTGTTTTAAAGTCTTTAAAGGCTTTAAACAATTCTATTTTATGTCTTAATAGTTTAAATTCTATTTCTCTAGTAGTAGGGTCTAGAAAGAATATAATATAATTATAATTATTCTTAGAGAGGGTGATAGGCCCGTATAAATCAATTACTATTTTATTTAAGTAATTATCTACTTTAGTAGTAATTTCTCTACTATTATTATTTGTTAGTTTAGCTTTTATACAGCTAGAGTAGTTAATTTTATAGTTAGTAGGTTTAGTTATACCTAGTATTTTATATAACGTCTAGATTTTATATCTAAAACAATTATAATAGAGATATATTAAGTTCTCTTTATAGATACTAATAGTTTTATTTTTATTAATAACCTTTTTAGCAAATAGAGTATTATCTATTACTATATAGTCTATATTTATTATATAGAGATTGTGTTTATTAGTGTTGCTTCTAATATTATTTTAGTATTCTTTTTAATTATAGCTTTGTCTTTTATAAAGTTTACTATAAGGTCTTTTTCGACTAATTCTTTACTAAAATAATATTTACATTAAATTTAGGCAAATAAAGATAGTTATTTAAGACTATCTTAGTATTATTATATATAAGGCTCACGTTGCCAATAAATTGCGAAGTTAAAGTATTGTTATTTCCCTATTGTATTTTTGTAGTTTTTCTAACTAACGAATTTTCTATAAATAGGTTTTTGTTACAGATAATATGAGATAAACTATCTAAATCTAGTATTAGATTAGGGCTTTTTAACTTAGTAGTTATAAATACCTTAGTAGTTTTCAATCCTTATTTAGGATTTCTAGAATTATATTCTAGATTTCGAGGATTTCGAAGTCCTTTTTTCGAATTAGTTTTTTTTATTTAGGGTAGTTAATAATACCTTTTTAATTTTTATTAGTTTAGATAACTTAGCTATTTTATCTAACAGCTTTCGATCTAGTCGATCTAATAGATATTCGGATTCACGATTTAATAGATTTATATCTATTTTTTTATCCTATTTAGTTTTAAAATCGTACTTTATTTTAAACTATTTAGGTTTATTTTTAGAATATAAATACCAACACCTATTAGTAAAGTAAATATTTATTTTACACTTATTACAAAATCGTTTAGACTTTATAACTTTGTGTTAATTCTAGAATTTAGTGGATAAAATCTTAGTTTTATTACTATCTAAGTGTGACTAATAATAACTTTTATTAATTCTATTAGAGAATAAATTCTCTAGATGAATATTTAAAGAATTATTCTAAAATAATTAAGTTACAAAAGTAAAAAACCCCTTATAATTAGGAGTTAAATTGTTTAACACCCAGGCCACAATAACTTACTTACTTAGGTATTTTAATTAACTTATAGTTAGGATTTATTATTAAATGTTTAATTTTATTAAGGTACTCCTCTATTAAATTAAAATCTAACAAGGTACTATTAAATAACTCCTTTAAAAGAAGAACTTTAGAATAGTAATCTTTAGGAGAATAAAGATTTTCTAAATAAATTCACTTCTTATTAGCTATAAATAAGTCCTTATTATGCTATAAAGAACTATCTTTAACTAACAAAGTAATAATTAATTATACTTTTAAATTAATATCTTTTAACACTAAATTAATTATAATATTATTACTACACTAAATTATAGCTATATAATTTTCTATAATAAGAATAAAATAGCCCTAGACTTCTACATCTTATAGTTAGAAATACCCTTAAGCATCTCCTACGTAGAGATAGAAGAAATCTTAGAACTTATTATAACTAAGATTAATAGGCCAGAAAGAGGTCAGAAATCTAAGAAAAATAAGGTTTCTTAATAAATCGATAAGGCTTAGAGAAATTGCCTAAAAGGATATAAACTAGTCCAGCTAGTAAAAGAGCTTAGAAATTCTTAGAAAGAAAAGAAAAGTATTAGTCAAATATTGATTTTGCCAAGATAGCTTAGTAAGCTAAAGGAAGACTAGACTAGCTAGTATAAAAAAATAAAGAAAGAATCTAAGAAAGTTCTATCGAAAAATAGGTAGATATATCGAAGAAATTATTAGAAGAGTAGCTAAGAGTAGTAAGCTAAAAGATAGATAATAATAAATATAAAATTATTAGAGGACTGGGCTTATAACCTATAAAAAAGTAATAAATAGACAAAAAGGTAATTAAGTTAGTATTATTAAACTAGTTAGATAATTTTAATAAACTAGCTACCTGGTAATCTATATATAAAATAATTTAGACTAATAAATACTTAGCTTTATATAGTTTTAAAATTATGTCTTTAACTGTTACAAACAAACGCTATATGTTTTAAACTAATATTTAAACTATTATTTAAACTAAACTATTATTTAAACTATTATTTAAACTATTATTTTTAAACTATTTTTAAACTATTATTAAAAAAAAAATTAACGACATATTAAACTAAAAACTATTATTTAAACTATATAACTATTATTTTAAACTAATATTTAAACTATTATTTTAAAAACTATATTTAAACTATTATTTAAAACTAAATATAACTTTAATATTTAACTAATATTTAAACTATTTTTTAAACTAATAGTTAAACTATTATTAAACTAATATTAAAATAAATAACAAATTATTTTAAACTAATATTTAAAACTATATTTTATACTAAAGTATTTTATAAAAACTAAGCTATTATTTTTTATATAGAGTTTTTTTATATATTATATTATTATACTATTATTATATATAAACTAGTATTGCATATACAACTAGTTTATTATTTTAGCGATAATAATTTAACGTATATTACTAAATAGTTATTTACTATTACTAGTTAACTAATAATAAACGTTTATAGAATTTAGAAATATTACTTCTTTTATTTTATTAACGCTATAAATAAGTTATATATTATATAATCTAGTTTAGTAATATTATATATTAATTTTAGCAAAATAGTAAATAGTATTACTTAAATTACTATTAAAGTATTATTTATAATAATTATATTTAATCTTAGATTTTAGCATTACTTTAAATTATTTAAAAGCGATTATAAACTTACATTTTATTAATTATATATTAGTACTAGAAAAATTAACAAATTATAATAGCTAGAGTTATAATAAATATTTTAATAAAAGTAATTTATTTTTTTACTATAATAGTTATACTTATTTAAATAGTAAATTTACTTTAATTATAAAATATACTATATATTATTTTTATTTTTGCTTTTAAATAACTATTTTAGTTATTAGGTAGCTTATAGTTATTTATCTATTTATCTTTATTATAATAGCGAAATTCTAACATGTTATTTTTATTTATTTTTCTTACTAATATAGTTCTAATAATTATTTCAAATATCTATAATATAAGGCAAAACTCTAAAAGAATAACTTTAGAAAACTTAGATAAGTTAATAAATAAACTAACCTAATTAATAAGTAAAAATAATAAACTAACTAGCTATAAAGAAGCTACAAATAGTAAAGATAAAGATAATTAGCTAAAAGCTATAGAGCTAGAAATTAGTCAACTAAATAATTAAAATACTTAGGAAATAGTAGATTTACCTAATAATAAAAAAACCTTTTAAAGATTGTTAGGTTTTTAAAATTAAAATAGATAAAAATAATAATCTATTAAAATATAAAGCCTAATAGGTAGTAAAAGGTTATATAGTTAAATTTATAGCTTAGATTATCTACAAACCTTTTCTAATATTATAAGAATTAAAGTTATAAGGCTATTATTAATTTTTGCCTATTTTTTTAGATCTTAAAATACAAAAATTAGATATTAAAAACGCTTTTTTATATACCTCTACAGATTCTAAAATCTATATAGAATAACTTATTAGTTTTAAAAAATTTAGATATAAAGTGTGTAAATTAAATAAATTATTATATGGCCTATAATAAGCTTCTAGAGTATAGTATCTATACTTAAAAGATATATTACAACAACTAGGTTTTTATTCTATTATTACTAAACAAGGAAATTTACTAATAAAATAACTAATTTAGAAGAGAAAGTATTTATAAATTGTCTATATAGAAAATATACTAGGTATTAGTAAAAATCTAGAAACTATTACTATATTAAAAACTAAATTAAATACATTACTAGAAGTTAGTGACCTAGGGGAAGCTAGTTACTGTCTAGATATAGAAATTCTTAGAAATAGAAAAGAAAAATACTTTATTTAAAACAAACTAAATATATTAATAATATGCTTAAAAAATATAATAAACTAAATCTAAATCCAATTAATTCGCCTAGCGATCCAGGAATTAAACTAAATAAAATACTAAATAAGCTTCTTTAGATGAAATTAATTTATATTAATAATATATAGGTAGTTTAATCTATCTAACAACTTATATAAGACTAGATATAGTATTTAGTATATATAATTACGCTAGACATATGGCAAATCCTAATAAATAACACTATACTACTATTAATAAAATATTTAAATATTTAAATATAGTAATAAACTTAGGCCTATACTTTAATAATAATAATAATACTAATATTTCTAACTTAATTAGATATATAGACGCTAACTAGGACGGCAATCTAATAACTAGAAAAAGCACTACTAGTTAGATTTTTACCTTTAATAAAATATCTATTAGTTAGGCTAGTAAACTATAAAAATCAACAGCTTTATTAATATATAAAGCTAAGTATATATAGCTCTAAAAGAGTATATAGCTCTAAAATAATATATAAAATAATATATAAAATAATATATATATATTTAATAAATATTTATTAATAATTAGAAATTAATAAACTATTAAATATAAGAAGTCCTAATTTCTTTGTAGTCTCTAATAATAAACCTGCTATTAATTTGGCATCTAATCCTAAATATTATAGCAAAACTAAATATTTAATGTATAATATTACTACGTAAGAGAAAAAATATAAGAAAAAATAATAAATCTAGACTATATACCTATAAAAGAACAACTAGTAGATATATTAACAAAAGCCCTTAATAATAATATGCATAACTATATATTTTAAAATCTTAATATAAAATTTAATTTAATTTTATAACTATAATAGTAATAAGTAAAATATTTTAAATAAAGTATATATTACTTATAGAGACGTGGTAAAACCATATTAGTAAGTATAATAAGTAGTAAAATAAAATAATAGAATTTCGCTATTATAATAAAAGATAAATAGGTTTTTTTTATAAACAAAGCTGCATTTCGTAACTATACTATAGCAAAAAAATTCTACCTATAACCTATTTTTCTATATACTAGCTCTATAAGATACCTATAGACTATATAAATATACGTAACTAAGTTAATAGCGCGCTTATTATTTAGCACCCTATAAGGCTATTAAGTACACTAGTAGGATTAACTTAACTATAGTTTAGAACTATTATTAAGTAATAACTTATCTTGTAATAGAATTTCTATATAATAAAAGATAAATAGGTATAAACAAAGCTATTTCGTAACTATACTATAGCAAAAAAAATTCTACCTATAACCTATTTTTCTATATACTAGCTCTATAAGATACCTATAGACTATATAAATATACGTAACTAAGTTAATAGCGCGCTTATTATTTAGCACCCTATAAGGCTATTAAGTACACTAGTAGGATTAACTTAACTATAGTTTAGAACTATTATTAAGTAATAACTTATCTTGCCTATATAGGTAGTAATAAGATTAGAGTACTTATTGCCTATATAAAGAGAGTCTAATCCTACTACTATCTTACGCACTACTACAACTAATAACTATAGCTAAATTAAATATAATAATAATAGATATGACTGCGCTGTAAAGCGAAGTTTAACCTTAAGTATGCCTAATCTACTATAGACTCCTTTTTACATCCCTAAAACTTAATTAATAAGCTTATAATTATTGCTAGAAAGAAGCTAAAGCTTAAAATAGCTAACAGTAATAAGCTTCTAGTTAAGTTACTTATACTAGATTACTCTATAATATACGTATATAGTCTATATGCTACTATTCGCTAGCTTAAGTTATGTATATATTAATAATGCGCGTAGGGACTACTTAATAGACTAAGGCAAATCTAGAATATATTACGTAGCAGAGAAGGAACCTAATAAGGCTAGTTAATACTATAGATAATAATAAGTTTCTTTAGAAGTTAAAAGAGTGTAATAAGAAAGGTGCTAAGTAGTTAAATAACGTTTAAAAGCTACTAAACTAGCTATAGGGAGTAATTATCTATAACCGCGTTATTTTTAAAATTAAAAAATTTAATTATATAATCTGAGTATAAAGTGCCTATGGGTCTTAGTTAAGACTAAAGATAAATAGATAAATAACTATAAGCTACCTAAAATAATTAAAATAGTTATTTCTAATAATAAGTTACAATTAAAGCTAAAGTTAACTTTAAGTAACGTAGTTTACTAGCGAGTAACCCACACTAGTAAGCGCGCCACCTTTACTAAGACCCCACATATTACTAACAATACTATTATAATATAACTACCTACTGTGTCTTCTAAGCCATCTAATAAAGCTCGGTTACTTATTGCTATTAGAGCTATTAAATAAGACCCAAATCTTATAGAGCGAGTAGCAGCAGGGCAGTATAACGTTAATTGTAGAACGCTTAATTAAAGACGCAACGGAACGACTGCACGACGCGATAACCCACCTAAATTAAAGAATTTTACTCTTCTTAAGGAGCAGGCGCTTATTAATTGTATAATCGAGCTAGACACGCGTGGATTCTCTCCTACGAAGCTTATAATCCGCACAATGGCTGATTTACTACGTTTATAGAGGAAAGCCACCTATTAGCATTAACTAAATAGACAGGTTTATTAAGCGCAGACATAAAGTTAAAACGCGTTAGTCTTAGTTATACGACAACTAGAGGGCATAATAGAAAGATCCTAAGGTTATAAACGCGTAGTTTAAGCTTATAGAGGGCATCAAAGTTAAGTACGGCATTACGGATAAGGACACCTACAACTTTAATGAATTAGGCTTCCTAATAGGGGTTATAGGGTCTTAGCTTGTGGTTATAGCATTAGAGAGGCGTGCGAAACCCAAATTGATATAGCTAGGCGACCGCTAGTAGGTTATAGTAATCTAGGGTATCTGTGCTGCTAAATAGGCAATCCCTCCCTTTATTATCTACGCCGGCAAGCGTCACATCTCCACCTGGTACGAAGACGCGTTAATTCCTAGCGATTGGGTAATTACTGTTAGCGAGAATGGCTAGACAAATAATAAGCTTAGTATCGTGTAGTTAAAACACTTTAACGCGCATATAAAGGGACGCGCTAAAGGAACCTATTAGCTGCTAGTTATTAACGGCTATAAGAGCTATAACTTAATTAAGTTTCTAGAATTACTATAAGAAATATAAGATTATTACTCTCTATATATGTCGCTATATTTGTCACACCTGCTGCAGCTATTAAATGTGGACTGTTTCTCTCCGCTAAAGAAGGTATATAGTGCTAAGATCTTAGGCTTAGCGCGTTAGCTAATAACCTATATTATAAAGATTAAGTTCCTCCTAGCCTTTAAAACCGCGATTTTAAAGGTTTTCTCTGCAAAGACAATTAAGGGTAGTTTTCGCGATGCTAGGCTAGTCCTATTAAATCTACAGGAGGTGTTATAGTATCTTAACATCTATATTTATATATCTAGTCTGCCTATTAAAGAGCCTACTACCTAGGAGTCTAAAACACTAAGTAACCTACGCGAATTTAAGGCGCAATTAATACTGGTTCGTAAGAGAATTAGAGATTACTTTAATTTATCACTAACTTTAACTATACAGGTGCTTAAGAAGCTTAAAAAAAAAAGGCGCTCTAAGTGTAATGCATAGTTAGGTACTAGTGTTAGATAAAATTGCAGATCTTTACAAGATAATTAAGGAGACTATAAGGCGAAAATCGCGTAAAAGGAGGTATATCTAGTATTAGGGATTACTTATAGTAGTAGAGAGATCTTAGCTAGCCACTTCTAAGGACGCTAGTGAATAGAAGAAGGGTAAATAGTCGTTAGGTACTAGTCGCGCTATAATAGGGCCATTAACTTAACAGCGTTATAGTATCTATAGGCAACCTAGACATAATACGCAAACCTGCTAGGGAGTTTAAAGAGAAAAAAATCTAAATTAGATATATTAACTTAGTATATATTATTAAGTAGTGTTGCGACGCAGTCTAATAATAATAAAATGGTTTAGTGGAGTCTTGGCAAAGGTGGCGCGCTTACTAGTGTGTGGATTACTCGCTAGTAAACCACGTTAATGTTAAAAAAAAAGTTTACTAAAAGATAAATATAAGAAATCTAATATTATATATACTAAATTACTTAAGACTAAGAATAAAATATAATATAAAAATTAACCTAATTAAAGTTTATAATACGCTATTATAATATAAATAAGGTCGTAATTAATTTTTCTAAATTAATAACTTTTAATAACTTGTCGCAATTAAGCGCTTTAATAATTTTGAGCAATTGCTAGAAAAGCTTAAAAATAATATACTAAATAAGGCAATAATATAAATATTAAATTACTTATTACTAAAAACAAAGTATAATATATAAAAGACTTATTTATAATATAAAATATATTAGCGTATAATAAACTAAGAAGTAATAAACTATTCTAAAATAAGACGTTTATTATTAAGGTTATAACTAAGTAATAGTATAATAAAGTTAAAATAATAACTTATATAAAAAATACTAGATTACACATAAAACACTAGTTAATATATAAAACTAGCTCGCTTTTATACTAACTCTTTTTATTAATATCTTAAAACGCTTTTATATATTAATAACATAGAAAAAATAACTATTATTATTATAATATTTTTATTAGAAATCTTTTAGTTATAATAAAACTATATATAAAACACTAGTTTATATATAAAACACTAGTTTATATATAAAACACTAGTTTATATATAAAAACACTAGTTTTATAAAACACTAGTTTTATATATAAAACACTAGTTTATATATAAAACACTAGTTTATATATAAAACACTAGTTTATATATAAAACACTAGTTTATATATATATATAACTAGTTTTATATATATAATACTAGTTTATATATATATAAATTACTAGTTTTATATATAAAATACTAGTTTATATATAAATAACTAGTTTAATATATAAATACTAGTTTATATAAAATACTAGTTTATATAAAATACTTGTTTGTATACAAAATACTAGTTTGTATATAAAACACTAGTTTGTATATAAAATACTAGTTTATATTTAAAATACGTTCTATACTCTTTTTTTAATTACTAAGTAGAAAACTCTACTTTTTTTTATTATATTATTTATAATAGAAGCCTTTATTATTTTATCTCTAGATAGTTAATTTAATAATATATATATAAAATACTAGTTTATATATAAAACTTCTTTTTTTTTATACTCTTTTTAATTACTAAGCAGAAGGCTCTGCTTTTTTTAATATATTATTTAAGATAAAAGCCTTTATTATACTATCTCTAGATAGTTAATTTAACGCTATATATATAAAAAAAACACTAGTTTATATATAAAATATAGTCGGCCTACTAAATATCTTATTTAATTTTTTTTAGTTTAAGATTAAAGTAAATTAAAATAGAAGATTATATATACTATATATAGCATCTAATTCTAATTAAAAACTAATCTTAAATATTACCTAATAATATAATAATAGTTTAAGCCTTAAACTTACTTATACTTTGTCTACACCTATAAGCTTTTTATCTATATAAGATTTACTTACGCTATATATATAGCGTACCTAAATTATCGCTATTAGTATTATTAAGTATTTATACTTATATACTACTTACGTAGCGTACTTACTTAAATAAGCTAATACTATTATAATAGCTAGAAGAATCTTATAGATCTATATAACGCTTTTACTATACTAAAGATTATTAATAAATACTTTATTTTTTACCTTTTACCTCTCTTCTTATATTTTATTACTAATAAGAAGTAATTTTATTATCTACTAAAGTAAAAATATAGTCTTTTTAGTTTTTATAAATAAACTAGATAAGCTACTAACCTAGCTAGTGTATAAGAATTACCTTATAGATAGTTAGGTATACTAGGCTTCTATAGATAATTATCTTATAGATAAAATAAAACTCTAGTATTATTACCTTAGTAATAGCGGCGCAAATCTTTAGTATATACTTTATAGTAATAGTAAGTACTTCTTTAGAAATAATATTAATCCCTAAATAGATAGTAGGACGTAGAGGTATATATAGAGAGATAATAAAAGATTTATTAAAAATAACCTTAATATAGCAATAGAGAAATAGTGTATCTAGTACGTATTACTCTTATCCTACTACTTATAAAAACATACCTATTAATATATTAACTTATATTATTTATAACAATCTAAATAGTAGTTTATAACTTAGAATAGCAAAAAAAATAGCTTATAGCATAGTTGCGCTAAAGTCTTATCTCCTCTAAAGTTCTAAGTAGCCTTTTTATAAAGATTTTACTTATAAAAGTAGTCTTATGCTAAGACTACTAAGCTTACTTAGTAGTTTAAATACGCTTTTTTTATAATTACCTATTTAAATTACTAAGTAGAAGGCTCTACTTTTTTTATTATATTATTTAAGATAAAAGCCTTTATTATACTATTTCTAGAAAGTTAATTTAACACTATATATAAAATTCTAGTTTATATATAAAATAATAGCTTATATATAAATATTAGAATAAAATAATAGTTTAAATAAGATTTTAAAATACTAGCATATATAAAAGTTAAAAGTATAATTAAACTATATAAAGCTAGCTATTTTTTATAATTACCTATTTTACGCTTAATATTTAATTACTAAGCAGAGGGCTCTGTATTTTTATTATATTATTTAAGATAAAAGCCTTTATTATTCTACTTCTAGGTAGTTAATTTAATAACACACATATAAAGCTAAGTATTAGTTAGTCTAAAATATTTTGTACATAGATTTCAAGGTAGCTAGTTTATTAAGATTAATTAACTAGTTCGACTATACTAACTTAATTACCTTTTTATCTATTATCTACTTTTTATAATAATTTAAATTCTAATACTAGATTTTTTACGCGCTATGCTTACTACTTTATTTAAAGTTACTAGTACTTTAACTTATAAGCTTAAATTCTTAAAAGACTTTTAATAGCTACTTAATCTTATAGTCTTATTTATTTTATTTAGTAAGTTTAAGTTTAAATAAATATAAAAAGTAGATAAATAGATAAGAAGGTAATCGAGTTAGTATTATTAAACTATTTAATTAATCTTAATAAACTAGCTACCTAGTAATTTATATACAAAATAATTTAGACTAACTAATACTTAGCTTTATACAGTTTAATTATATCTTTAACTTTTATACGTGCTAGTATTTTAATCTAATATTTAAACTAGTGTTTTATATTTAATAGTGTAAAAAAATAATAAAAAAAAAAGGTAACTAAGTAAGTATTATTAAACTAGATAATTAATTTTAATAAAATAGCTACCTAGAGATCTATATATAAAATAATTTAGACTAACTAATACTTAGCAGTTTAAACGCGTTTTTTTTTATTATATCTTTTTACCCTCTTTTTAATTACTAAGTAGAGGGCTCTATGTTATTTATTATATTATTTAAGATAAAGGTCTTTATTATACTATAACTAAATAGTTAATTTAACGCTATATATATATATATATATAAACTAGTATTATATATATAAACTAGTATGCTTTCGAAATTATAACTTTGCGTAGGTCTACTATAGCTCTCTAATAGTTTACTAGTTAAGAGATAATATATAATTTAGTTATATACTAGATAGTAGACTATTTATTGACTACTATTAATATTACTACTATAAAGAAAGTTAATAATAATATTATTATTATTTTATATATATTTTATTACTACTACTATGTGCTAGATACTAGGTTTTAGTGCCTTCTATTTTTACTTTTCTCTGTGTATAGTATAGACTTAACCTTAGTTAGAATTTTTATATAATAAAGATATTTAATACAAACTAGTATTTTATATATAAGTTATTATTTTAACTTTATTTTACTATTATTTAGTTATAACTTTAATAATAATTATCTTATTTTAGAATAATTTATTACTTTTTAGTTTATTATACGCTACTATATTTTATATTATAAAATAAGTCTTTTATATATTATATTTTATCTTTAGTAATAAGTACTTAAAACTATATAATATTGCTTTTTTTAGTATATTATTTTTAAATTTTTTTAGTCATTACTTAAAATTATTAAAGCGCTTAATTATAACAAGTTATTAAAAGTTATTAATTTAGAAAATATAATTATAAGCTTATATATATTATAATAGCGTATTTTTATAGTATTTACTAGATTAGTTTTATATTATATTTTATTCTTAGTCTTAAGTAATTTAATATATATAATATTAGAAACTACGACTCTTTAATAGTCTACTAGTTAAGAGATAATATATAACTTAGTTATACTAAATAGTAGTCTATCTATTTACTACTATTTATACTACTACTATAAAGAAAGTTAATAATAAATTATTATTATTTTGTGTATATTTTATTACTACTACTATATACTAAGTACTAGGTTTTAGTATTTTTTTTTATTTTACTCTTCTCTATATATAGTATAAACTCGACCTTTGTTAGAATCTTTATATAATAAAAATCTTTAATATATAAGATTAGATTTCTTATAATTATCTTTTATTAAACTTTTTTACGTTACTTAAAGTTAACTTTAGCTTAATTATAACTTATTATTTAGAATAACTATTTTAGTTATTTTAGATAGCTTATAGTTATTTATCTATTTTCTTTTATTATATGTGGCGTTATTTTATCTACCTAGGGGTAGAATAATAAAGGGCTTTTATCTTAAATAATATAATAGAAAAAGTAGAGCCTACTACTTAGTAATTAAAAAACGCGTTCGAACTACTAAGCGAGCTTGGAGGTCTTGGCGCGCTTCTTTTATTATAACAGCGAAATTCTAACATCTTATTTAATTATTTATTTTACTTACTAATATAGTTTTAATATTTATAAAGAACTATAAAGATTAAATTTCTACTTTAGTAAAAGTAATTACTTAACTATATAAAAGAGCTAACAAAGGTATTTAGTAAGCTAACTATAAAAGTATATATTATTAAATTAACTATCTAGAAGTAGAATAATAAAGGCTTTTATCTTAAATAATATAATAAAAAAAAGTAGAGCCTTCTACTTAGTAATTAAAAAAGAGCATAAAATAGATAGTTATAATAAAAGTATAAACGTATATAAAGTATATAAAACTTTTATTAAAGATTTTTATTATATAAAGATTCTACTCTCTCTCTTAGGATTAATTCGTAATATTATATAATTCTAGGGCCGACTATTTAACTAACTACTATATTACGTAATTAATAATTTCTTTAATAATATTTTTCGTAGTAATAATAATAATAATAATTATAATAGTAACTAACCTAACTATTTTATTACTCTTCTATAGTAGATCTTCCCTCGCGACTAGCGAGCCGTATACTACTATCCAGGATCTTACTACTACTACCTATCTTTCTGTGCTCTCGTCGCCGCCGCTTACCCTTACCCTTATCGCTCGCAGTCCCCCGCCTTAATAGTAGCCCGAATAATCGCCACTACCTTAATAAGCTTCTTACGTTACTGCTGCGCCTCTAGCGTCTTATATATTACAATAAACTCTTTCTCTCTCCTTTACTCTAGTCCTTGCCCTTATAGTCCTTATTATCTTTATTTTTAGTTATATTTTTAAGCTTTTATAGCATAATCTTTGCGTTGTGCTATTATTACGTTATAAAGGCTACGTCTCTACTAATATCTAGGTACTAAAGGAGTGCCTTGCACTCTAGGATCTAGAGGCACAAGGCGCGGCGAATTAGCCTAAAGACATCACTAATGGGGTACTTAAAGATAAGCTCTAGAGGCCCCTCTAACACTCCTTCTAGTCGCACAAGGTCGCTAAGTCTCTAGGAATTATTCTTAACTTTGTCTAGCTAGTTATCTATGCCCTAACTAAATTTAATAACAGTTGTGTTGCTGTGGGTATTAGATTTAGACGCAATATTAGGTCGCTAGAAAGTTATCGCATTGCTAGACATAATAGATAAAGAGATAAAGATTTAGTATTCTAGGCATTTCTAATATTATAAGAGACTTTATACGCTGTGTATATAGCGAACTATAGTTACACTACTACTAGGTCGCGAGCGTAATAACTAAACTGTAGTTAAGCGTCCTATTTTCTACACTACTCTCGTGGTTATAACTTCGCGTAGGTCCACTATAGCTCTCTAATAGTCTACTAGTTAAAAGATAATATATAACTTAGTTATACTAAATAGCAAACTATTTATAAACTATCGTTAATAATACTACTATAAAGAAAGTTAATAATAAAATTATTATTATTTTGTGTATATTTTGTTACTACGACTATATGCTAGATACTAGGTTTTAGTGCCTTCTATTTTACTTTTCTTTATGTATAGTACGAACTCGACCTTAGTTAGAATCTTTACATAATAAAGATCTTTAATATAAAGATTCTAACTAAGATTAAGTCTAGACTAGTAAATAGGTATAGGTTAGGTTGGAGTTAGGTTCCCTTACGTAAGTAAGATCTTAACCCTAACCTAACCTCTACCTATAGATTTTGCGCTAGTAATAGGTATAGGTTAGGTTAGAATTATATAGGCTATAGATTAGATTAGAATTATATAATCTAGATTATATTAGGTCTAACTAATTATATTTTTTTATTAGCTATATGCAATTTTTATACTAAACTATTATAGAAAATATTCTTATTATTATAGTAATAATTATTACGTTTACTTATTATAGTAAAAGTATAGCTTTAGTGTTAAATATATATATTAAACCTAACTAAGCGCCTTACTATTTACTTAGTATCTATATACTTCTTATAGTACCTATCTGCTAGCTATATATTCTTAGCCTATATAGTAACCTATTTTATATAAATAGTGTTAATATTAGTATCTAGAGGTAGTAGTATTTATTTTATAGTAGGAGTAGACTAGTATAAAGAAATACCTTTAAATATTCCAACTAAAAAAAGCCTCTATTACCTCTTAGAAAGTAGCTAGCGTAGTAGACTAGAAGCGCAGATCTTTCTTATTATTATCTTGCGCTATATTCCCTTAATAAGGCGGGCAGAATAGTACTTTCCTAATAAGGGGCTTAATACTCTTTTAGTACTTTTTAATTTTTTCTAAGTGTAATAGCTATATATTATTAGAATATATATATAATAAATAGCTATAATAATAATATGTTACCTAGCTTTTAGTAGTACTTTCTCTTTAGCGTAATAGGTAGTGTTTTGTAAGACGCCTTTCGCGTAACCTTAATAGCTAGTAGCTTTTTCTTTTTTTTTACTTAAGATCTACTAGTAACTAGTTTAGAGTATCTAGCTAGCCTAGTGCGTGTTATTATCTTAAAAATTAAGGTTATATAGGATTTAAGGCTATAAAGTATTAAAAAAGTAGCTAGGAGAGTAGTAAAGTAGAATAGCTAAGTAGGTGGTAAGATAAGTAAAGAAAACACGCTAGTGTTGTTTAGCGCCTCGCTTATATATATATAGGCCCCTATAGCTACTTTTTATAATAATAATATTATTTTTATTATTTCTATAATATTAACTACAGTTATTATATACTATTATCACACTCTCTATACTATAGTATTTATTAAAGTAGAGTCTTCTAATATTCTAAAAAGTCTCCTAAGCAGTAGCCTATAGATACTAGCAAATTATAAGCGTAATAAGTAGAAGGGTCTTACTAAGGTACCTAGTAATTATAGCCTTTTATTATACTATATACTAATATAGATAGGGCTTTATATTTAGAAATAAAAAGGTTAGTACTATTCTTTTATATTATAGATAAGGTAGCTTTTAGAAAGATTATTCTACTAATTATAAAGTGCTGTTTAAAGGCGCACTTAGCAATAGCGCCTATACTATTATATAGAGGTCTCATAATATACTCTATAGTAAAGAAGAAAAAGCACTAAACTTTACTAAATTAGCTAATTAAACTACATATTATTAGCTTAAAAAGAAGCTTTAAAATAATAAGAACTACTAACTACTCTCCAAAGTGTAAAAGTATTAATAGCTTATATAGAAAGAAGTGTAACGCGCTAACTCTCTTTTGTTAACACTACCTTAAAACGCTTTCTTCTATATATATAATAGTAGAAGGGATATCTGCTATTATTGTAATATTTTTATTAGAAACTCCTTAGTCGCAAAAAAAAATACCATAGAAAGAAGAAGAGTTTATCTAGTCCTACTTTAAAAATTAAAAGAGTAGTATATTATTATATTCTATTATTACGTATTAGTTAATTAATATGAAGTAGGTAACTAGTTAGAAGCAAAACTAATAGCTATATATATAAAGTAGGATAAGATTAAAAATAAAGTTAATTTAAGGGCCTACTAAGTAGCCCTAGCTAAGCGTAGGATTGCTACTAGTAAGGGGGAAGGCCTTTCTATACTATAAAGTTGCGTAGGTAAATAAATCTTTAGTTATAATAGTATATATAAGAAGCTCTTACACAATATATATAAAGTAGGCCTAAAAAAGCTTAAGGCTAATAGCTTTAAGAGTAAAGCTAATAAGAAAGAGTAAAAGAACTTCTATAATAGTATAAATAATATAGGTCTAACTGCTAAGAAGCTAGTAATAGTTACTAATAAGGAATAAATTATAAGTTTATTACACTTATTTATTATACACCTTTGCTAATAATTATTAGTTACTATAAGCCTAGTTCTTTTACTAACCTTATTAACTATAGTAAGAATAATATACTTAATAGCAATAAGGCGTATACTAAAAGAAATAATAATAAAAAGTATAAAAAGAAAATTAAAAATAATAGGAACAAGCTAAAAGCTTATTTCTAGAAGCTGCTAGATAGGTACAACTCTAATATTATAAATAAGAATATAGACTTTAAAGGTTTCTTAGACTTTAGAGGCTTAGACACTAAAAGGGATTTTAGACAATAAGGGGGTTTTAGATAATAAGGAGGTTTTAGATAATAAGGGGGTTTTTAGATAATAAGGGGGGGGTTTTAGATAATAAGGACGGCTTAGGTGCTAAGAGAGTTTTAGATAATAATTAGCGTGTAGGATAAAATAAGCTAGAGTTATAGTTTTGCTATAGCTAATTATTATAGCTAATAATTATATACTAGTTGCTAAGAATACTACCTATAGTAGTATAGTAATAAGCTAATTACTACCTAAAACTAACTTTGTAACAAAGGGCTATATACTAGTCTAGACTTAAAACTAACTTATTATTAGCACACTATGCGCTATATGCTATTTCTAGCTAACCTTAATATTAGTTAAACACTACTATAGTTAATATTATAGAATTTAGTTTATCTTATTTCTTTCTGTTAAAACTATATT
The DNA here is from genome assembly GCA_009805535.1 of Laburnicola sp. JP-R-44. Classification (NCBI taxonomy): domain Eukaryota; kingdom Fungi; phylum Ascomycota; class Dothideomycetes; order Pleosporales; family Didymosphaeriaceae; genus Laburnicola; species Laburnicola sp. JP-R-44. The sequence goes on along the minus strand of SELF01000037.1, from coordinate 247,108 downwards.
AGTAAGCAAAATAATAATAAAATAACATGTTAGAATTTCGCCGTTATAATAAAAGATAAATAGATAAATAACTATAAGCTACCTAAAAATAATAAAAATAGTCGTTTTAACAAATAAGTTGCAATCAAAGCCAAAGTCAACTTTAAGTAACGCACAAAAGTTTACTAAAAGATAATTGTAAGAAATCTAACATTATATGTATTAAATTACTTAAAACTAAAAACAAAATATAATATAAAACTAACCCAATAAATATTATAAAATACGCTATCATAATATAAATAAGCTCGTAATTAATTTTTCTAAATCAATAACGTTTGACAAACTTGTCGCAATTAAGCGCTTTAACAATTTTGAGCAATTGCTAAAAAGAATATACTAAACAAGGCAATATTATATATATTAAATTACTTATTAAAAACAAAATATAAAGACTTGTTTTATAATATAAAATATATTAGCGTATAATAAACTAAGGAGTAATAAATTATTCTAAAATAAGGCGTTTATTATTAACGTCACAACTACGCAATAGTAAAACAAAGTTTGCATATAAAACAATAGCTCGCATATAAAACACTACTCTGTATATAAAACACTAGTTTGCATATAAACACTAGTTTGCATATAAACACTAGTTTGCATATAAAACACTAGTTTGCATATAAAAACACTAGTTTGCATATAAAACACTATTTGCATATAAAACACTAGTTTTGCATATAAACACTATTGCATATAAAACACTAGTTTGCATATAAAACACTATTGCATATAAAACACTATTGCATATAAAACACTAGTTTTAAACATTAGTTTAAAACTAGCACGCATGAAAGTTAAAGGCATAATTAAACTATACAAAACTAAGTGTTCGTTAGTCTAAATTATTTTGTATATAGATTGCTAGGTAGCCAGTTTATTAAAATTAAATCAACCAGTTTAACAATACCAACTCGATTACCTTCTTATCTATTTATCCACTTTTCACACTTTCTTAAACCACTAGTCTCTTAAATAACTATTTAACTAACTAGTTATTATATCTTTTTATTACACTAATATTCTTAAGTGCTATATTAAGTGCTATACCTACTCTAGGAATTAATATACAGCCCTATATTAATAAACTAGTTGCCCTACTACTAGATATTTTTCTTAGATACAGAATTCTAGCCCCATAGGCTAATAGATTAAGAAGTAGAATAATTTATCTTATCTAACGTCCCCCTTTAAACTTTTAAAAATTAAAGATAAGAAAAAAGATATTTGCTATATAGGACGTGTAGTAGTCTAATACTTAATAGGCTAAAGATAAATAAACCTATAACCTACACTATAACTCTTACCTTTGTATAGGTATTATGTAAACTATATTTTAAAAGAGCGTAAAGTTAGGGTTAAAGAGCGTAAAGTACCCCTCTAGTTATCTATATATATTTTATCTTAATTATAGCTATATACTATAATAACCCTTTTTATTAACACCTTAAAACGCTTTTCTGTGTATATAATAGTGGGAGGAATATCTGCTATTATTATAATATTTTTATTAGAAACCCCTTAGTCGCTAAAAAAAACCACACTATAATATCTAAGTGTTAACTTTACTAGTACCTAGCTAATTAGTACTAAGCACTTTATTAACTATATAAGATCCTAAGTATATATATAGTAGAATAAGCCTATTTATACAAGGACTTTTACTTCTTAGTATAAAAATAATAGATAGCTATTTTATATTCTATACACTCTCTATAGGCGTTTAAAACTAAACTTATATAGGTAGTAATTAATAATAACTAGTCCTTCTAAATAGTAAAGCGACTATCCTTTTAACACTTTCTCTATTTTTCTTAGGCCTAACACTATAATAACTAGCTAATATAGATTCTACTAGATATTCCTAAATAAATTTAACGCTACTAAGGTAGCTATTCTTAGCAATATTAGTATAGTAACTAAACTCTCTATCTTGCTTAACACATAGTTTGCGGCTAATTACCTTAGCTTCCTAGCTATTAATAGTTACTATATTAACAACGCTTAGTAGCTTAAAAAGAAGCTACTACTTAACTTTATACTAATATATAGTAGCTATACTAGAGTACTAATAGTATTAGAGGTACTATAGGTTCTTAAGAATATAGAAACTATATAGAAGCTTCTAGCAATTATATATAATAATACTAGTAATAATAGCACTCTAGCTTAGAGCGTCTAGTATAAACTATTAGAGAAGAATATTACCTAGAACTAAAAAGAGAACATAATCCTATATCTTACTTATATTATTAACCTTATAGTTTAAGATATTATCTATTACCTTAAGTTATTAGCACCTATTAATCTTAACTCTAGAGAGACGCTATAGCAGTAATATATAAACAAAATTTAGGCGTAGATATCTATCCTAAATTTCTTTTATATAGATATATTAGCTGTTATTATAGAAAGTTATTATAGAAAGTTATTATAGAAAGTTATTATAGAAAGTTATTATAGAAAGTTATTATATAAGAAAGTTATTATAACTAACTAGCGCACAGCTCTATGCTATTTGCATTGTAATTAACTAGTTACTATAGCGATTTAAGTAATTTTTTATAACGTAGAGTAACACACTACTAAAGAAGTAATTATCTATAATCTAAGATATCTAAATAATATAGAACTCTATATATAATATGTGTAAGCGCGCACTAAAGCTTTAGGCAAACACTAATATATAGCTAATAAAGGAAAATATATAAAGATAACTAGGAGATTAAACACTTCTACTTATAGTAATACTATAGAGGCAGACTTTAAAGACCTTAAGAAACTTTAACTATTAGTTCTAGAATAGTTATATCTTAAGTTAATTACCTCTATACTCTAAAAGTTTAAGAATGCTATAAACTTTCTAAATAAAAACTAGAAACTCTAGGTCCTATATATCTAGATTATATATAACTAGCTCTTTAATTTTCTAGATAAGATAAAAAATAAGCTTATTAAAAAGTTAAATAATAATAAATAGCTAGAAGCTATATAGGCTATAGCTAAAATAGAAGAAGAGAAATTGCGTAAGTATTACTTAAGAATAGGTAGAAAAAGAGAGTTTCTTATTTAACTATATAATAGTATTAGATTCTTCGCAAAAGCTTATAGTATATAAAGTATTATAATTATAGCTATTTATTATAGTTATATACTAATAGTTATATAGAATAAGATAAAAGAGACCTAGAATAAGTATATATACTACTAATAGTTTCTAAAGTACCTTAATTACTATTATAGCCTAATAGCTAGAGACTTTACTTTAGTTTTAAATACTAACTTAAGATAGTTACAAGATAGTAAATAGTTTTAAAAGCCTTTTTTACTACCTAGTTTATAGTTTAGTAGCCTTTTTACCTCTAGCTAAAGTTTAGCTACGCTAGATATTAATTATAACTTAGGCCTAACTTAGATAGAAGGAGAAATATACCTAAGTACTTCTATAGTTAAAAAGAGTAATAGGTTTAGTATACTAGTATAGTAGAAAGTTTATTAAATATTTTACTACTAACTTACGTAGGTTATAAAGAATATTCTAGTAGTGTAGAGATTTTATAGGTAGGTGTTAAGCGCATCTTTAATACTAGTAAGGATATAGTTAAGAATTAAAGGCACAATCTCGCTGCTTAAATAATTTAAAAAAGGTTATAATAGTTAAGTTTATAATAGCCTCTCCTAGGCAAGAGTATATAAACTGCCTCTACTTATTTGGTTTTTAAGTGGCCCTACTACGTTTAATTACTACTTTTTTTATATATTATAGCGTCCACGTAATATTATATAATATTATATAATATTATTACGTTACGTGCGCGCTAAGCCCTAGGACCTAAAGCGCGTTAAAGTTTTACTAACGTTTCTTTCCCTAGCTTTTAAGATAATAAACTTATAATAATAACATCCTAACTTACTCGCCTACTCGCCGCCTTACTAGATAATAAACAATTTACTATATATACACTCTACTACCGCTATAATATATAATAAATTACGCACGCGCTACCTACTCCTAACACTAAATAGCACCCTACTAATCTCTAGGATACTTCCCTAGTGTTAACCTTACTCTACTTATCTTCTATAGAAATTCTATAGTATAAGCGCGTACCTATATATGCCTAACACCTCTTATAGCCACTCTATATAGATCTTACCCTAGAAATTATACTATAGCTTCTTTAGGTTATAACGTGTTTATAAGTAAGCGGCGCATATAAGCGAGCGGCGCACTTTACTAAGTCTCTTAGCCTTTTACAGCGTATAAATTCACAACGCATTAATATTCTATCAATATATAATAGCTATCCTAAATCAAGCAGTATCTAGAGAAGCCTTCTTGCACGTACGTGAGTTGTGCCCAGGCTCCCTGCAGCGCGTGCAGCGCGCTGAAGCCTGCCGGCTCGCACCTAACCGCGCCTGGCTATACCGCGTTTCTCCCTCTAGTTGCTGCTCAACAGCCTTTTAAAAGCAATAATTTCCTCTCCATCTACCTTTAATAGGGTGCCTCGCTTCTAGATCCACTTCTTTTTGCGCTATTTACGCGTTATAGCTACCTTATTTGCTTTCTATAGACTAGCTATCTTATTGCGCATAAGCACTATTAAATGCGCTATTCTCTTAGCCCCTCTTGTAAGCTAATTAAGTGACTAGATAACTGATATAGGAGAGGATCCTTAATGCCTTTGGATCCGCTTACGAACTAGAGTTGACTGAGCGCCTAGCTCGCGCGCGTTGCTTGGTGTTGCAGACTCCCATAGGGCCTCTAGTACGGTAGGGCTGCTGGCGACGGCGTACGAAGCTTCACATCAAGCTTTGATATTACCGCCTCTAGATCGTGTGGGACTAGCCTAGCGCCTTAAAAGCTTGCGCAGATATTCTCCTTTGTAATTAACTAGTTGTAGGCGGCGCAGAAGGCTAGTAGGAACTCAAGCTTAGTGATATGGTTGATATGGTCGCGTATTAGGCCCTCGACCTAGCGCCCGTACGCCGCTTTAATGGCGAGAAACAGCCCACGTTAAGTGGCTGTAGGATGTGTGACAAATGTGGTGGCATGCATAGGGTATAGATCTTGTTCTCCCTACAGATCTCCTAGAATTCGAGCGAGTTTGTAGCTCTTATAGCTGTTAAGTATTAGGAGCTGACGCGCGCCTACTCTACGCTCTACTGTATGCTTAATAAAATGCCATAGCTAGGCAACACTAAGCTCGTTTGTAGTCTAGCTATTGTCGCTAAGACTAATAGCCTAGTCACCTGGTATATTGTTGCCCTCGTACCAGGCAGAGAGGTGTGGCACTGGCCAGCAAAGATGATAAAGGGCGGGATTGCCCACCCAGCAGCGTTGATTCCGTGGATCGCCGTCACCCATTCGCGATTGCCTGGCTGGATCGCTTTTGGCCGGCCACGCCTCTCTGAGCCAGTAACGACTAGCTGGGAGGATATTTTACCTATTAGAAAGCCAGTCTTGTTGAAGTTGAAGGTGTCCTTATTACAGATACCGTAGGTGGCCTTTGTGCGTGCTACTAGCTCAAACTAGGCCTGTATAGCTGTTGGGTCCTCGCAGGGAGGGCTCGCGCTGTCGATCGCAGGGTTGATTAATTGCGTTGTAAGGCTGTCTGTTCGCTTGACAAAGTTCCTAGGCTATAGCTGGCTAACGTGGCCTGCGCTGCGCTTAGTGAGCAGCTTATTTGCTATATCTCGTACAGCACCTAGAGTGGGCGCAAATCCTTGCGAATCTAGGTTAAGTATGTGCTTAACAATCACCTCCTCTTCTAGCTTAGTAAGCTTCTTTAATTTAGGCTCACAGTTGCGTCGCGTAGCGATTCCTGCGCGTTGGCGCCAAAGCGTAGTTTTAGGGATGCTGTATATAGTAGCAGCGCGTTGTCCACTCTAAATTTGATTCTGTTTAATAGCTAAGATAGCTAGGAAGATATTTGCCTTATTATAGGGCAATTAAATAAGCGTTAGTGGAGCCATTGTAGTTAATAGGTAATGCGTCGCAAAAAGTTAATGGGGTGCGCCGCTCGCTTACCCTAGCTTGGCAGTCCGTGCAACGCGTCACTCCTCCATGCAACACCCCAACATAATTGCTTGGCCATAAACATAAGGCTATAGAGACAGCCATAAAAAATAATATTACGAGATTTTCTAGAGTTGAGGTCTCTAAGGCCTATAGATAATTGCTAGCTACTTAGATTATTAATATCTGCTTAGTGTTTTGATGATTTGGCCTCTGCGTGACTGTGAGGCGGATGCAACAGATAAGGCCTTATTAATATCTATAGCCTTACGCTGAGCCTGTTTCTTCTTAATAGATCTACTAGAAGGCTTTAAGGCCTTCTTATTACCCTTTTTAGATAATCTGATACGTTTCTGAAGTTGACTTTGTGCCTTGCGGGCCTGTTGTTTAAGACGTTGATCTGCAGCCTTATTAGCTCTCTGCTTTGCGCGCGCATCTCTAGCAGCTGCTTGAGCAATACGCCTCTCCTGGAGAAGTCTTGCCTTGAGCTGCTGGCTGGCCCAACGAGCCTCTGCTTGCTCACTTTTTTGAAGCTGTTTTTTGCTAATCCTCTATATCTTTTTGGTGTTGACGATCGCGGGCCTGCTGCACGCTATAAGGTGACTAGAAAACAGCTCCACTATGATACTTATCTGGCTGATTAAGAGGTAAAGGCCTGCCTCGCTTTGAGCGCTTCTTCTGTATCGATAGGGCCTTGCGGAGGCCATTGTTTTCATGCTCTAAAAGCTATTTCTGTACAGAGATATGGTGTATAGTTCGACTGAGCTTCTTAGCCTTATTATCTCCGCCTGTATCTATAGCGGCCCTTAGTAGCCTATTGATCTTTCTCCAATCTGAAGCACACTGAGTACTAAGGTTGAGCTTTCTCGTGATCCTTGCTCAGATAGTTGAGACTAATCAAATCTATTAAGTATAGTTGTTGGATCAAGCGGGGAGATGCCTGTAGCTTTAAAGGCCTAGAGGATCAATGGCTGCCTTATTGTATTGACCTAGGCCTGCCAGAACAGGCTAAAGAAATCTCTCTTAGCGATTGAGGCCAGTCCCTGGCTGTTGTTTATGAAGGCTGATAGCTCGTTCGAATATGCTGTTGATAGAGGCTTGAAGACGCAGACATTAAGAGGCTGCAACGTATGCGTAGAATAAGGCGGATATATGGCTAGCAGGCATCCTATTACGATCACAAAAGTTAATAAAGTCTATTGTGATATAAGATCTATAGCCATTAAGGATTAATAGCCAATACGATTGTCCAGATTTTGGCTTTGTGAGCCGATTAAACACCTGTTGCAGCAGCCATGCAAGGCCGATCTAATTATTGCTCTAGCTAGATTCTGATACCATGATAAAGGCCTAATAGTGTTTAGGATTGATATCCTCGGCCTAGCTTAATTGTATGTTGATAGAGCTGGCCTGATAGATAAGACCTAGGGCTAAGGCAGATCCGTCGGCGCATATATAAGCTATGATCGATATCCACTTATGGCTGCTATCTTGTATTGCTTGCCTTATAGCCTTGGCCTCGTATAGAGGCCTATTGAAGATCCTCTTGGAGCAGGAGGTGATGCTGAGCAGGAAGCCTTTCTCGTCCATATTGTATGTATCTCGAGCCTCGATCTGATATTGTTCGATCTTACGCTGTAAGAGCTCGAAGTAGAGCCTATATTTAGCTGGAGAATTAGCTTTGTGGCGATTGTTGTTAATGCTGGCTGTCTATTGAGATATTAAGGATTCCTTGTTCCGCCGTACAAAGCGATTAACCTAGGATATTGAGATCTGCTTTTTTGGCTATATGTGAAGTAAAGCTCTGTATCATCTGCCTTGTAGGAGGAAGGCCACGTTCGGTGAGCTGTTTGATATATCGTAGAAGCTCTACTTCTTGTTGTTGGCTGATATTTCGACGCGCGGAGTTGGCAGCTGCACCTGCTTATGTGACGCCTTGGTGCCGACGCGTTAGTGTAGAAGTCACAACACCGTGATCCTTTGCAACCTGTCTATATGAGAAAGATTCTCCTGGCTCTCGCGATTCGATTGCTGCTATCGCAGCCTCAATTGGATCCATATTGGTGGAGATATGGCGCGTCAAAGTTGGGGTGTTGCATGGCGGGGTGTTGCATGGAGTGACGCGTTGCACGGACTGCCAAACTAGGGTATATGCGCCGCTCACTTATAAACACGTTATAGCTTTATATTATTCTTTTGGAGCCTCTTATAATCTTTGCCTATCCTCTCCTACTACCTTTAAAATATATCTAGTAACCCTTATTAATATAGCTAAGCACAAGGCAGCTAAACTAGCAGAAAGTAAGCCATAAGTTAAAATCCACAGTTCTATAGTTATTATTACTATAGAACAAACTAGCTAAGGCGATCTATTTGCCGCATAACTTATATTGTACCGCTATATTATTAGTAACGTTAGGAGGCGTTTAACCTTTGCTCTACTAATTCTAGCTATTTTCTATTATTATTATTCTTTTTATTATACACGTATAGATGTGTAACTGCCTACCTAGTAGTAATAGCGTTATTAGAGTAGAGGATAGCCATATTAGATCGTAATCTTAAGATCTTACATAAAGATTAAATATACTATATACGGATAGAGTTGTATAAGAATAAATAAAGACTTAATCTCTAGTTATAGATTTTTATACTTTGTGTAAAGATAACCGCGTTATATTATTATTGTTAACTTTAATACCTATAGACTATAGTACAGCTTATAATCGACTTTATAAGAGGCCGGCTAATTTGCACATACTTAATAGTGTTTCTAAATAGTCGCCAAACTAGTCTTATTACTTTACCTTAATTTATAGCGTTTTTTAGTATACCTATAGCTTTTTCTTATAGCGTTATACTGTATATAGAATGTGCGCAAAGTATTCTTTATAATAGTTTATAATAGCTAATAAGTAATTTATAAAATTATTAGATTCTAATATAGAGAAGGATAATTTAGATAACATAGTGCTATTAGATAAGGAAAATAATATATATAAGCTGCTAGCTAATACAAAGACTATTAAAACTATATAAGGTTCTAAGATTTTAGATAGCAAGCTACTAACTTCTTTCTACTAGGGGTAGCTACTATAAAAGTAGTTAAGGCCTTAGTGCTACTATAGTATTAGTAATAATAAGATATAATAAATATATATTAATAGTAAAGTAGTGTTAATTTTACTTTTACTTAGATCTCTTTTCTTATATACCTTTAGAAAGTAACTAAAGTTACTAATCTTATTACTATTAATTTTATATAATATAAGTTACGCAACCCTAATAGGTACTCTAATCTAATCTACACTTAGAAGTCTATGCAATCTAATCTAACCTATACCTAAGATCTATATAACTCTAACCTAACCTATACCTAGAGTCTATGCAACTCTAACCCAACCCTATACCTAAGCTAGACACTTCGAATCTATTTACTAGTCTAGTTAAGTCTATACTATATATAAAGAGAAGTAAAATAAAAAGCACTAATATCTAGTATCTAGTATATAGTAGTAGTAGTTTTTTTAAACAAAGCTCTATTCTATAATTATACTATAGTAGAAAAGAAAATCTAGCTATAATTTTTTTTCTATATACTAGCTCTTAGTAAAACAAAGTCTTAAATATATAAACTAAGTTAAAAATGTGTATATCTTTAGCTCCCCACCTTCTAGCGTAAGCTAGAGAGAGTTATTTATAGTTTAAACTATAGTAACTCTAAAGAGCTCTATATTATCTAAAAACTTTAAATAGACTATAAGTTGCTAGCTACATATAAAAGGACTCTTTCTAGTTATTTAGCTCTATCTATCTCTACTATAATAATTAACTAAGTTAAGTAAAACTAAACTAATACAAAATAATAAAAATAATACGCCCGTACTATAAAGCAAATTTTAATATTTTCTATACTATATTTAAGCTTTTACACTATACTACTCTAAAGATAGTTACGTTATTTACTAGAAAGCTAAGGCTAAAAAAATAATAGATAATAAGTAACTAGTAATATTACTTATTTTTAGACTACTATTATATATAAGAATATAGTTTATAAGCTATTATTAAGCTATATAATATATTAGTAGTATTTATAAAAACTAGTGTGAAAAGTGGATAAATAGATAAGAAGGTAATCGAGTTGGTATTGTGTTAAAACTATATTAGTAAGCAAAATAAATAATAAAATAACATGTTAGAATTTCGCTGTTATAATAAAAGATAAATAGATAAATAACTATAAGCTACCTAAAAATAACAAAAATAGTCGTTTTAACAATAAGTTGCAATTAAAGCCAAAGTCAACTGTAAGTAACGCACAAAAGTTTACTAAAAGATAATTGTAAGAAATCTAATATTATATGTATTAAATTACTTAAAACTAAAAACAAAACAAATAATATAAATAAGCTCGTAATTAATTTTTCTAAATCAATAACTTTTGACAAACTTGTCGCAATTAAGCGCTTTAACAATTTTGAGCAATTGCTAAAAAGAATATACTAAACAAGGCAATATTATATATACTAAATTACTTATTAAAAACAAAATATAAAAGACTTGTTTTATAATATAAAATATATTAGCGTATAATAAACTAAGGAGTAATAAATTATTCTAAAAAGGCGTTTATTATTAACGTCACAACTAAGCAATAGTAAAACAAAGTTTGCATATAAAACAATAGCTCGCATATATAAACACTAGTCTGTATATAAAACACTGGTTTGCATATAAAACACTAGTTTGCATATAAAACACTAGTTTGCATATAAAACACTAGTTTGCATATAAAACACTAGTTTTGCATATAAAACACTAGTTTGCATATAAAAAACTATTGCATATAAACACTATTGCATATAAAACACTATTGCATATAAAACACTATTGCATATAAAACACTAGTTTAAACATTAGTTTAAAAAACTAGCACGCATAAAAGTTAAAGGCATAATTAAACTATACAAAACTAAGTGTTCGTTAGTCTAAATTATTTTGTATATAGATTGCTAGGTAGCCAGTTTATTAAAATTAATCAACCAGTTTAACAATACCAACTCGATTACCTTCTTATCTATTTATCCACTTTTCACATTAAAAGGTAGGTATTAATTATCTAGTAACGTAGTAGGTAGGTAGGCAGGCAGGGTGTTATTGTTATAGATTATCTTAGAAGCTAGGGGAGGCGTTAGAAAAACTTTAACACACTCTAGTCCTAGGGCTTAGCATATAAATAATAGTATATAATATTATATAGGTGCTAGTAACGCAATAAAAAAATGCAGTAATTAAACGCAGTAGGGCCACTTAAAAACTAAGAAGTGGAGGCAGTTTATATACTCCTGCCTAGGAGGAAATAGTTTATTATAATATACTATTTTAGAATATCTATAGTATAAATAGTTAGTTCTATATTAATCTAACTTAAAATCTATAGAACGCGTGTCCCTAAAACTAGATTAGTAGTTTATAGTAGTTAGTAGTCTAGTTTATATCTAAGATATTATTATATTATCTAATATCTATAATATAGTATAACACATAGTTAAAATATAACTGCTATGTTTAAGAACTATATTAATTGCTTCTATAAGCTTGTCTACTTTACCCCTATCTGCTAAAGCTAACTATATAGACTTATTTGTCTTTATTATCTTATAGCTATATTGCTTTACTTAATAGTAACTTATAAGTACACACTTACTCTAGTATCTATAAGTATTAAAGTCTTTTACTATTTTTATAGTGTCTTAACCTAGCCTAGGAAAGTTAGTTAACTAGTTATATTAAGCGGGCTGTTAGATAGCAATAAGAATAACACTTAGTAACTACTAGAATATATTTATAAGAGTAGAATAGTAAGAGTAGCAATAGTTTTAAATTAGTTATAACTTAGTTAAACCTAATAATCTAATATTCTCGTAGTACTACACTAGTTTAGCTTCTGCGTATAGTTTTACGCAAAAGCCTCTAGTTTTCTAGATTAATAATAAAGCTATTATTATTAACTTTAACTTTTTTATCTACCTCTTCTTTAGTCTTAAATATATTAGTATTAGCGTGCAAGGCTTATAAGGCGGCGATTAAGGCTAGAATATTACTAGAGAAGATAGCTAGCTTATTATAATAAGGTATATAAGCATTACGCTATTAATAATTTACTGTACTATACTTAAAGTAGAGTTTTAATTAGGCTAGCGTACGTTGTTTCTTCTCTGTCCTACTAAACGTCACCTTAGTAGAGTTCTGTTTTATAGATGTTGCTACGGGGCATAGTTTAATTATAGATTAGTTATTATAGAAAGCAGTGGTGGCACATATATTTAAAGATTTAGACTTTAGAGCTATAGTATAATAGTATTATTTATTAATATTACTAGCGTTACGTAAGTACTATAATAGGCTATTAATATCCTTCTTATAGATATTTGCGGAGTTAGCAATTAACTAGTTTATAAGCTTCTAAGCGTAATTTATTATTATAGTATTTAGTAAAGAGATAAGGTTATAAATAGCTATAAAATAGACTCGCTATGTTATAAAACTCTTACTAGCCTTTTACTTAAAGATCTATATAGAATTAGCTAGATTGTTTAGCGCTTACGTAATCTTATCTATAGCTATATATCTATAAAACCTATCTAAAGCCTTAATATATTCTATATAGTATTAAGGCCTTATATTCTTTACTAGTGCCTAGGCGTTGCCTTTAATATAATTTAGAAGATACGCACTATACTAGTCTTTATTATTAAAAGTAATCTTATACTTATTAATAGCCAGCACTCGCTATTATTTATAGTCTTTATCTTCTTTACTATTAAACTTCTCTAGGTTAGGTATCTTAGGCATATATTGTCCACCACTAGATACAGAGGCAATAATAATGGGGATATAGTTCGCAAATATAGTTTTATTAATTATTATAGTTAGGTTACTTAGGTTATTTAGTAGTATCTTAAATAAATAACACGCTGCACTTATAACATAGATATAAGTTATAATAAGACTTAGTTAGATTAATATAGTAGGGTAATAGGTTGCGTTGCAAGGTATAGTTATTACACTACTATAGGTCTATCTATCCTAAGGGTAATACTTACCTAGACAGTTAAGGTTCTCTATACCTATTAGTGTTTTAACCTAGGATAGTGTACTCGTAAAAGTTAGATTCGTATTATTAAACTTTATATACTAGATCTATAACTTTATTCTACTTATTTTATTTTAACTAGTTATAATTATAGCGTAGTTTATCTAACTTACAAATAGCTTTATTGTAGTTAAACTAGTATTTACGTAAAGTCTTTTACTCTACCTTCTACATTTAGTAGTACTTACTAGCTTTATTATTATACTTCTTAGTCGGGTTACCAAATGTCTTTTTTAACCTTTTTTTAGTTTAAGAATAAAGTAGATTAAGATAAAAGGTTATTATATACTATGTACATCACCTAATTCTAATTAAAGACTAACCTTAAACACTACCTAATAACGCAATAATAGTTTAAACTTACTTACACCCCCTAATAACTATAAGCTTCTAGTCTTAATATAAGGTTTACTTACGCTATATATAGCCTACTTAGATTATTACTATTAGTATTATTAACTATGTGCGCTTACACGCCGCTTAAGCGGCGTACTTGCTTAGATAAGCTAATATAGCTATAATAACTAAAAGAATCTTATAGATTTATATAATACTTTTAATGCACTAGAGCTTATTAATAAAAATCTTATTAGTTTTCTTTTTTTACATCTCTTACTAAAGGATTCTATTACTAATAAGAAGTAATTATATTTACTAGAGCGGGAACGTAGTCTTCTTAGTTTTTAAGAACTAGATAAGCTACTAACCTAGCTAGTATATAAGGATCGCCTTTTAAATAGTTAGGTATACTAGTCTTCTATAGACAATTATCTTATAGATAGAAAAAAACTCTAATATTAGTGTTACCTTAGTAGCAGCGGCGTAAATTTTTAGCGTATACTTTTTAGCAACAGTAAGTACTTCTTTAGAAATAATATTAATGCCTAGATAAATAGTAGGGCGTTGGCGTAGAGAGATAGTAAAAGATTTATTAAGAATAATCTTAATATAGTAATAAAGTAATAGTGTATTTAGTATATATTACCCTTGTCCTACTTATAAGAAAGAATATATATACCTATTAATATATTAACTTATATTATTTATAGTAAATAGGATAGTAGAAGAGGAGGGAAAATAACTATAGTGTGATGGCGCTAAAGTTTTATCCCTCCCCTACTAAAGTTCTAAGTAGCCTCTTTATAAAAATATTGCTTATAGGAGCCTCTATACTAAGACTCGCTTAGCGTGTTTAAACGCGCTTTTCTTTATAATTACCTTTTTTACGCTCTTTTTAATTACTAAGTAGGGGGCTCTACTTTTTTTAATATGTTATTTGAGATAAAAGCCTTTGTCGTCCTACCCCTAGATAGATTTAATTAAACACCATATACTTCTTAACCTTAGTCTTTACCTTTTCTATATTTAATTATAGGGACTTAATCTAATACTCTTTATTGTTAACTACAATTAGATACTTACTTAAATAGACTTATAGTGCGCTATTCCCCTTATAAGCTTTAGTAAGTTTGCGCTTAGCAACCTTAAGTTATTTATAAAGTTAAGGGATAATATTATCTTTATTATTAGTGTTGCAGCTCCTATACCGCTACTTATACTTTTTTATAGTACGCTAAGCTAGAGTAAGCTACTTAGCTAACTCTATTAAACTTAAGGTAGAGGACTGTACTGCTAGTTCTTATTAGCTAGCTAGCTTTTAAGATTATTATCTACACTATAAGCTGTGCTGTAAAGGGTAATAAGAAGGGCTAAAATATTAATAACCTAGTTATATAGCTCCTCTATTACTTATTTAAGTAGTTCTTTACTACTATGAACTATATTATTAATAATAGTTTTATACTTAATAGGAGTGTATTTATTATTATTTAGAGCGGTCTATGCCTAACTAGAATATAAAAACTCGATTATTATTAGCGTTGTTATATTCTTGTAGTTCTAACTAAACTTTACTATTAGCGTTATTCTTAGAAAAAGTAATATAGAATTATAGGTAATTATTCTTAACATACGTAATCTTTAAGTAAAAGTTTATAATATCTAAATCTATATATTCTAGTATTATAGGTGTTATATTAACTTAACTATCACTAGTCTCTAAGATTATATAAATAGTATTATAGAAATGGCTAGACTGCTTTACGCGTGTCTATCTAGAGATAGTAATTATAATAGATTAGCTTTATATTCTATTATTACTAGTAATAGTTAATAATTAAAACTACTATAAAGGTTAAGGTTGCTATAATAAGCTATAGCGTAAGTAACGCACTTACTTTTACTTATTTACTATCTCTATAATTTCTTTTTAAATCTATATTAAAGGTGTTGTTGCGTATACTAGTACCTAAGGTAACTCGTCTAAACTAGTATGGTATTGTCTCCTAATTAGTTATAACACGTTACTTTTTAGGCCTAGATATTTTATCTAGCTACTAGACTTCTTATGTAGATCTTATTTCTATTTACTAAATAGCACCCTAGGTATCCTTATAATGCGTAATAGCTACACTAATACGCAGACTTATATAAGCTAGTTAATACGCTTAAAAGTGTGTAGGCTATCTATTATCTTAATACTAACTTTTTTAGATCGCTAGGCCTAACAAAATATTATATAGAGTATAAGAAGTAACGCAGTATAGTATAAAGGGACAATAATAGTTAGAGTTAAGATAGTAGATTTAACTCTATAGGTAAGATACTACGAAGTAATTCTAGTAATCGCGCACGCCTATAATATAGTGGGCATAGGGTACTAGGCCCAACTAGGACTAGCGCTAAAGATAAGAGGTTATCTCTAGGACAGCGGGCACTATTAGGCATTAATTTATTATAATAAGTAAATCTTATATAGGTTAGAACCCTTTTTATTAACACCTTAAAACGCTTTTATGTATCTACAACGTAGAAGAAATAACTACTATTATTGTAATATTTTTATTAGAAACCTCTTAGTCGTAAAAAAAAAACCATATAGGTTAGAAGCATATAGGGTGTAGGCAAGGTGCGAGTAAGTTTTAAGTTTAAACTATTATCGCATTATTAAATGTTTAAGAGTAGTTTTAATTAATTAGAATTAGATACTATATATAGTATATATAACCTTCTATATTAATCTACTTTAATCTTAAACTATAAAAAGGTTAAAAAAGGTGTTCGGCAAGCCGACTATAGTTTACTATAGCTTTCTAATAGTCTACTAGTTAAGAGATAATATATAACTTAGTTATACTAAATAGTAGACTATTTATTAATTACTATTAACAATACTACTATATAGAATATTAATAATAAAATTATTATTATTTTATATATATTTTGTTACTACTACTATAAACTAGGTACTAAGTTTTCGTATCTTCTATTTTACTTCTCTTTATATATAGTGTAGACTTAACCTTAGTTAGAATCTCTATACAATAAAGATCTTTAATATAGAATAGTACTATAAGCTATAGACTCTAATAATAAAGCCTAACTAATAAATAGATAGTTAAAAAATAAAAAGCTAAAAAAACTACTATACTAAGCTTTATAAAACTCTAAACCCTTATAATTACTATAGCCTACCTACCTATAGTTAGAGTTTAGATTATAAACTTTAATAAAAGTAAGGTGTAGGGCTACTTTAATTTATAGCTTACGTTTTACTAAGACTAAAACTTAAGTATATAGCTTAGATAAAAAAGTTAAAAAAATAAAAAATAAACTTAATAATAAAGAAGAGAAAATTATACTACTATAGCGAAGTAGAAATAAGAAAGTATAAATAGAACTAATAAACTATTAAGAAGCTAGATATATAAAAAAAGGTAAGTAAAATAAGACTTTAAAAAATACTAGTAGTATAGATAAAGAATAAGTTGGAAAATAAAAAACTAATTTATAGTACTATAATAAGTAAAACCTAATTTAAAAAGAACTTTAGACTAAAAAGTAAATAACTAAGATTAGAAGTAGTTTAGCCCTAAAATAAGAAAGGGCTACTACTCTTACTACTAAAGGAAATAATAGATTAAAAAGAATAGAAAAAGAGTAGTATATAAAAAGAAACTTAAAAAAACCTCTACTATTACTACTAAAAGGAATATTAGGCTAAGTATAATAATATCTAAAAATGGATATATATAATAAAGACTTAGTAATATTAAAATTAGTGCTTAATAAAGAAGTAGGCGCCTTTAAGAAACGTTTAATAACTAGATAAGGCCTACTAGGGCGCTATATAAAAAGTATTATCTCTCCCCCCTAGAGCTAATCCGTAATGTTACGTAATCTCTTACGTAATTTAATAGTTTCATTAAGAATATTTTTCGCTGCAATAGCAATAATAACAACAATAATATTAAATTAAAAAAAGCTAAAAGTAATTCTACTTTACTAAGCTTGTATTTTATAGTAATACTTATTATCTATTATATAGTTTATATACTATAGATTATATAGTAGTGTAATAAGTAGTTACTTATCTTTTAGCTCGCTGTCTGGTTTAAGATTAGACGAAAACGGACAGTCTAGAAAGTCTAGACTTTAGAATTTTCTTTACTATATTAACCACGTGTTACTGCGTAATTTTAGATAAAGATCTATTAGTTTCCTAAAGTAGAACTTAATAACTTTCTAGCACGTGTATAGTCACGTGAATTTGTCTATATAAACAAGCCAAAACCCCGAGTTAGAAAAATTAATCTAAGATAGTTATCTTACTATTTATCTTAAGAATACTCTCTACCTTATTATATAAGTATTTTTTTATACTTATTATTATATACTACCTACTTATCTTTCACTATACTACAACTATATTACGTAATCTATTTCGATAAATAATTTTAATAGCAACTAATCTAACTATAATCAAGCGTCCTATCGCCCACACTGCTCTCGCGGTTATAACTCTGCGGTCTACTACGACTCTCTAATAGTCCACTAGTTAAGAGATAATATATAACTTAGTTATACTAACTAGTAGACTATTTATTAACTACTATTATGAATACTATTGTATAGAGTATTAATAATAGAATTATTATTATTTTTATATATATTACGTTACTACTACTATATACTAGGTACTAGATTATAGTGCCTTTTATTTTACTCCTCTCTATATATAGAATAGACTTTACCTTAGTTAGAATCTTTATATAATAAATATTATTAATAAAAAGTATTAGAGTATTATTACTAGAACTAAGTAGTTTACTAATTTTATTATAGTTATAAAAATTTACTTTTAATACCTTTATTTATAGTTTACGTATTTACTAATAATCTTACTAAAAAAAGTAGCTTAAGTATTTATAGTAGATACTAAAGAGAATAGAGCTAAATAGGTAGATTAATAATAGAAAATAACTAAAAGCAAATTAGGGCTTACTATAGTAGTTAAAAAGGTAATACTAATATTAGAAAGTTATCTAGTATATAAATATAGTAGCCCTTAAGAGGAAGGCATTAACTACTATTAATATACTAAAAGTAGCGATAATAACTCTAAATATAAGTCTTATAGGCTTAATTATAATTACTTTTAGCTATACTAAATTATAGTTAATATAGCCTTACCGTATAATAAAGAAAAGTAAGTAAAGAGGTAAAATATATAAAACGTTTAACTAAACCCTAAGTGTTATTTAAAGTAATTATGCCTCTATTTATTAATGCCTATATGTTTAATATATATGGTGTTAATTTTAAATCTACCTAGGGGTAGTAGAACGACAAAGGCTTTTATCTTAAATAACATAATATAAAAAAGCAGAGCCCCCTACTTAGTTATTAAAAAGAGCGTAAAAAGGTGCTTATAAAAAAAGCGCGTTCGAACTACTAAGCGAGCTTGGCGGTCTTTGCGCAAAATTTTTTATAAAAGCTACTTAGTATAGTTAATAAAATAGAATAGTATTAAAGATCTTTATTGTGTTAAGATTCTAACTAAGGTTATATCTGCACTATACATAGACAGGAGTAAAATAGAAGGCTCTAGAATCTAGTACCTATTATATAGTGGTAGTAACATAATATATAAAAAAATAATATTAATTTTATTATTAATATTTTATATAGTAGTATTATTAATAGTAAGTAATAATAAACAGTCTACTATCTAGTATAAGTTGCTATTATAATTATTATTATTATTATTACAGAAAATTTTTTTATTAAAGAAATTATTAATTATGTAACACGGTGGTTAGTTAAACAGCCGGCCTGGGATCACGCGATATTACGAATTAACCCTAGGGAAGAAAAACTAGAATAGTATATGGCGTTAAATTAACTACCTAGGGGTAGTATGACAAAGTCTTTTATCTTAAATAACATAATAAAAAAAGCAGAGCCCCCTGCTTAGTAATTAAAAAAAGCGTGAAAAGGTAATAGAATCGTATAAATATTAAAAGCCGTCTTAACTAAGACCTATAGGTACTTTATAGTTAGATTATATAATTAAGAAACTTTTTAATTTTAGAAATAATATAGTTATAGGTAATTACTACCTGTAGCTAGTTTAGTAGTTTTTACATATTGTTTAACTACTTAGTACCTTTATTATTATACTTTCTTAGCTTCTAAAGAACTTATTAATATATATAGTATTAAGTAGGCTTATTAGGTTCCTTCTCTACTATATAATATATCCTAGGTTTGCCTTAGTTTATTAAATAGTTTATAGTTTTATGTGTATTAGTAATATATATATATATAACTTAAGCTAGTTAATAGTAGTATAAACTATATATATATTATATATAGCGTTAGTATATCTATCTAGGGGTAGGACGACAAAGGCTTTTATCTTAAATAATATAATAAAAAAAGCAGAGCCTCCTGCTTAGTAATTAAAACGAGGGTAAAAAGGTAATAGTAAAAATGTGATATATAGTATATAATAATTTAGTATAAGTAACTTAACTAAAAGCTTATTACTATTAGCTATCTTAAGCTTTCGCGTCTTTTTAGAAATAATTATAAGCTTATTAATTATTTTTTAGAGACATAGAGAAAGGAGTCTATAATAGATTAGGCATACTTAAAGTTGCACTTTACTTTATAACATAGTTATATCTTTATCTTATTTAATTTAGCTATAGTTATTAGTTATAGTAGTGCGTAAAATAGTAGTAGAATTAAGCTCTTTTTATATAGGTAATAAGTACCCTAACCTTATTACTACCTATATAGGCAATATAAGTTACTACTTAATAATAGTTCTAAACTATAGTTAAGTTAACTTTACCTATACATATAATAGCCTCATAGGGTGCTAAATAATAAGCGCGTTATTAACTTAGTTATATATATTTATATATAGTATCATATAAAGCTAGTATTAAAAATCTTTATTATGTGGAGATTCTAACTAAGGTTAAGTCCGCACTATACATAGAGAGAAGTAGAATAGGAGTCACTATAACCTAGTACCTAGTATATAGTAGTAGTAACAAAGCATATAGAAAATAATAATAATTTTATTATTAGTATTTTATATAATAGTATTATTAATAGTAGTTAATAGATAGTTTGCTATTTAGCATAACTAAGTTATATATTATCTCTTAACTAGTAAACTAGTAAAAAGCTATAGTAGATCGTAGAGTTATAACTATAGTTTGCTATATATATATTATATAAGTCTGCCTTTTATAATATCTATAATAGTTATAAATTCTTTCTCTTAACACATATAATACTAAGTCTTTTAAATCTAACTCTTTAATATATATATAGTAAGCTAGCTTTCTAGTATCTTAAAATTAAGTTATCTAATACCTATAGTTTAACAGCTGCTAGAGAATTTAAAACTAGCATAGATAACTAGCTAAGTAATATTAGCTATCTAGCCTACCTACTGCAAAATATAATTTAGATAGGCCTACTAAAGGACTAGATTAATTATATACTATTCTAGAGGTTATAACTAAGAATTTACTTAGGCTATATACTATCTTTATATAACTTTAGATTCTTAAGTGTAAGGCTATCCTGTTATTTAAAGGCCTAAGTAAAAATATAGTAATATTTATATAATAATAATAGCTTCTTACTATTACGTTATTAGTAAGGCTAAAGAATAGACTAAAATATAGTAGTAGGCAACTATTAGAGAAAAAGAGGATATTTCTTATATATTGCTAGAGCGCGCGCGTGTAGCTATAGTAGAAGAAGCTCCTAGTAGTAATTAAAATTTTATAGACGTATAAAAATAATAAGAAGTAAGAGTAGTAGTAGTATATAATAAAGGTAAAGGTAAATAGAAGCAGGGGGAGTATAAAAGAGATAGGTAGTAGCTAGGTTCTAGGAAGTAGTATATAGCTTACTAGTTATAAGGGAAGATCTACTATAGAAGAGTAATATAATAGTTAGGTTAGTTACTATTATAATTATTATTATTATTATAGCAAAAAATATTATTAAAGAAAATATTAATTACGTAACATAGTGGTTGGTTAAACAGCTAGCCTAGGATAACGAGATAATACAGATTAACCCTAGGGGAGAATTATAAAGCTAGTATATAAAAAAAAGATTATAGATAGATTCTCTTTTACTATAGTATAGTTGCGAAATATAGCTTTATTTATAAAAAAAATCTTAAAGTATTATTAGTAGAATTAAAATTAATGTTAAAGCTACTAATACGTTGAGTAAACTATATAAGGTAGTCTAATAACAAATACTTAATATAAACTTTACTAAGACTTATTATTATATTAAATTTTAGTTATATTGTTTACTTAGTGTTAATTATACTTTTAACCCCCTTTCTTTTAATTTAAGCCTGCGTAAGTTATGATAGAAAGGTCGCTCTAGTATAGTGCCCAAAAATATAGTTTACTTCTAGTCTCTACTAATATAATAATGATTTATAGTAATAGTTTATTAACTATACACTCACCTCTATTATCTATAAGTACTCTAATTCTTATTAATTTACTTAAAATATATATAGTAATGTGTCTACCTTTTTACGCATTTTTTGTTATGTTATTTAAGATGAAAGCCTTTGTTATACTACCCCTAGGTAGTTAATTTAACGCCACACATACATATATATAAAACTAAGCTCTATTATTACTATTATTAGTAATTGCGCTATATTTATATACTATACTTATATATTACTTATATAGTACGCTTATGCTCTTAATAGTCTACTAGTTAAGATATAAAATATAACTTAGTTATGCTAGATAGTAGACTATCTATTAACTACTATTAACAATACTGTTATACAGAACGCTAATAATAAAATTATTATTATTTTGTATATATTTTGTTACTACCACTATGTGCTAGGTACTAGGTTATAGTGCCTTCTATTTTACTCCTCTCTATATATAGTGTAGGCTTAAACCTTAGTTAGAATCTTCACATAATAAAAATCTTTAATAGTACGCTTATATAGTATACTTATATAATACGCTTATTAGCTTACTATCTAACGCTATAATAACTATAAGGATCTAATATATCTATATAACACTCTTCTTCCCTAGTAACGTATTAATAAATACCTTTTTCTTCTTTAATTTTACTACTCTTTATTACTACCTTTCTAACTAGTAGTAATATAAAGAACTATAGTAGGAACTTTAAATACTTTTTACTCCTTAAGTTACTAATATATTACTAGCCTAACTAGTATACTAGAACTACCTTATATAAGGTAAAGTATACCTTTTATTATTTATTAATAATACTCTAAATAAAGTAAAATTTTAGTATAAATTTATTAACTTTCTATATCCGATCGCGAATTTATATTGCGTGCGCGCAGGCAACCGCGCGTTATATTATTACTTTAGTATCTAGTATATCTTATAATTAACTACCTCTAGTAGGATGGGCCAATTTACACGTGCTAACAAACAGTCCTTAGCCTAACCTATTTGTCTCTAAGCTGCTTTACCTTTTTTAATACGTTTTTAGCACACCTATAGCTTTTCCTTATAGCGTTATACTATATACTAAAAGGTCTGCGATATTTCTCTTTCTAATACTATTAAGTTTAAGTAGATATATTATTAAAGTGTACTTTTAAATAGTATTAATAGCGGTATTAGTATTAAGATTTAGAAAAATAATAGGAAATAAAATAATAAAGATAGTAGTAGTAAAGACGACCTTACTAATATTAAGTTTAATATAGAGATAGAGTATTAGTATATCTATAGTATATATAAGCTTTCTATCTAGTATATATTATATAAGTAGTATATAAACTTATTAATATAATATCTATTACTTTTAGTAATGTTTAGAGATAATAGTAAAGAAGATAATAGTTATAGTATTATAGCGCTAGTGCTAATTTATATCTTTTCCTTACTCTAAACTATAGTATATAGTAATATAGCCTTACTTATAGTTTTATATATATAGATTTTTTTAGTTAAAGTAGGCGCGCTAAGCTTGCTTAGTAAGCTTAGGCTAACACACTAATCTCTTTTTATTAATCCTACTTTAAATCGCTTTTATATACTAATAATAGTAGAAGAAATAACTACTATTATTATAATATTTTTATTAGAAACCTCTTAGTTATAAAAAAAATAATATTAAAATTCTAACTATGATTAAATCTGCACTATACATAAAGAGGAGTAAAGTAAAAGGTACTAAAACTTAGTATCTAGTATATATAGTAGTAGTAATAAAATATATACCAAATAATAAAAAAATTATTATTAATATTTAACTTAGTAGTAATAGTAATAGTAATTAATAGATAGTTTAGTATAACTACGTTATATATTATATTTTAACTAGTAAACTATTAGAGAGCTATAGTAGAGTGTAACGTTTTAATTATAATTTACTATACGTATAGTATATAAGTCTCTTATAATATTAATAATGCCTAAGATACTAAATCCTCATCTTGTTATTCATTATATTTAGTAATATAATAATTTTCTAGCCACTTAATAATGCGTCTAGATCTAATACCTACTATAAAATAGCTATTATTAAATTTAGTTAGGGTATAGATAAGTATCTAGGTAAAGTTAAAGATAATTTTTAAAAAATTAGTAACTTTATATAATTAGAAGAATTATTAAAGGGGCCTTTGAAGCTTATTTTTAAGTACCTTCTTAGTAATATTTATAGACTAATTTACTACGCCTTATACTTCTAAATTCTTAAGTATAAAACACTATTTTAGTACCTAAATATTAGTAAAAGAAACATAGCCTTTATAATATAATTGTCTGTACACTGTACGGGCAAGGGCACCTAAGGGTGTTGAGGTTTCACTATTGCCGCACGATGGCATCACACGTGGGGATCACGTGATGCCCGTGCGCCGCGGCCCGTGCGCCGCAGGATCTTCTCCTTTCCATCCGCACCCTCTCTAGAGATAAGTAATTAATATCAAAGTCGTTCTATTGTATTATTTTCTTTTCTCGTACAATTATCCCGTACACCCTCCACACTTACTAATACAGAGGATTAGAATTCGATGTCTGTATAGCTAGCTATAGAGCCCATTTAACAATAATAATAATATGTGGCGTTAATTTATCTATCTAGGTATAGGATAACAAAGGCTTTTATCTTAAATAACATAATTAAAAAAAAGTAGAGCCCCCTACTTACTTAGTAATTAAAAGAGCGTGAAAAGGGAATTATAAAAAAAGCGCGTTCGACTAGCTAAGAGAGCTTGGCAATCTTAGCGCGCGCGCAGCTCCCACATACAAAGTTTTTACAAAGAGGCTACTTAAAACTTTAGGGTAATAATAGCCTAGAATTAAAATTATACTATAAAAGCTGAGGTCGTATTATTTATTTAGTGTTAATTACTCTTTTTTATCTCTTTTTTATTAATTTAAGTCTGCGTAGGTTATAATAGAAAGGCCGCTCTAGTCTAGCATCTAAAAATATAGTCTACTAAGTCTTTACTAATATAATAATAGTTTATATATAAACTATACACTTACTCTACTATCTATAAGCGCTTTAATAGCTATTAAATTTACTTAAAGCGTGTATAGAAAACTAACTCTTCCTTTCTTACTATTATTAGTAACTACTATGCTACTTACGCGTTACGCTTACCTAATACTATAATTATAAGAATTTAACGTATCTACGTAATACTTTTCTCCCCTAGTAACTTATTAACAAACACTTTCTTTTACCTCTTAACCTTACCCTTTATTACTACTATTCTAATCTATAGTAATATAAGAAACTATAGTAGCAACCCTACGCGTCTATTATAACACCTATAGTTACTAATTTATTACTAGCCTAACTAGTACACTAAAACTACCTTATATAGGCTAAGGTATACTTTTTTTTACTTTAACCTATTAATAATCTTTTAGATAGAATATAATACTCTAGTATAGATTTAGCAACTTTGAGCAGATAAATTATTAGAGCGTATTTTTAGGCGGCGTTAACAGCGTCTTTAGTATTAGGACTTAAGAAGATAGTAGGAAATAGAGTAGTAGAAGTCTTCTTAAGGTTAACTTTAATATAAAGATAGAGCGTTAGTATACCTATAGTGTATATAAGCTTCTACTTAGTATATATCTTATAAGTAGTACAAACCTACTAATATAATAGCTATTACTTCTAGCAATCTTTAGGGATAATAGTAGGGGGAGATAATAGTGTAATAAGCACCTTTTTATTCCTTATCCCTACTCTAAACTAGTATAGCGATATAGCCTTACTATATTTGTATGTAGATTTTTTTAGTTAGAGTGGGCGCGCTAAGTCTACTAAGCTTACTTATAACACGCTAACCCCTTTTTATTAATACCTTTAAATACTTTTCTATATATATAATAGTAGGAGGAATATCTACTATAATTATAATATTTTATTAGAAACCTCTTAGTTGAAAAAAAAAGCATAGAAGCTTAAAAAAAATTAAAAATAAAGATAAAAAAAACTATATAGGTAAGAACTAAAGTAAAAAGGAAATAATTTTATTATAATATATAAATACTAGAGGTGTAGTAATAGTATATAAGAAAACTATTAAAATAGTAGTAATTATTTAGAGTATAGTTAATATAAGGGACTAAAAGAAATAAGGGTAATAATAAATACTACTACTACTACTAGTAGTAGTAGTAGTAGTAGTAGTAGTAGTAGTAGTAGTAGTAGTAGTAGTAGTAGTAGTAGTAGTAGTAGTAGTAGTAGTAGTAGTAGTAGTAGTAGTAGTAGTAGTAGTAGTAGTAGTAGTAGTAGTAGTAGTAGTAGTAGTAGTAGTAGTAGTAGTAGTAGTAGTAAAAGTATAAAGATAATAGGTAGTAGTAATAAGATTCTAAAGGGTAATATAGAGCTTACTAGTTATAAAAAGAATCTACTATAAAAAAGTAATAAAATAGTTAGATTAGTAACTATTATAATTATTATTATTATTGTTATAGTAAAAAATATTATTAAAGAAATTATTAATTATAAAATATATTATTATTATAACTAAAGAGTTTCTAATAAAATAATAATAATAGTGGTAGTTATTCCTTCTACTATTATATACACAGAAAAGTGTTTTAAGGTAATAATAAAAATAAATTAGTATAGTATAAGCTTGCTAAGTAAGCTTAGCGCACTTATTCTAAGTAAAAGAAATCTATATATAAAATATAGTAAGGCTATATTACTATACTATGGTTTAGAGTAAGAAAAGAAGATATAAGAAGGTGCTTATTATAATTATTATCTCTCTTCTCTACTATTATCCCTAAAAATACTACTAGAAGTAATAGCTATAATAGTAGGTTTATGCTACTTATAAAATATATACTAAGTAGAAGCTTATACGCTATAAATATACTAACACTTAATCTTTATATTTAAGTTAAACTTCAAGAGACTTCTACTACTATTATTTTATTTTCTACTATCTATCTAGTCTCTAGTGCTAATGTTTATAGTTAACGCTGTTTAAAAGTATAATCTCTATCTACTTACTACTATTACTAGATCTATACTAAAGTACTACTCTATTTATAAAATTATTATTAAGTTAAAGTAGAAGGTATACTTTAGTTTATATAAAGTAGTTTTAGTATACTAGTTAGGCTAGTGATAGATTAATAACTATAGGCGTCGTAGTAATAATAATAAAGACTTTTTACTACATCTATAAGACTTTCTATTACTATATATTAAAAAGAAAATAAATTAAAATAGAATTAAAGATAGTAAAGAGAAGATAGTAAAGATAAGATAAAGGTGTTTATTAATAATTTACTAAAGAAGAAAAGTATTACGTAAATATATTAGATTCTTATAGTTATTATAGCATTAGATAGTAAACGTATTATATAAGTGTGCTATATAGTAACGCATAAATATAGTATAATTACTAATAATAGTAACAATAAAGTAAGAGTTAGTTTACTATACACGCTTTAAGTAAATTTAGTAGGTATTAAAGCGCTTATAAATATTAGATAAGTGCGTAGTTAACTAGTTTGTTAAACTAGTATTATATTAGTAGAGACTAGGAGTAGACTATATTATTAGGCGCTATACTAGAGTGGCCTTTCTATTCTAACCTATATAGGCTTAATTTATAAAATAGGGTTAAAATAGTAATTAACACTAAATAAACAATGCAACTATTATAGAATATAGTAGTTAGTTAACAAGCTAGCCTAGAATTATATAATATTATAAATAAACTCTAGAAGAGAATAATATAAACTTTATATAAAAGTTTTCATTCCCTAAAGTTCTAACCGTGGCCTCTTTGTGAATTAACTTTGCATGTGTGGGAGCTGTGCGCGCCAAGACCGCCAAGTTTACTTAGTAGTTTAAAATGCGCTTTTTTTGTAATTTATCTTTTCACGCTCTTTTTTAATTACTAAGTAGGGGGCTCTCTGCTTTTCTTTGTTATGTAATTTGAGATAAAAGCCTTTATTATTCTACACCTAGATAGATAACATAACGCCACATATAATAGTTTTATTGCTTTTTTTATTATATTACCTTTTTACGCTCTTTTTATTACTAAGTAGAGGGCTCTACTTTTTTATTATTATTTAAGATAAAAGCCTTTATTATTCTACCTCTAGATAGTTAATTTAATAATACACATAAAAGTTTTATAATTTTATGAATAGTGCTTATAATCTTTACAATTACTAAGTAGAGGGGTCTGCTTTTTTTATTATATTATTTAAGATAAAAGCCTTTATTGTGCTACTCCTAGATAGTTATTAATAATATATATAAATAGTGCTAAAGTTATATAGCTAATTTAAAAAATACTAACTAGAATATAGGTTAGTAAGCTTAGCGATAATTATTAGAGGAGACATATATATAATAAAGAAGAAGTAGTTAAGTAGTTATAAGATATTATTAATAAATAGTAGTAAAGGCTATTATAAGCCTTAGCTACCTTTTATACTATTACTATTATTATTATTACTAGCGCTAAAAATATAGCTACTAAAAGAGAAGTTAATAGTAGCTATAGTTAGAAAAAAGGTTAAAACTATTAGATAAAAGAATTAGAATAGTAAAGTACAAAGAAAAGTAAAATAGTATAAAGGGTAGATTATATGCCTAAGTAGCTATAAGGCTTTATTAAATTATAGTAGGTAAGACGTATACGTAAACACTACTTCTAGACTAGTAATAAGTAGTAATATTTTTTAAAGAAAATATAATTATATTACTATAAGTAAAAAACTCTAAAAAGTAAACTATAATAGTTCGTGCCTATCTCCCTACTAGTTATTTACTATTACCTTTTCTTCTATACCTAAATAGCGCCTTTTATCTTATAAAAGGCGCCTTTCCTAGTTAGTGTTAGCGCGTAGTTAATATAGGCCTATGCCCTACGCTGCCTACTATATAAGAAAGGGCCCTCTAGATTCTTTTCTTATTTTCTATTTTAGTATAGTCTTAATTTAGTTACCTCGTTTAACTATACTAGCTGTTTCTAAGAGGTTTGCCCTATAAGACTATATACTACTCTTATATTATACTAAGATTAAATTTCTTTAGCTGTAGATAGTAACATAATATCTACTTCTTTCTTAAGACACTACCTATAGGCAGTTAAATTAGTAAAAGTTTTAGCTTACTAGGTTAGACTAGAAGCGTGTTAGTTACTTTAGTGCTAAGTAGTATTATTACACTATGCTAAGATAGATTAGGCTAGAAGTTTATTAGTTACTTTAGTACTAGGCAGTATTACTATACTACGCTAAGGCCTACTTAGAAAGGTTGCTTATTTAGTTAGGTAGGGAGTTTCTAAAAAACAAATAATAATTACTAAATAATAACTACTACGCTATATCCTATAAAGCTAACTTACCTAATAACTATCTTTTAGTGCTATTATAGCAATGGTATAAGGTATAAAGCTAGGAAAATTAGAGCTAGACTATAGAACTAATATAGAGATTAAAGTTTTATATATTTTGTCTTATACTTTATTTTTTACTTAATTTTTTCTTAGCTTAGACTATATACTAGCTCGCACACAATATAAAACCTATTATTCTAAGTCTATCTACTATACCCTTTCTATAACTCCTACTTTACTTAACTCTACTACTGCCTACACTATAGTAAGCTGCTGCCCTTTAATCTAGGAAACGTTTAGAATATTCCCTATATCCTCTCTACCTCTAAATAGTTCTAGGATTAATAATATATAAAGATAGATATTTGCCTACACCCTACTAAAAATAGTCTACACAACACTTGCATTAAAAAGATTTTTCTACTTAACTCTACTAGTAAGCTATTACTTAATAAATATAGAAAGTAGCTAATAGCTACTTTCTAAATAACTAGTTACTTTGTCCCTAGCCTTATAAAAAAAGAGCATTATTAAACTACTAAAAAAGGTCTACTTTAAAGGAATCCTTTATAATATACAGTATAATTACTATATTACTACAATACTATACTTAAAGTATACTAGCTATGTAATAAAGTTTTAATAGTAGACTTTAAGTAGCTTACGCACTAAGGCAAAGCTAAACTTAAAGCTACTAGTAAGTATAACACGTTTATAGGAAAATTTAAGCTAGACTAATTAATTTAGTATAGCTTAGAAATAAGATAGTTACTTGCCACCTATTAGCTTTAGGCTTACTATTACTTTTCTTAAGGCCCTATTTTTAAAAATAGCACTAAATTTAGTAACTAGGGCTATTATAAAGTTTAAAGAAAAACTCTAAATAAAAAGTTCTTATTTAGACTTTATATAAGCGCGCTAATATATTTAAATAAGCTTTTACTATATTTAAGGTAATAACACCTTTTATTATAGTATATATAATCTTGGAAGATTCCTACTTTAAGCCTAATATTACTAATTAAGCAGCTATTAGATAAGGCTTATTTAGCCCTAAAAAAGTTCTCCTCTCTCTATTAAAGATAATTATAATCTATAGTACTATACTTAAGTCTTCTTAAACCCCCTAGCCTAGTAATGCCTAATCTACTATATAGTTTACGCTACCCTTAAGTAGCTAAATAGAGCTTATTTTATTTAGCTACGTCCTAATATATACTATAATATCTACCCTAGCTTATAGTACCTACTCTATAATAGAGTAATACCCTTTACTACTTTTTAGTTTTAGAATATATATAAACTAAGCTTACTAATAGCGCGCCTAAATTAACGTGTTCTAGGGTAGATATACTTTAGCCACCCTATTTAGTGTATCTAACCTAGAACGCTCTATAAAGCTACTTAATATTAAAAAGTACTATAGTAAAGGTTAATATAGTTTTAGTATTAAAGATTAGCTTAAGGATATACGTAATAAGATCTACGTAAACGCAGACTATTACTAAGGTAATAATAATAAGAAAGATTAAGATAACTTTATAAAAGCTATTCTTAGCTATTTTAGAGGCGCGCTTTAAAAGGCAGCGCAAAATTAGTATTAAATAAATTAGGCCCTTATAGAAGATTATAGACCTAAAACACTTTTTAAATTTCTAAAAGAGACTTACTATAATTCCTTTACTTTCTAATCGGTATGCGAAAAGTTTTATAAGCTTTTTCTGTTTAATAGGATAAACACCTAGACATTCTTATAGGCTTTTAAAAATCTAGCTAGAAAGAATAGACTAGACGTAAAGACTTAAAAGAATAAATTATAACTTAACTAAAAGTCTTAAGTTAATACTTTAGTAAGAGATAAAAGACTCGAATATTAACTACTTAGTAATTAAATACTAAATAACTATAGCTAGCTGCACTATTTAAGATAATAATAAAATAACCCCTTTCTAGGCGCATATAAGAACTTCTTTCTAGATATTATTTTTTAGATTATAGCCTTTATATATAGCCCCTACTAAATTAGCACCCTACTTTAGACCTACTACTAATAATTAACTTACTATTCCTTTCTCTACCTTTTATAATTAGACTAGGGTGTAGTATATCTAGAACTGCGCCTATTTTAAGTATGGCAAAGTAGGAAACAAACACTTATACTAATGCCCTTATACTAAGAAGATAGCTATATAAGTAATTATAGATATAGTAAATAATTTAGATTTAAGTAAACTTAGTATTATCTACTACTCTAATTTAGAGGTAGGCGATTTATTAGATAATAAGGCTTTAAATGCGCGCTACTAGACTACCCTAATCTAGTAGCTTACCTAGGGGCTACTAAACTAATTAATCTAGATAAACTATAGTTCTAATTACAAAACGCAGATACTAAGCTAAAATTATTACCTATAGATAGTAAGATAGGAAGAGTTTCTAAGCTATTTAGAGAGGCCCCTAACTAGTTCTGCTAGTATAAATTATATTCTAAGAATTAGCTCTTAAATTATAAGCCTTAATAGTCAATAGTGCTAGTGCTTATAATCTTATTACTTTAAGGTATATGTGGCGTTATATTAACTACCTAGGGGTAGCACGACAAAGGCTTTTATCTCAAATAACATAATAAGAAAAGCAGAGCCCCTACTTAGTAAGGTATATAAAGGTAGTATAAAAATAGCTTAAAGCTAAACTTTTTTATCTAAAGACACTAATCCCCTTTAAGAACTTTATAGGGAAGAGAAGCATAAAGGTAGATATCTATTTTATAGCCTAGCTTAATATTAATAAATATAGCTTTACTATATAGTTTATTTTCTATAGTATAGAGGACTATAATCTTATTATTAGTAGGAAATCTTTTTAGTAAGCTCACTACCTAGTTAACGCTTACGACTGCCACCTTTATTAGAAAAATAATAAGAATCTAACCTTTGCGAGTAACCTTATCCTACTATAGACTTTTCCCCTACCTAACTCTTTCTACTAGGACAACACTACTTAATAAAAAAGTCTACTTAAAAAGTAAAACTATATTCACTAAAAGACTTGCTTATTAAAAGCTAACTAAAGCGTTTTTAAGAAAATCTCTATTTAGCTTCTTAACCCTACTATCTTAGTTATTAGAGCGTACTTAAAAGCTGACTAGAAACTAAGCTATAAGGATAACTTTAACAAAGATAATAGTGTAGAAGCTAAAGAGCTATTATTTTTAAATAAAGAACTATTAGATAATAAATCGCCTATTAGTTATCTTATCCTTACTACCTAAGAAAGCCACTAGTAAAACTAGCCCCTAGGAATTATATAGCAGGATCTAGGTATTACCCTTAGCCCTAGACCTAGAGACTATAATCCTACTAGAGAAGCTAATCTATAGATTGTAAGGGCGGTACACGACCTTATAGGGCTAACCTATTAGAGATAGCTAGAATAGTTAAAAGAGCTAGTTAAATTAATACTATTCTAAAATAGTAAATAAGAAAGGAACGTAGGGGGCCCTGTCTTATATAAAAGGCAGCATAGGGTATAGGCCTACACTAGCTACACGCTAACACTAACTAGAAAAGGCAACTTTAAGGAGGTAAAAGGTATAAATAGAGAGAAATAGGGTATATAAAAAAGGTAATAGGGTGTGCTTAGTAGGGAGGCTAGTATAGAACTATTATATAACTCCCCTTTTAAGGTCTAAAAATAGAAAGAAAGTATATAAAAATAGGGTGTTCTAGCAGATTTTTAACATAACTAGTACTATTTTAGAGCTAAAAAGGATTGTAATAGGGGTAATAGACTCCTATAGTTCTAATACTAGCTTTAGATTTTAATTTAGTTACTATTTAGTAAAGATATTAAGAAAAGTTATTAGGGGTAAATTAGTAGATTAGTAGAAAAACGTAGTAGAAACTATATCTTAGTATTTAGCATTTTACTAATAGAGTGCATTCTTAGCTCTAACACTATACAAAAATATAGTTAGCTAAAAATTTTCTAGTTAGTTTATTGCGCGTAGGCGATATTATATTATATAATATTCTTTAGTACTATAAAAAAGTGTTAAAAATATATTAACTTAACTATGTAGTTTTTAATTAGGGTAGAGAGCAGCTCCTAAAGCTATAGGTGCTACTAGTAATAGTAGAGACATCTGGGGATAAAGGTGCTAAAAGTTATAGGTGCCCTATATATACGTATTAGTTAGAGTACTACTAAATTAGTAGTAAGCTAACTAGTAGAAAAGCTGCTAGAAGTAAGAGTGCTAAAAGCAATAGGTGCCTACGCGCGGTAGGCTAGTAGGAAAGCTACTTAACTAGTGGTAAGCTAGCTAGTAGGGGAGCTACTAGAGGCAAGGGCGCTAAAAGTAATAGGTGCCTACGTATAGTAGGCTAGTAGGGGAGCTACTTAACTAGTAGTAAACTAGACTACTTAATTTAGTAGCTTAGAGTGCCCCTAGGAGTAAAATAAGTTAGATAACTAGTAAATTAGAGTAAGGGCTAATAGTTAGGGGGTAGCCCCTAATTATTAACGTTCTAGAAGATTTTATTAGACAGTTTACTATTAAATTTAATATCTAAGTATTCTTTTTATAGAGAATTAGACTTAAGGTTAATTAGGTTAGTAAATTTAAGGTTATTATTAAGAAGATTATTATAATAGGTAGGCTCTTTACTCTCTAATTTACTACTATAATAGGCAGCGCTATAATCTTTAGGACTATTACTATAGTAAGTAATACTAAGTTCTTTTTTTTAAATTAGCAATTTAGTAGGGCAAAAGGGTGCTAACCTGAGAGTTATTCTAGCTAGGATAGTTTTAATTAAATAGTTAATTCTATAGGCAAGAGCTGCCTAATCTGCGGATTAGCTTCTCTAGTAGGTTTATAGTCTCTAGGTCTAGAGTTACGGGTAAGACCTAGATTCTACTACACAATTTCTAGAGACTAGTTTTACTAGTAGCTTCCTTAAGTAGTAAGAATAAGGTAACTAAAAGGTAATTAATTATCTAATAGTTTCTTATCTAAGAAAGGCAGCTTAACAGCCTTAACACTACTATCCTTTTTAAAGGCATTCTTATAGCTTAGTTTCTAGTAAGCTGTTAAGTACGTTCTAATAACTAAGATAGTAGGGCTAGGAAGCTAGACAGAGATCTTCTTAGAAACGCTCTAGTTAGTTTTTAATAAGTAAGTTATTTAGTAGGTATAGTCCCTACTTTTTAAGTAGGCTAATCTATTTAGTACTGTTATTCTAGTAGGAAGAGTTAAGTAGTAGAAAAGTCTATAGTAGAAAGTAGAACAAGATTGCTAGTAAAGGTTAGATTCTTATAGATTCTTATTATCTTTCTAACAAAGGCGGCAGTCCTAAGCGTTAACTAGGCAGTAAGCTTGCTTAAAAAATTTCCTACTAATAATAAAATTATAGTCCCCTATTTTATAGAAAATAAACTATATAGTAATGCTATCTAGAAGAGAAATATTATAGACTTTTTAGTATATAGTATAACGCTGTAAGGGAAAGCTATAGGTATACTAAAAATATATTAAAGAAGGTAAAGCAGCAAAATAGGTTAGGCTAGAGACTGTTTATTAGCACGTGCAAATCGGCCCCTTATACTAATAAGGTAGTTAATTATAGTGTACTATACTATAGTTTATAGATACTAAAGTTAAAGATAATAATATAGCTGCCTACGCACAAAGTATAAAAATTCGCAACTAGATATAGATTATCTTTATCTATCCATCCTTATATATATAATACAACTAATTATTACGCAAGACCTTAAGGTTATAATTTAGTATAGCTATTCCTCGCCCTAATAGCACTATTACTACTAGGCAGGCAGTTACATATCTATACATATATAATAAAAAAAAAAACAATAATAATAGCGCTAGCTAGAATTAGTATTATAAAGGTTAAACGCCTAATATTGCTAACTATATAGTAGTAGGATATAAGTACTGCAGCAAATAGATCGCCTTAGCTAGTTTGTTAAAGTCCTACTATATTAATAAGTTAGAGTCCTACCACATTAATAAGTTAGAGTCCTACCACATTAATAAGTTAGAGTCCTACCACATTAATAAGTTAGAGTCCTACTACGTTAATAAGTATATAGAGACTACACGTATGGAAATTTAACTTATAGCTTACTCTCTGCTAGTTTAGTTACTTTGTGCTTAGCTATATTAATAACGGTTACTAGATATATTTTTAAAGGCAATAGAAGAGAATAGGCTAATATTATAAGAGGCTTTAAAAGAATAAAGTAAGGCTATATAACCTAGAGAAGGTATAGTATAAGTACTAGAGTAGGGTCTATGCAGAATAGCTATAAGAAGTGTTAGGCATATATAAGTATGCGCTTATACTATAGGATTTTTATAGAAGATAGGTAGAGTAATAGCTAGATGTCTAGAGGTTAATAGGTTATTAGGTTATTAGTAGAGGATAGCAGCGTGCTATTTAGTGTTAGGGGTAGAAAGCGCGCGCATAATTTATTGTATATTGCGGTAGCAAAGTGTGCGTCTAGGAGTTCTAAGTAGTTAATTATCTAGTAACGTTGCAAAAGGTTATAAGGTAGTGTTAATTATCTAGTAATATAGTAGGCGGACAGGCAGGTAGAGTGTTGTTGTTATAGGTTATTTTAGAAGCTAGGGAAAGACGTTAGAAAAACTTTAACGCACTCTAGTCTAGGGCTTAGCGCCTACATATAATATTACGTTATATAATATTATATAGGCGCTAGTAACGCAATTAAAAACGTAGTAATTAAAAACGTAGTAGGGCCACTTAAAAACTAATAAGTAGAGATAGTTTATACTCCTACCTAGAAGGGTTAGTAATACTATATTTATTAATATTAAGCTAGACTATAAAATAGGGGTCTACTTTTACACTTCACTTCCCTATAAAGTTCTTAAGAGAAATTAGTATCTTTAGGTAGAGTGGTTTAGCTTTAAGCTATTTTTTTAAATAGTTTTTATATACCTTAAAGTAACAAAGTTATAAATACTAGCACTAGTGTCTATTAAAGGCTTACAACCTAAGAGCTAACCCTTAAAATTTAATTTGCAGTAGTATAACTAGCTAAAGGCCTCTAAATAGCTTAGAAACCCTTACTATCTTACTACCTATAGGTAGTAATTCTAGTTTAGCATCTGTATTTTATAGTTAAAATTATAGTTTATCTAGATTAATTAGTTTAGTAGCTTTTATATAAGCTACTAGGTTAGAGAGTAGTCTAGTAGCGCGCATTTAAAGCCTTATTATTTAATAAATTACCTACCTCTAAAGTAGAGTAGTAGGTAATACTAAGTTTATTTAAATTAAAATTATTCTCTACTTCTATATTTACTTATATAACTACCTTAAGGTAGTAGTGCAAGTGTAGGCCTCTAAGTTTTTTACTATAGCTAAAGCAGACGTTATACTTTATACACTATGTTTTAGTCTAATTATAAAGAGTTAAAAAGAAAAGATTAAGTTTAAAATAGGGTGTTTATTTTCTAGTTACTATATATAAGGGCGTTAATCTAAAGGGTAGTACCTTATAAAGAGTTTATTATACTATTAGTATAGAAAGTATGGCTAGCTATAATTATTTAGCGTTAAATTACTAGGTAGTTAATATTAAGGTCTTTTATTTCTTTCTAAAGTAATAACTTTAGACTTCTAGTTAACTTAAGTTATAATTTATTCTTTTAGGTCTTTGTATCTAGTCTACTTTTCCTAGCTAGGCTTTTAAAAGCCTATAGGAATATCTAGGCATCTATTATATTAGAGAGGAAGAGCTTATAAAACTTTTTATATACCTATTACAAAGTAAAGGAATTATAGTAAGTCTTTATTAGAAATTTTAAAAAATGCTTTAGGTCTATAATCTTCTTAAAAGGCCTAATTTATTTAATACTAATTTTATACTACCTTTTAGGATACACCTCTAAAGCAGCTAAGAATAGCTTCTATAAGATTATTTTAATTTTTCTTATTATTATTATCTTAGTAATAGTCTGCGTTTATGCAAATTTTATTACGTATATTCTTTAGCTAATCATTAATACTAGAATTAAATTAACCTTTTTTATAGTACTTATTAATACTAGGCAGCTTTGTAGAGTGTTCTAGCTTAGATATACTTAGAGTAGCAAAAGCATATCTACTCTAGGATATATCTATCTAGGCGCTATTACCGAGCTTAGTTTGCATATATTTAGGGACTAGAAAGTAGTAAAAAGTATTATCTAGTTATAAAGTAGGTACTATAAGCTAGGGTAGATAATAGAGTATATATTAGAGCGCTAGCTAGGGCGCATAATAGAACGTAACTAAATAAAATAAGCTTTACTTAGTTAGTATATATAACGGTAGCGCAAACTATATAGTAAATTAGATATTTCTAAACTAGGGTTTTTCAGAAATATATAAGTGTCGTGCTGCAGATTATATGTATTTTTAATAAAAAGGAGAGCTTTATTAAAGGTAAATAAGTCCTTTTTAATAGCTGCGTTATTAGCACTATTAAAGTAGAATTAGGATTCTTTTTCTATTATATATATTATAGTATAAGGTGTCTATATCATAAGTATAGTAAAAGCTTATTTAAATATAATAGCGCGCTTATATAAAGCCTAAAGAATACTTCTTTATTTAGAAATGTTTTTAAACTTTATTATAGCCCTAGCTACTAATTCTAGTAACTCCTCTAAAAGTAGACCTTAGGAAAAGCGATATTAAGCCTAAAGCTAATAGGTAGCAAGTAATTATTTTATTTCTAGACTATACTAGAGTAATTAGTCTAGTTTAAATTGCGCTAAAAACGCACTAAACTTTCTAGTAGCTTTAAGTTTAGCTTTGCCTTAGTGCGCAAGCTACTTAAAGTCTATTAGTAAAAGTTTATTACCTTGCTAATCGACTTTAAGTATAGTAGTATATTAATTATGCTTAAAAGCGTTATAAGAAACTCTATTAGGGTAGACCTTTTTAAGTAATTTAACTATACTCCTCTTTCTTATAAAACTAAGAAGACAGCTAGTAGTCTTAAAAGCAACTATTAGTTACTTTTCTTACTTAACAAATAACAAATTGCTAGTAAGGTAAAGTAGGAAAATTCTACTATAAGTATTATATAAACTATTATTAGAAAAGTATAGACAAATATTCCCCTCTATAGTATTTATTCTAAAACTATCTAAGAGTAGAGAGAACGTAGGGAATATTCTAGATGTCTCCTAAATTAAAGAGTAGTAGCTTGCTATAATATAGGCAATAGTACAGTTAAGTAAAGTAGGGATTATAAAAAGGGTATAGTAAATAAACCTAAGGTGGCAAATTTTATATAGTGTATAAGCTAGCGTATAGTCTAAGCTAGAAAAAAATAAAGTGTAAAATAAAATATATAAAACTTTAAACCTCTATAGTACTTCTATAGCCCAACTCTAATCTTCTAGCTCTATACCTTATGCCCTTACTATAATAGCGCTAGAAGGTAGTTATTAGGTAAGTTAGCTCTGTAGAGTATAGTACAATAGTTATTATTTAGTAATTATTATTTATATTTAAAATATAGGACTTTTAGAGTAGCCTTTCTAAATAGACATTAGCGTAGTGTAATAACTATCTAGCACAAACTAGTAACTAATAAACTAATATACCTTTACTAACTTATAGTAGATAGAAAAGTTATATTAGTAGTCTTATAGACCTTAGCGCAGAACTACTATCTAGTATAACTAGTAACTAATAAACTAATACACTCTTACCTACTTATAGTAGGTAAAGAGGTTTTATTAGTAGTCTTATAAACCTTAGGTAACTACCTAGTATAACTAGTAACTAATAAGGTAAAACTTCTACTAACTTAACTACTTATAGGTAGCGTCTTAAGGGAGAAGAAAATATTATATTACTGTCTACAGCTAAATAAAAAGGTTAATCTTAGAATAATATAAGGGAGGTATATACAGCCTTATAGGGCTAACCTATTACGAATAGCAAGAATAGTTAAAAAAGCTAGTTAAATTAATACTATTCTAAGATAGTAGAGATAAAAAGGGACGTAGGGGGTCTTTTTTTATATAGAGGGCAGCGTAGGGCATAGGCCTACGCTAGCTACACACTAACACTAATAGAAAAGACGCCTTTACAAAGGTAAAAGGCGTAAATAGGGAGAAATAGGGTATAAAAGAAAGGTAATAGGGTGTGCTTAGTAGGAAGGCCGGCACAGGACCATTACATAGATTAGACAGCTCTTATAGGAATTAACTATTTAATTAGAACTACTTTAGCTAGAATAATCTAGGTCAGCTTTCTTTTGCCTTACTAAATTACTAATATAAAAAAAGAACTTATAGAAAATAAATAATAAATTATATTTAGCAGACGTACTAGCCCTACAAAATTTAGCTAACCTCCTAGAACTTATTTAGGCGCTAATATAGAAATAATTATATACTACTAGCTTTAATATTAATATAGTAAGCGCTATATAGCCTTTACTTTAAATAGCGGCTGTAAGTCTAATATAATTATTAGTTATACTAGGCCCTATAAGCTAGCCAAACTTATTAAGGACTATAAGAGTAAGTTATATAGTCTAGAAAATAAGTCCTAAGCTAACCTACTTGCTAAAATAGAATAAGCACTTCTCTAGCTAGGATACACTAGAGCAGAGCCTACCTATTTTTTAAAATTAGATTCTAACGCCCTTCTACTTTACTAAAAGGGCGTTAATTACTATATTAACCTTATTAAAGACCTATCTACGCTTACTACCTTGCCTTTATATAGTATATTTTAAAGTACCTTAAACTCCTTAAAGCCTATATTAATAACTATACTAAGCATAAGTTTATTGTTCCTAGCAATACTAGCTTTGTTTTCCTAGTAATATTTACTAAAAAGCTAAGTAAAAGTTAGCACTTTTGCGTTAATTACTACTAGCTTAATACTATTGCTAAAAAGAATATTATAGTAATCCTACTTATTAAGGAAACACTTTTACGCCTCTCTAGAGTAAGACTCTTTACTAAGCTTAATATTTGCTAAGTATTCTACTAAAATTAGCTTACCCTAAAAACTAAAGCGCTAACTACTTTTTAAATCTAGTATAGAAATTATAAGTATAGGGTCTTGCCCTTTAGTCTCTATAATAGTTTTACCACCACCTTTTAATAGTTTATTAATAGCGTTCTAGGCAATTATCTAGATAACTTTCTATACTGCATATATTAACAATATTCTTATCTTTTTAAGAATTCCTTAGAATACAAAGAATATACTCATAAGGTTCTACTTTACTTAAAAGACACTAATCTCTAAGCTAATCTTAAGAAAATACATATTTGCTGCTATAATAGAAACTAAAGAAATCTATAAGGACCATATAAAGACTACTATAATTTAGAAATAGAAAGAGCCTATAACACTTAAGGTATTACAAAGCTTTTTAGGCTTTTGCAATTACTACTACTTCTTTCTTCCTTACTATAGGTAGGTTATTTGCCCCTTAATTAAGCTGCTAAAAAATAGTGCCTTCTACACTTTTAAAAACTAGGAACGTGCCACCTTTAAAGCCGCTAAGCAACTTATAGCTAGTAATATCCTAGTCTTATAGTACTCTCTATTTTAAATTACCTATATAGAAACTAACTCTAATAATAGCGTTAATATAGACTCTCTTAGTTAACTATAGTCTAATAGTACCTAGCGCCTAGTTGTATAGTACTCTAAATTATTAAAGCCTACTAAGTTAAATTATAATATTTATAATAAGGAAATATTAGTAATTATATCAGGCCTTTTAGAAATAGAGAGCATAACTAATTAGCCTCTAAACTACTAAGCTCTTTAATATTATTACTAATTATTAGACCCTTAAATACTTTAGCACTAAATAAAAGCTCTTTCTATATTAAGCCTATTAGTCTGAAAAGCTATCTAAATACTATTATTAAATTATATACTAACTAGGCACCGCAAATATTATATCTAATATACTATTTAAGAAATAGGATAAGCTACAGTTATAGGAAAAGAATAATTAAAAGGCTCGCACCTATTTTTTTCTCTTATAACTACTAGATACTACTAAAGTAGTCCTTATAGCTATTATAATTACAAAGTAGAAAAAAGAAAAAGTTAATATAAGTCCTAAAGGAGCCTATCCTTATATACTTATTAATTACCTACTATATACTACTATTAAATATATAAGGTACTTAAAATACTCTAAGAAGTTACCTATTTAAGATTATACTAGATTTTACTGTTACCGCCGCTTTAGGGTTGCTTCTCTATAAAGACTACCTAGTAGTTATCTCTATAGAGTTTCTCTAAACGCATCTAATTTAAATAATATATGCTTGTTAGGTTAGTACCTATGTAAGTTTATAAAAAACTCTCTAGCTTTTATACTAGTTATATTATTAAAAGGCCATAAACTCTCTAATATTAATAAGTATATCTCTAATTATGCAGACTACTAGTAAACTAAGCCCCTACTAGACACAATGCTAGGCTTATTACACCTACTTTCTATTTCTAAAAATATCTAGCAAGATGTTCTTAATTAATTTTAAATTATTCTCTAAGGATAAGAAAGAGTATAATAATATAATAGTATCTTATTACTACCTATTTAAGTATATACCTTTTCTATACCCTACTATAAGATAGTTATAGCTAAATAAGCTACTAATCTCTACTATTAGTATATATTTAGAGTCTTTAGCCCCCCCTTAATTAATTATCTCTAACTGAGACTCCTACTTTATTTACTTTCTACTTTCTTAGCCACTTTATATAAGCTTATAAGTATTAAGTAACTTCTCTTTATAGCGTAGTATTTACAAACTAATAGCTAAACTAAGATTATAAATTAGTACCTTAATTAACGTCTGCGTCTATTTATTAACTTTTATTAAGATAACTAGTTAGATTTGCTGCCTAGTATAGACTAGGCCTAAGCAATATACTGCCCTATAATAGCACTAGAGTTTCGTTTTTTAAAGATTAAGTTTAGATATTAGCTATACTTTTACTAGGACTAGCGCAAGCATACCTAACTAGTTACTAAATTTTTAAATAATATTACTTTAGAAAAGGGTAAGGTGTAGGTTAAGGCCTGTGTTAAAGCCTACAAATTTGTCTATAATACTACCTACGCTAGTATATCTACTACCTAGAGAAAATATAATTAAAGTAGGCTAATAAATATAAACAAGCTATTAATTTTAATATTAGGGACTAAGTCTTTATTACCCTAAAGGGATTTATTACTTAATACCTATTAGTTAAGCAAAAATATTAAATAAAAGGACTATACCTAATTATAGGCAAGAAAGGCTACTTATTTCTACTTAAA
This sequence comes from Laburnicola sp. JP-R-44, assembly GCA_009805535.1. NCBI lineage: Eukaryota > Fungi > Ascomycota > Dothideomycetes > Pleosporales > Didymosphaeriaceae > Laburnicola > Laburnicola sp. JP-R-44. The sequence continues at coordinate 204,274 of SELF01000037.1, read as the reverse complement.
CTCCTATAATATATAAGAGTTTACTTAGTGTTCTAAGCTAATAGGCTTTAAAAGAATTTAAATAATCTCTTACTAAGTTAATTGCAACCTCTAAAACAACCTATTAAGGTAGATAGAGTTCCTAAGTGGCTAGTTTCTTGTATTCTTAATAGCAAAGTAGACTATAGAACACTAAAGTACTAGGCAGTATAGAAAGAGTATAACCCTAATCTAACTTACTACCCTACTAATAACTTTATTAACTCTTCTCTACTAATTAAAGCTTACTATTAAAAGTATTCTAAGTAAGCTAGTCTACTAAAATAGTTGCCTATTTAGCTAGATGCTGCCCTCTAAGACACCTTTTTAGAGCCTATCCCTAAAGATAATATACTTATAAAAATAGGGTTAAAGTGCTATATTAGGTATACTTAGCGCTAGGTGCCTATTACTTCTTAAATATCTATACGCTCTTATGCTTACACGCATAACTAGATACCTATTACTTTTTAGTATCTTTACTCACTAATAGCCCCTTTATCTCTATATATTCCTACTATTACTAGCAGCTCCTATAGCTTTAGGAGCCGCTCTACCCTATTTAAAAACTATATAGTTAGGTTAATATATTTTTTAAAAACACTTTTCTATATAGTACTAGAAAATCTTATATAATATAATTACGCTAGCGCGTAATAAATAAACTAGAAAACTTTTAGCTAACTATACTTTTATATAGTATTAGAGCTAAGAATACGCTTTATTAGTAAAACACTAAACACTATAATATAGTTTCTAACCTAGTACTAATATACCTTTAATTACTTTTCTTAATAATTTTATTAGATAGCACCTAAATTAAAAACTAAGGCTACCGCTAGAACTATAGGGGCCTATTACCCCTATTCTAGCCCTCTTTAGTCCTAAAATAGTGCTAGTTATATTAAAAATCTACTTAAACACTCTATTTTTATATACTTTCCTTCCTATTTTTAAGTTTTAAAAGGGGAGTTATATAAAATAGTTTGTGCCTAGCTTTTTACTAGTTATTTACTATTACCTTTTTTTATACCCTAATAGCGTCTTTTACCTTATAGAAGGCGCCTTTTCTAGTTAGTATTAGTGTATAGTTAGCGTAGACCTATGCTCTATACTACCCACTATATAAGAAAGGGCCCCTTAGATTTCTTTCTTATCCCCTATCTTAGTATAGTCTTAATTTAGTTACCTCTTTTAACTATACTAGCTATCTCTAAGAGGTTTGCCCTATAAGGCTATATACCACCCTTATAGATATAATAGTTTATTATTTATATCTTGTTATAGATATAAACCTATAGTGCAAGCTTGTAAGAAACTATAGTAGTAATAAGTATTGCTGCCTATAAGCAAGTTAACGCATTATATATACTTATAGTATATAAGTATAGAGTAGTTACTAATATATATATAAGTATAGCGCACTAAACTAATATTATATAATTAATAACTATTAAAGGAAGACAAGTTAGAATCTTAGATTTGGTAAGCGAATTAGATAAGATTACTATATAAGAAAGGAAGCTAAAAAGCTAGACTATATATATACTTATAGAAAAGAGGCAGGGCTAAAATAGTACTACTTACATAATTACAGGCACGTAATAATATTTAGTTAGAGCTTTACTTCTATAACACACCCCCTAGATAGGCTGCGTAAGCAGCGCGCCTACTTATATAATAAGGCTTAGAATAATCCTACCTCTAATTAGCTTATAAAATAAGTACCTAATTAAGTAACTAATTAGTTGCTATAGCGCAATTAAAGCGTTTGTAGTTACGTAAGCCTATAATAGCCTTTTATTAATAATAAAACTCTACTTGTCTGCTCTGTATCTCTTTGCTTAGTTCCTCTAGTTAAGTTTTTTATAGAAGTAAGTTAATTATCCCTATATTCTATTTCTTACTTTAATAATTATAAACTACTAACTAGCACTTAAAAAACGCACTAATTAACGCGTCTATAAAGTTTTAAATAAAGCTTATTTAAGAGAAGTATAAAAAGAAGGCTAAAATGATATATAAATTAGGTTCGTTAACTTGCAACGCGCCGCTCTAATTACCTATTAAATAAAAACTTCTAGTAAGATTACTCCTAATCTCCTAAAAAAGAGAATATATAAAAAGAAGGCAAAAACCTAAAAGCGCAATTAATCCTAATTATCTAAGCGTTCTAAGCCTATTAAGGACGCTTTCTAATCTTATAAGAAGTCTTTGCAATTAAAGAATACTAATTAGAATTTCTCTAAAGCTGCTCCTTTAAGCAGCTCTAAGTCTAAAGAATAAGCCTAAAACTTCTAAAAATAAAAAGATTAAAAAAGATAAGCTTAGTTTGGCCTCTAATTAATTATATAGTCCTAAGCGTAGGTATCTATATATTATATATGCCTTTGATCCTATAACTCTAGCAGCTTAAATAAAAGATGTTTTAAGAATGCGTTAACTAAATACTTAAACACCTAATATTATTATTATATATCTAGATATATATAAAAAAGCTATTATATAAAAATTCTAATTATCTTTAGTAATCTATCTTTTGGTAACATTCTTAAGGTCTAAGAAGCTTAAATATAAGGCTTATAGGTTTATTTAGCATTAGGTAAATAACACTTTAGTATATAATTATGTGTATTTAGTTAATTGTTTATTAATCTTAATAATACTAATCTTCTTATATTAATCTTATAAAAAGCCTTAAAGAACACCTAAAAATGTGTTTAAGTAAGAAGAAGATAAAGGAAGGTAGTACTCTATCTCCTACTCTACTCTTAGATAAGGGTAATAATTACTAATCTTCCTTAGGAGGTCTTAGCGCTCCTATCTAGGCTAAGGATATCTCTATAGGTCTAATTAATCTTACTTAACTAAATTCTACTAAGTAAGCGCTTCTAACTTATAATACAAGTTATCCTACGTTAGTGCTTAATTATAATCTATCTAGTTAAAATCCCTAGTATAGTACTACTTAAACTAGTCTAGCTAGCTATATAGCAAAGTTATATAATACTAAATTAGCTAATTAACTAATATTCTAATTAGCTTAGCCTTAAGGTTATAATTAATAAGCAATAGTCTACTTAGGTCCCTATTAGTAGAAATTTACTTTACTTGTATTAAATTGCTAAAATATACTTAGTAAAGGATAAAATTGCTTATAAGACTAGTAACTCTTTAAAGTATAATACTAATACTTCTACTATAAGCAAATTTTACCCTCTCTTAAATAGTGCTTAATCGTCCTTAGTTAGCCTTATATAGTATGCTTTCTTAGAGGAGCTTACTATACGCGTCTTAGACTTAACTAGTTAGTCTAGTATAGTAGCTGCTTTAGCTTTAAGCAAGAATTAGGGACATTCTTAAGGTAGAAAATTATTAATCTAACTAAGTCTATTACTCTTCTATAGGATAAGATTATTACTAGTTAAAAGGATTAGAGTTACTTAGTTAGTTCTAATTATAGTTCCTTACTTAGTAGCTTCTTAGATATCAATTCTAAATAGCTAGTAGCTAATTATTAAGGCTCCTAAATAGCAGATACTAGTGCTCCTACTAACAGTCTTTAAGGACAACTTAAGCATTATACTTTATTTAATAATTAGTAACTAGCTTAGACTTAATTTCCTACTCTAAAGCTATAGAATCTAGTAGGGCTATTTAGATTGCATAGTATAAATAATTAGAATTATAAGAATTAGCGCGCTTTATTACTTAGTAATTAATCCCTTAGCTCTTTTAATTGCTTTAGAACTGCTAGTTTTACTTACTAGGATAGTAGATATAGCCCTTAAGCTACTTATAAGTTCTCTTATTCCTACTATAGAATTTTTTTCTAACATAGTACTAATTATTTAGACGCTCTAGCTACTAGCTTTAATCTAGCTAATAATTTATTTACAAATACTACACTATCTATTAAGTAGCCCTAATTACAGCCTATATGTACTAACCCTAATAATAATGCTTATATAGGTTTGCTAAAAGGATCTTCTCTCTACTTAATAATAGAGAAGCTGCTAGATCTAAATAATACTTCCTACTAAAGCTAGACTAATATAGACTAGTATAGGCCTAAGCGTTACATAAACGCTTATAATATCTTATTAACTTATTAGACTACTATAATTAGAAACTAGCACAAGCTTTCTAATAAGTTATTTAATCTCTCTTTAAAGAAGTAATTGTTTAGATTTTCTTAAATTGTATATAATAGGCGTTAGTTCGCGCTTGTCTAGTCTTATATTAGAATTTTGTTTACCTAGACCTACTAAATAGGTAGTAGCAGCTCTATAGAGCTTAAATTTATAATTAGTTTATAACTTGTGCTTCCCTTATAACAATTCTACTTATATTCTTAAAATTTAGAAGCTCTTTAAAGCAAGCAAACTACTATAAAGTAAGCGCTTTTATAAGTCTATCTGCTAGCATATTGCTTGTTTTTAAGTAGGTAACTTTAAACAATTCTTTTGTATATTCTTAATATAGCTATATATTCTAAACTATTAATATAGCGCAGATAAGTGTTAATACGCTTATTCTTTCTAATTACTAGTTTAATTATTTATTAATTATTATAATAAACGTTCTATATATATCCTAAATTAAACTTAAGTTATGTAAAGAACTACTTTAGTACTATTACTTCTTTGCTTATATACCTAAGTGAAAGTAGCTTAGCTTTAGTAGTAGAAGTTATAACTATACTTTAATAAGCAGTCTTCTAGGGTATTATTCTACTATAGAGCATAACTATATATTTATAAGATAATCTCTAAGTTTCTAAATTATTTATAAAAAAAGCATTGCTATAAACTGTAAGATTAGGTTTATTATATTAGCTATACTAAATAAATTACTAGTGCGTTTTCGAAAGATATACAATTACTTAGTTAACTATAGCAAAATATTATTTGCTTAAATTTATTAGAAAGTGTAAGAGCTTTAAAATAGTAAGTATAATATTAGGCCTAAGTATAATCGCTATGTATAGTATTAATCTAACACATTTCTAGTAGCTATTAATCTCCTATTTAGTCGCTTCTCCTATATTCTTCACAAGCTCTTCTAATAGAAGAGGCGTTATTAGGAAGCTTCCACTATCTTTAAAATTAAATTTCTTTATAATCTTATTAATATAAGTATTATAAACAAGCGTAATTATTATATTCTTACAATCTTAAATTACTTAAACATCTAGAAACTATTTAACTAGTCTATAGTTTTTAATCTTATATTTAGCTTTAATATAGCTCTAGAGCTTTTATACCTCTACTTTATAAGCTTTATTAAAGATTAGAAGTATGTTATTAATATAGAAGAGTACTAAAGTTTTGCAATCTTTACTTATAAATAAATAAGGTTCTTCTTTTAAGGCTATGAGTCCTATAGATCTTAGCAATCCTAAGAACTCTTTATACTAGAGTAGTACTAAGTCTCTTAATCTATATAGAGCTTAATTAAGGGACACGCACTTGGTATATTACTTAAACCTATCTAGAAGCTTATAGATAACTAGGTTATTAGCTATAATATAAGCGTATAGGTCTAAACCTATTTTAATAAAAGCGGTTTGTCTGGTAGCTTATACTTAATTAATTACTATATAGATTTCTTTCTTTTAAGTATAGCAATCTTAATATAGAAGGTTTACTTTAAGAGCTTTCTAAGTAAATAATTAGTAAGGTATTTCTATAAGGTAGGCAGCTTTAGTAACTTATTTCTATATAAGTAAAAGGTAATACCTTTAGTATTATTTTAAGCATTACTATAGCAACTACAAAGTTTATTATAGTATACTTTTAGTGCTTATTCTAGACTCTCTATACTTCTAAAATATATATACATATAAAATATCTTAAAGATCTTCTATTATATATCTAGTAATTAGTACATATATACCTAATCTACCCTCTAGCTAATTAGTAGTATTACTATATTAATTACAATCTTTTTATTTTTAACGAGACAAATAGTCCTAAACACGCATATCTATGCTGTTTATCTTAAAGTTTTTTACTTAATTTTATAGATACTTAATCTTGCCTTTATCTTTAGCTTACTAGTAGGTTATCTACTTCCTCTAGCGTAGTTAAGCTTCTAGGGCTAGATTAAGAGGTAGCTATAGAGCTCTTAGGCTCTATACTTTAGAGAGAACGCTTTCTAGGATTTAATAGGCTAGCTCGCCTAGATTAGTGTATGCTCTAGTAGCTATTAGTCTTTTTATAATTTCTTAATTAATTATGCCTTAGATCGCCTAGCTCTAGTATCTATTTAGGGGTTATAAGCCCCTATATACTTACTTTAAACTATACAAATTCTTAGCTACTTACTAGCTAAGCTTACTACCTATATATTAGTTCTATCTGCTACTTAATTGCCAGCCTAGTTAGATATACTCTTAGATTGCTAAATAGAAGCAGTATTCTCTATTTACTTAGTACTTGCTTATTTATTTAATCTAGTAAGAAAATTAAGGATATTTACAAACTGTTCTTCTAGATTATTAATCTCCCCCTTATATAGAACTTTAATAATCTTTACTACTTCTCTATAAGATATGCCTTAATTAGCTTTGCTCTTATAGAATAATATCTTATTAAATATAATATTACGTGCAGTAATTACTTAATTAAGCACTAGAATCTACATCCTATAGAAATTTAATACTCTATAACTAATAATATATCTAATATAGCCCCTAGAATTTACTTTAAATTCTTATTTATCCTGCCCTGCTACTTAATCCCTTTTTAGAGAATATGCTTAGCAGCTATTTGTGTAAATTTTACTCTAATTAGAATAAAGATTAGCTATCTGTACTTATATTTAAGTAGGCGTATACTAATAGAAATACTGCCTAAACTAATTTTAAGCACTTTATTTAGTGCTTAAAAAGTATATAAAGCTATTAGGCTTTTGATATAGAAGTAAGCGGCTATACTTATATAATTTGAGGCTGTATTTTAGACGGTAGATTTGCGCTTTCCCTTATTTTTATAGCCTTAGTAATAATCTCTTACCCTACTTACTTAGGTGCTCTATTTAGTTTTGTGCATATATAATAGGGTGTAGCTAATCTTAATTTCTTATTTGTCTATATATAGTCCTTATAGGCTAATTGTCCCCTCTAAGAAAGAGTAGTTGTATTATTATTCTAATAGATTATATAATTTTAAGCTTATATTTATTTTCTACCTATTAGTTAAGCTTACTTATTACTTATATAATTTCTAGTAGAGATATTAATATAAGGTTATTGCTATAGATCTTGTTACTAAACTCTTTCTTAATTATTAAGCTCTATAGCTCTCTAAGCTATTCTATTAGGAAGTTAAATAGATCCTAAGAAATATAGTAGAATAGTCTTAAAAATTTTTCCCTTAGGTGTTTAGAGATTACTCTTATTATATGCGTTATAAAATAATACTAATAGTCCTTTCTCTGAGTACTAAATATACGCATATTTTACGCATTTTAAACTAAAGCTTGAAGTGCTTATTAGCCTAAATAACTTAATTAAAATTGCTAGAGTTTCTTAGTATTTGTTTATAGAAGATTATAGTATAATTATTTAATTACTATAGCTAAAGAATAATAGAAAAAAGACTTATATTTAATAAAGGTAAGGTTATAAACACTTTTTAGTTTTACTACTAAATAATATTTTAAGCAAGAGTTCTTATACACAATAATTATAAGGGTGTTACTAGGGTACCTAATAGTTAATAAAATAGAATAGGATAATATTATAAGGTTAGTAGTGATGAGACGAATTGCTACCCGCTCTTATTCGAAGTGAGGGGGTTTTTATCTAAATCCCCGCTAGGCCCAAAGGAGACATAAGTCCTCATTCGGCCACCTAAGCGATAAGAAGGCCTTACAATAATCTATCTAAACCTAGGTACTAGATCCCTACCTTTCTTAGATAAGCTTTAGAGATAATATTAATATAAGAACCTTTAATAACTATAATATTTCTTAAGTAAAAGATCTTTTATATGCACACTGCGCTTACTAGTAAGCATACTCTTTATAAGTTAATTTTCTATTTCTAAAATTAGAAAAGCCTAAGTTTTAGCTTTAATACTTTAGATAAAGCTTGCTTTTTTAAACAAGGTAGGTGTTAGAAGTAATTAATTATTAATAAGATAAACTATAGCTCCTTTATTAAGAATAGTGCTCTGTGCAAGTTAAGTAATTACTAGGATGCATTATTAAGTACACCTCTAAGCTCTCCTATAGCTACTTATTAAAGATTAATAAATTAATTAAAGCGCAAGCTATTAACCCTAGGTAGGTAGAAGCAATTAAGCTTCCTACTATAGGTGTAGATTTCTAGCCTTCTATTTTAATTCTGCTACAAAGCTCCTTCTATTATAGAAATGCTAAATAATTATTAATACCCTTGCGCTTTTTCTTAGTAAGGGTAATTAGTAGTATTCTTTTAGGGCATTTGCTAGTAACAGCAGTTTAAAGATATTAGCAATTAAGACTATCCTACTTATGCTTTCTAGATCTATAAGGGCACTTGTTAGCCTTCTTATAAGCTTTTTTATTTAAGCTACTACTACCTTACTTCTTCTAATTATTATTTTAATTAGTAATTATTACAAATATATACCTAACAACTTACTATTAGGTGCTTAAAGCCAGTGCTCCTAAATAAGTATATAGTAGACCTTCCTAATATTAATAAAATCTATTATCTTAAGACTAAGAAAAGCGTCTTATATAAGATGCTAGTTTATTAATTAGGCCTATTTTAGTGCGAGCTTAACTACTAGCGCATCGAAAAAGTTATATATAGCAAGCTTATCTTTTATATTAGGAAGCTTAAAACTCTTAGTCTTATTAAAAAGAAGCTACTAATCTTAGTACTATATTTTTAGGTGTCTATCTTCTATACTTAGCTTTCTTAAAGTGTGCTTAGTATTAGGTTTGTACTAGGTTCTTTATGCTCGCTTTTATTAGAGCTAGATCTTTCTAAAGTATTTTAATAAGCGCTTATAGAGAGGTCTTTTTTTAGTTATTTATTATAATTATAGCTAGTGCTAGTAAATCTTAGAATACTATAGTATAAACCTATAAGGTAAAATTTTAGATTTTTATTACATTAATCTACTAGTCTTATACTTCTACTTAATACTTTATAATTTAAATATTATAGAGTTTAATTTAATTGTTATATATTATATTGCTTATACTTATAGTCATTTCTAGGAGTACAGAATAGGTTAGTTAGATTAGATTTTCATTAATAATCTTATTAGCGTTAGGATTAATAAAATGCTAGATCCCTTTAGACTAAGCATAAAATTAGACCTAGATAAGCTAAAAAGGCTAGCTTGCTTAGTTAGTAAGAAGCACCTTTATAGTAAAAATTATAATATCTATTATTTTAATTATACGTAAGATTTAATCGTAGAAAAAGATCAGAAATAATTAGTAAAGAGTAATTAGAGTGTATAAATTAGAATTCTAATATATAAGTACGTACGAAAAATTAGCCTATAATCTTAAAGCGCTAGGCTTATAACTATTAAAGAAAGACAAGTTAGAATCTTAGAATTAGTAAGCAAATTAGATAAGATTACTATATAAGAAAAGAAGCTAAAGGGCTAGACTATATATATGCTTATAAAAAAGGAGCAGGACTAAAGTAATACTGCTTACATAATTAAAGACACGTAATTGCATCTAGTTAGAGCCTTATTTCTATAATAATAACTAAGCGTATATAATATATAATTACTATAGCTAGCTAATATTTCTCTTAGTAAGAATAGCCTAATAAAAACAAAAAAAAATAAGAGTAAGAGTAAGAGTAAGTAGAAATAGTAAGAGTATAGGAGAGATAGGCAATAGTAATAAGATTCTAGAGGGTAGTATATAGCTCGCGAGTTATATAAAAAGATCTACTATAGGAAAAAGTTAATAAAATAGTTAGGTTAGTTGCTATTATAACTATTATTATTATTATTATAGAAAAATATATTATTAAAAACTTTATTAATTACGTAATATAGTGGTTAGTTAAACAGCCAGGCTAGGATTACGTAATATTATAAATTAATCCTAGGAAAGAGATTAGTTACTATTATAATTATTATTTTAATTATTATAGTCTAAAATATTATTAAAGATATTATTAATTATATAATATAGTAGTTAGTTAAATAGCTAGCCTAGGATTACGTAATATTATAGATTAACACTAGGAAAGAATTTTTTTTACTATCTATACACCGTATAGGCAAGGGCACCTAAGAGTGTTCAGATTTTAATATTATCACACAATAGTATTATGTAGAGATTACGTAATGCCTGTGCGCTATAGCCTATACGCCACAGAATTTTCTCCTTTCTATTCGCACCCTCTCTAGAGACAAGTAATTAATACTAAGTTAGTTCTATTATATTATTTTCTTTTCTTGTATAATTAACCTATACACCCTTCACACTTACTAATATAGAGTATTAGATATTAATGTCTATATAGCTAGCTATAGAGTCTATTTAATACTAATTAGTAGTTAACTAACTCTTAACTACAAATTAGTAAGAGTAAAGATAAATTATACAAGTTATTATTAGCTATACAATTTGTTTTATTATACTCTAGTCTTTATATATAAGAGGATAGCATATTAAACCTTTATAGAGTTAGTAAGTAACTATCGCTGCTATATAAAACAAAGAAAGCAATTGTATAAAATATATAAAACCTATCCTTATCTATAGAAATAGTAAATTAACTCTTTTATTAAGTTAGTAAGTAGATATTACTACTATATAAGATTTAAGAGAAGATAGTGCACTAAGCACACAACTAGTAACTATACAAATATATAGTTAGATAATAACAAATCCTAATAAAGCGTAATCCTCTATATAACTAACCTATTAAATAAACTAGTTATGTAATAACTATCTCTACCACTACTTTATACAAAGCCCCCACCTTTACTACCTCTACCTTATAAGATAACACTAATATATGCCTAAATATACTAGACTATATAATAAGTATACTAAAGGGATAGAAATACTAGAGGCAACACTACGTAAGAGAATAAGACCTAAGTACTAAAAGGATAAGATTAGCCTAGTAGACAATCTCTCTCTATTAGAAATGCAATTGTACGTAGTATGTACTATTACTAATTATTATGCGTTATACTAAAAAGGGACAGCTTTCTTAGAATTATTCTAGGAAGACTTTAAAGGATAGGAAAAACACTATTTTTTAAAGTTAAACTATACGTTTAGAAGAGAGCTTATTGCAGTTCTAGGAGAAAAGAATATTATACTAAAGATAGACGCTAGAGCTATAAGTGCTAGCAAACTATATAAAGTAGCCTAAGGTAATATATATATTACTTATATATTACTATGCTTACTAGCCCGCTTAACTCCTTATACACAAACACTAAGGCTAATCTTAAAGATATCTAAGCTAGTTAGGCTGTTACACAAACCTAAACAAAGTAAGCCGCTACTACTATAGGTACCTACATCGCTATAGGTCCCTATAAACACATCTTAAGAGAATCTTTTATATAAGTACTAAGGATAATTTTATTTGTATAAATAACTAAATAACCTACTACTACTCTTTGCATATAATACCTAACTACTATTCTACCTACCTACTTATAATTATTAAACGCTATATAGAATAGAACTACTACTAGTTAAATATAAATTATAAGCACTATACTAATCTACACAGACTAAGCCTATACTATAATTTAACCTAACCTATATAAACTTTTGCCTAAGCATAACCTACCTTCTTAGAGAATTCTAGCTAATAAGATAATTTAATTTTAAAAGGCATAGAATAAGGATAATAACTATACTAAAGCTCTATATAATATTTTAGTAAATAAGACTAGGATCTTTATATATTTATACAGACGCCTAGATATTACTAAAAATTAATACCTAGATATTTTTTTAGATATCCTTACTAGCTGTGCGGTATAGTATTACCTCTATACTATTTACTCTAGATAATTATAGAAGTGCTTATACAAAGCACTTAATAGTTACTTTAATACTACTATTAAACTATAACTAGTATTAGATAGACTAAACTATAATAAACTTTTATATAATACTAGCGTAAGAATTCTAATAAGAGTCTGTACAAAGTCCTAGAGGTAATAATTAATAGGCTTACCCTTACATAAAAAGTATTAGGTGTAGACTTTACTAGGAAAATTTCTCTTTATACTACTATTATATAAGTATACTATAGATACCTAGAACTAGAGTAGGCTATATTTACCCCTAAGCCTACATATAAAGCTCTATTTACTAATCTCTATGCGTTAATCTAAGTTGTAATTAATTACCAATCTAATTAGTACCCGGCAAAAGACCGCCTTACCACTTCTTGGCGTAATAATTCCCCATCTACCACTGTTTCCAATACACTACCATCAATGTGGCCGTGCGGCGGAAATGGACCGAAATACCACTGTTTCTGACCCAAGTGCCACTGTTCCTGCAGTCGGCTCCGCGCCTTCTGCAAAGCTCCCAAGCAAGAGAATAATAGCTGCAGTCTTATAGAAGAACGGATAGGTTAGAATCTATATTACAATGTAGTTTATTTTCTCGCGTTGGTGGTGGGACTTGTTATTCGCGTCAGGAAATCCTTGAGCCTCAAATCGCATTAGACGCGCAAGGGCTGCTGGCCGCCGCCCTGTTGCCGACTGCGCAAAAGTTGGGGGAGCGCCTGTAACCTTAGGGAGCGACTGCCCATAAGCTGGGGAGCGACCGCCCATAAAGTGGGGAGCGACCGCCTATAAGCTGGGGAGCGACCGCCCATAAGCCAGGGGACAGCCGCCTGTTAGTACGGGTCGCTAAATATTTAGTGGGTCAGAATCAGTGGCACTTGGGTCAGAAACAGTGGTATTTCGGTCCATTTCCGCCGCACGGCCACATTGGTGGTAGTGTATTGGAAACAGTGGTAGATGGGGAATTATTACGCCAAGAAGTGGTAAGGCGGTCTTTTGCCGAATTAGTACCTATAAAAGGTTAATATACATTACTCTAATCGCAAATATAACTTTCTTACATAAAGAGGCAAACTATTAGCCCCTTATAAATAAGAATTTCGTAGATAATTTATACTATTATTATCGCAATTTAGATCCTAATTAAATAATACTTGTATAAGACTAAAAAAGTGTTTTTATATACTATAAAAAAGGTTAGTAGTCTTCTAACCATCTGCGTAATAAGCGTACTTATATAATAAGATAGTATATTACCTTTTATAAAGAGTATAATAAGAAAACGCCTTTATATAAAACTATTTAGTCCTATATTTAGGATATCGAAGAGTATAATAATAAGAAACCTACATCGTATAAAGAAGAGAAGTAGAGTAAAGATAATAAGAATAGTAATAATTAAGTATTCTACCTAACTACTACTACCTATCTTTACTACACAACTAGCGAATATATCTATAAAATAGAGCTAAAAGAGTGTGCGAAATAGTTTATCCTTAAAGATTAATACTATATAATATACTAAGGTGAACTATAGAATATAAGTATAGTAAGAATTTTTACTATTAGTAAAGCATAGCTAGAGGCATATATATAAGAGAACTCCTATATAAGAGATTAGTTAGAGATACCTAGTAAAACTAATATTAGCTTTAAAGGTTAGAACCTATAAGAATCTCTAGAAACTATACAAATTATAAATCTAATAGAAATAGTTATCTACTATATCTAGACACTCTAACACTATTTCTACTATTACTAGTAAATACTAACAAGCTAGGTGCCTACTTTAATAGTAGTATTCTAGATGTTATTATAAAAAAAACAGCATAACTATACCTATTATACGTAAATAGGGACACCCTTTCTTTAATATTAGTAAGAAAGAAACTATGTCTTTCTTTACTAAATAAGAACTTCGTCGCTTTTATTAATATTTTAGACATCTCTATATAGAAAGACCTTAGAAAATACTTACTAATACTAGCTATAAAGTAAATGCCACTATACTAAACAAAATTTAGAAGTTTTGCTATTACTATTAATCGCACAAATACGTTCTACGTTGCTTTAAGTTTACTATTAAGAATAACACCCACTTTAACTATAAAATTATTATTAATATTATATATATTAGAACTGGAGACGTATTATATATTATAGATATAGATATATTATTTTAAGCTGGAATCTTCTTAAAATTAATATCTATATAAGATACATAGAAAGCTCTCTATAGATACTAGATTAATATCTACTAAGGTCTACCTAACTATATTATATATAACCTAGGTACAAACTTTATATTAGATAGGTTTAGAAACCGCGGGAAGATTATTAGTATAATCGATAGGCATATGCCTATAAAAGCATATTAGGCAATAGGGAAGGTTAAGCGTTTATACACACCTTTCTATAGAGTCTTTAATACTCTTAAGGCTAAACTAGAAGATTATATAGATAAGAAGAACATTCTCTAAATAGCTATTAAAGCTATTAATAACACTATAGGTCCAAATAGCCTTATACCTACACTGCTAGTCTTTAGCGCATATTCTAGAATTAATATAGATTCTTCTCTATTATCTAATATTATCGCATGTACACATGCTATATAAAAGGCGATAAAGATATTATAAAAAAAAGAAATAAGACTAATATTAATTATGCGCTAAATACCTATAATGGTCTATTAGTAGCGTATAAAGTCCTTAAGCTTCTACTTAAATCTAAGGTTATAGTCTAAAGAGAGAAAGGTAGATAGATAGGCCTATATAAGATTAAGGGTATTAATAATAGAGATGTAATTCTTAACCTAAAAAATAGTCTAGTAAAGTTTTGCTATGCGTAAGTTAAGCTATATTATTATAAAAAAGATTATACTTTCCTACTATTATATAAAGTAAATAATACCGCTCCTATGCAAAGAAATTCTTTAGAGAAGAGAAGAAGAGGCTACCTAAGAAAGAATACTATATTTCTTTCTCTAAAAAAAGATAAGCGATTAGGAACTGTCTCTAAAGCTCTATATAAAAGGTATAATTATAACACCTAGAGCACCTTTTAAAGAGTTAGACTATATAGAGATAAACGCTCTAATTGCTAATAGTATATTTAAGATTCTTCTCTTTAACCTATCTAAGCATAAGGGCAGAATCTTTAACCTCTGCCTCGTATAAGAAGTTAAGGGCAAGACTACTTAACTGTATAAGAAATCTCGCCTTGTATTTACTAGCCCCTCTAATAAAGAGAAGAATAAAATTCTTACCTAATTATCTACTATCTAAAGAATAAGCTAGCGCCTACTTCTTATATTAGAAGTAAGCCTTTAGGTAATATATAAAGTATATTTTAAACTATAAAATATTATCTAGGCCTATATTTAGTCTACTAATAAACTAAAGTATATACTCTATACTAGACTATCTAAGAAACTACGTATAAATTTTCTATAAGACACAATCTTCTATATTATATAACTACTCTATAGTGTAGCTAAATTAGGTCTTTACTAGTTTAAGACCTACTATAACTACTATAAAGAAAGACTTAGCATAAAGACTTTATTATATAATTTATATCTACTTACTACTAATAAAGAAGAGTATATCTTTAGGATTACTAGCCTTTAGATAAATAATACTCTTAGTATTATTAATAAGAACTTCGCACAAAGAGAAGAAGAAGAGCTAAAGAAAGTAGTCTTTTATATAAAGAATAAGACTATCCTTACTAAGAACTAACCTATTAAGTTTAATAGTAAAAGAATTTAGCTTATATATAACACTATAGTTCTTATATAAAAAGGCTATATTATGGATTCATAGCAGTACCTGACCCGGAACAACGTTAATCCGGCGCTAGGCCCGATTTGGCGTTAGCTCGGCAGCACCCATAAGGTGCTACCACCCTGCCTACCTACTTAGCATAGCAGTATTTTATATACTAGAAAATTAACTTACTTTTATTCTAACAATTACGGGTCTAAACCCTTACACTATACTGCTATTGCTTTCCCCTTAGAATTCTAGCTATAATAGGCCTACTAACTAGGGCGCTAGTAATTAGATCTACGTAAGCTAGTATAATAACAAATTAGAGAATTACGTAATAATAAATTAGAGATTCTATAATTATATAGTATACTTAAATATAGAGCGTAGTAGTGTACGTATAAGTAATAACGCGGTTTATAACAATACGTAGAAACTTAACTTAACTAAGAATATTCTTTTTCTTAGGCGTAACTAATATTATAAAGAGTAGACAAATAGTAGGGCTAAACACGCAAGTTAACACGTGTGCCGCTATAGAATATTAGTAGAGAAAACAACTTACAAAGGATCTAGCCCTTTCTACTATAACTTTATAGTAATTTATAGTATTTTATAGCAATAGTAGTAATATCTAAAATAAGTTAGTAGAATAGACATTTATAAGAGATCTAGCTAGCGACTTTTATATAACACCGCCTAAGGTACTAAAGACTATACTTTATCCACACCTACAATATTAACTTTAACTTATAACTTTAACTTACCTACTACTAATAGCATCTAGCTACCTTCGCGTTAGCGGTATATATAATAAGCAAGGTTAACACTACTACGCACCCTAATCTTCTATATTAGGTAGTTTTAACTTTGGCAACATAGACTCGCCTACGCCACAACTTTATAAGGCTAGAGAGACCTAAAGAACTACTTTACTCTATTCTTTATAGAGACCTTTACTTATAGTTAGATAGGTGTAGATAATACTTAAGAATTTACTACTATTGCGAGCAACTCGCAATCTTAGTTACTAGTTATCCCTACTATGAACCTATAAGCTAGACTTACTACTTAGAACACTTAACTGCCGTAAAATACATTCTAATATTTCGATATAATAACTAATAGGATTAATAGTATATTTTAATACAACTAAGTTTAAATAATATAATACTCTGCGTAATACCTACCATATAACAATTTAGACACCTTAATAATCTTCTAACTAAGGCCGCTTACGCGAGTAAGTATATTAGTTACTAGTTCGAGAAGCCTCGCGCTTAAAGTCTAATAGTTATAGCCCCGAGGACATATAAGTACCTAAGAAAGCATTACCTTAGATTTACTTTAAGTCTCTACCTCTACTTATGCGTAACAACTAACAATATACTTTCTTAAGAGCCTCTAACTTATTTATAGAAGCCTATGGCCTAGTTAATAAAGAAAGAGGACTGGGTTATAACTTAGAAGTACATTACAAGAATGCCTAAGAAAAATAGATAAAAAAGACGTTTTAACTAATGAACACCGCTAAGTTCGCTAAGAATATATAGGCCCACTCTAACGCCTAGTTTAATATTATTATTAAGTGCGTAAAGTCTAGGAAACAACTAGTAGAGAAACTCTCTCAACTTAACATATTAGAATCTACATTTTAATAACTACGTAACGCATACAACTCTATAGGTAGCACTAACTCTAAGGCTTATAAGCAACTATAATAAGTATATAACGCCCTACTAGACTCTTATAAATAGTAAGAAATTAACTTAGCCTCTACTAAAGGCAAGCTAAAAAACATCCTTACTTATTTCTATTAGATAGTATAGGCAGAATAAGAGTTGCAGAGCAAGTTTAATAATATAAATAACTACTAACTAGAATATAAACACTAAGCTTTATAACATAAAAGCTAACTACTAGTATACTGTTTAGAATACTTAACACCTTAAGCACGACTTATAATAGACAAAATAACAAGCACTACTAGCTAAGAAAGTAGCTTACATAGCTAAGAATAAGTTAAAAGCTCTAAGATAACAAACCACTCGTCAAACCTATAATATAATAGGATAAGAGTAACCTCTCTTCCACATAATTAGTTTAATAGGTCGCCTTCTCCTCCCCACAGCACTAGTCGCGCGTGCTCTCCCTAACATAATATCTATACGCTAAATAGCAATCCCACTCTTAATTATTATCTAGCCAGTTTAGCTTATAATAGGTTTACCCATACTTATCTAAATAAAAACCTATACTATAATACTAAATACAAATAATAAAATTTATATAATAACTATAAGAATAATATATAAACCCTAAGACTATAACTAGAGAAAATCGCAATTAATTTAACTACCACAATTAACATAATAACTAAAATCGACGCAATAACTATAACTAATATAATAATTAAAGAAATTTAAAGCAACTATTTAGCGCGTCTTACATATCACTTATAATAGGTAAAAAATTACACTATAAGGCACCTAAGATAGAGTTCTTTAGTAAAAAAGACAAGAAAGACTATAAACAATAGCGTATATAAGTAATTAACAAAGCTATTACGCTTTTATTAAAAGAATACAAGATTTGCTATGTCTATTACTTTATTAAGAATAATATTTAGAGTTTAGTATACCTAATTCTTAACTTAGTTAACACCTTAGACAATCTACTACTAGACTATTAGATAAGACTTATATATCCTATAACTATATTATTAAAGCTAAGCTAAAACTCTATAACAACTTCTTATAATAAAAAAAGAGCAAGACATTTACGTAATAGCAAGAATAATTCCTATTAGTTATTAACTTGCTTAGTATAATAAGATAGGCAAAGCATATTACGCTCGCCAACTTATAAATAGTCAATTGGCCCATTAAGCCTCTACTAGCTTAATCCCAAATAAGAGCCTTATGGCCTTCCTTACCTACACTCGTTAACTACACTAGTATAATCTTAATCTTAATAGCTAACTATACTCTAGTTTAAAGACGTTATCTATAAGCATATTAGAAAAAATTAATCGCGTAAACATTCTCTAAGCAATAGAATATAGACACGCAAAGCGCTATAAGCCCTTATCTAAAAACGCACTATAGAAGAATATAACCGCATAAGCAAATTAAAACTATACTTTAAGTACGGCAAACCTAGTTATATATCGCGAGATAAATCTACACCCTATAAGGGCAAAGACTATATCCCTTCTAAAGATATACCTACCCTAGCCGCCGTAATTAATATCGCCTATATAGAGAATACTAATAATAACAAAAACAGCTTCGCTTATAAAAGCAAAACAGATAAGAATTCGAAAAATAAGGCGCTCCTAAACTAAATCGCGATTAGAAGCAACCTTAGCATAGGACCCAAAGGGAGGTCAAACGTACTATTCGTTAACTTAAAGCCACTGCCAATTATTATACCCTAGATAAACCCGCCATTATCTACGCTATTTCCGCGCTCGCCTTAAACATCAACCCTATACTAGACGCATCTAGATAATTAGAATTTAACTATCACATTAAACTTCTAGTTACATAAAAATAATTATGCGCACGCAGTCTAGTAGATATAAAAACTACTACTTATTTTATTTATTATTAGATAGTTAAATAACACTAGCTTAAAGAAATTATATTAGAGCGTTCTATTAGTCTCGCTCTAACAAACAGTAACTTATTTAGAAAATTACAAACTATAGTCAAAGTCGCTATTAGACATAAAACGCATACTAGAATAGTCTTATATATTATATTACTAAGATTAATAAGTTTAACATCTTACTTAGTATAAATTAGATAAATTATTATAGGCCAGTACTAGCATTTAAAGAAATAAGGTCCCTAAGCTTTAAGTTAACTTACTATCTAGTAAACTACTTAGATAGCGCTATGCCTAACAAGATCTATAATAATAAGCCACCTAATAGTGCTACCTAGAAAAAGACAGTAAAGAATAGAATAGACATAATCTCTAGCCGCGCAACTACTATAATAATTTCAAAGGATCCTAATTTAGCTATTTTTATTAAACCACACTATTAGAAGCGTATTAAGGTACTTAACCTAGGCAAAGACAACTCTAATAACCTCTATAAGTATATTATAGCCAACCTTTACGCTTCACAGCATTACATAGTATCTAAGGCCAACTTTAAAAAATATATAAAAAAGATAAAAAAACCTACACTTACCTAACAATAAATTATAAAGCTACTATTATTATTCTTATCTAACTTCGCTTATAAATTCGACCCAAAGGAAGCGAACAAACTACCGTCACACTAACTAGAAATTAATCACGCCATAGATCTAAATCTAAATACAGCCCATTCTAAGGCTAAAGATTTATAGACTAACACAAAAGGAGTGTAAGGTAGTTAAGACGTACATTAATAAGATACTAGGCAAAGGCTTTATTCGTCCTAGTAGCTTACTATACGCCCGCTCTAGTCTTATATATTAAGAAGCCTAAAGGCGGGTTAAGAATATACATTAACTACAGAGCCCTTAATATAGCCATAAAGAAGAATCGCAACACACCTCCTTCTATTAAAGAAACTATGGCACGTCTAACTAAGGCCAGAGAATCATAAGCATTATTAACGTCATAGCGGCTTTTAACGCCATACGTGTTAAGAAAAAAAATAAGAAAAAGACCGCCTTTCTAATAAGATATAGCTTATATAAATATCTCATTATGCTATTTATATTATATAACGCACTTAGAACCTTTTAATTATACATTAATAATATTCTATAATAGTACCTCGACGACTTTTATATAGCGTATCTAGATAATATACTTATTTACTCTAATAATAAGAATAAACATAAGAAATATATCTAACTTATAGTAGGAAAACTTATTAACGCTAGACTCTACTTAGATATCTATAAGTCACAGTTTAAAGTAAAGCGAGTTAAGTACCTTAAGTTAATCTTAACAACTAACAGCATTAAAATAGACCCTACTAAAGTTAAGACTATATAGAAATAGCAACTTCCTCGCAGCATTAAAAACGTTTAAGCCTTCTTAGGATTTGCTAACTTTTATAGACAGTTTATTCTAGGCTTTAGCCAACTCGCCTATTCTCTTACCAAACTTATAAAGAAGACTAAAAACCGCATTAAGATATTTCCTTTAGCACTAGACTCCGCCACAGCTTAAGCTTTTAAGCAACTTAAGCAAGCTTTTACTAGTGCGCTATTACTAGTCCACTTTAACGCGCCGACTTAAAGACTTAATTTAAGACTAATGCGTCTAACTTTCGTTACTATAACAGTCTTATCATAGATGCACAATAGTATACTTAAACCTATTACTTACTTATTATACAAAATAAACTCTATAAAGTGTAACTATAAGATATACAATAAAGAACTCCTTATATATAGTGCGCGCCTTTAAAGAATGGCAATTTAAGCTATCTAGTACTAAGACTCTAATTAACATTATTTCTAATTACTAAGCATTACGCTACTTTATAACTAACAGCAACTAAACTATTATTAAGCTCGCTAGATCGAATTTCTTTTCGAATTTAACTTCCTTATAAGATACAGACCTGGGAGCCAAGGCGCAAAGCCTAATACACTTACTTAACGTCTAGGCAACCTCCCTAAAGACGCGCACAATAAACGCCAACAATACTAAGTATAAACTATCCTTAAGCCACATTACATTACGCCTAAAGCCCGCACTAATAGTAGCCCACAAGCCTATTACAGTCCTAAGGATAGTAATAGCCACAACAACGCAACAAATAAGAATAGCTCCTAATATATATAGTATATACATAGCGCAAATCTTAACACACGATTATATAGATAATATCACAAACCTAGCTTTAATAACATACCTTATTAGTAAAGAGAATTACGTTAGTAAAAAGGCTATAGAAGAATTACTAGCATTATTATCTTTGGCACCTATATAGTCGCTAAAAACAAAAAAGAAGATAAGAATAAATCCTCTTATTAATAATAGCAACTCTAACAAGAATCTTATTACTAGAATTAAGAAAGCGTACCCCGCTAATAAAGATCTACAGAAAATTATAAGGGCTAAAATAAGTAGCCACTAATAAATCCCTATAGCACTTATCTATAATAAGAAACTCCGTATTAAACTAAAAAATTACTAGATAAGAAATAAGTTACTCTATATTAGAGACAAAGTTTACATACCTAATAACACCCGTCTATATATAATAGTTATAAAAAACTCTTATAATAAGCTTTACGTAAATCACTCTAGCAAACATACTATATATACTAAACTTAGCTAGTAGTATTACTAGCCACGTATAACTACTAATATCGCATAGTATATTTATAATTATCTTACCTATTAATAGTCTAAGATTAATAAAGAAGAAAAACACAAATTACTATAGCCACTACCTATCCCTAACTATTACTAGAAGTATATATCTATTAACTACATTACTAAGTTACTAGTATATAAGAATTATAGTAAAACTTATAAGAATATACTTACTAGCATAGACTACTACCTATTTAAAAAAAAGAAGTTTATACTAGTTATAAACTTAAAAATTATAACACTAGTATAAGTGTTTATTAAGCACGTCTAGTAAAAAAAAAATACGCCGCGCAAATTATTAGTAATTAAGATGCCTAATTTATCTTATATTTCTAGAGACAGTTATATTAACGCCTAGGTACCAAACTAAAGATCTTAATATTACACTATCCTAAAACAAATAGCCAAATAAAGATTATTAACATATAGCTTAAGCAATACTTGAGAGTATACATTAACTACTAATAGAATAATTAGGCCTTTTACCTACCCATAGCAAAGTTTATTACTAATAACTAGGTTAGCACTATAACTAGCGTCTCTCTATTTATAGTAACTAAAGAATACTTACTACACTTAATAATTTACAAACCCGACGCTTTTATAACTATACTATCCACTTCTATACACATAGACTAGAGAAGAGTAAACAAACTTATCGCTAGAATAAAAAATATATAGAAATTCTATTAGAACAATATTGCCTAGACATAAGCAAAATAAGTAAAATACGCTAACTTAGACTATATGCCTACCCCTAAGCTACACATTAGTAATAAAGTTATACTTAATATATAGTTTATTAAAATAGCTCATCTAAGTAAGTTATTAAACATAAAATACTATAGGCCCTTTACTATTACTAGAGTTATAGATAACTTTGCCTATAAACTCAATCTACTACTAGAGATAAATTACGTGTATAACGTCTTCTACCCATAGTTATTATACCAATAGGCTAATAATACACTACCTAAATAGAAAGTAAAACCTAAAGATTAGATTAATATTAATATAGAGAATATATTAGACGATATAATTAAAGCTATACTAAACTATTAAGTTAATAGTAATCTCTAAGACCTATACCACTATAATAAGAAAGGCTTACTTTAGTACTTAGTTAAATAAAACGACTACCCTAAAGGCCTAGACAATCTATCTTAGGAGCCATAAATACTACTAATTAACGCGCTAGAAGCGGTTAACTAGTTTTATTGCGATAATTTACACAAACTCGCAAAATACACTAACTTTAAAAACTTAGCTACTTAATAAGAAGTATTAGCACATAAGATTAGTGCCATATACACTATAACATAAGTATAATAGAAATGCTTCGCTATTATAACAAGTAACCAAGTTATTTATTATAGTTATACGCGTCTTACTAGAGGAGATTGTCACTACTACACTAGTTAAAATAACCTATTTAGACTTAGTTACCACTACTACTAGGCACATTATTCTAATACTACTATTAAGCAGTTACAAACTAAAGTTAAATAATACAGGCACTTAGAATAGGTTATAATAGTTTATAATAATTTACAATAATTAGAAATAGTTTATAATAGTACTTTAGATATAATAAGTAGTTATAAGGTATAGTTTATAAGTCTTATTAGAACTTAAGGCTATTAAAGATAGGGGTAGTGTTATGGATCTATAGCAGCACCCGGCCTAGAACAATATTAATCTGGCGCTAGGCCCGATTTAGCGTTAGCTCGACAGCACCTATAAGGTGCTATCGCCCTGCCTACCCACTTAGCATAGCAGTATTTTATATACTAGAAATTAACTTACTTTTATCCTAACTATTATAGGCCCGAACTCTTATAGGCTAAGCAAAGGGCCTTTATATAATTAATCTAGAAGATAAGAATACTACATAGAGATATATAGAGCAGTGTGTAAAATGCGCCTATATTACATTTATATACTAACTAAAAGCCATATTTAATTTGTCTATTACCGCTTAGACTATATTACTATTATATAAAGATATTAAAGTATTAAATATAAATCTAATAGCAGATTAATAATAATAAGCGTAGTCTAACCTTTATACTATTAGATCTATATTATATAAAACTATGTATCTTCACTAATGGCTTATTTACTAATAATAAGAACCTAAACTTATAGCTAAAATTTCTAATCGCTTTAGGCAATAAGTATTATATAGATAATAATAATAAATTTAATATTCTAGTAAAGATTATACACGAGAATTTAACTAAGTATAAAAGAGTAATAAAAAGCATTCTTGCTAACGAGCTATACAATATAGTAGGAGGCTTTAATAATACTATTACTATTAGTATAACTCTCTAAATAATTATACGCACGCTTAGTCTACCGCTAATTTCTATAGTTATCTATATAGATTTAAAGTCTCTCTATAACTACCCTATATAACTAGAAATTATAAATAAAAAGCGCCTTATAATTAATATTATATTACTTTACAAATTTTATAAGCACTATAAGATTTCTAAAATTAGATAAATTAATAAAAAGGACAACCCTACTAATGCCTATATAAAAAAGGCCCTAAACTAGGCTCTAGAGTCCTTAATCTTTAGTAATACCTTAATAATTACTATTAAAGTATTAGTAAATCGCCTTAAGCCTGCCTGCACAAGTTCTTCCTAGTCTTTACACAGCACTATTTCTTTATTATTTATCTATCTTCTTTATATAATATATTTATTTAATTCTTTTTACGCGCACATATTACTTAAAAATGCGCATTTTCCTATCTATTATTTGCATAGAAAGAGAAGAGACATAGTATATATATTTTTAAAGAGAAGCTTTTTATTTTAGTACTTATAACAATTTTTAGAAGTGTCTATCTATCTACTATCTAGCCCTATCCTACTATAATATTCCTACCACTATCTCTACAGCTTACATAAACCGCACAATTCGCTCTACTATAAAAACCGCACAATTCTACTTAAAGTTGCCACTAAAATATTTAATACTACTATAAGAGTCTAGGGCTAGAGTTACTACTATAGTATAGCCCCTATAGCACACTGCCCCTATAACAACTATAACTAATACCTTTAAAAGCGCGTTAAGTAGCCCTTATACTAAATAAGCTTACTTAGTAACCTAATAATATAAAGTCTATACTAACTATATAAATCTATAGTAATATTTTAATAAGATTAAGGCAAATATTAGAGAATTTATTCGCAACTCCTTAGTCTAAATTTTTTATAGTTAGCATATATCTAGAAAGCAAAGAGAGAAATAGTGCAGATTTAAGTCTACCTAAAGAGCTACTATAGTTAATAAAGTTAGAGAGGCCTTGTTACTAGTAAAACTTAGTAAATGCGCCTATCTTCTACCTAAGAGCTACTATATTAGTATTAAAGCTAGAGAGGCTACTAGTAAGATCTATTATAACACTATTATCTACACTAAGTTAGTATTATATAGAGATAAAATATTAATAAGAGACATAGTTTAACACTATATAAAATAAGAGATTAGCTTAATAAAAAGAAAAAAGAGCTAGGAAGAAGAAACACATATAAAGAGATATTTAAAGTAGAAAATAAAAAAAAAGAATAAAGAAAGAAAAGCCCACCTATATACCTCTTCCTTTTATTTAAAGCCTTATTTCTACCCCCTTATTAGTGTTTATCTTCCCCTTATCTACCGTCATATAATTACCCAATATCGCTACCTAAATAGATAAGATAAAAGGTCTACCTATTATATAAAAAAAACTAAGTAAAAAGAACGCTATAAATTAACACATTATTACTATAATCTTATTATTAACTACGTAATCTTACTCTTAATCGCTATTAGCTAGACTACTACTCTACTACTAATAAGCTTAATTATACCTCTAATAAATATAGCAAAGTATAATAAATAGTTATAGACTTAATAGAATCTTTCTATTAACTAGAGTAAACTAGCTAGAGTAGAAGATATATAGATAGAGGAATAATAATATATAATAAATAAATATTAGTAAAGTAGATAGTTGTGTGTAGAGGAAAAGAGAACTACTAATAGAAATCTTAAAATAAAAAGTTACTAGTGTCTATACACACTATATAGATAAGGACACCTAAGAGTATTAAGGTTTAATAATATTATATATATGCCTATACGCTATAGCCTATACGCTGCTAATATTCTTCTTCTATTTTCACACTCTCTCGAGAGACAAGCAATTAATACTAAGTTAGTTTTATTATATTATTTTCTTTCCTTATATAATTATCCTGTACACTCTTCACACTTACTAATATAGAGTATTAGATATCGATATCTATATAGCTAGCTGTAGAGCCCATTTAACATTTACTATATTATTTATTTAAAATAAGAGCCTTTATTATCCTATCCCTAGGTAGATTAAACTAACACCACACATATACTTATAGATAACTACTACTAGAAAAGTAGAGGTTAGCTATAGCAGTAGTACTATTAAATCACAATGTCTGGTAGATATCCAAGGGATGTGGGGTCATGGTCTGTGCGGGAGGGCACGCCAAAACACGGTGGCGACTTCGGGTCCTAATAAGATATGTACTTCTTACACGTCTCTCTGCCTTCCTTCTGACACACACCCAATATGGCGCCCGCATTGGCGCGAATACATCAGCTGGTGGCTAGGAATGCAAAAGTCCTCAAGTCAGTGCAACAACCATTGTGGCATGCCTTTCCAACAGCGACGCTGATAAGACTAGGGCCGCCTGGAAGCACACAGCCAAACTTGTCCAGAACCAACTCCCGGTATCCGTTAGACCCAGTCAGGCTGAATTACAGCCCATCTTAGCGCGAAATGCTCCCAAGCACCCAATTCATCGCGTCGCTCTCTTGAAGCAGCGTACAGGCCGGTGGTACACGACCCATAGCGCCATCTCTGCGACCGTTCGACGCTTCACATCATCCGCTTCACCGTCTTCTTGGTCTCAAATTCGATCGGTCATCATTGCCGAAGTCCCGAGTTGGCGATGCGGTGCGCAGGCAGACGGGACGCGCTCCGTTCGCATCGACACTCCGACCGAACCTGACTGGAGGGACACTTGGACGCACAGCCGGTGGCTATGGCGTTGCCGGAGCACGCTACTTCTCTCCCATGGTCCCGCGGCTCCAGCTCAGGTCATCAACAGTGTCTCGCAGGCTGTTCGAGCTTTCATGCTCAGAGGCCACAAGGCCCAGTTCGACGGCATAGACCCGCCCACGGGCGAGAAGCGCTTCAAGACTGTCTCCTCCGCCCTGCAAGATAGGGTGAATCGCACACTCCACAAGGCCCCCAAGGCTACCCCAGGTTCTTGCATCACATTTAACATCAATCCGACCGTCACCGCCCTTACTCCGCTCAGTGCAGTCAAGGACTTCGCCTCCTTCGCACATGAGCAGAAGTCGCTAAACAACGACGGCTTCCTTGATATCCTTTCCGTTGACTTCGCTCGTGCAGTCAAGGAACTCGCGAGAACTCTCAAAGATCTGCAACGCCTATCAAGTTTAGGTGATCTTCCCATCACGTACGAACACTCCACGCTCAAAGTTCACTTCCCCGGCTGTGATGCTAGAACTGTGGAGAGCATCTGCGACGAGCTCGGCGTTCAAGGCGGGCTCATTTCACAAGATGAGGATTTCGACGGCTTTGTTGGCACCGAGATTGCTCTGCTTTTTCCCTTTGCGCCCACACGCTTGCCATCCGAGTGCTCCTTCTACGAGAAATCTGTCGCCGAACGACAGAACCCGCTCGACTGGCGGCCAATGATGTCTTCGTCCGTAGTCAGTTCAAAATTCGACTACTCCTCCACAAACTCCGAGAACGGTATCCAATACGATGGGCCAGTTCAGGAGGACAACCCATGGATTATATCGGACGAAGAGGGGTACGAGAGTCTGCATGCTAGTGATGTGGATGATGAGTATGACCACCATTCACCACTCGAATACCAGGGCATTGAAGGTATCTACAAGTTCATGGAGCAGTGCGAGGGCCCCAGATAAGGATTCGGGGGATGGCGTTATTCGGGGAGAGGGGATTTCCAGTTACCAGTTGGCTTCAAATTGGCCCGCGCGTTCATGAATTTAGGCGATTTAGTACTTCATCCTACTACACATTATAGCAACATGTCACAAGTTCGACCGTCTTCGGATGCGCCTGGTGTACACTTTTCATAGATCGTTGGCTTGAGGTAAGCTGGAAATTGCTCAGAGAACAATGCCGAGACGTGGGGTGTCCGATTCTATATCGACATAAACCGTATGATCTTGGAAAGGACGATGGGACCATTCAACAAAGCATTCCCATGGTGCGTTCTACCTCTGTATGATGAAGCTGATGACCACATGTCCGGATGCCGCATTGCCGTCCCCACAACTATGCGCCGGATTTAGGATGGCACTAATTAATACCCCCCGGTCAGTCTAACCGTTAAATCTCTTATTCCCGGAGAGGACGTAAAACTCGACCGAATCCGCCCAAATATCTGAGAGTTGAATTTTTCTGAAGAGTTGGATGATTTTTTTGTATTCTTTCCATGATCCTTGAAACGCCGATTTATTTCCGGATCAATGACGAAGTCTCCATCTGATAGCGAGAAGGTCGGTGAGAACCAAAGAAACACGGTCGAGGATGTCCCACCTAATGGAGGATACGGTTGGGTCTGTGTCGCCTGTGTAGCGACTATTAACGCGTGAGTTGAATCAGTGTCCATTCCATAAGGCCGTTTCAAGAGTACGTTCAGGGAGAGCGGCTGCATGTGCTCCATGACCAGAGTTAACAGAGTCAGGCACACGTGGGGCCTCAACTCCTCATATGCGGTCTTCCTGGCATACTATCTGGCCAATGATGTCTTTCCAGGCGCCTCTGCTTTGGAATATGCATTTATCGGTGGTCTATCCATATCACAGGCCTTGGTGGTCTCTCCAGTCGCCACTCTCACGACACGCCTGTATGGAACTCGTACTACCTTACTCATCGGCGTCGGTTTCGAGACGGCTTCGTTCATCGCGGCCTCTTTCGCTACCAAAATATGGCATCTGTTTCTCTCCCAAGGCATTTGTTTCGGCTGGGGCATGGGCTTTCAGTTTGCCGGTGGTGTCGTAATTGCGCCGCAATGGTTCACCACACGCCGAAGTCTTGCGAACGGCTTTGCGGCCGCTGGATCTGGCCTAGGAGGCCTCACATACTCCCTAGCTACACAAGCGATGATCCAAAGCATTGGATTGTCGTGGGCTTTCAGGATCCTGGGTATTATCGCTTTCGCTGTGAATACGACTTGCTCGCTCCTGGTCAAGGATCGGAACAAGCAGATTGGAAGCTCGCAGCTCTCGTTTGACTATCGGCTGTTCAAAAAACGGGAATTCCTGGGGCTGTTAGCATTCGGGTTCTTGTCTATGCTGGGATATGTCGTTTTGTTGTTCTCTTTGCCGAATTATGCTAAGACGCAGGGCATGACTGCTTCCCAGGGCTCTGTTATCGGTGCGGTGCTGAATCTAGGCCAGGCGCTGGGGCGGCCACCCATCGGATACTTTAGTGATTCACTTGGTCGACTGAACATGGCTGCGTCGATGACAGCAGTATGCGGAATTCTATGTCTCATGGTCTGGAACTTTGCAAAGAGTTTTGGTGTCCTCGTCTTCTTCGCCATCGCTGGAGGAAGCGTGGCGGGAACGTACTGGGCCGTGGTTGCGCCGATCACCGCGGAGGTCATGGGCATTGTCGACCTTGCGAGTGCTTCCTCCATGACCTGGCTGGTGCTGTCCCTGCCAACCACATTCTCCGAGGTGATTGGCCTTGAGATTGTGGCGTTTAACAATGGAAGCTATACGGGCGCTATACTTTTCACAGGCTTCATGTACCTCGGGGCGGCCTGTATTCTCTGGCTAGTACGTGCTTGGAAGATTGGTGAGCTGGAGCGGATGGAGGGTTTGGCTGCGCAAGGGCGAGGGGAGACTGATGGGGCGGCTGGGGTGTTTACCAAGACGTCGCCGTTTGTGAAAAGGCTGGCGGTGTGGCGCAAGGTGTGAAGAGTCATACATGTATGTAATCTGTAAATGTGCAGTGCCATGTTCATGCCGCCAAACTGTCAAGTTGCCACGTGTGAGTGAAAGATGAAGGGCAGAAGCACTGTAGGCACGGCACCCCGGCACCCCGGCACCCCTGCGCCTGCCCCTGCGACCAATCGGTACAGGTGGCTCTCTTAGCGTCCTCCTTTCCACGTCCACGCTTCCCTCGTCCTCCCTCCATGCTCATAAATGCTCATAACAGTGCGGCGGGATGCTCACTGCTGTCTGCTCGTCGTCGCCAGTGCTCGCCCACCTCATGTCGCTCCCTCTCCTCTAGCAGCCCCGCGCACTTTCTTTTGTCGCCCTACTTGGCAGTACCTAATTCCTCTCGCGCCGCACCTGCACGTCCGTTTTGCACGCGGTTTGGCACGCGGTTTGGCACGCCCGAGCACCACGACTGCCCGTGAATGTGGACTCCAGCTCGCCGCAGCCCCTCGTCGTCTTCGCTTCCGCCGCCGTCCTCGCCGCCCTCGGTGCCTCGGAGCAGCGCCGCAGCGGCCCCTGACGTGCCGTCCCCCGCGCAGACGCTGTGGACCGCTCCCTCGCCCACGCAGACGCTGGGCCATTCGAGTCCGGAGCTCCCCCCCCTTCCCAATCTGTCCGCCCTCGGAGGCCACCCGCGCACTCCCTCGACCGCCACCAGGCAGAACAGGACCGACAGCTCGTACTACACGGCTAGCTGGGGCAGCCCCTACCGGAACCCGCCTCCCAACTTCGCTCGCCCACCACACCCGGCGACGCAGTTGGACAGTGACCATCTCGAAGGCGACTCGCCCACTCTCGAATTCGGCCTCGAGCATCTTCTCCCGCCCACGCTGGTAGAAGACAACTCGCCCAACCGCTTCAACCTCGAGCATCTGATCCCGCGCCTCCAAGACAACGCGTCGCCAAACCAGTTCAATCTCGAACACTTGATCCCCTCTCGTCTTTCCGCCAATTTCGACACGCCGACGCGCCCCCGATTCGATCTAGGAGCTACCCCACGCGCGTCCGATCCCGGTAGCCGCAACCCGACAGAGGTGTGGGTTCGCCAGTTCTTGGAAGGTCGGTGGCCCGGTGAGACAAACGATTGGTTGAGTGACAATACTGTCGACCTCGATTCGGAGAGCGAGCTGAAAACAGAGCAGCCACGCCCATCTCCATCCGTGAAGAAGCAGAGATCGAGGAGGGACAACAAGACTCTGAACCAGCAGGATTTTTGGTCGCATTTTAGCCAAGGCCAGAAGAAAGAGCTCGTCAAGATGATGACCTCGAGATATGCAAACCCCGATGCGGCACCGCTGCATTCGCGTCAGGGTTCTGGTACAAGCCTTCGGGCAGGATTAGGCGCGAGTCGGTTCGCTCCTCAGCCTGCCTCGCCGACCGAGCAGCCTGCGCCACAGGCTTCGAGCTCGTCAGTAGAAACACCGAGCAAACCACCGCCTAGCCATCCCGCCCGGCCTGCAGTGACACCACGCGTGCGGAAGAGAGTGATGGTGAAGGGCAAGGGCTGTGTCATATCTATCCCTCGAGATATTCCAAGAGGCACCCCAGGATATCCGCCGAAACCCATGAGCCCTGCTGCAGTGAAGTCAAAGTTGCAACAGCTGGAGCGGGAAGGGTACAACACAAGTGATTTTGGATACTGGAGAGGTGCCAGTGCCGAAGACGAGATGCCTCTTCCCCAAAACCGAGCTATTTGGCCAGATGAAGCGTATATTAGTGCAGAGCGGGCTACGACGCCTAAAGTACGTGTTCCAAGAAAAGAGGAATGGGAAGATTACATGAATCATATGCTGGAAGCCAAATTGGCAGCACTTGGTGTCGGTCTCGTTGGCGAGGAACCAACTCCATCCCCGCTATCGAGGCAGCCTTCAGTGCAGCATCCAGGCCTGCCCTTTTCTCCACCGCTGCCGACTGCTTCTACAGGAAGTCATCGAGGGAGGCAAGGAAGCATCGTCTCTGGCTCCTTTCCGCTTGGACCCTCACCAGGACACATGTCACGGCAATCGATGGCATCTCCTGGCGCCTTTGTTAATCCGCGTGCGAGTATGCACATGCATAGGCATTCTACATTCTCGCCTGCCAGTTTTGTCCAGCAAACAGCTTCGCCCACGGGCGCGTGGTCGCCTGGCAACTACTTCGGTAATCAAGGTGCTCGCGGCGGTTCACCTGCCCAGCCTCTGAGCAGGTCCGATCTTTCCGGTCTTGTTTCCCCCGCTTCTCCATTTGGCATGAGGTCCAACCAACAATTACCGTTCCCGCCTACTCCCAAGGACGACCTCATGGTTCAGATGCATCAACAACAGCAACGGCTACAGGCTCAACTGATGCAACAGCAGCAGCAACAACTCTTGGGTCTCCGGCCGTCGTCTACCCTTGCAGAAGTTCCTGAAGATGCAGCCGAAGAGGACGACATGCCGCTTATGAATGATGCTGCTCAAGCTGGGCCAGAAATTGCTGTGCCAACTCCTCGCGGTCATCGTCACAACATCAGCAACAACTTGGAGCGTGGGGCTCGCGATGCCGAGTACCACCTCGAAGAGGCGATTGACAAGCAATTCAACGAAGGTGGTGACTTCAACACGGAGCCTGAAATTATCCAGGAGTTCAAGCCTTCAAAGCCTCCTGTCGACACTACGTGGCAGGGTCCACATGCGATTCTGCACCAGCCACAACCGCACAGCAGGGCCCACTCACTCGCCAAGCCTCAACAGCCCATGTCCTTCACATTCGGCGCGACATCTGAAAACCTACGCGGGGACAGCGACGGCGCTAGGACCAACGTCTCTGCCATCACAAATCCCAGCCTGGAAGACGGGGAAGTTCGTGAAACGACAACAGCCGGCAGTTCTGCGCAGCACTCAAAGACGGCGTCTCAGGTCAGCAGTACGTGGAGGGATGCAAAATTCGCGTTCGGAAAACCTAGTTCAGCGACGCATAGCAAGCACACTTCACGCTCCTCAACTTCAAAACTCAATGTTGAGGCGAAAGAATTCAAGTTCAACCCTTCCGCTTCCTTTAGCCCTGGATCTCTCTCCTCTAGCTTTTCTTCCTTTACGCCCGCTCTCAAGTCTCCTGCAGATAGCACTGTACAAAGCAACAGGACCAGCATCGACGGCTACTCGGGACTTAATGTAACAGCGCCAAAGTTCAAGCCGGACGCACCAGTCTTCAAGCCGGATGCTCCTCCCTTCAAGCCAGCTGTCGATACACCTGTTCTCAAGGCCGCTGTCGATGCTCCTGCCTTCAAACCTGCTGTAAATGCATCGGCCTTTAAATCTGTTGTCGATGCTCCTGTCTTCAAGCCTGGTGGATTTGGAAACTCTTCCATGTCCAATAGTGGCTTCAGCTTCCTTTCGAGTGGGCCTTCATTCAAACCTGACGCTCCAGTGTTCAACCCTGGTAGTGCAGAATTCACTCCGAGCAAGTCTGATACCTCTTCTTCTAACATCTTTGGCAACGTGAACATCACAGCCAGTGATATCGTCAAGCCAGCCAAGCGTTCCAAAGCCGTAGCAATTGTCCGCCCAGATCCTGCACGCCAGAAGACTCCTGAGAAGGTTACGGAAGAGACAGAACGCGAAGACGAGGACGGACGTATCGTCAACCCTGAAGGACGTGAAAAGCGTGTCCGCCGCGGCCGGGAAGATGGAGACGACGTACCTAGATTCGCACTGCAGCCGTTCCTTCCGTCGCAAGGTATGGCACTGCGACAAGCCCAAACGCCTGACCTGTCGCCAGAGACCGGAAGGGAGAAGGTGCCAGACGAGAAAGAGCAACTATCACCAGATGCCTCAAAGAGTCCAGAGCTATCCTTGTTACAAAGCGAGCCTACCGCAAACGAGCCAGGCATGCCTGAACCACAAGCTGAAGAATTAACCGAGTCGAAGACTCCAATCGACGACTTGCCACCTCATGAGAGCGATGCCGCCACGCCTACAGTTGAAGCGTCACCGCAATTAGCCGCCAAAAAGCGGTCACACAAGAGCTCGCTGTCTGCGACTGCAAGACCATTTGAATTTCGCCCCTTTGGTACCAACGGCTACGACTTCGGGGGCATTCATATCACGAAGCCATCTGTTTCCCAGAATGGTGAACCTGACAAGATTCGTGCTAGCCCACCGCGTCATGCAAGCCGAAGCCCTACGACCACTTTCCGACCAAGCGACGATGGCTCGTACAAGACAGCTCTGGAATCACGCAGGCATGTACCGTATCCTGAAAGTGAGAGCGTCGACTTTGACCCTTCGTTCAACGACATTGATGCCGTGATGAAGCACATGAACGAGGAAGGATCTGACTTTGGAGTCGAGCGCGACGAAAACTCTTGGGAGCAGTCTTCTCCGCGAAGATCACCTCTTGAATTTAAGCGTTCTGATCTGCAGCCGAACGCTAACATGTTGCGTAGTGATGCGCCTAGTCCTAGTCCACGCAGACTATATGCGCCACGCAACATGCGCCCTTCGTTGACATCAATCACTCAAGATCCATTTGACGATGAGCGCGCTGCATATGAGTCTCCGGTGCATCGCTTGAACAACGCAGATGAGGTACCAATGAGCGATTGGGACGAGGGCATCCTCTCCGAGGGTGAAGACAAGATTCAGACACGCAGTAGATTCTTTGATACCCATGTTGATGATATCATTGGTCGCTTATTAGCAAACCGTCTCGATCCATTAGAGAAGAATCTGCAGGGCATTCAGGATGCTATCGCCATGATGTCGCAGCGACCTGGACGCGGCCGCCGCAGTATGTCCACAACTGAACGCCTGGACAGCGACGCTGATGACGAGGACGATGAATGGGGCACCGACTCGCACTATCGCAACAGATCTCCTGGGAAGAACCGGAAACTTGAGAAATTGCGATCCATCGTAAAAGAGGCACTGGAGTCCCACCAGCCACCGGTTACATCTTTACCTGTTTCTGAGTCTGTGCAACCTGAGAAGATCCGTGACATCATTGCGGAAGCGCTTGCTGTGCAGCAGGCTGAAACCGCGCCAATGCAGCACTTGAGGCCTGAGAACGTGCGCGATGTTATCATGGAAGCGCTTGCTCATCACCAGCCTCAATGGACGCCTCCCAAATCCGAACCAGTCCCAGCTGAGCAGATCCGGGCTATCGTAGAGGACGCGATTGTGTCGCACAAACCGGCCACACCCAGCCTCTCCATACAAGCCGAGGACCTGCGGTCTATTGTCGCTGAAGCTGTCGCTGCGCACACTGCTAAGCCTGTCAATGAGCCTATGCAGCCGGAAGATATCCGCCTCATCGTGATGGAAGCCTTTGCGACGCACGCTCCTCCGCCCGCTCCTGCTCCTGTTCCTGAGCAGATCTGGCCGGACGATATCAAGTCAATTATCGTCGATGCCCTTGCCTCCCAACAGGACCAGAAGCCTGTGGCAGAGCCTCTTCATCCAGATAACATCCGCGCTATCATCACTGAGGCACTGGCGGCGCACCAGCAATCAATCGAACCTTTGCAGCCTGAAACCATTCGCTCTATTGTCGTCGGGGCTCTCGCGTCTTATCAGCCTCCTACTCCTGTGGTACCTGCTGTCGAACCTGTACAGCCAGAGACCATCCGTGCCATTGTTGCTGAAGCACTTATGGCTCACAAACCTATTCCCTCTCTTGAGGCTCCAGTCGACATTCCTCAGCCTCAAGTTGACTTGTCTGAGATCTACCAAGTCATTGGGAGCTTAAAGGCTTCCATCGCCCAGACAACCAGCCACCATCTACAAGCGGAAGATGTTCGCGAGCTCATCGACGATGCTTTTAAACAACAAAGCATGGAGGTTGCTAAACGTGAAGAGACGCAGGCAGTTCGCGAAAGAGATTTACGCATTGCAGACCTTGAAGAGATGCTTAAGGAAGCCACTCTTCGATACGATGCTGAAGCAGAAGCTCGCAAGGACCTCGAGGTCCGCGAGGCGAACAGCACGCGTCTGATCGAAGTCACCGAAAAGGAGCTCGCATTGCTCCGCGAACAAGCCGGCAACGATGAGAATAAGATTCGTGCCCTCGAAGAGGAGCGTGAACTGTCCCGTTGCAGCCTCGAATCCTTCCGCGAAGATG
This sequence comes from Laburnicola sp. JP-R-44, assembly GCA_009805535.1. NCBI lineage: Eukaryota > Fungi > Ascomycota > Dothideomycetes > Pleosporales > Didymosphaeriaceae > Laburnicola > Laburnicola sp. JP-R-44. The sequence continues at coordinate 167,985 of SELF01000037.1, read as the reverse complement.
GTGATGAAGCCCGTAGGATGCTCGTCAATCTGCAGGCCGAGCATGACGAGCTCAAACTCAGGACAGTCGCTATAGAGAATGCCGAGATGGATGCAAAGAGGAAGCTCGACAATGTGACTGCTGAGAACGAAGCGCTTACGTTCACACTAGAGGAGCATCGGCTGTCGGCGAACAAGTGGCGTAGCGACCTCCAACAAGCACACGAGGAAGCAGATAAGATGCGACAGGCTATTGAGCAGTATCGTATCCAGACTGAGGAGGCCACACGAGTGCGCGAATCGATGCGTGCTAAGTTCGACAAACTTCAGCAAAGCATGATCGTTGCAAGTGGCCAAGCTGCCACTGAGCGCGCTCAATGGCAGAAGAGCGACGAAGAACACATGAAAAAGTATGAAGTTCTTAGTGCCCGCATTGAAGCTGAGGGCCTTACACGCGAACGTCTAGAGCGCGAGCTTGAACGGCTCGAAGGCCAGGAACGCGAGGGTATGAAGCTCCGGGTCACGCTCGAGCAGACACAGAAGCATAATATCCGACTCGAAGAGACCATCGAGCAAACCCGGCAAGAGAGCATTGAGCACAAGAGAGCAGCTGACCGATATGAACGTGAGTTCCGGGAGGCTCGGGAAGCTGCGCACGCTGAGATCCGTCGCATGCGTGTGTTGATGGAGGCCGATATTGACAAGGCTAACAACCAGGTCAACATGGTCCGACATGAGCTCGAAAGCGAAATTGCCCGTGTCCGCGCCGAAGTTGACAATGTGCGTATGGACGCTGACACTGCCAAGGAGAAGCACGAGCTTGACCTGGAGGCAGCTGCCGACGCAAAGACGGCTGCTGTCGCGGAAACTATGGAGAAGAACAGGCTCGCCCTGCTCGAACAACAACAAGCTTTTGAACACCGGCTGGAGGTTGTCAATCAAGATCACGCCCGTGTACTGGAAATCGCACGCGAGGATGAAGAACGGGCCGTGACATTCCACAATGAGCGCATGGCACTGGCCGAATCCAAGATGGACCTTCTTCATGACAAGGTTGCCCTGCTGGAAGAGAAGCTGTCTGTGGCCAAGGAAGCCGCCAGTGCCGCAGCAGCTGCTGCCGCTCAGAACGTCAAATCGCCCGACGCCGCCTCAGGCTCTTATGCCTCGGGCGCCGAAAAGATTTCACCACAGGCGTTGCGAGAATCCATTGCTGTTCTGCAAGAGCAGCTCCAGGAACGCGAGTCGCGCATCGAAACGCTCGAGCACAAGTTAGCTGAGCTTGACATGGACGCTCCTGCTAAACTAAAGGAGCGAGATACCGAGATCAACTGGCTCCGCGAACTGCTTGGCGTCCGCATCGACGACTTGAACGACCTCATCAATGCCCTCGCCCAGCCAGCCTTCGACCGCGAGAATGTGCGTGATGCTGCTATCCGTATCCGCACAAACCTGCAGATGGAGCAGCAAGAGAAGGAGCGTCTCATTACAGGCGGTCAACAGTCTTTCCCTACCCTGTCGACGCTGTCCAACTTTGCCTCACCAAAGGCAGTGCAGCTCGCAGCAGCCTTTGGAAACTGGCGTAGTAAGGGTCGCGAGAACGCTTCCTCTGCCTTGGCAGGCAACTCAAGCAACAACGCCTCACGGAACCAAACACCCTCCCGCCCCACCCCGCCTTCAGCCCAGTCCTTCCTCTCCGGTCTCATGACTCCGCCTACATCTAATCTTCGTCGTACACCCGACCTCCCGTCGTCGGGTGCCCGCCCACTGCCACTGCTACGCACTAACTCGACAAGCTCACGGGGCTCAGCTGCCGGCTTTCCTAGTCTAGGCAAGCAGCCCGTTCCGAGCACCCCGCCACTACTTCGCAAGACGTCGTACGACCGGGATGCGGAGGTGGAGCACTTCAGTGAGAGTGGCTTCTACGACGACGAGAGCACCGTTGATGGAGATATGACGCCCATCGGTCTGCATTTTGGACAAGAGCTCGGCCGGTGACGCTCAACCAAATACCATCACCACTATGATTAGACCATTTTCTTATGTACTCATTTCCTTACTTCTTAGCCCAGACATGGCTGTCCTGTCTTTTTCTATATGTCGTCTTTTCGTTCGTATTGAATTGTACCTACGCACAATACTTTGGTTTAAGTTTGGGCATGAACTTTAGCGATGCGAGTTGAGCATGGACGGATATACCCCCAGTGTGTCTAGATTGGATTTGTATGGTGTGGGATCTAAATTGTAACAAACACATTAAGCACATATATCTTCTTATCTTCAGTTTCGGAATGCGAGATAGGAGTTGTTAATAGGAGAGGTGGATTTTTTACAAGATGAATTATAATATATACTATACTGCAGTAAATAAATATGATATGCTCATTTGTTGTCGCCCTCACTTCCTAAAGGCCCTTCCTACTGTTTTGATTAGCTTCTTAGAGATATAAAGCATCTCATTCGATGCGTAACTAAAGCTCCACGCACGGCCGTTCTATAGAGCGGACAACTTGAAGTGGGCTCTAGAGCATAAGATCTTGTCGATGAGTCTCGTGTGTTACCTGTGATTTCTAAGGTGTATCATCATCACGGTTGAAATTTTAATTTGCTGGCAACAAGCAATATAAGTGCTGGAAAATATAACTTGTCCAGAACTGCATTTGGATTGTTTCCTTTAACGCATATAAATGCGTAGTCAGAAGGCCAAAACTATATACCAACTCGCGAAAACCCTCGCCCTGAATGGGAACAACTGGAGCATGCCCTGACTGCGCGTGCTTGGTGCGCAAACCATGGGCTCATTTGTGGAAAATGTCAACGTCGAGTCGGTTCGCTCGGCGCGAATGACCTAGAAGTACCTCCACCAGGCCCCACACTCTCCTTGTGCTCTACGCTACAGACTTCGCCGCGTCATCGAGCATTTAATATGACTTCCTACGTTTAGGTCCAGAGCCATTTGCGGCACTTCTCCGCACCACAGAGGCATGGTATACCCACAGCACGCTCGTGCCCCTCTCCCTCCTCGTCATCTCCTTCATCTTTATCCAAGTAGTCGAACGTCAGTTCCTCGCCAGCGGGAATGTCGCGGACTGCGAAGAATGCAATATCGTAGACGCGCATATCGTGCTTGTTGTACGAGACGGTATACTGGCGACAGTTGGGCTCGCAACTATGATTCATAAATTTGGTAGGTCCACCCATGAATTCCCCGTCGACGACGTAGATGTCCTCCTTTCTGAGACCTTCCGACTCTTGATGTTTGTCCAAACTATAGAGGTACGAGGCCTTCTTGGCTTGGGAGGACGAGCTTTCTTCCCGGCGTGTGGCTTCGGCATCCGTGATAATCTCACCGCGATACGTGTCAATGAATTGACCTTGATATAGAGTTTCCCTGCAGCGGAGACCCCAGCCACGGCCGCTTCCTGTCTTGAAGATTTCTACTTCCACCGTGCGGCCAAATTGTACGTTCTTGTTTCGGCAATATTGTCCGCACCGACAGTTATCGTTACACTCGTATATAGGATGGCGCGAGTGCAGGTAGAATGGGACAAGGGTACCAGCACGCTGGCGTTTCGTCCCCTCGCAGTAGTATGGGAACTTCTTCGGGTATCCCATCATTGTCCCACCAGTCTCTAGAGCGTGCATGTACTCTGCCATCATGCCGGGGTCGTGAATTCGACCTTCGTCCACAGCTGCATACTCAAGGCAAGAGCACTTCTTGGTATATTCACAGCCGATATCTCGTCCCATGTGCGGCGAACATTCTTGACAGCCTTCTTGGGTATCGAGATCGAGTTTGACAACTCCTTCACGGAGAATATAGTCGGGGATATACCGGAAGCGCAATGACGGTGTCGAGTAGTCGTGAATATTGATGAGGTGTATCTTCTTGCCCGGGAGCTCGCGGAGGCGGCGGGTATATTCAGCACGAATGAGAATATTTGCATTCTCAATCTTGGAACGCCGAGCGGTGCGAAGCATCTCTTGTGTGGGCACATTTCGAACATCAATCTCAGCAATGTCTGCACCAAATGCCTGTACTTTCGTTAGTGTGATCGATCAAAGGTGAAGCAACAACAGAAGCTATCGGGAGGGAAGATGTACGCTTCGACAAAATATAAACCCATCCTCGTCGGTATCAAGTACGCCATTGTAAATTTCGATGGAAGCAGCCGAAGAAGTCGACGATATTGAAGGCGATCGTGAGGTGGCAGGCGTCTTGCTCTCCAACCCAAGCCGACGCTCCAGAGGGGATTGACGTCGCTCATAGTCAATTTCCGTATCTGGAGACTTCCGCTTCTTGGATTGAAGTTGCGATGGAGCTGTTGTGATAACCCTGCAAGTGAATGAATACCATGTCTTACACACACTTGTCTGGACCCTTACTTATGACGCGCTTCAATGTAATCCTGTATATGTTCGAGGCATCGGGCTAGCTCATTAAGGCCATGCCAGCTAAAGGGCGGTTTCTGTGTTGTGGTAGAGCATTTCCAGCGCACCAAGAATTGCTCCTCCTAGAACAGCAATATCAGATTACGTAATCCGCAGTCGGGTAGGTGGGACAGGACTTACTTGGTTCTTGAGGCGATTAGAGACAATCGAGTGAATCTTAGTATAGTGAAAAGGTTAGTCAGTGTGGATTTCGCAGGTTGGCCGCATTTCTACCTTGTCGACACGCACTCGTCGCGTAGCGTGTCCGCTGGTCGAGACCACCACCATTGACATTGAGCCTGTGCAACGCGTTAGCGATCCCTGCTAGCTGGTTAAAGCTACTAGTATCATAGTCGGTATATTTATTAGACGCTCGCATGCCGTTTTAGGCCTCGCATAGGCGCTTATAGGAAGACACGTACTGAATTTAAAACCAGCAATAGATGGCAGATTAAAGCGGCGAAAGAATCCTAAAAGCTTTAGTAAATATATTCTAATAGAGGATCATTCAACTCACGATAGGGTTTCTCACGCTAGAGAAAGGGTTAGGACCACCTAGGTAGTGTGTAGAAGGTAAGTGTATACTGCTAGGAAATAGCGAGGGGTTTGCCTAGAACGCGCACGAGGCACCTTAGCTACTAGTTTCTTGGCAGATTAGGCTACTAGTAGTAGTACCTATTACTTTAGCGTATTACTATGTCTATAAGTGGGTTTATAAGATATTATATCCTTAATAATATCTTAATTGTATAGAATGTTAACTATAAGCTAGCTACGATATCTTAAAAAAAATGTAGGGCGTTCGTTTCTAGTATCTACTTAGAGTTTAAAGGCGTGCTCACACGCTCAAGTTAGGTCGAACATAGAAACCTATGCCCTTGACTCTACGTGTGTGTCTCAATAAGCCGACAAGGCTGAGACAGGGCAGGCCTACCTTCGGTAGTGTGAGCCTGTGAGCCAGTGTGAGGTACGCGTCTTATTAATGCTTCATGTGACGAGGCTAGTGGCGTAGCGTCGGCCGTTTCTTATCGATAACCTTAATGATTTTTGGACCCGCAGAGACGAGCCTCTGTTGTCAAACAGACACCCTACGCACAATGGCAGAAGATGCGCAGAACAGCCCGTTTATCAAACACCTCGCGTCAAGCGGTGAGCTTCTCTGAGCCAACATACGAAGGAGGCGACCCTAACGAGGAGGCGCAGACAAGAAAACACGCGACCAAGCGCTCGACTCCCTGCGCGCATTCCTCGGCGGTCGGTCCGAGATATCAGAGCTGGATTTGCTGAGACTATGGAAAGGCTTGTTTTATTGTACGCACTCGCACTGCCTCAGCCCTCCCCAACGCGGCAGCCAGCATGGCGCACGACCCCTCGACCACCAAGATGGACTGACCTCTTCCTAGGCCTCTGGATGCAGGACAAACCACACCTCCAACAAAGCCTCTCCCGCTCTCTTGCCAGCCTCCCCTCCAATCTTCAACCGTCCCTCGCGGTCCGATTCCTGCGTACCTTCTGGCTCACCATGGCCCGCGAATGGGCACAGATCGAAGCCCTCCGTCTCGACAAATATCTATATCTCATCCGACAGTACGTCAATGCCGCTTTCAGGTACCTGTCTAAAAATGGGTGGCGGGACAAGGTCATCATAAGAGATTACATGGCGGTGATGAAGGAGGTCCCGTTGAATCCAGCGGATCTGAAGGTTCCGAACGGATTAAGGTTTCACGTGTTGGATGTTTGGGTAGACGAGCTGGAAAAGGTTGATTCCAGTTGGGGAGAGACGAAAAGGGATACGCTGAAACTATTGTTGGAGCCAGTGGAGAAGCTTGCGAAGGAGGGTAAATTGAAGGTTGTTCGGACCGCGGCCAAGGAGTGTTTTGAGGATGAGAGATTGAAAGAGTGGAGGGGAGAGAAGGTGGTGGACGACGAGCATCAAAAGATAGAGGACGGTGATGGTGAAGAGGAGGAGGAGGAGGAGGAATGGGGTGGTATTGTGGATTGAGGCTAGAGAAGGTCTGTAGTGTTGATGGTGAACCGGATGGCAGACATCGTTCAAGCGCGGCGTTTGGTTGGCGTATGTTGTTTGAGTGGGTCCTGGCAAAGCCTAGATAATTTGTCTATAGGCAGCGAACCTATCAAATATACGTACTGTATTGCCTTTTCAGTGGTATCGCGCATTGTTCAAGACGTATCGCAAACCTCCTCGTCATGCCATAACCGGAGCACGCAGCCTTCACTCCTCGCCTGGCCACGGCGGATCCTCAAGCCGCCTGAACACCGCCACAAACTTCTCCCCCTTATTCCTCTCCACCTTTTTCCCCTCCTCGGTTTCCGTCCGCATGATATTCACGCAAACACCCACTTCTCCCTCCTCTAACTCACTTCCCTCCACCTTCGCAAAACTCCCGTGTCCCTCAAAATGCCCCACCATCCACTCATGCAAATCTCTCACATCCGTAATCGTATACACCATGCCTCCCGGCCTCACCACATATGCATACTCGGAGCAAAGCGTGGTAGACACGATCCGCGCCTTGTGTTTGCGCTGCTTGAAGTGGGGGTCTGGAAAACAGAGGAAGATGGCGCGCAGTTGGTGCTTTTGGAAGAAGTTGGGGAGGAACTTCATGGTATTGGCGCGTAGGCACGATATGTTCTGGTAGGAGGGGAGGTCGGGCGAGGAAGCGTTTTGGGTGCGGAGGGCGCGGACTTTTTCGCACACGTATTCGGTGACTGAGGTGCGGATTTCCATGCCTGTGTTTGGGGTTAATGTCGATATCAGCGGGAGAGTGACGAAGGGGTAATACCTAACATCAATGTATCCGGAAACTTGGGGGCAAGCGTAAATAGTAGCCCTCCGAATCCACATCCTATATCTGCTATCTCGACAGTGTTTGTGAGACTCTTTGCCGTTCTCAAGCTCTGCTCTTCTTCATTCGCACCACGTGACTCTTCAACTTGCATCTCTTCCTCCCCGCTGCCCGCGGCATACGCAGGATACAATCTCGCCCAGTTCATATGATCAGGGGCCTTAGGACTACATCTCATTAGTACTTTGTTAAAAATCCCACGCACTAGAAATGGGGTATACACACTACGTCAACGCATGGTCCGAAAACGGATTGGCGTGTGCGCGTTGCCTGTAGAATTTCTTCTTTGGCATCGCTGCATCGTCCGCTGCGAGTGATTTCTTGTATGCGTCGCGCTTTTGGCGATTTGCTGGCTCGCCCAACATGATACTATAGGGGGTGAGGTTCACCAGCTTGAGCGTGGGTGTGGGTAGGTTTCGTGGCTGGCTTTTGGCCGAGATGCGAGGTGCAGTGTGGAGGTGGAGTCAAGCTTTTCCGCTACCTAGTTGGGTCGTCCAAACCCGCACCGCGATTCACCTCTGTGGAGCTCGCGCACGCTCACGCATGACGTAACAATCCCAGTCTCATTCAGAAGCAAACACTAGCACTTTGAAATCGTTATAAATACCAAGCGAGGCAAAGCCCAAGCCTGCCTTCAATCGCGCACTGCTAGGAAGGCGGCCTCAATAAAAATAGTACGTAGACAAAGAGTAGGATCTGTACAGGCGTAAGAAGGAGAGGTAAAACGCTCGCGTGGACCTGTCCCTGGCGCTATGGCCGCGCCCGTTTGTATTCACATGTACATGGTCTAGTCCGGCCGTGGCAACTCATAATCATCGGAACTCGATCGCGCCCTGGCACCCGCGGTCCTGAACGTGTTCTAGCTGCAGCTTCTGGAATCTGTCTACTATTAGCAATTTCCCCATCCGCTGGGAGATCAAACTCACTTCTCGCTCTTGGCGTGAAAGTAGATGCCTTCGATGCTGCCGGAAACCTGGTTGAAGCAGATGTAGTAAAAACCCTCGAAGCTCGCGCCATTGATCGTTTTCACACGATGGTCCGGGACCAGGAAGTATTCCTTCCAGCGCATGAAAAGGTGCTCCTTCTGCATCCAGTCCTTTGTGGCCAGCTCCGGCCGTGACGAGTATTTGGAGAGGGGCTTGTACGCCGAGAACCTACCCCAGTGCTGCCGATCGACCTTTTCATTGGAACCCCATTCCGGGTGTTGTGTGATGAATGTGTATTTGCTGCCAATTATCTCGCCTTCGAAATACGTCGTTAGGCTTGGGTGGTCTTCTGTTAGTCCTGCAGAGCGTTAATCGCAAGAGCGCGTCTCAAAGTCGTGTGCGCACCTTTGATGCGCAAGTAGCCGCACAAGAACGACTCGCGCATGTCCACATATTTGATCTCGACTTCCACTTCGTACTGTTGGCGGTCCGAGGTCTGGTTTCCCTTGAAGCGGCTGCCGGGGCGGAGGAGCGACGACGACGAGTTGGGAAGGAACTGCGGGTGGGGTGAGCAACAGTCGGCGCGCAGGTCTCTTACAACAGCCAAGGGGTACGCACTCTGTGGCTTGTGTGTGGCGATACCAGACATCTCTGTTGCGCCCAGGGCACGGGCGCTGGAGCGGTGGCGGAAAGCGGCGACGGATGCGTGTTCCGTTGGTCTTCGGCGCTATCGTCTGCTGCGCTCATGGGCGTGGGTGTGTCTCGGATGGGGCCTTCGACGGGTGCTTCTATGGGCTTGGGGCGCGATTCTGACGACGACGGTGCTGCGTCGGCGGGAGGAGGCGTCGGTTGCTGCGCTGGCGCATCCATGGACGCTTCATCGTCGGCCGCATGGCGTGAAGACGGCGCGTTGGTCGACGGGTGCAATGGGTGAATGCGCAGCTCGTCTGGCGGGCATGCCGACCGCCCGGCCAGAGCGCTCTCGTGTTCGTCGGCGGGCGGCGTGCGCATGGCGGCCATGTCGTCGGTAGGCATGGCCGGCAGAACGGGGACAGGCTCCAGACAATGAATCTACACAACCATGGGCGCGCAAGCGGAATCCAGGACGAAAAACCAAGCGGCAACGGGGGTCCAGGGCCAGCGGTCGTGGCATGTCATGTTATGGGCGACGCGCACTGACTCGAGTGACGGCTGTCCAGCTGAGGCCTGCAGGCTTACTCGTACCAGCGCGGGGAAGGCGCCACGCCGCTAGCCCGCGTGGGACGCACCGGTGCGACGTCTTGACGCTGGAGCCGGGTGGGATGAATGGCCTCCCGCACCCTTTTACCCCTACGCACCGCCAGGCGCCCTGTTGCGCCATCCGCGTCGAGAAACCAACTATACCCATGTGAAGGGCCTGCCTGCATTCACCATGCCTCCACGCGAACGAACGGGAGTCGATGCGGACCCGGCCCAGCGGCAAGCCGCTTGGCGTTGGGGTTGAATCGTGTGCTTGAATGGTGGACTGTGACTGCGTAAAGAACGTCCAACAAGTTGTGCATTTCCCCGCTAGCCTCGCCCACCCATGCTGTACGCTGCTGCCTTCATGGCTAATCTTTGTACCGACGATTTTACACCGACTCCAGGCGCCTCCTTCCCCCCCAAATAGCCATCGTTGTTTCCGAACCCCCCTCGATTCCCTCGTTTCCCTCCTAGCCGATTCGCTGCGTGGGCGCAAAAAGCAAACCCCCACCGTCCCAGGCGCTCGTCCTCAGATAGGCTTGATCTAGCCAAGTGTAAGTGCATATAGTGGACGTGTCAAAGGGACCCTACCTTGAAGTGCAGAGAGATGAGCGAGAACACGAGGGCCTTCAGGTCCTGCACGAGATAGTAGAAGACGCGGAGGCCTTCTGGGTCTGAAGACTCGGATACATCCTGGAGGGAACCGATCTTCGCCGTCTGGACAGTGTCAGCCATGACACTCAGTGCAATAAGTCACTGTAACGCAGAGACGTAGATGTGCGCTGTTGCCTACCTCAAAGGAAATGTGCTCGTTGCCCAACCTGATTTCCAGCTCCTGACGGCCGTCCTTGTTCTTCTGCGGCCATTTGGTGTCGTCTTCCCTAGGGACATTGTTAGTGTGCTATATCTTGGATAGGGCCCTTCCACACTCACTTCAAGATCTCGCTTTCCTTCACAATCCGCCTGATCTCGTTGACCATGGCATGGCTCACGCACACTGGCCAAGTCAGCAGACGGTTCAGATCTGGTACGTTACTCTTACTCTCTTTCCGAATCAGCGAGTCATTTCGGTAGTTGGAGTTGTTCGCGTAGCGCGCGGACGCACTGCTGCCGTTGCCCAGCACACGGAAATCGAATTCTGCGGAGAGTCAGTCGGGCCACACACCTACTCAAAGTAGGACAAGGACCACTGACCTAGGAACTCATGGCCGAAGCGCCCTTGGTGACCAGAGCTACGCCTTGTCAGCATCGACACGTGCTTTTCGCAGCACCTGCAGGGAGCCTACTAGTAGCGCAGGTAGAACGGCTCATTGTTGATCTTATCCGAGCTCATGGCGGGCGAGCGTACTGGCTACCTGGGTGGCGAGTGAGCTGTGTGAGTGAGGAGGGAGAGGGTGGAACGAGTAGCATAGGGATATGGCCGTTCACCATCGCCCATGGTCGGTGGCGGACCCTGGTCGCCTTGTTAGCCGAGCGCTTGGCGCCGTCTGGGACCACCAGACGGCAGCAGCACTTTGTCGAGCAAGAGACACCTCTGCACAGTGAAGCTGTCGACCCGACCGGAGCGCGCCCGCACCCACGAAGCCACCCATTGGTGCACGCCAATTCCTCCTTCATCCTGCCTCGCTCGCCGCCAGCTCTGCTCCGCCCGCACAGCGAATTTCTGCGTTCATCGCCTTCCACGTAGCAGCCCGCCCGCCTCTCTCCAGGACGCCTACAGGACCCCTCGCCGACTGCGCGCAGCCAGAAGCACTGCCGCCGGACCACGCGAGCTTGCCCACGCATAGCAGAGGACGCGGCTAGGCTGGCAGCATGGCGACCTTTCTGGAGAACTCGTACAGCTTGGTAGCGCCCTCGTCCGCTGCTGCAGCTCCCCGCTGACGCCTGTCCACAGGTCCACCAGGACAATGCTGCCGACGTCCCTTCGCAGAATGACCTCAAGAACGCGCTTGAGAAGGGGTCCGACGAGCAGAAGATCGAGACCATGGTATGGATGCACCCCTCAACTTGCCCCGCGCCCCTTCGAGGCGGCCGCTGACACGTCCGCAGAAGAAGATCCTCTCCATAATGCTGAACGGCGATCCACAAGCCGGTCTGCTCATGCACATAATACGATTCGTCATGCCGTCCAAGTCCAAAGCGCTGAAGAAGCTACTGTATCTGTTTCTCGAAGTGTGTCCGAAATACGACGGCCAAGGAAAGCTGCGGCAGGAATGGATTTTGGTCTGGTGCGTGCATGCATGACTCTACTTAGCGTCAAAGTAACTGACGCCATACAGCAATGCTTTACGCTTCGACCTCCAAGCCCCCAATGAATACGTGCGAGGCAACACGCTGCGCTTCGTGTATGAACTCAAGTATGCCTGATGGGACACTGTTGACGGTTTTCAGAACAAAGTTGCGGGACGCCGAGCTTGTGGAGCCTCTCCTTCGTAAGTATTTCGGCTTGTGTCCCCTCAGCCTGGTACTAATATTTCCTGCAGAGCCCGTCCGCCAATGCCTTACACACAGGCACGCCTATGTACGCAAGAATGCCACCTTTGCAATTGCCTCCATCTTTACGCATCTGCCCGAACTGCTTCCAGATGCTCCCGACCTTCTCGTCACCTTCCTAGACGACGAAAACGACGCGACCTGCAAGCGCAATGCCTTTGCTGCGATTGCATCTATCAGTCACGACAAGGCGTTGGAGTACCTGAGCACAGTTTTTGACTCAATTCCGAACCACGACGAGCTCGTACTCCTAGCTGAGCTTGAGTTCATTAGGAAAGATGCCATCACCAACCCCCAAAACAAGGCCCGATATCTCCGGTTGATTTTCGATTTGCTAGAGTCTAGTGTGTCGACGGTCATCTACGAAGCTGCCCACGCGCTCACCACCCTCACTGCCAATCCGGTAGCTGTGAAGGCTGCCGCAGGAAAGTTCGTTGAACTCGCAATCAAAGAGCCTGATAACAATGTGAAGCTTATCGTCCTGGAGCGCGTGGATCAATTGCGGGCTAAGAATGAGGGTGTTTTGGACGATTTGACCATGGAGGTCCTTCGTGTTCTGTCCAGCCCTGACCTTGATGTGCGGAAGAAAGCCCTTCGCATTGCACTTGAGATGGTTACAAGCAGGAACGTTGAAGAAGTCGTCCTTTTGCTCAAGAAAGAGCTAATGAAAACCGTCGACGAACAGTACGAGAAGAATTCCGAGTATCGATCACTCCTAATCTCCTCTATCCACCAGTCGGCAATCAAGTTCCCAGAAGTCGCTGCAAGCGTAGTGGGCTCGCTCATGGACTTCATTTCCGATGTTAGCAGTAATGCATCTGCCGTAGACGTTATCTCTTTCGTGAAGGAAGTCGTGGAGCGATTTCCGGATCTCAGAGCGTCTATTGTGCAGCGTCTTATCGCTACCCTTGGCGAAATCCGCGCTGGAAAAGTGTATCGTGGTGTTCTTTGGATTATCGGAGAGTTTTCGCTGGAACCCAAGGATATTCGAGATGCAAGGAAAGGAATCCTCGCATCACTCGGGGAGATCCCTATTCTTGGCTCAGAACAGAGGCTGTTGGACGAGGCGTCAGAGGGTAAGGAACCTACCGACCAAGTCAACGGTCACCCAAGGCCTGCAGCACCCTCAGGTTCACGCAAAGTGCTCGCAGATGGCACATATGCTACTGAAAGTGCACTCACGTCTTCCGCTGCCGCCAAGGCGAAACTCGAAGCTGTCAAAAACTCGCAGAAGCCCCCACTGCGCCAGCTCATTCTTGATGGCGACTACTACCTTGCAGCCGTCCTATCTAGCACACTTACCAAGCTCGTGATCCGTCATTCAGAAATATCGCAGGAGACCGCACATACCAACCGTCTGCGAGCCGAGGCAATGCTCATCATGATCTCTATTATCCGCGTTGGCCAGTCACAGTTCGTCAAGACATTCATAGACGAGGATTCAGTCGATCGCATCATGTCTTGTGTGCGATCACTATCGGAATTTTCGCAGAAGAAGGAGCTCGAGGCTGTATACTTGGAGGATACTCGGAAGTCTTTCAGGATAATGGTTCAAGCGGAGGAGAAGAAGCGAGCGGCCAAAGAAGCATCCGAGAAAGCCAAATCTGCAATCAACGTCGACGATACTTTCTCGATACGACAACTAAAAAAGAAGGACGCAGACGGTATGGATGAGGTTGAGCAGGATCTCGAAAGAGCGACTGGAGGTGACACGGCCACGGAAGATCTCACCTCGAAGCTCAGTCGAGTGCAACAGCTCACCGGCTTTTCGGATCCAGTCTACGCTGAAGCCTATATTAAAGTGCACCAGTTTGACATTGTTTTGGATGTCTTGCTTGTTAACCAGACGACCGAAACTCTCCAGAACCTCACTGTCGAGTTTGCCACGCTTGGCGACCTCAAGGTTGTGGAGCGACCTCCCACGCAAAACGTGGGCCCGCACGATTTCATCAACCTCCAAGCCACCATCAAAGGTAATTCCTGGTTACTACACCCTTGAATGCCCGCACTGACACACGAAGTCTCTTCTACCGACACTGGCGTAATCTTTGGCAATATAATATACGAGGGGTATGCTTCACCAGTCTCATTAGATCTTGTGGGGGTGCTAACAACCCTGTAGCGAGAAGGGCGTTGATTCCAACGTTGTCATTCTGAACGATGTTCACATAGACATCATGGATTACATCAAGCCAGCGCAGTGCACGGAGACGCAGTTCCGAACCATGTGGACCGAATTCGAATGGGAAAACAAGGTCAACATCAATTCCAAGGCCAAGACGCTTCGGGACTTCTTGAAGCAGCTCATGGCTTCTACGAACATGAGCTGCCTTACGCCCGAAGCGTCAATGAAGGGCGACTGCCAATTTTTGTCGGCGAATTTGTACGCCAGAAGCGTATTCGGTGAGTCTTTCTGATTGCTACTTGATTGGTGCTTATTATACTGATGTTTTCGCAGGCGAGGATGCTCTCGCCAATCTGAGCATAGAGCAAGAGGGGCAGGACGGCCCGATCACAGGCTTCGTTCGCATCCGAAGTCGTTCGCAAGGTTTGGCATTGAGTCTGGGCTCGTTGAAGGGCTTGAACAAATAAGCTGTTGTAGCACTGTGGGGGGTGGATGACGATCAAGGCACAACGATGGGGTGGGCGGGCATTCAAAGAATTCGCCCAGCGCTGGTCTGTCGGCTTGCGGTATTGTTTCTTTGGATGATGTTGATGAGGGCATGGTGGATAGAAAATTCACGTGGTAAGATTGAGCCGGGGATGTGTAGCATGGCTATAGTTGCAAGACTTGATGAAAACTTGTGTTGCACTCCAACTCTGGTCGAAAGTTGGTACACTGTGGAAAGGGAGTACTGTGGCAGCTGTGGTGCTAGCCGTATCGAGCGCTAGGATCGAGGCTAGCTGCCACTCCCGTCCACGTCCTTCTTCCTCTTCTGCCTCTTCGTCTTCATCGTCCTCTTCGTCGTGACCATGGCTTCCGTCGCCGTGGACCACCCCTTCCAGGACCAGGAGCCCGCGCTCACGGCGACGGCGCGCGTCGACGTGCCGCCCACGCTCGCGGTGGGCCGCAACGCGTCGTTGACGCTGGGCACCGACGCGCTGATTGTGCAGGGTAGGTGAGGTGAGGTCGCCGCCACGGACACGCGCAGCCGCTGATCTGAGGGGCTGCAGACGACGCGAGCGGCCAAGGTGCAGGCTGCTGTCTCTCTCTTGCGCGCAGTAAGCGCGCCGGCTCGTCTGCGTCGTCTGCCACTGACGGCCGACAGAGAACACGACGACGCGCACCATCCCCTTCTTCAACGTGCTCTGGGCCGAAGCCTCGGGCGACGGCGACGGCGACGGCGACATCCTCGTCCACTATGCGCACCCCTTGTCCAAGCGCGTGGTGCGCCCGCGCATCCTCAGCTACCGGCTCGACAAGGCCGGCGGCCAGCTGAAGGCCGGCGGCCAGCGGCGGCCAGCTGGCGGCCGCGTGGGCCCGTCGGCTGATGGAGCACGCATATGGCCCGGCGCAGCGCCAGAAGCGCATCAAGGTGCTGGTCAACCCCTTTGGCGGCCAGGGCAACGGCCACAAGCTCTACCACAGGCACACATTGCCCCCATCCTCGCCGCCGCGCGCTGCGAGCTGCATGTGCAGGACACCGAGTACAACGGCCACGGCATCGCCATCGCCCGCGACCTGGACATCGACGCCTACGACGTCGTGGCCTGCTGCTCCGGCGACGGCATCCCGCACGAGGTGTGGAACGGACTGAGCCAGCGCGCCGACGCCGCCCGCGCCCTTGTCAAGATGGCCGTGGCCCAGCTGCCCTGCGGTTCGGGAAACGCCATGAGTCTGAACTGCAACGGCACCGACAGCCCCAGCCTGGCAGCCTTAGCTGTCGTCAAGGGACTCCGCACGCCCCTGGATCTGGTCTCCGTCACCCAGGGTGACCGCCGCATGCTCTCCTTCCTCTCGCAGTCCGTCGGTGTCGTTGCCGAGACCGATCTCGCGACCGAGAACCTCCGCTGGATGGGCAGTGCCCGCTTCACCTACGGCGCCCTCGTCCGTCTACTCAAGCAGACTGTCTACCCGGCCGACATAGCTGTCAAGGTCGAGTACGACACCAAGGCTGCAGTAAGAGAAGTCTACCGCGCCGAGTCTTCGAAGCCGCCCCGCACCCACGATGACCGCCCGCTTCCGCCCCCTGACACCGGTCTGCCGCCCCTTAGATATGGCACCGTCACCGATCCTCTGCCCGCTGGATGGGAACTGATTCCACACGATACGCTCGGCAACTTTTACGCCGGAAACCTTGCATACATGTCGCCTAATGCGAACTTTTTCCCGGCCTCGCTTCCTTCGGACGGTTGCCTCGATTTGGTACGCATCAAAGCCGACATCAGCCGGTCCAAGGCAGTTGCTACGCTGCTAGCGGTCGAGCAGCACAGGTTCTTCGATCTCCCGCACGTGGATTACCAGAAGATCAGCGCGTATCGTATCATTCCGAAGAATCAAAGGGACGGATATATCAGCATTGATGGAGAGCGGGTGCCCTTTGAGCCTTTTCAGGTCGAGGTGCATAAGGCACTAGGGACTGTGCTAAGTAAGAGCGGCCATGCATTCGAGGCCAAGGGTGTTTGAGTGATTTTGATGGGTTGGACATGGAATGGTTGAAGTTATACCACTGCGCATTGGATAGAAATAGTGATCGAGCACAGAGCTGTTCGCGCGCATGAGTTCTTGCGAGAAAAAGAATTAGCAGATGGTGTTGTTCATTTCGCGATACTCAGCTGTACGTCATTGTTTTGAGGCTTGTTCTTCCTTATAGATCCGCGTCAGAAGCGTAGTGTTGTGATATAATATTGGTCATTTATCGAATTGACCTCTCGAGTCCTGCCGCCGTTCCTTACACACCTTTGATTTCACCAACTTCCCTCTTCCCGTATCCGCCCCTGAAATGTGGTGTAACACGGGTCCCTCCGCATGAGTCACATCTCCCCACCATCGGAATTTTCTTTCAATGCCCACATTAGCACAGCACGTTAGCACCTCGCTACCACTGCAAAAAGGCCACTGTCTTACCCTTTTTGTAACCCTGTATTTATATTTCCAATTTTCAAAAGCTTTCATCAAATTTAAAAAGAAGCATTCAGAAGCTGAGTGGCGCAGCGGAAGCGCGCCGGGCTCATAACCCGGAGGACATACGATCGAAACGTATCTCAGCTATAATAAGAATACTTTCTTTTTGCGTCGGTTCGATCACTGGACGCAGAATAATGGGATAGAGTCTCTTTTTGTGGCGAGAAATGGTGGGAGAGGCAGCCCTTTTTTTCTGCCCGTTTCCAGGTGGACCATGGACGAAAAAGCACCGGCTAAATTGGTCTGTAAGAGACGTATCCACGTTCTAACTAAGACCCTTTTCCTCCAAAGTTACCACTTTCACACACTTGTTAGGTGCTGTGCCATTATTAGAAAGGGCACACGTATGGAGCGATTCGATAACCCCACTTAGGTCTGTCAACCACAAGCAGCGACAACGGTAAAAATGAGAGATTTGTCCAGTCCAACAAAGTAGGGGGAAGATTTAGGGGCATCAACGCATGACCCTGGGCTGTGGCAGAGACTAAATACGTGAAGCGAATAATCAGCGAGGCCAAATAATTTACTATTTTGTCCACGCTTACTTTAGCAGCAAGTTCACGTTTAGCAGCAGAAGAGTGGCCAGACCTAATCACACGAGCCACTCCGATTAGTACGCCCAAGCTTTAATCCACGTCTACCTCAACATCAATGTCAAGGGTCATTGCGCAAGTAATCCATATCTTCTGTTAGAACGAGAAAAGCCGACCCTTTCCGCCTCCATCCGTTCCTCGACACCGTCGGCACCTAAGTCTACGTGGCGCCGCCTATAACCCAGATTTCGTTTGTAGCATCGCTGGTCATAAACAACTTGCCATTGGGGCTCCATGCCAGTCCAACCGGCCTGAAACACCTATTCGGACAAATATTATCGTTCGCATTGAACATAATATTCTGCGCCGCTGTTGTGCTCGTCAATGGCTCGACTGGCATCCCAGTCTGCGGATTGAACGTCACCCGCGAAACCCTATATCCATCCGGTGGGCTCTTGTTCCAGCTACCATGGAACGCCACATACGCGGCTGTCCCGTTGGCGTTGAACTTGATGTCGAGCGGCGCTGTGTGCGAGGGAAAGCACAGCTTTGGCGCTACCCGCGCAGAGCATGCGGAACTCGAGCTCCCAGCGCCGTGGGTAATGGCTGTGCCCACTTCGATTTGGGTATTTAGGGGGGGGGGCAACACGGAAGGGTCCCAGATCGCGTGGCAGGTTGGGTAGCCGTAGGATTTGCCGTGCTCGGCGGAGGCGGTGTCGTTGATACGGCCGTGGTAGTTGAGTTCTTCGCAGGGGTTGGTGTGGTGGACGTCTTTACCGTTTACCACCATGTTGTCCATGCCATTGCTTACTGAGAACTACGAGTGGTGAGTATACTTTTGCACGGTGCAACGTATAACTTACGATGCCACCTCTGGGATCTTCTGCGATGGCCACGTTGTTTCTGATCCCATAGCCTAGAGCTTCTCCTGTGGTGTACGCCTTCGGCGCCTGTTCGATGTCCGCCAATTTAAATGTTCGGATCTGGCTACGTCCACTCGAAGCATCGGCAGCAGGGGGGTCGATATTCCCATCCGATCCCACTTGCACAAGTAGCACTTTTGGATTCGCCTTGGGTACCAGAAGCGTCCTGGCTAAGAACCACGTCAGCATACGCCCTCCCCACACAGATGCTCATACTGTTGGCATACTTACTCGTGTGTCCACTATTGCTCATTCCAGTAATCACTATCTTCTTATTACTGACCGTCCCCGTCGCGCCATTATAGTCCCAGCTCCAAACGGTAGTCGCTGACGAGACAAACAGCTTTTTGCCGTCAGAGGTGAGCGCGATGCCGTGGTTTATGCCGTTATCGGAGATGAGTTGCTTGCTGGACTTGACGCAGATGTTGGTGCCGCCGTTGTCGGTGAGTTGGATGTAGCGGACGCCGTAGGCAGATTTCTCGGTTGTGAGAAGGTTACCTTGGTTGTCGAAGACGATGCTACGAGGTCCTAGAATATAACCAAATAATAAGTGAACATGTCGAGCAAACTACGTGCTTGGAAGGTTTTATGTGCACCTTTGAGGCCGTTCATGACAACGCGGCCGGAGTAGCCGGAGGCAAAGGTCGCGGCATTCGCTGGGTTAATAGTCGCGCATGTTTGGCCAAGTACGGCATTGGTCATGGCCAATAGACCTATGCCGAAAGAGAGACTGGCGACCATGCTGGAGCGTCTATTGTGCGTTCTTCGTTGGGCGAGGAAGTGTGAAAGCAGTTCGGCGGATGGGCGGCGACCACGGCTCGTTCTTCTGCTTCTAATACTTGAAAGCACAACCAAGGTCTTAGAGGAAGTTGGCAGAAGCAAAAGATCCTAATGTGAGGCCCCCGGTCGTACATGCCATCATCTCTTCTCTCGGTCCCACCAATGGAGTAAGGTAACTACGTTCCCCAATCCTATTACCTAGGGTTTATTGCACCAATAGAAATAGACAAATGGAGTTCGTCAACGGTCAAGAGCGACTACTCTCCCATGATGGCAGGTAGGAACATCGTGCATGGCTTCGCCAAGGGCTTATCGACATACCTAGGTACCAAACAGGCTTAAACAAGACGTTGAATAATTATATCAGAAACAATTAATAATTATATCAGAAAACAATCGAATAGAAAACGTGCACTTGAACGGCAGTCGATCGGCACGCCGGGAAATTTCAATAACTTTATGTGGGGTTGCTAGGATGGAGGGTGACTAGGAACATGGAGGTAATCTATAAGTATGATTGCGTACGTACACGTTAACCTGACTTGTGTGAAAAGAAAACAAGCTAGAAATAGTGATTTAGGGAGCTAAATATAAATTAAAGCTATATAAAAAAAGAAGGCTAATAGGGCTAATACATTAGGAAATTTTTTTATTTTAGCTTAGCGTAATTTTGCTTAAACGTGTATAAATATGCGTAGGCATACGTAAACCTACCTAAATATATAAGTATATATAGGCATATATAAGTATACACAAATCTACCTAACTATATAAGTATATATAAATCTACCTACTAGTAAATATATAAGTATATATAAATATACTTAAGTAAGTATATAAATATATAATATTATAAGAAAGTATATATAAACCTAAGTTATATAATACTTAACTCTAAATTACTATAATTTACTATATCTTAATAATAGTTATAATTTACTCTAAGTGTACTTAAGTTTAATTCTAAATTATAATAATATACTATATTATAGTACAGTTATAATTTCTTCTATTATGTTCTATATTAATTCTAAATTACTATAACTTACTACGTCCTAGTAATAGTTATAATAGAATTTTTTTTAGAGAGACTACTTAACTATACGTAAATATACGCATGCACATTTTTATATAAGTAATTTGCTAGCATAAAATACTTAAAAAATATATAATATACGTAGATATATATAGACTAGCGTAGATATATATAAATAGTTTAAATAAGTAATTATTTAAAAGCTTTATAACTTTGTTACTAGTAAAGCTATGTAATATTATTTTATCTACTTAGGAGTAGGATTTTAAAGGCTTTTATCTTAAATAACATAATAAAAAAAGCAAAGCCTTCTACTTAGTAATTAAAAAAGGCGTAAGCGTAAAAGGTAAGTAAAGCTATAATTTTAATTTTTTAATAGATTTATAGAGAAAACACTAGTCTTTAATTATTTAATTTAATAATATAATTTTATTACGTAATTAGTTAGTAATTAATAAAAAAACTCTTTATTTTACTAGTTATTATATATATTACGTAATAATTATAAATATAAATATAGTATAAATAATATATTATTTAAATTTTTAAAAAAGTTTTAATAAAAGTAAAGTAGTTATAAAGTCTTTTAATTTACGCTTTGAATAAATAATAGGCCACTAGTGTTAGTTTTCTCTAACCCTCTTTAAAGGACTTTTTTACTAAGAGAAAGTGCCTCTTATCTACCTATACAATTTGCCTATAGCTGTATTTACTTTATAGAAAATTTAGAAGTAATAAAAACGTTATTAATAATAATTAAAAAGTTATTAAAGTTTATACTTTTATAATAGTGTTCTTTACTAAGCAACTAATTTTCGCCTAATTTAATTCTTTTAAATAATTATGTGTGGCGTTAATTAATCTATCTAGGGGTAGGACAATAAAGGCTTTTATCTTAAATAGTATAATAAAAAAAGTAAAGCCTTCTACTTAGTAATTAAAAAGAGTATATAAAAGGTAATTATAAAAAAAGCTTTAAATAATTATAAAACTAATTTTTTCTATTTTTAAACCTATAAAACCTAGAATATAAAGTTAGGTAAAAGTTCTATATAATATACTAGTAATTAATACTAGTAATTACTATCTAGTAAAAGACTTTAACTTTATACTTTAAAGGGTCGGCTTACTAAATATCTTTTTTAAACTTTTTTTTAGTTTACGGTTAAAGTTAGTAAGTAGATTAAGATAGTAGTTTAAACGCGCTTTTTTATAATTATCTTTTTTACACTCTTTCTAATTACTAAGTAGAAGGCTCTACTTTTTTTTATTATACTATTTAAGATAAAAGCCTTTATTATGCTACTTCTAGGTAGTTAATTTAACGTCCCATACTTTAAAAAAATTCTAATTTTTTAAAAGCTTACTAAGCAGCTTACTATGTTGATTACTAAGCTTTTTTATATTTTAGCTAATTAAAGAGCTTTATTTGCTAATTAATTAGCATTTTATAGATAGTATATATATCTAGAGTACTTTAGCTACCATAGCCATTCTAGATACTATAATAGTCCTATGCTAGCCTCCCTACTAAGCACACCCTATTACCTTTTTTTTACACTCTATTTCTCTCTATCTACGCCTTTTACCTTTCTAAAGGCGCCTTTTCTAGTTAGTGTTAGTGTGTGACTAGTATAGGCCTATGCCCTATGCTACTCTTTATATAAAAAAGGGCCCCCTACGTCTCTTTCTTATCTACCATCTTAGAATAATATTAATTTAACTAGCCCTTTTCACTATTTTAGCTATTTTTAATAGATTAGCCCTATAAGACTATATATCGCCCTTATATTAATCTAAAATTAACCTTTTATTTAGCTGTGAAAAGTAATATAATATCTACTTCTTCCTTAAGACGCTACCTATAGGTAGTTAAATTAGTAGAGGTTTTTACCTTATTAGTTACTAGTTATACTAGGTAGTTGCCTAAAGTCTATAAGACTACTAATATAACTCCTTTACCTACTATAAGTATGTAAGAGTATATTAGTTTATTAAGTTACTAGTTATACTAGGTAATAGTTCTACGCTAAGGTTTATAAAACTACTAATATAACTTCTTTGTCTACTATAAGTAGGTAAAGGTATATTAGATTAGTTACTAGTTATACTAGATAGTGTAAAAAGTAAATAAATCGATAAGAATGTAATTAAGTTAGTATTATTAAACTAGTTAATTAGTTTCAATAAACTGGCTACCTAGCAATCTATATACAAAATAATTTAGACTAATAAATACTTAGCTTTGTATAGTTTAATTATACCTTTAAATTTTATGCGCGCTAGTATTTTAAAACTAATATTTAAACTAATATTTATACTAGTGTTTTATATGCAATAGTATTTTATATACGAGCTATTATTTTATATACAGACTAGTATTTTATATATAAGCTATTATTTTATATATAAACTAGTATTTTATATACATACTAGTGTTTTATATATAACTAGTATTTTATATACAAGTTATTATTTTATATATAAACTTTTATTTTACTATTACTTAGCTATAATATTAATAATAAATATCTTATTTTAGAATAATTCATTACTTCTTAGTTTTTTATACGCTAATATATTTTATATTTTGTTCTATTTTTAGTAATAAGTAATTTAGTATATATAATATTGCCTTATTTAGTATATTATTTTTAATATTTTTTAGTAATTGCTTAAAATTGTTAAAGCGCTTAATTATAACAAGTTATTAAAAGTTATTAATTTAGAAAAATTAATTATAAGCTTGTTTATATTATAATAGCATATTATATAATATTTATTACGTTAGTTTTATATTATATTTTATTTTTAGTATTAAGTAATTTAATATATATAATATTAGATTTCTTATAATTATCTTTAGTAAACTTTTTATGTGTTACTTAAAGTTAACTTTAGCTTTAATTGCAACTTAACATATTCTATTAGTAGCCCGAATAGATTAGTCCGCCGGATAGTTTTTCTTAGCAACTTCGAGGTCCCTTATAACTTATTATAGAACACCCATATTAACTTACCGTTACGTTACTTTATAGTACTTATGACTTATAATAATCTACTATAACTTATAATATACTAAGTTACTATTTAATCTACTTTTTACGTTGTGCAGCCTCTTTACGCGGCTGCTATAGCCGCGTAAAGCTAAGAAGTCTTTCTTAGCAGTATAAACTTATAATAAGACTCCCTATAATATACAATATATTATATACTATACTATACGTAGGCAATATATAGTACTTATTATGATTTATAGTAAAGCATACTATATCTTAAGTAGTACTTTATTTAATTTTTAGTTACTAAGTGCGTACTATTGTAAGATAAAGTTAACCTATTATTTTTGGCCTTATAGTAACCTATAATAAAATCACTCTAATTTACTATTAACACTATCTAAAATAAGCCGCTAAGGGTAATATCTAACTCCTTCTCTATCGTTTTATCTATATTAATAGGTCCTTACGTTGTGCCTAGGCTCTTCGCACCTCCTACAGTAGCGTTGTGTTAAGGGACCTGCCTCTCCCTTACTACTATCTCGCGCCCTTTTTAACAACTTTACCCTAATAAAAGGGCTTTCTACTCCTAAATCTGCTCCCTAAGTAAAGCCTAGCGTTCTACCTTTCTAAATACGCTTTCTTTTACGCGTTTTTTACTTTATTAGAACCTTAATTTACTTCTTAAGTTCCTTAATACGGGTCTCTTAAAGTACACTATAGTAGAGCATAAGTTTAGCACCTTTTATAAGCTATAAGTAGCTTAATTTTATATTAGGTGGAGACTAAATAAAAGAGTGGCGTACGAGCTTTAACTAGGATCTAAACTTAAGAGTATTACTTAGGGTCCTGGCTTGCCATAGTGTATCTAGTAGGGTACCCTAAGGTAAAGTGTGAATACGCATATTAAGGCGATCTACTACTACTAACGCATCTAAAGAAATAAGTCTAAAGGCCTTAAAGGCTTTCTTATAGTTTTCTAGTGTAAACATATTAAAAAACGCGTTGCGAAAGGCTAGTAGGAAGCCCTTTTTGTTAATATAAAAGACGCGTTAGCGCGCTAAGTCCCGTATGCGCTAGGAGTACTTTAGCTTTAGTAGTGCGAAATAGACTATATTAAGCGGCTGGAGGATATGAGATAAGTGCGCTGGAATATAGAGTGTTAGGATCTTTTTTATTCTAGGTAATAATTCTTAAAATTCTAGAAGTAGTGGCTCTTATAGCCGTCTAGAATAAGTAACCTCTATAACCCTACTATGCGCAGCCTTATATACGCATTAAAGTGCTTTAACTATACAACTCTAACCTTATTATTAGTCTAGCTAGTCTTAGAGAGACTAAGAGCTTCTAATTGCGGGGGATACTAGTCTCCTTATACTATGCTAAGATATAGACTTGCCCTTTATAGATAATAAAGGGCGGGGCAGTATACCTAGTAGCGCAAATACTCTAAATTACTATAACCTACTTGCGATTGCCTAGCTAAATAAGTGTAGGTTCAGAATATCTTTCTAAACTAGTTATAACCTTTATTATGCTAATAACTTCTATCTAGAAGCCTATCTTATTAAAGTTATAGATGTCTTTATTCTACACTCTATACTTGGCTTTTGTATTCTCTACTAGCTAAAACTATATATTTATAACTTTTAAATCTTTCTATTATATTCTCTATTAGTCCTTTGCTTAATTAAAAGCTATTTTAAGCTTAGGTACACACTTTATAAAGCGCTAAGCCTAGTATTATTCTATAGGATCTCTGTGCCGCGTAGCTAGTAGTTTATTAGCTATATCTTTTACCTTACCTAGCTAGGGTGCAAATCCTCGCGAATCTAGATTAAGGATATACTGTATAAGCGTCTGCTCTTTAGTTATAATAAGCTTTGCCATGCCTAATTATGTATCTGCTTAGGTGATAATTCTATTAATTTAATTGCTTAGTGTAGACTTTAGGATATTATATACTGTAGCAGCGCGTTATAGGCTTAAAATTTGCTTATTCTAATAGGCGTGAAGGGCAAGCTTAATTCTGCCTTCTTAATTAGATAATAACGCGTCGTATTATTAAGATATTATAATTTATAGTAAAGTGTTGTAGTCTTAGCAAAAACTATCTGGCGGACTAATCTATTCGGGCTACTAATAGAATATATTATTATTAGAATAACTATTTTAGTTATTTTTAGGTAGCTTATAGTTTTTATCTATTTATTTTTTTATTATAATAGCGAAATTCTAATATGTTATTTTATTATTTATTTTGCTTACTAATATAGTTTTAACACGTTCCTATAAGTATTATATACTTTACTTAGAATATTTTGCTATTACTATTATAGTTTTAAGCCTTTTTATTTTATTTTATATTATGATTTTAAAATATATAGTTATAGATATTATTATTAAGGGCTTTTATTAATATATCTGCTAGTTATTCTTTAGTAGGTATGTAGTCTAGATTTATTATTTTTTATTATTTTTCTTATGTAGTGATATTGTATATTAATATGTTTAGTTTTATTATAATGTTTAGGATTAAATACTTAATTAATAGTAGGTTTATTATTAGAGAATATAAAGAAATTAGAAGTTTTTATATTTAATAGTTTATTAATTTCTAATTATTTATATATATTTATTAAATAGGTGTACTCTTTTATAGCTTCTTTTAGAGCTATATATTTAGCTTTATATATTAATAAAGTAGTTACTTTATATAGTTTACTAACCTAACTAATAGGTGTTTTATTAAAGGTAAATATATAACTAGTAGTGCTTTTTCTAGTTATTAGATCGCCGCCATAGTTAGCGTCTGTATATATCTTATTATTATTATTATTATTATTATTATTATTATTATTATTATTATTATTATTATTATTATTATTATTATTATTATTATTATTATTATTATTATTATTATTATTATTATTATTATTATTATTATATTATTATTGTTATTATTATTAGCCTAAGTTTATTATTTTGTTTAAATATTTAAATATTCTATTAATAGTAGTATAGTCTTATGTATAAGAATTTAATATATATATAGCGTAAACTATACATACTAAATGCTATATCTAATCTTATATAAGTTATTAGATAGATTAAACTATCTATATATTATTAATATAAATTAATTTCTTCTAAAGAAGCTTGTTTAGTATTTTAACTTAGTTTAATTTCTAGATCGCTAGGCGAATTAATTGGATTCAGCTTTGGTTTATTATATTTTTTAAGCATATTATTAATATATTTAGTTTGTTTTAAATAAAGTGTTTTTTTTTCTATTTCTAATAATTTCTATACCTAGAAAGTAGCTAGCTTCCCCTAGGTTACTAATTTCTAGTTTTTTTATTTATTTAATTTAGTTTTTAATATAGTAATAGTTTCTAGAATTTTAATAATTACTAGTATATTATCTATATAGATAATTAGGAAGACCTTTTCTTTAAATTGGTTATTTTATTAGTAAAAAATCCTTATTTAGCAAAGATAGGATAAAAACCTAGTTGTTGTAATTTATCTTTTAAATATAGATACTATGCTCTAGGAGCTTGTTTTAGGCCATATAAAGATTTATTTAATTTATAGACTTTTTGTCTAAATTTATTAAAACTAATAGGTTGTTTAATATAGATTTTAGAATCTATAGAGATAGTAAAAAGGCGTTTTTAATATCTAATTATTGTATTTTAAGATTAAAACAATAAGCAAAAATTATAATAGCCTTATAATTTTAATTATTATTATATTAGCAAAGGCTTCTAGATAATCTAAGCTATAAATTTAACTATACCTTTTACTACCAATTAGACTTTATATTTTAATAGATTATTATTTTATCTATTTTAATTCTTAAAACCCAACGACCTTTTAAAGGTTTTCTATTATTAGGTAAATCTACTATTTCCCTAAGTATTTTAATTATTTAGTTGACTAATTTCTCTAGCTCTATGGCTTTTAGCTAATTATCTTTATCTTTACTATTTATAGCTTCTTTATAGCTAGTTAGTTTATTATTTTTAGTTATTAATAAGGCTAGTATATATATTAACTTATCTAAGTTTTCTAAAGTTATTTTTTTAAAGTTTTGCCTTATATTATAGGTATTAGAAATAATTCTTTTATTAATATTATTAATAGTAGTATTATTAAGTAGTATATCTAGACTTGATTCGCGAGAGAGCTTATATTTTTCTTGTTATTATTCTCGTTATTACTTAAATCTAGATTTTTAGAATCTATAGTTTGCTCTATATTATTGTTATTATTATTATTATTATATATTTAAGTTATTATCTAGGTATATATTATTATTACTATTAAATAGTATATTAACTTCTTTATTAGAGTCGCTATTAAAGTTATAAAAATAATTTTTAAGAATTTTAATATCTCTAGTATATACTAGTTTATTATCTTTTAGATCTAATATTATATAATTATAGTTATTATACAGTCTCGACTAAGACCCATAGGTACTTTATAGTCAGATTACATAATTAAGGAACTTTTTAATTTTAGAAATAACGCCATTATAGGTAACTACTAATAACACCTTCGCTAGCATCTTCGCTGCCTATAGTATGCTCGCTAATATCTAGATGTCTACTAGCCACTATGCGCTTCCCTTATTATATGCTTATAATGCCTTAAGAAACTTATTATTATCTATTATCTCTAGCAACGCGCTAAGGTGCTTTATCTATTAATTAATATAATCTATATTTGCTTAGGTTACTATATTACTAGTCTCTATAAGTACTATTAATATATTACGCAGCTTAATAACAATAGCTTATAAACTATATTCTTATATATAGTAGCAGTCTAAGATAAGCAATTTTACTAGTTACTTATTACCTATTATTCTCCTTAGCTTTAGCTTCCTAGCGAATAGCGTAACTATCTTTAGAGTGTAGTTTAGAAGCTTAAATATAGTGTAGGAGACATTAAAATCTACTTTATAGTGGGGGCGCATTTATATTATTTATTATCTTTATTACTTTATAGTTTAGTTTCGCTTAAGTTAGCTAATTATTATAGTAGGTGGATAGAGCTAAATAACTAGAGAGGGTCCTCTTATACGCGGCTAGGAACTTATAGTCTATTTAAAGTTTTTAGATAATATAGAGCTATTTAGAGTTACTATAGTTTAAACTATAGATAACTCTCTCTAGCTTACACTAGAAGGTAGAAGAGCTAAAAATACGCGTGTTATTAACTTAGTTATGTGTATTTATATAGTATCTTATAGAGCTAGTATAACGTACTTTGCACTCGAGTCGGACACTCTATCGAGTCGGACACTTTGCCAAGACCTCACCAAAACGTACTATTAGCAATAGTATAACGCGATGCCTTAACCACATAATAAACTACTAGCGTTAAAAGAAGCGCGTATATAGCTTACAATCTAGGCTATTAAATAAGACGCGACACTCTCTTAGCAACGCGCTATAGCTATCTACAACATCTCTTAAAGTACACTTAGCAACTAACGCGCTAGAAAGACGTTTAGACGCGACTGCGCACCTAATAAAATAAGACTTACTATAAGAGAGGAGCAGGCGATTATGGAGTATATACTCAACCTAGACGCGCGAGGATTTCCGCCTTGGCTCGATGCTATAAAAGATATAGCTAATTCTTTACTAGCTGCACGCTACTATAAGCTAGTTGGCTAGAGGTAGCCTTATAACTTTGTTAAGCGCCAGCTAGAGCTTAAAGTTAAGTTTAATTAAAAGTACGACTATAAGAGAGCTCTCTAGGAGGATCCTAAGGTGATATAAGACTAGTTCTGGCTTGTAGAGAATATAAAGGCTAAATATAGTATCCTAGACAAGAACACCTACAATTTTAATAAAGCAGGCTTTATAATAGGCATAATATTAATTAGAGTAGTAGTTACAGGCTCTAAGCATTAAGGACGGCCAAAGTAGGTGCAGCAGGGCAATAGGGAGTGGACAATAGTCATCCAAGGCATTAATGCGACGGGGTAGTGAATCCCACCCCTTTATTATCTTCGGGGGCAAGCACCACCTCTCCGCCTAGTATAAGGAGAAGGATCTACCTTATGATTAGGTTATTGCAGTCTCTAAGAACAGCTAGACAATAAATAAGCTTAGTCTATAGTGGCTAAAGCACTTTAATAAGTATACAAAGAGGCGTGTTATTAGCACAATATATTTGCCTATTCTTAACGGCTATAAGAGTTATAACTTATTTAAATTTAAATAGTATTATAAGAAGAGCAATATTGTTACTCTTTATATGCCCTCGCATTCGTCGCACTTCTTGCAGCCACTTAATATAGGCTGTTTCGCGCCTTTAAAAAAGGCGTATAGGCGCTAAGCTAAGGATTTAATACGCAACCACATTACGCACATTACTAAAATTAAGTTTCTGCCTTACTTTATTGCTGCTTTTAAGGCTTCGTTTACTAAAAGTAATATTAAAGGAGGCTTTCGAGGTGCTGGCCTAGTGCCCCACGACCTAGAAGCTGTAATATCGCAGCTTGACGTCCGCCTGCGTACGCCTCCACTTTGTACTATTCGCGATAGTATATAGGAGTCGCAAACTCCGTAAAATAGTATAGAACTTAGGTCGCAATTAACGCTAGTTAAGCAGAGGATTTAAAGGCATGTAGATAGTTCCCTAACTTATATAGTTAAGCGATGCGATAGAAAAGCTCGTTAAAAGCGCTAAGATAATAGGGCATTCTTTAGTATTAATGACTAAACGCAACGCCAAACTTTAAGCTACTAATAAGGCCGCTACATAATATAAATTATATAAAAGAAAGCGATTGCAGTAAGAAGAAGTCCTTATAGTTAAAGAGGGCTAGCGACTGGCTACTCTAAAGGACTTTGGGGTGCGTAGTGATAGCAAGAAGGCAAAGAAGAGAGTGCGCACTAATAGAGGCGAATCCGCTCAATAGCGCTGTGGACGCTGCAGCAAGCCTAGGCACAATAAAAAAACCTATAGATAGCTTATAGAAGTAGATTCTAAATAGTTTAGCCTATTTAGACTATCGAAAATAGTTTATATTAACTCTATACTATTGTGAATAGTATAGAACTTAGTAGGGTCTTGGTAAAGTGTTCGACTCGATGAAGTGTCCGACTCGAGTGCAAAGTACATTATAGAAAAAAAGGTTATAGCTAGATTTCTTTTTACTATAGTATAGTTATAAGATGCAGCTTTATGTATAAAAAAATAGTTATTATAACCTACTAGTATACCTATTTTAGCTTTAGGTTCTAGTTTAGTTAATTATTATTTAACTAAGTAGTAACTTAGTAAGCCCTAGATTTTAATATTATTATAGTTAGGTTTCTTTTATAAAGTTTATTTATTTAGGCTTATAAGTTTAAATTACTAGATAGTGTAATATTATATATATATACTACGTTTTTAATAACGTATTACTAGTAACTAGTTAGCAAAGTACTATAAAATAATAAGCTTTTAGCTATTTCTATTATAGTTCTATTTATTCTTTAATAAAACTATTTTGTTTAGGTGTATATAGCGGATTAAGTATTAATTGTTTTAAATAGTAAAATAAATCCTATTTTGTTTATTAAATAGCGTATAACGTAAAACTACTATTAGCAAATTTCGTGCCATTATCTATTTTAATAGTTTTAATTTTTTAATTACTTTAGTTTTTAACTTTAGTTTTAAAGTCTTTAAAGGCTTTAAATAATTCTAATTTATATCTTAATAGTTTAAATTCTAAATTTCTAGTAGTAGAGTCTAGAAAGAATTATAATATATTTATAATTATTTTAAGAGAGGGTAATAGGCCCACATAAATTAATTACTATTTTATATCTAAGTAATTATCTACTTTAGTAGTAATTTCTCTACTATTATTATTTGTTAGTTTAGCTTTTATATAGCTAGAGCAGTTAATTTTATAGTTAGTAGATTTAGTTATACCTAGTATTATATATATAACGTCTAGATTTTTATGTCTAAAATAATTATAATAGAGATATATTAAGTTCTCTTTATAGATACTAATAGTTTTATTTTTATTAATATCCTTTTTAGTAGATAGAGTATTATCTATTACTATATAGTCTATATTTATTATATAGAGATTGTTTATTAGTGTTGCTTCTAATATTATTTTAGTATTCTTTTTAAATATAGCTTTATCTTTTATAAAGTTTACTACAAAGTCTTCTTTAACTAATTTCATTACTAAAATAATATTTACATTATAATTAGGCAAATAAAGATAGTTATTTAAGACTATTTTAGTATTATTATATATAAAGCTCACGTTGCTAATAAATTACAAAGTTAAAATATTATTATTTCCCTATTATATTTTTGTAGTTTTTCTTACTAACAAATTTTCTATAAATAGGTTTTTATTAGAGATAATATAAGATAAACTACCTATATCTAGTATTAAATTAGGGCTTTTTAACTTAGTAGTTATAAATATCTTAGTAGTTTTTAATTCTTATTTAGGATTTCTAGAATTAAATTCTAGATTTAAGGATTATAAAGTTCTTTTTTCGAATTAGTTTATTATTTATTTAGGGTAGTTAATAATACCTTTTTAATTTCTATTAGTTTAGATAACATAGCTAATTTATCTAACACCTTTCGATCTAATCGATCTAATAGAGATTTGGATTTACGATTTAATAGATTTGTATCTATTTTTTTATCCTTTTTAGATTTATAATCGTAATTTGTTTTAAACTATTTAGGTTTATTTTTAGAATATAAATACTAACACTTATTAGTAGTAAAGTAAATATTTATTTTACACTTATTACAAAATCATTTAGACTTTATAACTTTGTGTTAATTCTAAAATTTAGTATATAAAACCTTAGTTTTATTACTATCTAAGTGCGTCTAACGACGACTTTTATTAATTAAATTAGAGAATAAATTCTCTAGATTAATCTTTAAAGAATTATCCCAAAATAATTAAGTTACTAAAGTACACAAACCCCTTATAATTAGAAGTTAAATTGTTTAACACCTAGGCCACAATAACCTATTTAGGTATTTTAATTAACTTATAGTTAAGGGTTGTTATTAAATATTTAAATTTATTAAGGTACTCCTCTATTAGATTAAAATCTAACAAGGTACTATTAAATAACTCCTTTAAAAAAAGAAATTTAGAATAGTAACCTTTAGGAGAATAAAGATTTCCTAAATATATTCACATCTTATTAGCTATCGATAAGTTCTTAATATATTATAAAGGACTATATCTAACTAATAAAGTAATAATTAATTATGCTTTTAAATTAATATTTCTTAACACTAAATTAATTATAATATTAATATCACTCTAAACTGCAGCTATATAATTTTCTATTATAAGAATAGAAATAGCCCTAGGCTTTTACATATTATAGTTAGAAATATCCTTAAGTATCTTCTACTTAGAAATAGAAGAAATCTTAGAACTTATTATAAATAAGATTAATAGGCCAAAAGAGCTTAGAAATCTAAGAGAAAAATAAAGTATTGCTTAAAAAATTAATAAGGCTTGGCGAAACTACCTTAAAAGGTAATAAACTAGTTTAGCTAGTAAAAGAGCTTAGAAAATTCTCTAAGAAAAATAAGGTATTAGTTAAAATGTTAATTTTGCCAAGATAGCTTAGTAAGCTATAAAGACTAGACTAGCTAGCATAAAAGAATCAGAATCGTAAAGAAATTCTAAGAAAAATAAGGTACATAATAAAAAAATTAGTAGAATAATAGCTTAGTAAGCTAAAAGGTAAATAAGTAAAAATAATAAAATTATTAGAGCGTTGGGCTTATAACCTATAAAAAGTAGATAAATAGATAAGAAGGTAATTAAGTTAGTATTATTAAACTAGTTAATTAATTTTAATAAACTAGCTATCTAGCAATCTATATATAAAATAAATATAGACTAGTAAATACTTAGCTTTATATAGTTTAATTAGGTCTTTAACTTTTATAGGCGCTAGTATTTTAAACTAATTTGTAAACTATTATTTTATGCTAGTATTTTATATATAATAGTGTTTTATATATATAAGCTATTATTTTATATATAGACTAGTATTTTATATATAAACTAGTGTTTTATATACAAACGAATATTATATATATAAACTAGTATTTTATATACGAGCTATTATTTTATATAAAAACTTTTATTTTACTCTATTACTTAGTTATAACGTTAATAATAAACGTCTTATTTTAGAATAACTTATTCCTCCTTAGTTTATTATACGCTAATATATTTTAGATATTATATTTGTTTTTAGTAATAACTAATTTAATATATTATTTTTAATCTTTTTTAGCAATTGCTTAAAATTATTAAAGAGGTTAATTATAACAAGTTATTATAAGTTATTAATATAGAAAAATTAATTACGAGTTTGTTTATATTATAATAGCGTATTTTATAATATGTATTAGATTAGTTTTATATTATATTTTATTTTTAGTTTTAAGTATTTTAATATATATAATATTAGATCTCTTTATAATTATCTTTTAGCAAACTTTTTATGCGTTACTTAAAGTTAACTTTAGCTTTATTTATAAACTTATTATCGGAATAACTATTATAGTTATTTTTAGGTAGCTTGTAGTTATTTATCTATTTATCTTTTATTATAATAGTAAAATTCTAACATATTATTTTTATTATTATTTTACTTACTAATATAGTTTTAACAAATATAGTTATTATACTACCTAAGGTTTATAAGACTACTAATATAACTTCTCTACTTATTATAAGTAAATAAGGGTATATTAGGTTAGTTACTAGTTATACTAGGTATTTATTATACTACCTAAGGTCTATAAGACTACTAATATAACTTTTCTACCTACTATAAGTTAGTAAAGGTATATTAGTTTATTAGTTACTAGTTATACTAAATAGTTATTACACTATGCTAAAGTCTATTTAAAAGACTACTACTATACTTTTTTACTTACTATAAGTTAGTAAGAGTGTATTAGTTTGTTAGTTACTAGTTATACTAGGTAGTTATTATACTACGCTAAGGTCTATTTAGAGAGGCCACCCTAAAAGTTCTAATATTATAAATATCGCATTTTTGTGACTACCTTTTCACGCCTTTTTTAATTACTAAGTAGGAGGCTTTGCTTTTTTTGTTATATTATTTAAGATAAAAGCCTTTATCGTACTACTCCTAGGTAGTTATTTTAACGCCACACATTCTAAATATAAAAATAATTATTAAATAATAACTACTACGCTATACTCTATAGAGCTAACTTATCTAATAATTACCTTCTAGCACTATTATAGTAAGGGCATAAGGCACAAAGCTAGAAGATTAGAGTTAGGCTATAGAGGTAATACAAAGTTTAAAGTTTTATATATTATATTTTATACTTTATTTTTTACCTAGCTTAAACTATACGCTAGCTTATATACTATATAAAACTTTCTACTTTAGATTTATTTACTATACCCTTTTTATAACTCCTACTTTACTTAACTCTACTACTGCCTATACTATAGTAAGCTGCTATCCTTTAATCTAGAAAATTTCTAGAATGTTCTATACGCCCTCTCTACTCCTAGATAGTTCTAGAATAGATAATATAAAGGGGGATATTTGCCTACACCCTACTAATAATAGCTTATATAATACTTATAGTAGAATGTCTCTACTTTACCCTACTAGTAATTTATTATTTATTAAGTAAGAAAAGCAACTAATAGTTACTCTTATAACTACTAGTTGCCTCTCTAGCCTTATAAAAAAAGAAGTATAGTTAAACTGCTTAGAAAGGTCTACTTTAATAAAATTTCTTATAATACTTCTAAGTGTAATTAATATATTACTACACTTAAACTAGATTAGCTAAGTAATAAATTTTTGCTAATAGACTTTAAGTAGCTTATATATAAAGGTAAAGCTAAACTTAAAGCTACTAGAAAGTTTAGCGTATTTTTAGCGTAATTTAAACTAGACTAATTACTCTAGTATAGTCTAGAAATAAAATAATTACTTACTACCTATTAGCTTTAGGCTTAATATTACTTTTCTTAAGGTCTACTTTTAATAAAAAGTTACTAAAATTAGTAGCTAGGGCTATTACAAAGTCTAAAAATAACCTTAAATAGGAAAGTATTAATTAGGCTTTATATAAGCACTCTAATATATTTAAATAAGCTTTTACTATACTTTACTATAAGTATAGGTATAGATACCTTATACTATAATATATATAATAGAGGAGAAATTCTAATCTCACTCTAATAGTGCTAATAATATAGCTATTAAAGAGGACTTATTTACCTCTAATAAAGCTCTTTCTTTTATTAAAAATATTTATAATCTATAGCACTACACTTATATATCTCTAAAAAACTCTAGCTTAAAAATACCTAATCTACTATATAGTTTACGCCGCCCTCATATAAACTAAGTAGAACTTATTCTATCTAGTTGCGTCCTAATATACGCTCTAGCTAGCGCCATAATATACATTCTATTATTTACTCTAGCTTATAGTACCTACTTTATAACTAAATAATATCTTTTACTTCTTTCTAGTTTCTAAATATATATAAACTAAGCTTGCTAATAGCGCCTAAATAGATATGCCTTAGGGCAGACACACTTCTACTACCCCTAGTGTATTTAAGCTAGAACGCTTTATAGAGCTACCTAATATTAAAAAGTATTATAAAAAAGATTAACTTAGTTATAGTATTAAAGATTAGCTAAAGAATATATATAATAAAATCTGTGTAAATATAAACTATTACTAAGGTAAAAATAATAATAAGAAAAATTAAGATAACTTTATAGAAGCTATTCTTAGCTACCTTAGAGACGCGCCTTAAAAGGTAGCGCAATATTATTATAATTAAAATTATAGAAGAACTTTTAGGTATTTTCTAGCGCAATATTAGTATTACTAAATTAGGCGCTCTAAAAAGATTATAGACCTAAAACACTTTTAAATTTCTAGAAAAGACTTACTATAATTTCTTTACCTTTAATAGAAATTTCGACTATGGGATATTATATAGTAATATAATAGTTTATTATTTATATCTCTTTGTAGATACTAGTAATTATCCTTAGGTTACTTCGCGTTGCGTTGCCGTACGCATGCTTCTTTTATCTCTTTTGTTACCTATTCTTTTAAAGGACTTAGTTCGTATTGTCGTTTTATTATTATTATTATTTTATTATTATTATTTATTATTATTATTTTATTATTATTATTTTATTATTATTATTATTATTATTATTATTATTTTATTATTATTATTTTATTATTATTATTTTATTATTACTATTTTATTATTATTATTTTATTATTATTATTTTATTATTATTATTATTTTATTATTTTTATTATTATTATTATTATTATTATTATTATTACTATTATTATTATTATTTTACTATTATTATTTTATTATTACTATTTTGTTATTATTATTATTATTATTATTATTATTATTATTATTTACTACTAGCATATCTATATAGTGTTATAAGTAATAACAAGGTAGAGGTACTTGTGTATATACCTCTTATTATTATTCTCTTTAATAGTAGTTAACTATGTATAGTAATGTGTAGTAAGATTATAGTTATAGTTGTCTTAAAGATACTTCTTTAGTAGGTAAAGATTCTAGAGCTTTGCTGCGTATATACTATGTATGCTAGACTATTACTATTATATAACTACTTATATAGCAGCCATAGGCCAACCTTTTTAAGCTAGATAATCTAGAGATCTATTCATACCTAGCGCAGATCTAGTAGGCCTCTTAGGTGCCATATACCTATCTCTTTAAATATACCTCTTAGCGTCTTAGCATATTATAGTATTGCCGCTTTATTAACGCGTACACTACACTCTATAGCTAGGGTGTTGTAGTAAGGGAGAGACGCGTTAACTTCTAGAGCGATTCTAATATAGTAGAGGAAGGTAGAGAATATAATAAGTAAGTGTTGCTAGGTATTTAAACCTATAGTGTAGACTTATAGAAAGCTATAGTAGTAATAAGTGTCGCTATCTATAAGTAAGTTAACGTGTTATATATACTTATAGTATGTAAGTATAGAGTAGTTACTAATATATATATAGACATAGTGCACTAAACTAATATTACGTAATTAATAACTAAGCGTATATAATATACAATTACTATGGCTAGCTAACATCTCTCTTAGTAAGAATAGCCTAAAAAAACAAAAAAAAATTTCTTTACTTCCTAATTGGCATATAAGGAGTTTTATAAGCTTTTTCTCTCTAATAAAAGAAATACTTAGATATTTCTATAGGCTTTTAAGAGACTAGCTAGGAAAGATAAACTAGATATAAAGACCTAGAAGGATAAATTATAAACTTAAGTTAACTAAAAGTCTTAAGTAAGTACTTTAAAAAGAGATAGAAGACTTTAATATTAATTACTTAGTAATTAATTACTAGATAACTATAGCTAGCTATACTCTTTATAATAATAGTATAATAAATCCTTTTTAGGCGTATATAAGAACTTTTTATAAAGTACTATCCTCTAAATTAATGCCCTTATATATAGTAACTAGAAAATAAATACTCTATTCTAGATCTACTTCTCTCTTCTTAACTCTTTATAATTAGACTAAAGTATAGTATATAAAGTATAACACCTACTTTAGCTATAATAAGAAACTTAGAGGCCTATACTTGCGCTGCTATCCTAAGGCAACTATATAAGTAAATATAAAAGTAGAAAATAATCTTAATTTAAATAAATTTATTATTGCCTACTACTCTAAATTTAGAGGTAGGTAATTTGTTAGATAATAAGACTTTAAATACGCGCTACTAGACTACTTTAATCTAGTAGCTTATATAGGAGCTACTAAACTAATTAATCTAGATAAACTATAATTTTAACTATAAAATATAGATGCTAAACTAAAATTACTGCCTGTAGGTAGTAAGATAGTAAGGGTTTCTAAGCTATTTAGAGGCCCCTAGCTAGTTATACTAGTGCAAATTAAATTCTAAAAGTTAGCTCTTAGGTTATAATCCTTAATAGACACTATTGCTAGCGCTTATCATCTTATTACTTTAAAGTATATAAAGGTAATATAAAAATAGCTTAAAGCTAAACTCCTCTGCCTAAAGACACTAATCCCCCTTAAGAACTTTATTAAAAAGAGAAGCGCAAAAGTAGATACTTATTTTATAGTCTAGCTTAATATTAATAAATATATAATATTACTATATAGTTTATTTTGTATAGAATAGAAGACTATAATCTTATTAATAGCAGGAAGTTTTTTAAGTAAGCTAACTGCCTAGTTAACGCTTAGGACCGCCGCCTTTATTAGAAAAATAATAAGAATCTAACCTTTACTAGCAATTTTATCCTACTATAGACTTCTCTACTATCTAACCCTTTCTACTAGGATAACACTACCTAATAGAATAGCCTACTTAAAAAGCAAGACTCTATCTACTAAATAACTTACTTATTAAAAGCTAACTAGAGCGTCTTTAAAGAGATCTCTATCTAGCTTTCTAGTCCCACTATCTTAGTTTATTAGAACGTACTTAAAGGCTTACTAGAAACTAAGCTATAAGAATGCCTTTAATAATAATAGTAGCGTTAAGGCTATTAAGCTACCTTTTTTAGATAAGAAACTATTTGACAATAAATTATCTTTTAGTTACCCTATCTCTACTACCTAAGAAAGCCACTAGTAAGACTAGTCCCTAGGAATTATATAGCAGAATCTAGGTCTTACCTCTAACCCTAGACCTAAAGACTATACACCTACTAGAAAAGCTAATCTATAGATTAGGCCGCTCTTGCCTATAGAATTAACTATTTAATTAAAACTACCCTAGCTAGAATAACCTAGGTTGGCACCCTTTTGCCCTACTAAATTACTAACTAAAAAGGAGAACTTAATATTTATTTACTATAGTAATAGCCTTAAAAGTTATAGCGCTGCCTATTATAGTAGTAAATTAGAGGATAAAGAGCCCGCCTATTATAGTAACCTTCCTAATAATAACTCTAAATTTACTAACATAATTAACCCTAAGTCTAACCCCCTATAAAAAGAATGCTTACATAATAAATTTAATAGTAAACTGCCTAATAAAATCTTCTAAACTACTAATAATTAGGAGCTTTCCCCTAACTATTAGCCCTTACTCTAATCTACTAGTTACCTAACTTATTTTGCCCCTAAGGGTACTCTAAGCTTCTAAAATAAATAGCCTAGTTTACTACTAGTTAAGCAGCTTTCTAGCTAGCCTACTATATATAGACACTTATTGCTTTTAGTGCTCTTATTTTTAGCAGCTCCTCTACTAGCTAGTTTACTACTAGTTTAGTAGCACCCTAATTAACATACGTATATAGGGTACTTATAACTTTTAGCACCTTTACCCTTAAATATCTCTACTATTACTAGTAGTACCTATAGCTTTAGAAGCTACTATACCCTAATTAAAAACTATATAGTAAGGTTAACACGTTTTGTAACGCTCTTTTATAGTACTAAGAAATATTATATAATATATTATACGACGCCTACGCGCAATAAACTAACTAGAAATTTTTTAGCTAACTGCGTTTTTATATAGTATTAAAGCTAAAATACACTCTATTAGTAAAACACTAAACACTAAGATATAGTTTCTACTATGTTTTTTACTAATCTACTAATTTACACCCCTAATAACTTTTCTTAATATCTCTACTAAATAGTAACTAAAAATTAAAACCTAAGGCTACTATTAGAACTATAGGGGCCTATTACCCCTATTACAATCCTTTTTAGCCCTAAAATAGTGCTAGTTATATTAAAATTCTACTATCATACCTTATTTTTATATAGTTTCTTTCCTATTATTAGATTTTAAAAGGAAGGTTATATAATAGTTCTATGCTAGCCTTCTTGCTAAGCACACCCTATTACCTTTCTTTTATACCTTATTTCCTTCTATTTACGCCGCCTTTTACCTTTCTAAAGACGCCTTTTCTAGTTAGTGTTAGTGTATGGCTAGTGTAGGCCTATGCCCTATGCTGCCCTCTATATAAGAAAGGGTCCTCTACGTCCCTTTCTTATCTACTATCTTAGAATAGTATTAATTTAACTAGCTCTTTTAACTATTCTAGCCGTACCTAATAGGTTAGCCCTATAAGGCCGTGTACCGCCCTTATAAATACACTAGCGGTATAGGTACGTATTCTTACGTAACTTTATATATGATATGCGTATACTAAGAAAAAAATAGTAGTATTAGTGTATTCTAAGCGTATTTAGTGTGTAGGCATGCGCAGCCTTATATAGGGCTACTTAGGTACCCTAGATACTTATACGCGCACAAAATTCTTTCTAATATATAATTCTATCTAAATGCGTATACGTTTAATTCTAAATTACTATAACTTACTATCGCATTTTTATAGCTACCATTTCACGCTTTTTGTAATTACTAAGCAGGGGGCTCTACTTTTTTTGTCATATTATGTAAGATAAAAGCCTTTGTCGTGCTACTCCTAAATAGTTAATTTAACGCCATATATCTTACTATATTATAATACTAGTTATAACTTCTTTTACTACACTCTATATTAATCCTAAATTACTATAGTTTACTATATTCTAGTAATAGTTATAATTTACTCTAACTGCGTATGCGTTTAAGTTTCTTTAGTTAACTATTCTTTCTATTTTTTCGCATCTTAAGGTGTATTTACTAGCCTTTACCCTAGCCTTATATAATTTTAATACTTTATAGCACACTAACCCTAAGTCTAGAGTAGTTTTTTTATTAATATGTTTATATTCCTCTATGCCTATAATATCCTCTATAATTACTATATCTACTTTCTTTAATAACTACTTATACTCTATTATCCTTTTTATATTAAACCTAGCTATATTTATTATAGAGTAAGTGCGCGTTTTATAACTAACTTCTTTTACTTTAGCTAGACTAGCTATTAAATAAACTATTTAAGCTTCTTAATTTTGTAAGCTAGTAATTCTATAATAATATAGTTTGCATCTATAAGATTATTATTCTCAGTATATAGGTCTATATAGTTTTTATAATAACTCTTAATAAGCTATTAACGCTATTAAATGTGTTAATAATTATGCTTTACTTAAAGAAGCTTATTCTACTATAGATAAGTATAATATATATCTTATTCTAGATAATCTAGATAATAGTATATAACTTCTTAGTAATATTTACTTAACTTTTAAGGAGCTTTTATATATACCTTATAGTTATTAGTATAGTAACTTATTATAATTTATAATATATATATAATAGTACTAAGTAATATAATTATTAGTATCTTTATCTTAATTATAATTATATTCTAGTGCAGCTTTCTATTAGAGTAAAGCCCTAAACGCGCGCTCTTTCTTAATAGCTTTACTAAAACTAGTAAATGTTATAGAAATAAGGCTCTAACTAGGTGCGATCACGTGCCCATAATTATGTGAGCAGTACTATTTTAGCCCTGCTTCTTTTCTGTAAGCGTAGATATAGTCTAGTCTTTTAGCTTCCTCTTTTATAAAGTAATCTTATCTAATTTGCTTACTAAATGTAAGATTCTAGCTTATTTTCCTTTAATAGTTATAAGCCTAGCGCTTTAAGATTATAGACTAATTCTTCCTACGCACTTATATATTAGAATTCTAATTTATACACTCTAATTACTTCTTACTAATTATTTTTAATTCTTTTCTACGCTTAGATCTACCTATAACTAAAATAACTAATATTATAATTCCTACTATAAAGGTGCTTCTTACTAACTAAGCAAGCTGGCCTTTCTAGATTATCTAGCTCTAATTTTATGTTTAGTCTAAAGGAATCTAGCATCTTATTAATCCTAACGCTAATAAGATTATTAATTAAGATCTAATCTAACTAACTTATCCTATGCTTTTAAAGAAGACTATAAGTATAAGTAACGTAATATATAATAATTAGATTAAACTAAACTCTATAATATTTAAATTATAAAGTATTAAGTAGAAGTATAAGACTAGTAGATTAATATAATAAAAATCTAAAATTTTACCTTATAGGTTTATACTATGGTATTCTAAGGTTTACTAGCACTAGCTATAATTATAATAAATAACTAAAAAAGAACCTCCCTATAAGCGCTTATTAAAATATTTTAGAAAGATCTAGCTCTAAAAGAAGCGAGTATAAATAACCTAGTATGAACCTAATACTAAGCACACCTTAAAAAAGCCAAGTATAAAAGGCAGACACCTAAAACATAGTACTAAAATTAGTAGCTCCTTCTTAATAAGGCTAAGAGTTTTAAGCTTATTAATATAGAAGGTAAGCTTACTATATATAACTTCTTAGACGCGCTAGTAGTTAAGCTCGCACTAGAATAGGCCTAATTAATAAACTAGCTAGCATCTTATGTAAGACGCTTTGCTTAGCATTAAGGTAATAGATCTTGCTAATATTAGAAAGGTCTACTCTCTATACTTATTTAGAAGCACTAGCTTTAAGCATCTAATAGCAAGTTATTAGGTGTATTTACAACAATTACTAGTTAAAATAATAATTAGAGAAAGCAAGGTAGTAGTAGCTTAAATAAGAAAGCTTATAATAAGGCTAATAAATGCCCTTACAGACCTAGAAAATATAAGTAGGATAGTCTTAATTACTAACGCCTTTAAACTGCTGTTACTAATAAATACCCTAAAGGAATACTACTAATTACTCTTACTAAGAAAGAGCGTAAGGGCATTAATAATTATTTAGTATCTTTATAATAGAAGAAGCTTTGCAATAGAATTAAAATAGAAGGCTAGAAATCTATACCTATAGTAAGGAGCTTAACTACTTCTACCTACCTAGAGTTAATAGCTTACGCTCTAATTAATCTATTCGTCTTTAATAAGCAGCTATAGGAGAGCTTAGGGGTGTACTTAACAATGTATTCTAGTAATTACCTACTTGCACAGAGCACTATTCTTAATAGAGGAGCTATAGTTTATCTTATTAATAATTAATTACTTCTAACACCCTAGCTTGTTTAAGAAAGTAAGCTTAATCTAAAGTGTTAAAGCTAGAACTAAGGCTCTTCTAATTTTAGAAATAAGAGATTAACTTATAAAGAGTGTGCTTACTAGCAAGCATAGTGCGTGTATAGAAGATCTTTTACTTAAGGATATTAAGGTTTATAAAAGGTTTTTATATTAATATTATCTCTAAAGCTTGTCTAAGAAAGGTAGGGATCTAGTACCTAGGTTTAGATAATTATTGCGCATAGAAACTCTCGCTTAAAATATTGTCTTAGTAGAACTAAATAGTGTCTATAACCTTACCTTTATTAAATATAAGCATCTTTCCTACTATTTTTTAGCTATAGTAATTAGACAATTATACTATAATCTTCTATAAGTAGACACTAAGGAACTCTAGCACTTTTAATTAGGTTATTTAGGCTAGTAAATACTTTAAGCTCTAGTTTAGAACACGCAAAACGTGTGTATTCTTAGTACTTAGAGGAAGAACTATTAGCACTATTTTATAACGCATGTAATAAGAGTAATTTCTAGATGCCTAAGAGAATAATCTCTAAGACTATTTTACTATATTTCTTAGGATCTATTTAACTTCCTAGTAGGACGGCTTAGAGAGCTATAGTACTTAATTATTAAGGAAGAATTTAGTAGAAAAATTTATAATAATAATTTTATATTAAAATCTCTACTAGAAATTATATAAGTAATAACTAAACTTAACTAATAGGTAGAAAATAAATATGAGCTTAAAATTATTGTAATTTATTATAGGATAATAATACTGCTACTCTTCTCTAGAGGGGATAATTAGCCTATAAGAACTATATAAACAAATAAAAGAAATTAAGATTAGCTACACCCTATTATATACGCATAAACTAAATAGAGTACCTAAGTAAGTAGAGTAAGAGATTATTACTAAGACTATAAAAATAAGGGAAAGTGTAAATCTACCGCCTAAAATATGACCTAATATTATAAGTGCAGCTGCTTACCTTTATAGCAAGAGCCTAATAGCTCTATATACTTTTTAAGCACTAGATAAAGTGTTTAAAAACTGGTTTAGGTAATATTTCTATTCGTATAAGCCTGCTTAAATATAAGTATAGATAGCTAATCGTTGTCTTAATTAGAGTAAAATTTACGCCTATAGCTACTAAGTATATCCTCTCTAAAAAGCGATTAAGTAGTAGGGTGGGATAAATAAGAGTTTAAAGTAAATTCTAGAGGCTATATTAGATATCTTGTTAGTTATAGAGTATTAAATCTCTATAGGATATAGATTCTAGTGCTTAATTAAGTGACTACTACGCATAATATATATTTAATAAGATATTATTTTATAAGGATAAAGCTAATTAAGGCATAACTTATACAGA
The DNA here is from genome assembly GCA_009805535.1 of Laburnicola sp. JP-R-44. Classification (NCBI taxonomy): domain Eukaryota; kingdom Fungi; phylum Ascomycota; class Dothideomycetes; order Pleosporales; family Didymosphaeriaceae; genus Laburnicola; species Laburnicola sp. JP-R-44. The sequence continues at coordinate 123,222 of SELF01000037.1, read as the reverse complement.
AGTAGTAAAGATTGTTAATATTCTATATAAGGAAGAGATTAATAATTTAGAAAAAGAGTTTATACATATTCTTAATCTTTCTACTTTACTAAATAAGCAAGCAAGTACTAAGTAAATAGAGAATAGTGCTTCTATCTAGTAATATAAAAGTATGGCTAGCTGGGCTAGTAATTAAGTAGCTAACCAGGACTAATATATAGGTAGTAAGCTTAGCTAGTAAGTAGCTAAAGAATTTGTATAGTTTAAAGCGAGTGTATAGGGCTTACAATCTCTATATAGATGCTAGAGCTAGGTAATCTAGGGTCTAATTAATTAAGAAATTGTGAGGAGACTAATAGCTACTAGAGTATACACTAATCTAAATAAGCTAGCCTGTTAGATCTTAGAGAGCGTTTTCTCTAAAGTGTAAAGTCTAAGAGCTTTATAGCTACCTCTTAATCTAGCCCTAAGAGTTTAACCGCGCTAGAGGAAGTAAATAACTTATTAGTAAGCTAAAGGCAAAGATAAGATTAAGTATCTATAAGATTAAGTAGAAGACTTTAAGGTAATAACGCAGACACGCGCGTTTAGAACTATTTGTCTCTTTAAAAATAAAGAGATTATAATTAATATAATACTACTACTAATTAGCTCGGGGGTAGATTAAGTGTATATGCACTAATTGCCAGACATATAAAAAAATCTTTAAAATAATTTTCTATATATATATATATATATTCTAGAAGCATAAGAAGTCTAGAATAAGCACTAAAAGTATACTATAATAAATTCTGTAGTTGCTATAGTAATGCTAAAAAAGATGCTAAAGGTATTACCTTCTACTTATCTATATAGAGACGAGCTGCTAAAGCTACCTACCTTATAGAAATACCTCGCTAACTATCTACTTAGAAATCTCTTTAAGTAAGCCTCCTATATTAAGATTGCTACACTTAAGAAGAAAGGAATCTAGATAGTAATTAATTAAGTATAAGCTAATAGACAACCGCTCCTATTAAAATAGGTTTAGACCTATAAGTTTAAATTAGAATAGGTACTTTCTAAAGTGTAAGGCTTAAATTATTGTAAGAAGTAATCTTTAGGTTAAGGACTTGCTATAGGTAACCTATACAGCAACGCTTATAGCATAATTATTTAGAACTGCAATAGTAATTATAGTAGAATATAATCTAAAGATTATTTAATATAATATAGTAGAAGCGTTCTTAAACACTTATATTATAGCTAATAACCTAGTTATCTATAAGCTTTTAAATAGGTTTAAGTAATATGGCAAGTGTGTGTCCCTTAATTAAGCTCTATATAAATTAAGAGACTTAGCACTGCTTTAGTACAAAGAGTTCTTAGGATTGCTAAGATCTATAGGACTTACCACCTTAAAAGAAGAATCTTATTTATTTATAGGCAAAGATTACAAAACCTTAGTACTCTTCTATATTAATAATATACTTCTAATCTTTAATAAAGCTTATAAAGCAAAAGTATAGAAGGTCTAGAGTTATATTAAAGTAAAATATAAGATTAAAAACTATAGACTAGTTTAATAGTTTCTAGGCGTTTAAGTAATCTAAGATTATAAGAATAGAATAATTACGCTTGTTTATAATACTTATATTAATAATATTATAAAGAAATTTAATTCTAAAAATAGTAGACGCTTTTCTATAATGCCTCTTCTGTTAGAAGAGCTTGTAAAGAAATATAGGAGAAGCGACTAAGTAGGAGATTAAGAGCTACTAGAAATGTGTTGGATTAATACTATATATAGTATAGTAATGCTTAGGCCTAATATTGTGTTTACTATTTTAAAGCTCTCACACTTCCTAATAAATTTAAGTAAATATAATATTTTGCTATAGTTAACTAAGTAATTATATATCTTTAGAGAACGCGCTAGCAATTTATTTAGTACAGCTAATATAATAGATCTAATCTTACAATTTGCGACGATGCTTTATTTATAGATAATTTAGAAACTTAGAGATTATCTTATAGATATATAGTTATGCTCTATAGTGGAGTAATACTCTAGAAGGCTGCTTATTAAAGTATAGTTATAACTTCTACTACTAAAGCTAAGCTACTTGCACTTAAGTATATAAGCAAAGAAGTAATAGCACTAAAGCGGTTCTTTAAGGAACTTAAGCTTAATTTAGGATATATAGAACGTTTTTTTATAATAATTAATAAATAATTAAACTAGTAATTAGGAAAAATAAGCGTATTAACCCTTGTCTGCGCTATATTAATATTTTAGAATATATATAGCTACGTTAAGAATATGTAAAAGGATTATTTAAATTTACCTACCTAAAAATATAAGTAATATGCTAGTAAACAGACTTATAAAAGCGCTTACTTAATAGCAGTTTGCTTACTTTAAAAAACTTCGAAATCTTGAGAATATAAGTAGAATTGTTATAAGAGGAATATAAGTTATAAACTAATTATAAATTTTAGCTCTATAGAGCTGCTACCTATTTAGTAGACCTAGGTAAACAAAATTCTAATATAAGACTAGATAAACGCAGACTAATGCCTATTATATACAATCTAAGAAAATCTAAATAATTACTTCTTTAAAAGAAGATTAAATAACTTATTAAGGAGCTTATGCTAGATTTTAATTATAGTAGCCTAATAAGTTAATAAGATATTATAAGCGGCCGTGTAACGCTTAGGGCTACACTAGTCCAGATTAGTCTAGCTTTAGTAGGAAGCGCTATTTGGATCTAGCAGCTTCTCTACTATTATATAGGGAGAAGATACTTATAAAGAACCTATATAAGCATTATTATTAGAATTAGTATGTATAGGCTGCAATTAGGACTACTTAATAGATAGTGCAGTATTATAAATAGATTATTAGCTAGATTAGAGCTAGCAGCTAAAGCGTTTAAATAATTTAGTACTGTGTTAGGAAAACTCCTATAGTAGAGATAAGAAAACTTACAAGCAGCTTAAGGGCCATATTTACTATCCTAGTAAGTAAAACTCTAGTAGTTCTAGAGCAATTAAAAAGGCTAAGGGATTAATTACTAAGCAATAAAGCGCGCTAACTCCTACAATTCTAACAATTTGTGCTATATAATTTAAATAGCCCTACTAGATTCTATAGATTTAGAGCAGAAAATTAAGTCTAAGCTAGTTGCTAATTATTAGATAAAGTATAATGCTTAAGTTATCCTTAAAGACTATTAGTAGGAGCACTAGTATCCGCTATTTAGAAGCCTTAATAATTAGCTACTAGCTATTTAGAATTAATATCTAAGAAGCCGCTAAGTAAGAAACTATAATTAGAACTAACTAAATAACCCTAATCCTTTTAACTAGCAACAATCTTATCCTATAAAAGAGTAATAGACTTAGTTAAATTAACAATCTTCTATCTTAAGAATGTTCCTAATTCTTACTTAAGCTTAGCAGCTAATACACTAAACTAACTAGTTAAGTTTAAAACGCGTATAGTAAGCTCCTTTAAGAAAGCACACTATGTAAGGCTAACTAAAAAGGATTATGTACTATTTAAGAAAGTGTAAAGATTATTTATAGTAAAAGTATTAATATTATACTTTAAGAAGTTACTAGTCTTATAAGTAATCTTATTCTTTACTAAGTATACTTTAGTAATCTAACGTAGATAAAGTAAATTTTCACTAATAGGGACCTAAGTAAACTATTACTTATTAATTATAACCTTAGGACTAGGCTAATTAAAATGTTAGTTAATTAGCTAATTTGGTATTATGTAACTTTGCTATATAGCTAGACTAGTCTAAGTAGCACAATACTAAGAACTCTAACTAAATAGATTATAGTTAAGCACTAACGCTAGATAACTTGTGTTATAAGTTAAAAGCGCTTGCTTAGTAGGATCTAGTTAAGTAAGATTAATTAGACCTATAGGGATATTCTTAGCCTAGATAGGAGTGCTAAGACCTCCTAAGGAAGATTAGTAATTGTTACCCTTATCTAAAAGCAAAGTAGGAGACAAAGCACTACCTTTCTTTATCTTCTTCTTGCTTAAATATATCTTTAGGCATTCTCTAAGGCTTTTAATAAAATTAGTATAAGAAGATTAGTACTATAAAGATTAATAAATAATTAACTAAATACACATAATTATATACTAAAGTGTTATTTGCCTAACGTTAAATAAACCTATGAGCTTTATCTTTAAGCTTCTTAGGCCTTAAGAACGTTAGCAAAGAAGGATTACTAAAGACAATTAGAATTTTTATATAATAGCTTACATATATATCTAGATGCGTAATAAAAATATTAGGTGTTTAAGCGTTTAGTTAATATATTCTTAAAATATCTACTATCTACGCTACTAAAAAGATAGGATCTAAGGCATATAATATATAGATACCTACACTTAGGGCTATATAATTAATTAGAGGCCAAAGTAAGCTTATTTTTTTTAATCTTCGTATTCTTAGGAGTTCTAGACTTGTTTCATAGACTTAGAGCCGCTTAAAAGGAGCAGCTTTAGGGAAATTCTAATTAGCATCCTTTAATTGCAAAGACTTCTTACAAGATTAGGAAGGGTCCTTAATAGGCTTAGAACGCTTAGATAATTAGGATTAATTACGCTTATACGTTTTTGTTCTTCTTCTTATATATTCTCTTCTTTAGGGGATTAGGAGTAACCTTACTAGAAGCCTTATTTAATAGGCGATTAGAGCAGCGCGTTATAAGTTAATTAACCTAATCTTATATTCTTTAGCCTCTTTTTTACGCTTCTCTTAAATAAGCTTTATCTAAAACTTTATAGACGCGTTACTTGGTGCGTTTTATAAGTGCTAGTTAGTAGTCTATAATTATTAAAGTAAGAAATAGGAGATAGAGACAACTAACTTACTTTTATAAAAAACTTAACTAAAGGAACTAAGCAAAGAGATAGAAAGTAAATAAGTAGAGTTTTATTATTAATAAAGGGCTATTATAGGCTTATATAACTGCAAATGCTTAAAGTATACTATAGCAACTAATTAGTTACTTAAGTAGGTACTTAATTTACGAGCTAATTAGAAGTAGAATTATTCTAAGCCTTATTGCGTAAGTAGGCGCGCTGTTTACACAGCTTACCTAAGGGGTGTGTTTATAGAAATAAGGCTCTAACTAGGTGCGATAACGTGCCTATAATTATATAAGTAGTACTATTTTAATCCTACTCTTTTTCTATAAGCGTAGATATAGTCTAGCCTTTTAGCTTCCTTTCTTATAGAGTAATTTTATCTAATTCGCTCACTAAATCTAAGATTCTAGCTTATTATCCTTTAACAGTAAAATAGAGCAACCTTTTAAGGTTGCTAGAAATACTTTATAATTAGTTAGAATACGTATCTATACTATACTTATTATAGAACTTAGTAAGTAATAGCGCTGTGCGTAAAATATATAGGTTATAATAAAACTTTAATATCTATTATTAATTATTCTACTCTTTTCTTATACTTTAGACGCTCTTTCTCTTTATTTACTAACAAAATAATATTTTATATTGTATCTTTACTTATCTAGTTATATTAATAATAATATCTTTCTAAATAAGTTTAATATCCACTATTTTTAGTAAAGGCTTTCTATCTAGCCTTTATATAGCGCTAATTAAATCTACCTAGAGGTAGGATAATAAAGGCTTTTATCTTAAATAATATTAAAAAAGAAGAGCCCCCTACTTAGTAATTAAAAAGAGTATAAAGCCTTTATATATTAACAATCTTCTTAACTACTATTAATAATACTACTATAAAGAAAGTTAATAATAAATTATTATTTATTTTGTATATATTTTATTACTACTACTATGTGCCAGGTACTAGATTTTAGTGCTTTTTATTTTACTTCTCTCTATATATAGTGCGGACATAACCTTAGTTAGAATCTTTACATAATAAAGATATTTAATACCTATTAGAAAGTAAAGAAAATATAGTAAGTCTTTTCTTAGAAATTTATAAAGTAATTCAGGTCTATAATCTTTATTAAGGGCCTAACATATTTAATACTAATTTTGCGCAGTCTTTCTAGGCGCGCCTTTAAAGTAACGAAGTATAGTTTTTTATAAAATTATCTTAATTTTTTATATAGTTATTACTTTAGTAATAGTCTATATTTACCTAAAGCTTATTACGCATATCCTCTAGCTAATTTTTAATACTAGGGCTAGGTTAACCTTTTCTATAGTACTTATTAATATTAGGTATCTTTATTAAAGATCTTTGTTGTATTAAGATTCTAACTAAGGTCGAATCTACACTATACATAGAGAAAAGTAAAATAGAAGGTACTAAAACCTAGCACCTAGCACATAGTAGTAGTAACAAAATATACACACAATAACGATAATTTTTATTATTAATATTTTGCACGGCGGCATTATTAATAGTAGTTAATAGATAGTCTACTATCTAGTATAACTAAGTTATATATTATTTCTTAACTAGTAGACTATTAGAAAGCTATAGTAGACTGTAGAGTTGCAACCGCGGGAGCAGTATAGGCAATAGAACGCTTAACTATAGTTTAGTTATTACGCTTACAACCTAGTAGCTATAGCATAACTATGATTTACTATACGCACAGCGTATAAAGTCTATCTCTTATAATGTTAGCGACGCCTAGTATACTAAATCTTTACCTTTAACTTACACAATACTAAGTCTTTTAAATCTAAATATCTCTTTATTATATGCGGTAACGTAACACCTTTCTGGCGTCCTAATATTGCGTTGTCTAATACCCGCAATTAGATAGCTGCTAGAGAATTTAAAACCAGCATAAACGACTAGCTAGGCAATATTAGTTATCTAGCCTACCTGTTGCAAGATAAGAGTTAAGAGGTAGGGCTACTAGAGGACTAATTTAATTATTATTACACTATTCTAGAGGTTATGTCTAATAATTTATTTAGGCTATATATAATCTTTACGTAACTCTAAATTCTTAAGTGCTAGGCCATCCTTTTATACAAAGACCTAGAAAGAAATATAGTAACCTTTATAAGAAAATAATAGCACCTTACTATTATATTACTAGTAAGGCTAGAGGATGGGCTAAGATATAGTAGTGGGCGTTTATTAGAGAAGGAGCGAATATTTCTTATATGTTTGCTAGAGCGCGCGCGCAGCTATAGTGGGAGAAGCTTCTAGCGATAGTTAAGATTATGTGGGCGTATAAGGACGATGAGGAGTAAGGGCGGTGGCGGTAGTAGAAACATAGAGAAGATGGGCAGTAGTAGTAAGGTTCTGGGGAGGTAGTATATGGCTCGCTAGTTGCGAGGGGAGATTCACTATAAGAAAGTAATAAAATAGTTAGATTAGTTACTATTATAATTATTGTTGTTATTATTACTATAAAAAATATTATTAAAGAAATTATCGATTACGTAACATAGTAATTATTAGGTATCTTTATAGAGTATTATAGCTTAAGTATACTAAGAATAATAAAAGTATATTTACTTTAACGTATATCTGTTTAATTACTATTAGTAAGCTTAGTTTATATATATTTAGTTACTAGGAAGTAGTAAAGAGTTTTATCTAATTATAGAGTAGGCACTATAAGCTAGAGCAAATATTAGGGCAGACGCTAGGGCGCAACTAAGTAGGATACGTTTTACTTAGCTATATAAGGGCAGCGTAAACTATATAGTAAATTAGATGTTTCTAAGCTAAATTTTTTTAAAGGAATATAAGTGTAGTGTTATAGATTAAAAGTATCTTTAATAAAAGGAAGAGCTTTATTAGAAGTAAGTAAGTCTACTCTAATAGTATTATTATTAGCACTATTATACTAGAATTAGAATTCTTTTTTTATTATTAAAGATTTCTATCGTGTAAAGATTCTAACTAAGATCGACCTTTCTTTATTATATATACTATAGTATAGGTGTTTATACCTTAAGTATAGTAAAAGCTTATTTAACTATACTAGCGCGCTTATATAAAGCCTAAATAATACTTTTCTATATAGAATTATTGTTAAACTTAATAATAGCCCTAGCTACTAAATCTAGTACTATCTCTAAAACTAGGCCTTAAGAAAAGTAATATTAAGCCTAAAGCTAATAGGTAGTAGTAAGTAATTATTTTATTTCTAGACTATACTAAAGTAATAAGTCTAGTTTAAATTGCGTAAAAAAACGCGCTAAACTTTCTAGTAGCTTTAAGTTTAGCTTTGCCTTAGTGTATAAGCTACTTAAAGTCTACTAGTAAAAATTTATTACCTAGCTAATTTTCTTTAAGTATAGTAATATTTTAATTATACTTAGAAGCTTTATAAGAAATTTTATTAAGGTAGATCCTTTATAGAAGTTTAATAATACTTTTCTTTTTTTATAAAATTAAGGGTAAAGTAACTAGTTATCTTAGAAGTAGCTATAGGCTACTTTTTATACTTAATAAATAATAGATTACTAGTAGGGTCTACTAGAAAAATTCTATAATAAATATTATATAAACTATTATTAGTAGGGTGTATATAAACGTCCTCTACTATAGTATCTATTATAGAGTTGTATTAAAAGAACTTAGAAAACGCTTTAGAAAACTAAAGCGGTCTTTTAAATAAAAGGATAGTAGCTTGCTATAGTATAGGTAATAGTAGGATTAAGTAAACTAGAGTTATAAAAATAGTATGGTTTTTTTTCTACGACTAAGGGGTTTCTAATAAAAATATTATAATAATAGTAGGTATTTAAGCGTTTAGTTAATATATTTTTAAAATATCTACTATCTAAGCTGCTAGAGAGATAAGATCTAAGGCATATAATATATAGATACCTATACTTAGGGCTATATGATTAATTAGAGGCTAAACTAAGCTTATCTTTCTTAATCTTCTTATTTTTAGGAGTTTTAGGCTTGTTCTTAGACTTAGAGCTGCTTAAAGAAGTAGTTTTAGAGGGATTCTAATTAGTATTCTTTAATTGCGAAGACTTCTTATGAGATTAGGAAGGGTCCTTAATAGGCTTAGAACGCTTAGATAATTAGGATTAATTATGCTTTTAGGTTTTTGCCTTCTTCTTATATATTTTCTTCTTTAGGGGATTAGGAGTAACCTTACTAGGAGTCTTATTTAATAGGCGGTTAAAGCGGCGTATTGCGAGCTAATTAATCTAATCTTATATATTTTTAGCCTTCTATTTGCGCTTCTTTTAAATACGCTTTATTTAAAACTTCATAGACGCGTTAATTAGTGCGTTTTATAAGTGCTAGTTAGTAGTTTATAATTATTAAAGTAAGAAATAGGAGATGGGAATAATTAACTTACTTCTATAAAAAACTTAACTAGAGGAACTAAGTAAAGAGATAGAAAATAGATAAGCAGATTTTTTTATTATTAATACAGGGCAATTATAGGCTTATATAACTACAAACGCTTAAATTGCGCTATAGTAACTAAATTAGTTGCTTAGCTAGGTACTTAATTTGCAAGCTAATTAGAGATAGGATTATTTTAAGCCTTATTACGTAAGTAGGCGCGCTGCTTATATAGCCTATTTAGAGGGTGTGTTATAGAAATAAAGCTCTAACTAGGTGCGATTACGTGCCTATAATTATATAAGCAGTACTATTTTAGCCCTGCTTCTTTTTTATAAGCGTATATATATAGTCTAGCCTTTTGGCTTCCTTTTATATAGAGCAATCTTATCTAATTTACTTACTAAAAATCTAAGATTTTAGCTCGTTTTCCTTTAACACTATTAGTATATAACTATAATAAATAGCTATAATTATAATATCTTATACGCTGTAAGCTTTTATAAAGGATCTAATATTATTATATAGTTAAATAAGAAACTCTTCTCTCTACCTATTCTTAAGTAATACTTGCGTAACTTTTCTTATCCTATCTTAGCTACAGCCTATATAGTTTCTAGCTATCTAATATTATTTAACTTTTTAATAAGCTTATTATTTATTTTATTTAGGAAATTAAAGAGCTAGTTATATATAAGCTAGATGTATAGAACCTAGGGTTCTTAGTTCTTACTTAGAAAGTTTATAGCCTCCTTAAACTTTTAGAGTATAGAGGTAATTAACTTAAGATACAACTATTCTAGGGCTAATAGTTAAAGTTTCTTAAAGTCTTTAAAGTCTATCTTTATAGTGTCGCTATAAGTAAAAGCGTTTAAAACTTCCAGTTATTTTTATTATAATCTTCTTCTCTAGCTATACATTAATATTTCCCTAAAGCTTTAGTATACGCTCGCATATATTATATATAAAGTTCTATCTTATTTAGATATTTTAGATTATAGATAATTACTTCTTTAGCAGTGTGTTACTCTATATTATAAGAAATTGCTTAAATCGCTATAGTAACTAGTTAATTGTAATATAAACTAGTATAGAGCTACGTACTAGTTAGTCTATAATAACTTTTTATAATAATAGCTAATATACCTTGTAAAGGAAATTTAGAATAAATATCTACGCCTGGATTTTATTTATATATTGCCGCTATAGCGTCTTTTTAGAGTTAAGATTAATATGCGCTATTAACTTAAAGTAATAGATAATATTTTAAACTACAAAGTTAAGAATATAAGCAAAATATAAAATTATGTTTTCTTTTTAGTTCTAGATAATATTCTTCTTTAATAGTTTATGCTAGACGCTTTAAGCTAGAGTGCTATTATTACTAGTATTATTATATATAATTGCTAGGAGCTTTTACGCAGTTTCTATATCCTTAAGGGCCTATAGTACCTCTAATACTATTAATACTCTAATATAGCTACTATGTATTAGTATAAAGTTAAGCAGCTTCTTCTTAAGCTACTAAGTGTTATTAATATAGTAACTATTAATAGCTAGGAAGCTAAGGTAATTAGCCGCAGAGATTACGTGTTAAGTAAAATAGAGAGTTTAGTTGTCCTACTAATATTACTAAGAATAGCTACCTTAGTAGCGTTAAATTTATTTATTTAGAAATATCTAGTAGAACTTATATTAGCTAGTTAGTGTAGCGTTAGGCCTAAGGAAATAGAGAAAGCGTTAAAAGAATAGTTGCTTTACTATTTAAAAGGACTAGTTATTATTAATTTCTACCTATATAAGTTTAGTTTTAAATGCCTATAGAGAGTATATAGAATATAAAATAGCTATCTACTTTTTTTTTATACTAAGAAGTAAAAGTTCTTTTATAAATAGGCTTATTCTACTATATATATACTTAGAACCTTATATAGTTAAGAAGGTGCTTAGTACTAATTAGCTAGATACTAGTAGAGTTAACGCTTAGGTGTTATAATATATAGCTATAGTTAAGATAGAGTATATATGGACAACTAGAGGGGTACTCTACACCTTCCTAGAATATAGTCTAAATAATACCTATATAAAGGTAAGAGTTCTAGAATAGGTTATAAGTTTATTTACCTTTAGCCTTTTAAGTATTAGACTACTACGCGTTCTATATAGTAAATATCTTTTTTCTTTATTTCTAACTCTTAAAAGTCTAAAAGGAGATATTAGATAAGATAAATTATTCTACTTCCTAACCTATTAGCCTATAGGGCTAGAATTCTATATATCTGAAAAGAGTATCTAGTAGTAGAATAACTAGTTTATTAATATAGAGCTGTATATTAATTTCTAGGGTAAGAGTAGCACTTAATATAGCACTTAAGATATTAGTATAATAAAAAAATATAATAACTAGTTAAATAGTTATTAGAGAGAATAGTAGTTTAGAAAGAGAATAGAACAAACTAAATTCTATAATATTAACTATTATAGTGTTTAACTAATATTAAGATTAGCTAGAAATAGTATATAGCGCATAGTATACTAATAATAAGTTAGTTTTAGGTAGTAATTAGCTTATTACTATACTACTATAGGCGGTATTCTTAGTAACTAGTACATAATTATTAGCTATAATAATTAGCTCTAGCAAAACTACAACTCTAGGTTATTTTATCCTATATGCTAATTATTATCTAAAACCCCCTTAGCACCTAAGCCCTCCTTATTATTTAAAACCCTCTTATTATTTAAAACCTCCTTATTATCTAAAACCCCCTTAGCACTTAAGCCCCCCTTATTATCTAAATCCCCCTTAGTACCTAAGCTTCTAAAATCTAAGAAACCCTTAAAGTCTATATTCTTTATCTATAATAATAGAGTTATACCTATTTAGTAGCTTTTAGAAATAAGTCTTAAGCTCTTTTCTATTATCCTTAATTTCCTCTTTACACTCTTTATTATTATTCCTCTTAATATACGCCTTATTACTATTAAGTATACTATCCTTACTATAGTTAATAAGGTTAGTAGGAGGACTAGGCTTATAGTAACTAATAATTATTAGTAAAGATATATAATAAATAAGTATAATAAACTTATAACTATTTCTTATTGGTAACTAATACTAGCTTCTTAGTAGTTAGACTTATATTGCCTATGCTATTATAGAAGTCTTTCTACTCTTTCTTATTAGCCTTAAGCTTTCTTAGGCCTACCTTATATATATTGCGTAACAGCTTTTTATATTCATTACTATAACTAAAAATTTATTTACTTATATAACTTTATAGTGTAGAAAGGCCTTTCTCCTTACTAGTAGTAATTCTATACTTAGTTAGGGCTGCTTAGTAGGCCCTTAAATTAACTTTATTCTTAATCTTATTCTACTTCTTATATATAGCTATTAGTTTCGCCTCTAACTAGTTGCCTACTCCTTATTAATTAACTAATATATAATAATAGAATATAATAATATACTACTTTTTTAATTCTTAAAGTAAGACTATATAAGCTTTTCTTTTTTCTATATAAGCTATTAATACTTTTACACTTTAGAAAGTAGCTAGTTGTCCTTATTATTATAAAGCTTCTTTTTAAGCTAATATTATATAGCTTAATTAGCTAATTTAGTAAAGTCTAGTACCTTTTCTTCTTTACTATAGAGTGTAGTATAGGCGCTATTACTAAGTGTGCACCTTTAAATAGCACTTTATAGTTAGTAGAACAACCTTTCTAAGAGCTACCTTTATCTATAATATAAAAGAATAGTGCTAATTTCTTTATCTCTAAATATAAAGCCGTATCTATATTAGTATATAGTGTAATAAAAGGCTATAATTACTAGGTACCTTAGTAAGACCCTCCTACTTATTACGCTTAAAATTTGCTAGTATCTATAGGCTACTACTTAGGAGGCCCTCTAGAATATTAGGAGACTTTTTCTTAATAGACACTATAGTATAGGGTATAATAATAGTATATAATAACTATAATTAATATTATAGAAATAATAAAAATATTATTATTATTATTATAAAAAGCAAGTATAGGGGCCTATATATAAGTAAGGCGCTAATAACACTAGTGTATTTTCTTTACTTACCTTATTACCTACTTTAGCTACTTTATCTTACTACCCTCCTAGCTACTTTTTTAATACTCTACAGCCTTAACTACTATATAACCTTAATTTCTAAGATAATAGTACGTACTAGGCTAGCTAAATACTCTGAATTAGTTACTAGCAAATCTTAAGTAAAAAAAAGAAGCTACTAGCTACTAAAACTACGCAAAAGGCGCCTTACAAAACACTAGGCTGGCAAATAGGTATAGGTTAGGTTGGGATTAGGTTCCCTTACGTAAGACTCTAACCCTAACCTAACCTCTACCTATAGATTTTATGCTAGTAATAGGTATAGGTTAGGTTAGAGTTATATAGACTATAGGTTAGGTTAGAATTACACAGACTAGGTTGTATTAAGTCTAACTAATTATAGTTTTTCTTAGCTGTATACAATTTTTATAGTAAATTACTATAATAGATACTCTTATTATTATAGTAGTAATTATTATATTTACTTATTATAGTAAAAGTAGAGCTTTAGTGTTAAATACATATATTAAACCTAACTAAGTGCCTAGCTATTTTAAACCTAACTAAGCGCCTTACTATTCACCTAGTATCTATATACTTCTTATATAGTACCTATCTACTAGCTATATATCCTTAGCCTATATAGTAACCTATTTTATATAAAATAGTATTAATATTAGTATCTAGAGGTATTAGTATTTATTTTATAGTAGGAGTAGAGTAGTATAAAGAAATACCTACTATTATTATTATGCGTCTAGATATATATATAAGCTATTATATAAAAACCTAATTATCTTGAGTAATTCTTCTTTACTAACATTTTTAAGGCCTAAAAAGCTTAAAGATAAGGCTTGTAGGTTTATTTAGTATTAGGCACATAATACTTTAATATATAATTATATATATTTAGTTAATTATTTATTAATCTTTATAGTATTAATCTTCTTATATTAATCTTATTAAAAGCCTTAGAGAAACGCCTAAAAATATATTTAAGTAAAAAGAAAATAAAGGAAGATAGTGCTCTATCTCCCACTCTACTCTTAAATAAGGGTAATAATTACTAATCTTTCTTAGGAGGTCTTAGCACTTCTATCTAGGCTAAGGATATCCCAATAGGTCTAATTAATTTTACTTCACTAGATCCTACTAAGCAAGCGCTTCTAACTTATAATACAAGTTATCCTATATTAGTACTTAATTATAATCTATCTAGTTAGAGTTCCTAGTATAGTGTTGCTTAGACTAGTTTAGCTATATAGGAAGGTTACGTAATACTAAATTAGCTAATTAACTAATATTCTAATTAGACTAGCCCTAAGGTTGTAATTAATAAGCAATAGTCCGCTTAGGTTTCTATTAGTAAAAATCTACTTTACCTATATTAAATTACTAAGGTATACTTAGTAAAGAATAAAATTACTAATAAAACTAGTAACTTCTTAAAGTGTAATACTAATACTTTTACTATAAGTAATCTTTATACTCTCTTAAATAGTATGTAATCTTTCTTAGTTAGGCTTATATAGTATACTCCCTTAGAGGAGCTTACTATATATATCTTAAACTTAACTAGTTAGTCTAGTATATTAGCTTCTTAAATTAAGCAAAAAAATTAGGGATATCCTTAAGATAGAAGATTATTAATCTAACTAAGTCTATTACTCTCCTAACTATAGATAGTATTAAGATGGACCCCGCTAAGATTAGTATAATATAAGGATGGTAACTACTATACAGCGTTAAAGATATATAGGCCTTCCTAGAATTCGCAAACTTCTATTGCTAGTTTATTCTAGGATTTAGCTAGCTCGCATAACTACTCACAAAGCTAACTAAGAAATTAGATACCTAGACTAAAGTATTTCTATTAGTAACTAACTTCGCGACCGCCTAAGCTTTTAAACAACTTAAACAAGTCTTTACACGCGCACCTATACTCGCCCACTTTAATACTAACTTAGAGACCTAGTTAGAGACAGACGCATCTAACTTTGCTACTACTATAGTCGTATTACAGATACACAATAGCGTATTAAAACCTATTGTCTTTTTATTATATAAAATAAACCTAGCTAAGTGCAACTATAAGATTTATAATAAGGAGTTGCTTATAATTGTGCGCGCATTTAAGAAATGGCGTTTTAAGCTATTAGGCATAAAATCGCCTATTAACGTTATATTAGACTACTTAGTGTTGCGCTACTTTATAACTAACAAGAGACTAAATTACTAATAAGCACAATAGGCTAAATTTCTCTTAGAGTTTAACTTCCTTATTAGATACAGACTAGGTAACCAAGGCACTAAGCTAGACGCTTTAACTAGGGGTCCTAGCAATCTCCCTAAGGGCGCAGATAATAAACGACGTTAATACTAAGTCTAAACAATCCTTAAGCCGCATTACATTACGCTAGAAGCTCGCGCTAGCGGTCACTAAGCCTATTATAGTTCTAAAGATAGTAATAGCTGTAATAGCAACGTGTACACTAGCTATGCCTACACTTTACATTATGCTTATAAGAATATATTATAATATATAGTCTATATATAGCTTAGGTTCTTACTAGTAAACTCATAGACACTATTGCAAACCTGGCCCTTATAATATACTTAATTAGTAAGGAGGATTATATTAATAAAAAGTCTATAGAAGAATTACTAGTATTATCCTTCTTAGCACCTTTATAAGTGCAGTCACCTAAGGAAGAGAAGAAGATAAGGATTAATCCTCCTACTAATAAATAGAGATTTAGAGAAAGACCTTATTACTAGAATTAAGGACGTGTACCCTACTAACAAGGACCTGCAAGCCATTATAAAAGCGAAACTTAAGGGACAACATCGCATCCCATTATTGCTTATACATAATACGAAACTGCGAATTAAGCTTAGAGACTACTAACTGCAAGATAACTTATTATATATAAAGAATAAGATATACATACTAGATAATAGACCTCTACGCACTATAATTATTAAAGACTCTTATAATAAGTTATGCGCAGGCCACCCTTGTAAGCACGCTACGTACCACAACCTAAGTTATTAGTTTTACTAGCCTTGTATAACAACAGACGTTATATAGTATATACGTAATTATTTAATATGCTATTGCTCTAAGGTTAATAAAGAAGGCAAGTATAGACTTCTCCGCCCATTACTAATCCTAGATTAATACTAGGAGAGCATATTAATTAATTATATTACTAAACTGCCAGCCTATAAAAATTATAGCCGCACCTACACTAGTATACTTATTACAGTTAATCGCCTATCTAAGAAAGAAGTTTATTTCTATTACTAATCTTAAAGTTAACAACACTAGTCTGTGCGTTTATTAAGTATATATAGCGTAAGAAGGAATATTCTACACAAATTATTAGTGATTGTGGCGCTTAGTTCGTCTCATATTTCTGGCGTCGCCTATGCTAACAATTGGGTACCCAGCCCAAGATATTAACTTCCTATTATTTAGAGACTAACAGCCAGACTAAGATTGTTAATACCTAGGTAAAATAGTACCTACAAGCTTATGTGCATTACCAATAGGATAATTAGGCACTATTTCTGCTAATGGCTAAGTTCGTCGCAAATAATTAGATTAGTAACTCCACTAGCGTCGCCCTATTTATAGCAACTAAGGGCTACCTACTACGATTCTTAATTTACAAACTAGTCAAATTAACAATGTTACTATCTACCCCCGTCTAAGCTAACTAGCGACGCGCTAACAAGTTTATTACTAAGTTAGAGAATCTTTAACAGTTCTATTAAAATAATATGGCCTAGGTATAAGTAAAGTAGGCAGAATATATAAATAAGGACTATATGCCTACTCCTAAGTTATATATTGGTAATAAAGTTATATTAGATATAAGGTTTATTAAGATAATATGTTCTAGTAAATTATTAGATATAAAACACCACAGACTATATTACTATTACACGCATTATTAACAACTCTATATATAAAATAGACCTATTACTAAAAATAGGATGTGTATATAATATATTCTACCCATAGTTATTATACAAACAACCTAGCAACGTGCTACCTAGACAGCGATTAGAACCTAAGGACCCTATTAATATTAATATAGATAATACCTTGGATTATATAATTAAAGCCATACTAAACTATCATATTAATAGTAATCTCTAAGATCTATACTGCCGCAATAAGAGAGGTTTACTTCAATACCTAGTCAAGTGGAAGGACTATCCCAAGGGTCCTAATAACCCATTATAGGAACTATGGATGCTCCTTATTAACGCCCCAGAGGCAGTAGATTAGTTTCACAGCGACAACCCACATAAATCCACTAAACACGTTAAGTTTAGGGATCTAGTAGCCTAATAAGAAGTGCTAATAAACAAGATTAGTACCATATATATTGTTATATAGGTGCAATAGAAACGCTCTACTATATTATAAGTAACTAAGTTATTTATCTTAGTAAAGTATCCTGTTAGAGGAGGTTGCCTCTACAGCGTTAGTTAAAACAATCTGCTAAACTTAGTAACGCTGCTAGGCATATATATAATAGCACTATTACTAGCTATAATAGTCCCTAACTAGCTAGAAATAGTCTACAATAACGCGTAATAGCGTGCGATAGTTTAGAATACACTATAATAGTGCGAGATAGTTAGGTTATATAATAGACACAAGCCTCGCTAGAGCTTAAGGCTATAGAGGGGGAAGTAGTGTTATAGATCCATAGCAGCACCTGGCTCGGAACTCGGAATAACGTTAATCCGGCGCTAGGCCCAATCCGGCCACTAGCGCAGCAGCACCCATAAGGTGCTGCCCTTCTGCCTACCTACTTAGTATAGCAGTATTTTATATACTAGAAATTAACTTACTTTTATTCTAACTATCGCGAGCTTAAACCCTTATATAAATAACTAAATAAACTACTACTCTTTATATATAGTACCTAACTACTATTCTGCCTACCTACTTATAATTATTAAAACGCTATATAGAATAGAACTACTACTAGCTAAATGTAAATTATAGGCACTATACTAATCTATATAAACTAAGCCTATACTATAATTTAACTTATATAAGCTTCTGCCTAAGTATAACCTACCTTCTTAGAGAATTCTAGCTAATAAATAAGGATAATAACTATACTAGAACTTTATATAATATTTTAGTAAATAAGACTAGAATCTTTATAAATTTAGATAGACGCCTAGATATTACTAAGAATTAATACCTAGATATTATTCTAAATATTCTTACTAGCTATGTAGTATGGTTTTTTTTGTTTTGCGACTAAGGAGTTTCTAATAAAAATATTATAATAATAGCAGATATCTCTCCTACTATTATATACACAGAAAAGCATTTTAAGATATTAATAAAAAGGGGTTAGCGCGTTATAAGCGAGCTAAGCGAGCTTGGCGAGCTTAGCGTGCCGTGCGGTATAGTATTACCTTTATACTATTTTATTCTAGATAATTATAGAAGTGCTTATATAAAGCACTTAATAGTTACTTTAATACTACTATTAACTATAAATATAACTTTCCTATATAAAAAGGAATATTACTAGGCCCTTATAGATAAGATTTTTATGGATAATTTTTACTATTATTATTATAAATTAGATTCTAATTAAATAATATTTATATAAGACTAAAGAAGTGTTTTTGTGTGCTATAAGGAAAATTATTAGTTTTTTAACTATTTGCGTAATAAGCGTACTTACATAATAAGGTAGGTTATTACCTTTTATAAAAAGTATAATAATAAAAAAGCCTTTATATAAAACTGTTTAGTCCTATACTTCGGATATCTAGAAGAGAAACATCGTAGACCTTTTAGTATACGGTATAACGCTGTAAGGAAAAGCTATAGGTGTGCTAAAAACGTATTAAAAAAGGTAAAGCAGCGAGACAGGTTGGGGACTATTTATACTTAGGATATAAAAAGGTATAATAATAAGGAACCTACTTTATATAAAGAAGAGAAGTAGAGTAAAGATAATAAGAATAGTAATAATTAAGTATTCTACTTAACTACTGCTGCCGCCTATCTTTACTATACAACTAGTAAATATATTTATAAGATAGAGCTAAAGAAGTGTGTATAGAATAGTTTATTCTTAAAAATTAATACTATATATTATACTAAGGTAAACTGTAGAATATAGGTGTAGTAAAATATTTTACTATTAGTAAAGTATAGCTAGAGGTATATATATAAAAGAACTCCTATATAAAGATTAATTAGATACCTAGTAATACTAATATTAGCTTTAGAGGTTAGAATCTATAAGAATCTCTAGGAACTATATAAATTATAAATTTAATAGAAATAGTTACCTACTATATCCTAGACACTCTAATACTATTCTTGCTATTACTAGTAGATACTAATAAGCTAGATGCCTACTTTAATAATATTTTAAATATTATTATATAAAAGAATAGCATAACTATACCTATTGTATATAGCTTTCCCTTATAGTGTTGTACAATATACTAAAAGGTCTGCGATATTTCTCTTCCTAATACCTATTGTCTATAAATAGGGACACTCTTTCTTTAATATTAGTAAGAAAGAAACTGTATCTTTCTTTACTAAATAAGAACTTTATTGCCTTTATTAATAATTTAAATATTTCTATATAGAAAGACTTTAGAAAATGCATATTAATGCTAGCTATAAAGTAGATACTACTATACTAAACAAAATTTAGAAGTTTTGCTACTACTATTAATTGTATAAATAAGCCCTATATTGCTTTAAGTTTACTATTAAGAATAATATCTACTTTAACTATAAGATTATTATTAATATTATATATATTAGAACTAGAGACGCACTATATATTATAGATATAGATATATTATTTTAAGCTATAATTTTCTTAAAATTAATATCTATATAAGATATGTGGGAAGCCCTCTATAGATGCTAGATTAATATTTACTAAGGTCTACCTAATTATATTATATATAACTTAGGTATAAATTTTATATTAGATAAGTTTAGAAACTACGTAAAGATTATTAGTATAATTTATAGGTAGATGCCTATAGAAGTATATTAGATAAGAAGGAAGGTTAAGTGTTATTAGTTTTTTTTTTTTGCGACTAAGGGGTTTCTAATAAAAATATTATAATAATAGCAGATATCCCTCCTACTATTATATACACAGAAAAGCGTTTTAAGGTAGTGTTAATAAAAAGGGTTAGCGTATTACAAGCGAGCTAAGTAAGCTTTGTAGGCTTAGTGCACCTACTCTAACTAAAAAAAAATCTATATATAAAGCTATGCGTAAGGCTATATTACTATATTATAGTGTAGAGGGGGGGAGGAAGAAGGTATAAGATAGTGCTAGCGCTATAACTAGTATAACGCTATAACTATTATCTCTCTCTACTATTATCTCTAAAAATTGCTAGAAGTAATAGCTATATTAGTAGGTTTATGCTACTTATAAGATATATACTAAGTAGGAGCTTACACACTATAAGTATACTAACACTTTACTATAGTAGTATAACTAGGCCTAGGTCCTTTACTAAGTGCCACATACTAGTAGGCTTTTAGGTAGAATTATATAGTTTTTTTTATATATAGTAAAGCTATAGTGCTAGGTGCAATTATCGTATAGAATAGAACTAGGATAATAGATTAGATAATATTAGACATTGTCTATTAATACTATAATAAAAAAGACTTTTCTAAATTAATATATATTATATCTCTCTCTCTTTTTTATACAAATAATAGATAGAGAAATACGCATTGTTAAGTAATATATATATATATAGAAAGAATTAAATAAATATATTGCGCAAAAGAATAAATAAATAATAAGAAAATAGTCTTATATAAAGGCTAGGAAGAGCTTGCATAGGCAGGCTTAAGGCAATTTACTAATACTTTAATAGTAATTATTAAGGTATTACTAGAGATTAAGAACTCTAGAGCCTAGTTTAGGATCTTCTTTATATAAGTATTAATAGGGTTATTCTTCTTATTAATCCATCTAATTTTAGTAATTTTGTAGTACTTATATAATTTGTAGAGTAATATAATATTAATTATAAAGTACTTTTTATTTATAGTTCCTAGCTATATAAGGTAGTTATAAAGAGACTTAGAATCTATATAAATAACTATAAAATTATTAGTAGTAGACTAAGCGTGTATATAATCTTTTTAAGGGTTATACTAATAGTAATAGTATTTTTAAAGCCTTCTACTATACTATATAGCTTGCTAGTAAAAACACTTCTTATTACTCTCTTACACTTAGTTAAATTCTACTATATAATATTTACTAGAATATTAAAGTTATTGCTATTACCTATATAAATACTTATTACCTAGAGTAATTAGAAATTCTAGTTATAAGCTTAGGTTCTTATTATTAGCAATGTAACGCGCGCTAATTCCTTTTTATTAACACCTTAAAACGCTTTTCTGTGTATACAACAGTAGGAGGGATATCTACTATTATTATAATATTTTTATTAGAAACCCCTTAGTCGCAAAAAAAATCATTATTAGCAAATAAGCTATTAGTAAAGATAAATAGCTTCGCGTAATAGAGGTCTAATAGTATAAAGGTAAGACTATGCTTACTATTATTAATCTACTATTAGATTTATATATTTAATGTCTTAATATCTTTATATAAAAGTAATATAGTCTAAGTAGCAATAAACAAAATTAAATACAGCTTCTAGTTAGCACATAGATATAATATAGGCGCCATTTACATACTACTTTATATACCTCTAAGTAGTATTCTTATCTTTAGAATTAATTATATATAAAGGCCCTTTACTTAACCTTTTGTTATAAGAACTATAGTGTTATATATAAGCTAAATTCTTCTACTATTAAACTTAATAGGTTAGTTCTTAGTAAGAATAGTCTTATCTTTTATATAAAAGGCTACTTTCTTTAGCTCTTCTTCTTCTCTTTATTATATAAAGTTCTTATTAATAATACTAAGGATATTATCTATCTAAAGACTAGTAATTCTAAAGGTGTGCTCTCCTTTGTTAGTAATAAGCAGACATAGATTATATAATAAAGTCTTTATACTAAGTTTCTCTTTATAATAGTTATAGTAAGTCTTAAACTAGTAAAGATCTAATTTAGCTATACTATAAAGTAATTATATAATATGGTTTTTTTTGCAACTAAGGGGTTTCTAATAAAAATATTATAATAATAGCAGATATTCCTCCTACTATTGTATACATAGAAAAGCGTTTTAAGGTATTAATAAAAAGGATTAGCGCGTTATAAGCAAGCTTAGCAGGCTTAGCGCACCTACTTTAACTAAAAAAAACCACATATAAAACTATACATAAGACTATATTACTATACTATAGTTTAGAGTAGGTAGGGGGGGAGGTATAAAATAGCGCTGACGCTATAACGCTGCAACTATTGTCTCCTTTACTATTATTTCTAAAGATTACTAGTAACAGCTATATTAGTAGGTTTGTACTATTATAAGATATATACTAGGTGGGAGCTTATACACTATAGGTATACTAACGCTCTATCTTTATATTAAAGTTAACTTTAATAAGATATTATCTATTGCTATTACTCTATTTCCTACTATCCTTCTAAGCCCTAATGCTAAAATCGCAATTAACGCCACCTAAAAGTACACTTTATATTTGCTTGCTACTATTACTAAGGGCTATATTAGAGTATTGCTCTATCTAGAAGATTAGTAATAGGTTAAAGTAGAAGAAGGTATACCTTAGCCTATATAAGGCGGTTTCTAGTGTACTAGTTAGGCTAGCAATAGATTAGTAACTATAGGCATTATAATAGACGTGTAGGGTTGCTACTGCAGTTCCTTATATTGCTATAGATTAGAATAGCGGCAATAAAGAGCAAGGTTAAAGGGTAAGAGAAGATATTTATTAATAAGTTACTAGGAGAGGAGAGCGTTGCGTAGATGCGTTAGATTCTTATAGTTGTGGCGTTAGATAGTGAGCTAGTGAGCGCGTTGCGATCGCTAATAATAACAATAATAAAGTAAGAGAGTTAGTTTTCTATGTACGCTTTAAGTAACTTAGAGTTAGAACGCTTATAGATATTAGGCAAGTGCGCAGTTTATAAACTGTTCTTATAAACTATTGTTATATTAGCGAAGACTAGTAGACTATATTTTTAGGCGCTATACTAGAGCGGCCTTTCTATCCTAACCTACGCATGCTTAAATAAAAAAAAATGTGGTTAAAAAGGGTAATTAACAGTAAATAAATAATGCGATTATTATATAATATAAAAGATTATATCTTATAAAAAGTTTATACGCAGTTTCTAAAGTAGTCTAGTATAGTAGAGTATATAGTTTAGTTTATTAATAAACTAAATATAAGCCTAGGTAATATCTTGCAATTTAAAATATATTTTTTTATATTACCTAAGGCTAAAGGCTTACTTCTAATATAAGAACTAGACACTAGCTTATTCTTTAAATAGTAGGTAATTAGGGAGATATCCCGGCAACGGTATGTGGGGAGCGACCCACGTGTGCGCATAAGCCCTAGCGTTGGAAGGGCTTTACGCGATCGCCTATTCGGACTCGTTCTCGCTGCAACCCGGCGCGGGATTATCTCATCAGACTCAGACAGCAGGGGGCTTTGTGCTAGGTATCCTGAAGCAGACAAGCGTAAGCCACGATACAAACCTTAACTTTATAACTAATTAAGACATAAAACACCTTATAAAGCTCCTACTGTCTAAGAGACTTTATTATAATATTATAATATAAATACTTCTTTTTATTTTAACTTTAGTAAGATATAATATAATTTTAATTTCTAGCCTCTACCTAAGAAAAAGTTTAACTTAGTTAACTTAAAAATACTTCTATTTCTATATTATATAAATTACTTCTAATAATAGCTACTTTAAAGAAAAGCTAAAAATTATTTAAATAATTTCTAAAGTTACTATAGTAGCTAACTAGAATACTAACTTAAAAAAAGTAAGATATATATATATATATATAATATATTAGAATAACTTATAACTAATAAAAAAGTTATTAACGTTAACTCTCTTTATATTACTTAAAAAAAATAACACTTTAATATCTATACTATTTTATAAATAATAAAATATAATTTAGAAAAGTATATTATATAGCTATATAGTTTTAGCTTAGTAGGAATTTAAAAGAAAATTAATAATCTAAAGCTTTATATCTTTATAATTACTAAGTAGAAATTTCTAATAGTTTAGTATATTTGTATTATATATATAGACTTTAAAACCCTTAGATTACTAAGCTCTAGATATAGTAGTTATAGAGAGATATAAAAGAGTAGAGCTAAATAATTTCTATATTTTAGATTTTCCTTAATAACTTCTTACTTATATAAGCTAAGACTTAGTAATTTTAAATTTATATAAGTTATATAGATATAGGCTTATAGTAAAACTTTCAAGGATTATATTAATTAGTTATAGAGATATTAAGCTATAAAATTCTACTTTTTACTAGTAAATTCCTACCAAGCCAAAACCGTGTGGCTGACTTGCCCGTGACCTACGTTATAAGTATTTGTTACTTAATAGGAATACCTAATCCTTGTTAGACGTGTATTAAGCTTTTAGTATCCCTGTCTGTTCTATACTGTCTAGTGTCTATAATGCATGTATAGAAGAGGTGTGAGCTAATCCTGTTGGAAGGGGTGTAAGCTGACCTTGCAGGAAGCGGTGTACGCTAACGGAACCTTGCAGGAAGCGGCGTAAGCTGACAGGACCTTGCAGAAACGGGTGTAACCTGACTTTGCCATGAGCGGCTCCTCCTGCACCATGACGTTGCTCATGGTCCTAGTCCGAACTCGGTAGCCACCTTTCGTCCTCAGTGCGGCGATGTCCTTGACTCCTCCTCGGTTAAACAAAGAACCGAGACAGGTGGGGTTTTGTCTGTTATGAGATGTTGCTGTGGTAGCAAAGGCCCGATGCGCCACTCCAGATATTAAATATCGGCCACAGGTATTACTGTTGTCTGCCCACCTCAACTCAGACTGGTCCTTCCTTCGTATTCTGTTGATCATAGGAAAATATCAAAACAATCATGTCGTCCTCGATTGCCATCTCGGTGTTTTCACAGAACACGCTGAATGGCTTCTGTTCAACTAACAAGGTTTCGCCGATATTAGTGGTAAAGTTGGCGTTCGCGACAGTGCTTCATCAATACTTCGATCTTCCCGAGTTCACCTGCGCCGAAGCTCTTCCAAAAGACCACAATGACCACACGCGCTACCCAATAACCAGGAGCCGGCAGGTGCAATACATCCCAGAGCTCGCCTCTACCATCTCCATCCGCGCAGCTTTCGGTCTCAGAGAAACAGACCTGTCGTCCGACGATGACTTGGCGCCGCTCCTGGTCAATCATACGACCACTGCAACGCTGAACGGCGGACTATTCGCCAATAGGTCCACAGCAAGCCTCCTCTTCGCCAAAGAGGCATCATTTTCTAGCCTTGCTGCACAGCACGTAAGCGGTCTTGGAATCTCGAGCTACTCACATACGTTTCGCTGATCAGGTCTTCATAGAACGGCCTGGGCCTTGTCGTATACTTTAACGAAGTGTCACTGTCGGCACATATGCTTTACAATATCGATCAAGTCTCTGAATTTGTGGCCACAGGCTTCGCGGACGCTTTTGCTGCAGCTCTTCAATACATCTCCTCAGCCCCACTCGATACGTTTATCGCAGACCTGGATATCTGCGGAGCGCAAAGCCGAGCAACTATATCCAAGTGGAACCAGTACTCCACAAGCATTCCCAATAAACTGCTCCATGACTTGGTAGGACAGGGCTTCGTCCACAACCCCGATGCAATAGCTATTCTATCCTGGGACGGGCAAATGTCGTATTCGGAGCTGGATAAGCGCTCTTACGCCCTTGCAGCATATCTCATGGACACGTATGATCTGAAGCCGGGGAAAAAAGTGGCTTTATGCTTCGAGAAATGTACCTGGGCCATCGTTTCCATGCTTGCAGTACTCAAAGCCGGAGCGGCGTATTGCTGTCTCGACCCGAGCCATCCACGCGCCCGTCACGATTCCATTATCCATACGCTCAACGCATCAGTCGTCCTCACATCTACTCTGTACGAAAGCCGTTTTGATGGGCACTGCGTGTTGGTCCCGACTGTGGAGCTTGTCCGTCAACAACGTCACTACCGGCCAACAGACGTCCAGCCCAGCGATACATGCATGGTGGCCTTCACTTCCGGTAGTACCGGAACTCCCAAAGGCATCGTGCACACACACAACTCTCTGGTCACGGGTATCCTTTCCAATGCCCCTCCGCAGCATCTCGATCGGGAGGGTGTTTCAACCTACCAGTGGTCGAGTTTCACCTTCGATGTCAGCATGATAGAGATCTATGCACCGCTGATCTACGGCGGGCGCATATGTATTCCCTCGGATGAAGAGCGCCTCAACAATGTGGAGGAGAGCATGAATAGAATGGCCGTCAACTGGGCATACTTCACTCCCTCTTTTGCGCGCTTATTCGCACAGTACAACATTCCCAGTCTGCAGACCTTGCTCATGGGGGGCGAGGTCGTCACTGCCGATGATATCAATGCGTGGAACAATCGCGTCAAGGTCATTCATTGTAAGTTTTCAGGAGGACCATGTGCTCCTTTTTCTATTTTCATACCATTCTCGAGATGCCGTCTGCAGTCCCAGAATCCCAGCAGAAGGCTATGATTGTAGCAAAAGAGACCTGGTCTGCTAACCACCATAATTCAGCATATGGACCGGCCGAGTCGGCTACTTTTTTCCTGGCCGAAATCAATGGTCCTTGCCCCAAAATTGTACCTGTCGGACCCGCCCCCAACACCTATGCTTGGATCGTGAACCCTGACAATCCTGAGCTGCTGTCGCCTCTGGGCGCGATAGGAGAGATGCTCTATGAGGGTCCTGGTCTCCTGAAAGAATACCTCGGGGATCCCAAGAAGACGAATGAAGTCTTAATCGGCGCCCCGTCATGGAGGCAGAGTCTTGACGCTCCTGCCTCGTCGTCCAAGCTCTACAAAAGTGGTGATCTTGTACGCTATCTGCCTGATGGTACAATGATGTATATTGGACGGAAAGATACGATGGTCAAAGTGAGAGGGCAGAAGCTTGAAGTGGAAGAAGTAGAGTCGGTCATACGCAAAAGCCTAGGCGGATCGAGCCAAGTGGCTGTCGACTTGGTGGAATTACACGATAGTGGACCCAGGCTAGTAGCGTTCCTACAATGCTCAGAGGACCGAGATTTGAATGGAAATACTAACGACCGATGCTCTGGTACGCTCCAGTCGAGCTCTGTATTGGATGGGAAGCTGAACACGCTAATTGCCCAAATCCGCTCTCGTCTCATCGAGACTCTGCCTGGATATATGGTTCCTCGAATATACATACCTCTCGCCACGCTTCCAATCAATTCGAACGGAAAGCTCGACCGTGCGAAGCTCAAGGAGAATGCTCGGAACCTTTCGACAAGCGAGCTATTCAAGTACACCGAATCTGGTTCGAGCGAGGAAGTCCTGACCGAGATACCCCAGGATGATACAGTCGCGCTCGAGGTCAGTGAGATACTTGTCAATATACTGCGCAGGCCAGAGTTAAAGGGAGAGCATCCTCTAAAGGGAAAGAATGCCACATTGGAAAATTTAGGCCTCGACTCCTTAAGGACTGTCTCACTTGCGAGGTCAGTCAACGACTTTTATGGCCTCAACATCCCTGTCAAGACTTTTAGGAGGGCCAACTTGAACGTTCGGGACATCGCCGAGATTGTGCGCAGCCGGGACCAGGCTGCGCCGCAATCTGAAGAACACGCCCGAGCAGCCAACATCTTGCAAGACATTGAGGAGCTTGACAAACAATTGGCAGGAGTGCAATCCCGCCAACACGCACTTCCAAAGATGAGGTTGCGAACAGGTAAAAGCGTGGTCTTCTTGACTGGGGCGACGGGTTTCCTGGGCAGCCAAATCCTTCGACAGCTGCTGGCTCGGGCCAGCGTGTCGAAAGTGATCGTGCTGGTTAGGGCGAGGGATGCCAGTGCCGGCTTTCAGCGGATCGTGGCCGCCGGCACCACGGCCAGGTGGTGGTCACCTGCGCTGGCGAGCCGGATTGAAGTCTGGCCAGGAGACCTTGCACGGCCGCGGCTGGGTGTTTCCATGGAGCAGTGGGCACGCCTCGAGGGGACATGCGCCCAGGAAGCGGAGGCAGTCACTGCCATCATACACAACGGAGCCGTCGTGAACTGGTCCTCGAGCTACGAGCGGCTGCGTGCGACGAACGTCCTCAGTACAGTGCAAATCCTAAAGCTCGCGCTCGCGGGCGCTGGACGCCTGTAGCACTGCACCTACGTCTCGGGCGGCGACATGCACCTTTCAGAGACGGCAGTAGCAGAGGACTCGTCGCGTCTCTCATCTGCCGACGGCTATTCGCAGTCCAAGTTTGCATCTGATATTCTAGTGCATCGGTGCGTGGCTCGCGCTCCCGCCGGCCAGCGTATCAACATGGTCAAGCCCGGCATCATCATCGGCACGGCGACCGAAGGTATCTCCAACACAGATGACTTCATCTGGCGGCTGGTCGCAGGGGCATGTGAAGCCGGGGCTTTCGTTGATGGCGAGCAGGACGCGGTCATTTGCCTCGCAGGTGCAGATCATGTCGCGCAACGCATCATCCAAGAGTGTCTCGGCAGCCGATGCGACCGCGATAGCGCACCCGACGCGCTCTGAAAATGACGCAAGGTATCCCCGTGAGCGACTTCTGGGAGGCAGTCTCAGAGGGCACTGGGCTGGTGCTGCGTGCCATGGATTATGACAACTGGCTCCGGGTGGTGAACGCGAATGTGTCCCGGCAAGGGTCGTCACATCTCCTCTGGCCGGCCGGTCATGGAATGGGTGGAACAGCGCAAGGGGAGAATCGGCGATGCCCGTCTGCCCATGTGTAAAGCAAGCAGCTGCAGTGGCCCACTGTCGCGATCAGGGTCTCGGGCAAGGTAATAATGCACATGTTGTGGAATGCCGGCAAGATAAGGAAACTAGGGACAAGACTCTGCAAGCGTTGCGTAAAAGCGTTGAGTATCTTTCTAGCCTGCGCTTTTTGCAAGGCGAGACAGTTTTAAACAGTGGGAGGCAGGATGTGTTTCGCCGGTCTGGAGTGAATAGTTAGTTGGGCCGAGCTACAAATTTTAATATTCTCTTAAAGAACGACTGCCTGTAATGTGCGAGCTTGAATGCTCGACAATCACATCTCCGCTAAAAAAGGGGCACCGTTCTTAATGAAGATCCGGATTGTGAAGTGCCAGCGCCAAGTCTTTCAAAAAGCGGATGATCAGAGACATTTGTTTGTCTCGTTGTGGATGCTTGCCTAGCTGGTAGGACAAACAGCACGGCCAATGCCAGGAAAAGGTCATTGCATGTTCATCTGTAAGCAGCCTAGAGCTATGTCACATGACGACACTAGTCTCATGAGTCAGCTCGCCTACTGTATACGAGCCTCTGATCACTCCATGTACGAGACACAAGGATATACACATCTGAACACAGATACTTCTACAATAGACTCTTTCTACACATACTACCCAACTGCTTACATCATCACAGGTCCGAAAATTGCAGGATCCATAACGAAGATGTGGCCGTGCGGTCGACGCTGTCGATCGAAGCTCGGTTAACTCTTTATAGCTTAGCTCACTACAATGTTACTAACTCTACTAAATCTACTCTTACCTTACTAATCTCTAACTACTACTCTAATAACATCTTTAGCTATAGGTGTTTTGCAAAATACCTTGAGCATTCCTAGCAGTGAATAACGTAGTTTACAAGCGAGCCGCCCCGCCCACCTCACCAACTTTCCGTAACGCGTCACATACAATGGCTCAACCAACTACTCCAACTACTATTCAATTACCCTCCAACGAAGCAGATATTACTCTTGCTATTTTAGCTATTAAGAAGAACCAGATTCGGACTGTACGAGAGGCTGTACGAGCTTGTAACGTCCCCCGATCAACGCTGCGCGACGCGATTGCCAACCTAAATCGAAAAAGCTTAACAAGCTAGAAGAGGAGGTGATTATTGCGCACATACTTAACCTAGATTCGCGAGGTTTTGCGCCCTCTCTAGGTGCTGTATGAGATATAGCGGATAAGCTGCTCGCTGAGCGCGACGGCGGCCAGGTTGGCCAACACTGGCCTAGAAACTTTGTCAAGAGGACTAATAGCCTTACAACGCGATTTAATCAACCGTACCACCGTCAGAGAGCTCTCTGCGAAGATCCGATAGCTATACAGGGCTGGTTTAAGCTAGTAGCACGTACTAAGGCTACCTACGGTATCTGCGACAAAGATACCTTCAACTTTGACGAGACCGGCTTTATGATGGGCAAAGTATCCTCTCAGCTAGTCGTTACTGGCTTAGAGAGACGCGGCCGGCCTAAAGCAATCCAGCTAGGCAATCGCGAGTGGGTTACAGTGATTCAAGGAATCAACGCTGCCGGGTGGGCAATCCCGCCTTTTATCATCTTTGCCGGCCAGTACCGCCTCTCTGCCTAGCCTAGTACGAGGGGCGACAATATACCAGGCAACTGGGCTATCGCGGTCAGCGATAACGGCTAGACCACCAACGAGCTAGGAGTTGAGTGGTTGAAGCACTTTATCAAGCATACAGCAGAGCGTAGGGTAGGCGTGCGTCAGCTACTCATTCTTGACGGCCATGAGAGCCACAAATCGCTCGAATTCCGGGAGCTCTGCAGGGAGAACAATATATATACTCTCTGTATGCCGCCACATTCGTCGCACCTCCTGCAGCCGCTTGACGTTGGCTGTTTGACGCCGTTAAAGCGGGCGTACAGCCGCCAGATCGAGAGCCTGATACGGGACCACATCAACCATATCACAAGCTTAAGTTCCTACCAGCCTTCCGCGCTGCCTACAACTAGTCAATTACAAAGGAGAATATCTGCGCAAGCTTTCGAGGTGCTGGGCTAGTCCCACACAATCCAGAGGCAGTGCTCTCAAAGCTCGATATCAAGCTTCGGACGCCGTCACCACCAGCCCTACCAGAGGCCCTATGGGAAGCCAAAACACTAAGCAACGCGCGCGAACTAGAGGCTCAATTAATATGAATTCGCAATCGAATTCGTACGCACAAGAGCTCATCACCTGCCTCTATTATTATAGTAATTAATTAGCTTAAAAAAGGCGCTGAGGTAATGCTACATACCGGTACAGCTGCGTTGCTTAAGGGTCGAGTTGCTAGCCTTGAGAGAGCAAATGAGGCTGCTATAACACGTAAACAGCAGAAAAAGAAGCGGATCTAGAAGCGAGGCACCTTATCAAAAGCAGAGGGAAAGGAAATTAATACTTAAAAGGTAATTGAGCAGTAGCTAGAGGGAGAAACGCGTCAAGGCGCGATTAGGTGCGAGCCGGCAAGCTTCAGCGCGCTGTACGCGCTGTAGAGAGCCTAGGCACAATGCACGTACGTGCAGGAAGGATACTATAGAGACTACTTAATTTAGTGTAGCTATTATCTTAATAGAATTTTGATGATGCGTTGTTGATGTACAGGCTGCAAAAGGCTAAGAGAGTTGGTGAGGTGGGCGGCTCGCTTGTAAGGGCGGCTCGCTTGTAACGTGTTTTATATCTATCGCGTGCAAAAATCGGTAGAAATCTTGGCGGCATCCGAGAATTTGCGCGCGCGCGGGGAGCCTCATACAAATCGTAAATTTGACTGTGACGCGTCGATAACAGCCTATAAACTGTTGAACAACTGTTAGTAAGTCGTGAGGCTGTACAAATACGTGTATATGGCTATACTGACGCTTTTTCTGGTGGAGTAGTCCGTCGAAATGGCTGGAGATCGCCCACAGAGGGTGCGTAGGGCCCCCTCACGGCCTGGAGAGCAAACTGAGGGCGACGGAGCAGCTGCAAAGGCGCGTACAGCCCGTAAGAGCAGCAAGAAGGCCCCTAAGAAAGCTCCCAGTGGGAGTACTAGAGGGCGCCTGGCGAGCGGTACCGGTAAGGGCCCAATAACGCGCGCGCGACGCTGGGCTAACAGTGCCCCAGCAGTCAATCGGGCTGCCCTTGCTTCAGTTAGTACGCAGAACACTGCAAATAGACAGCAGGCTCTACCCTTGTCATCGCCGCCACCAGTAGAGCCTCCCCGTATTGACCTCACCGTCGAGAGCACGCTGCCGCTGTCGTCGCCCACTACGCCGCGCGCGCGTGAGCCTCTCCGCCCTCCACTACTTGGTTTATCGTCGTCGCCGGGTTCGCGAGCGGAATTTGACCTGGAGGTAGACTATAAGCTTATCGTCAACGGCAAGAGCGCTGTTCACCGCCCACCAGAGAGACACGGCCGCTATTTTTGGTGGCTCGATATGGCGGAGAAAGTTATAAACGATATGCTGGAGCAGCCAGAGGCTCAACTTAGTGGGCGTGAGTTTGACTTTGAGAGCCGTACGGTGGCTTTTCGAGCGGGCGTAAAGTCGCGAAAAATACTAGTAACGCTGACCGACTTTAGCCAGGTGGAGGAGGACAAGCTTTTTTTTAAAGCTATCGAGTACCAGGTCAGCAAATCGCCGGGCGTCCAGCTTGTAGAGGTTACCTTTGAGGTGCGCGTCAAGGCTAAGGCTCTCGAAAAGGCCTTCAAGCGTAATCAATCGTTCAACGACCCATCGTCTGACGTGGGTGAGGTGACTCCACAGCCAGAAAAGCAGACGCGCCGTCAACAGCAGCTCCTTAACGAGTCGAGGGCTATACAGCGCGTAGAGAGCTTGTCGTCGGCGCAGGACTGGGAGAGAAGCCTTCATCAGCACTGGCTCTGTCGCAATAGTGAGTGTACAAACTTTGGGAACTGGTGCTGGGTAACGCCCAACCACGAGCACTACGCTATTGGAGCTGCCGACTCGAAGTCCTGGGCGAATGCGATCGTTGCTGGCCAGGCTGAGCTCCTCGCGCCGCCGATAACTCTCATCGACTACTGGCGGAGCCCTGCTGGCGGCGGCAACCAGCTGAAGCGTCGGAGAGGTGCCGGTAAAAAGCGCTCAAAAGCCCGGCGTGGCGGTTATTATATAGCGACTCGGAGAGCGATGGGAGCGACGGTGAGGGCGACTTCTGGCTGGCGTAACTACGAGCGACGTGAGCGCCAGAAGGAGCGCCAGAGAGCTATTGACGAGGGCTCGCTGGCGCGACGAGAAACACGAGCTGCTCAAGCTCCAGCGTGAGAGCGTCCAGTTACAGCAAAATACTGTCGGATTTGGTCAGCCTGCAGTACCTATGGCGCCCCAAATGGGTTATCCTGCTTACTCTATACCGCCAGCTCTTCCATCGCAGCTTCAACAGCTGCAGCAGTACTACTCACCTCTGCCTCCAAGTCAGCGTCCGCGTACGCCAGGCAGCGCCCTCCCAATCGTCAGCTCAAGCCCTGTGAGTGGCCAGGAGGATACAAGGGCAACAGTGAGGGTTTTTTCAGCTGGCTAATCAACCAGCAGCCGGAGGACGATCGTGAGGACTACGAGCAGGCTCGAGATGTGGCGATATCAGAAAAGTGGACTGTCAAAGATCTTAAGGAGATGTCAAGCGTTGGAGGAGAGCTCTATAAAATCGCGGTTAGTGAGCGCTTTAAGCTGAAGGATGGAGTCGTTAGGCACCTGCGAGATGACCTGAAGAAGTATAAGCAGCACTGTAAGACAGCTACTGCCGCCGCAGGGTTCGTAAGTATGGGTAGTAGGGGCGCTGTGGGTAGTGGGGTTACTGGCTGAGTTGACGATAATTGCAGAGCATGGACTTTACGTAATTACGTCACTACTTTACTTAGTATTCACCTTGGCAAGTTTAACGTCTATCCTAACAACTCTACGCTCTACTCTACGCTCTACTGTACCTGCCACCTCCACATCTCCCTACGTGCCTCCCAGAGCTGCTCCTGGTTCTCTATCCTATACACGCCGTCGGTAGTAGCGTGCTTAAAGTGCTTTTTCGCGAACCGATCGCAGCGACTTTCGCGGATAGCGCCCCCCTTAGAAAGTCGCCAAAGTTGTTAAAGCGCCACCGTACATGGCAGTAGTTGCGGGCGGATCCAGGCCTTTAGGACTCCAAAGGTAAGCTCAATTGGGTTAAAATCAGGCGAATACGGTGGCAGAAATCTAACAATATGGCCAGCTTCCTCAATAACTCTCACCACCACCTCCCAGTTTGTATGAATTGAGACGTTGTCGAGTATTATAACCATAGGCTTCTGGCCATACGCCGCCCGCCGCCCGGAGCGTGGGCAACAGCGAATCGCGGATCCAATCGATAAAGTCCTCATGGCTGAAATAGCCCTCCTTTATACCTGTACAGGGCAGGTAACCGTCAACTGTATACGCTGGGAGAATAGCCCAAGTTTTGCCACGCCGTACGTCCTGGAAATATCGATTGGTAAACCCGATTGGGGCATACGCCCTGTGGCGCCAGCCAGTCTTCTCGTTGAAAATAGACTCGTCGTCAAGAAACACCAAGTCGGCGGCGATAAATTGCCTCATACTCCTCCGGTAAGCCTCACGGAGCTCCTCATTGCGCAGTATTGATATGGGCCGTAGGGCTCGCTCGCTCCAGTCGCGATCCTTTAACAGTCGACTAATAGTGGATCGGTGTACCTGAACGCCTCTCTCCATCCACAGCCAGTATACAATCTCGTCCTGATACATCCAACCGCTCTGAAACAGCTCATCGTACAGCGCCTGCTCATCGTCAGACGATAATTTACGCGGGCGGCCGAGTACAACGTTGGGGTGCTGCTGGGTTTGCGAGTGCTCCCATAGAGCTTCAAGTTTCGCTCAATTTTATACACCTCTGACAACGACACGTCTACTGAATCTGCGATATCGTCGTCGGCGCCAGCCAAGTAGCAGAAAGCGATAAATATCGAGGCGACGACGGGGATCCAGCCCACGGCCTTTAGTTGTAAGCTCTCGGGTATAGTTGGCGGGCGACGCGCCTGCGCGGCAGTGAGGGCGAGGAGCGACTCCGTGAGCTCGAAACATGGACTACTCCACCAAAAAAAGCGCCAGTATAGCCCTATACACGTATTTGTACAGCCTCACGACTTACTACTAACAGTTGTTCAACAGTTTATAGGGCTGTTATCGACGCGTCACAGTCAAATTTACGATTTGTATGAGGCTCCCCGCGCGCGCGCGCAAATTCTCGGATGCCGCCAAGATTTCTACCGATTTTTGCACGCGATAGATCAGTCCCCGGCCCGAATCAGTCCTCGGCCCACCCCCATTTACCACCAAAAATCAGACTTGCTATCTCCATAACGGCTTAATAATAAATCCTGAAATTTTATATCTAGGTTCTTATATCTATTTTAAGCCTATTTTTCAAGTCTTAGAGCTGTAAGTCTAGCTATTATTTAGTTATTGTGATTTTTCATGTTTTGGCCCCTAAATTTAAGCCAAATTGCTGCATCTCTAGAACTACTTAATAAAATGCTTCTAGAGTATAATAGTAGTTATAAAATAGATATAAGAACCTAGATATAAAATTTCAGAATTTATTATTAAGCCGTTGTAGAGAGATGGCAAGTCTGATTTTTGGTGGTAAATGGGGTGGGCCGAGGAACTGATTCGGGCCGGGGACTGATAAAACACGTTACACTACGTTAAGATTAGATAAGAAACACGGACGCCAGTCGTGGTTGGTTGGGCAACTCGCTCGTCGGAGCCCGGAGGCCGAGGCCGAGGCCACACACAGGCACATAGAAGGCGCCGTTCTCAATTCCTTGTTGAGCACACCATCTCCTTCCTGCCAACATTTCTGACTTTTCGACGTCCTCCATCTATTGATTCCCCAAAATGGAACAGAAGAGATGGGTAATGCTTGGTAAGGGACCTAAGTCCTCATGGACCACTTGTCTTTGCGTAGAAACTCATCGCAAATGGCAGAGAACAACCCCGATGTAATGAACCAATTGGCAACGAAGTTGGGTCTATCGTCCGAGCTCCAGTTCTACGACGTCTATTCCCTGGATGAACCCGAACTACTCGCAGATATCCCTCGACCTGCCCTGGCTCTGCTGGTCATCATTCCACTTACACACCAGCTTGGGATCGAAGTCGCAAGGCCGAAGACGCTGACAAAGAACCCTACACTGGCTCCGGCCCTGACGAGCCGGTCATCTGGTTCAAGCAGACCATCGGCCACGCCTGCGGCTCGATCGGCCTGCTCCATAGCGTGATCAACGGTCCGGCCGTCGACTTTATCAAGCGTGATTCCGATCTCGCAGCGATACGAAGCCTCGCCATACCGCTGGATATGACCAAACGCGCCGAAATACTATACAACAGCGAGCCATTCGAACTTGCTCACAAGTCAGTCGAGCTGGCCGGCGACAGCGCTGCGGATCCAACGGGTGAGCGCGAGGGTGGGCATTTTGTGAGTTTTGTCAAGAGCGGTGGGAAGCTCTGGGAGCTTGAAGGGTCGAGGATGGGTCCTCTGGAGAGAGGAAGTCTTGCTGACGACGAGGACGTTCTCAGTCCGCGAGCGCTTGACATGGGCATCAAGAGGATCATCAAGTTGAACGCGGAAGGAGGAGGAGAGGACCTTCTTTTTAGCTGCGTTGCTTTGGCTCGCAGGTCTTAGGCTCTGACTGGGAATCGGCACACACACGCATTACGGATATACTATGCTGTATTCGGAGCATCTAATGAGATTCGAGAAGACATTATCTCTTGCTCCCTAGATCTACACGAGACCAGAACGGACACTCGAATCTCTCCATGTTATAGCACGAGAGAAACGGGCTGTACTAACATGGCTGCAAGATTCCCAGAGAGAGGAATATCGAACCTTTGCAGTTGCGCAGAATAGGCAGACGTGTCATGCAGAAGTTCTGACCGTGAACAGGTTGCTATAGTCCTCTAGCCTACGACTGTGCGTGTACTGGCCCTCTAGAAACATCTCAACAATCTTGTCGTGCCTTTCTGAAGAAGCAGCCTGTAAAGCAGTGCTATAGCATTTGCTTTGCACATTAGCATTTGCACCCTTGGTTAGGAGCATCTCGATCTTATCGTGTCCTCCTGAAGAAGAAGCCTGCAGGGCATCACCATCGGATCTATAGCATCTGCTCGGCACTTTAACAGTTGCGTCATAAGCTAGAAGCATCTCTACAATCATATCGTGTCCTTTAGAAGAAGCAGCCTAACAAGAATCGGGTTAAGGGATTAAGTCTGTTCCCATTTGCCTCGTTACCCAACGTGCACCAGCCCGCCCCACGTACACTCCGCGCGGCTACCGCCGCAGTACATCCCCGCATTTTTTTAATAGGAAGGGCGCAAGTTTACAATTCTTATTAGTAAATTAGAAGAAAATCCTTAACTGTCGCCTTAGACGTGTTTACTCCTACGGACTTCCTACCTAGAAACGTAACCCTAATACTAACTCTTCCTACAAGGTTAGCTTACACTCATTCCAACACGGTCAGCTTACACCCCTTCCTGCAAGGTCAGTTTACACTCCTTCTAACACGGTCAGCTTACGTCATTTTACACTCCTTCCAACACGGTCAGCTTACACCCCGTCCTGTCAGCTTACAAAGATTGCGCAGATGCACAGTGCTAGACTACGCCGCAGTATAGGGAGGCGGGATGATTGCCCACACGCAGAATACATATAAATACTCGATTGCACTTTCATTGTTATTTTGGTACGGTTATCATTTCATACAAAGATAAAGCCTATCACAGCTCCCGCGGCAGTACACCGAGAGAGAGCCTACCAACATGGCAACCATCACCGCTCCACTTCCGGGGCAGCCGGACATCAGCTATACGCCGGACATGGCCAAGTATCTGGCCCGAATCAAGCGGCGGCACGAGTTAGAAAAGCTAGAAACATGTCTTCCAGAAGGGTTTCCTACTCAACTCGAATCGAAGCTTGTGTGGGAGGGGCAAAGCCTCAAGGAAATGTATAACTGGAACTACGAACTCACCAGCTCCGATGTCGAAGAGATAGAGGCCGCGCTCCACCACTTCCAGTGTACGTGAGACTTCTTGCCGCGCAGGTCACAGATGAGAGATCCCGAGAACTAACTCTAAGGACATCGAAGCGCTCAACAAGCCGCTCAGCCAAATCAGTCAAACAACGTTCCCACTCCCTACCTTACACCCAGTCCTCCGCCAGATCTCCCAGGAGATCCATACGGGTCATGGCTTTAAGGTCGTACGTGGCGTGCCAGTGTCGAAATACACGCGCGAGGAAAACATCATCATCTACGCTGGCATATCTTCCCACATCGCCCCGATCCGCGGGCGGCAAGACAATCAGTATCAAGGCCGTCCCGCGGACGTCGTCCTTGCGCATATCAAGGATCTAAGCAGCGTCGTAGATACAAGCAAGATTAGCGCACCTGCGTACACTACGGAGAAGCAAGTCTTCCATACGGACATAGGCGATGTCATTGCACTGTTTGCGCTCGGAGAAGCCGCTTCCGGCGGGCAGAGCTATCTGTCTAGCAGCTGGCGGGTATACAACGAGCTCGCCTCTACGAGGCCCGATCTGATTCGGACGCTGGCCGAGCCGTGGGCCTTTGATGAGTGCGTATCCTTACCTCTTTGTTTCTACTAATAGTGAAACTAACGCCTGAGGAGGTACGGGAAAGGAGCGAGGCCATACACTCTTCGCCCCCTACTACACCATCAGCCCGCAACAGAGGGTAATCCCGAGCGCCTCATCATCCAGTATGCCCGACGCAACTTCACTGGCTATTGGGGGCTCCCACGATCATCAGATATTCCTACTATTACTGAAGCCCAAGCTGAAGCGCTGGACGCGCTGCATTTCATCGCAGAGAAGTATGCGGTCTCCCTGGATTTCCGGCAGGGGGATATTCAGTACGTGAATAACCTTAGCATTTTCCATGCTCGCAGCGGGTTCCAAGACTCTCCCGAGAAGCAGTACGTCCAAGCATATACCACCCCCCCCCCATGTAAAACTAATGACTGAGAGACCTAGACGCCACCTCGTGCGCCTCTGGCTTCGGGACCCTGAGCACGCATGGAAGACTCCGGCGGCCTTACAGGACCGGTGGGATCGTGTGTATGCTGGCCTTTCCGCAGAGAACACAGTTTTTCCCCTCGAGCCGAGTGTTCGAAGTTGAGTCGAGGCGAATTGAAGGAGAATACCAATAGTAGCTAGCTATTATAAATTGCTCAACATGCTATCTACTTAGGTTGTACAACCGGTTACATACCGTGTCCGTGCGCGCGGCGCCCGAGGAACAACACGCTTACCACTTCAAAGATGAGGTTATTGCAACAGCTACAATAGCTATTATTACGAGATTTCTTAGTGGAGTAATAAAGTAATGCTTGCAATTAACTTGTACTATTTATATTTACGTGGAAGGTTGATAGTGCGGCCATGAGAGTTGACCTTGAGCGGAGCAGCTGGTGCAGCTTCTGGAGACGCCGCGACAACTGCAGAGCCGCCACCGCGTCTCTGGCGCTTAGGCTTTGATGGAGGAGGACCTGAAGCTTTGCGCTTACTCCTTTGGGCAGTTTGAGATGCTCTCTTAGTGTTTTGGGCTTTGATTTGAGCAGCGCGCGCGGCCTCTCTCTTAGCCTTCTCCTGATCTCTCACCACCTTGGCTTCCTCTCTCGCCACACGCCTCTCCTCTGCCTCCTTCTCCCGGAGAAGCTTAGCAGCAGCTTGAAGCTCCTTTCTGTTAGCCTTTGCAAGCTGCTCCTCATGCTCCTCCCTCTGCTTCACTAGATGTAAGATGGGCCTGGTTCCGCTGGAGAAATCGGGTAATCCAGCGGTCTGAACACGGTTCTTTCGCTACTTGAGATGCGAAATTCCGTATCATCTCTCGCGTGGGTGGAAGCCCACGCCTTGTTAGCCCTTCTATGTATCGTACGAGTTCTAACTCTTGTTGTGGGTTGAGTTTCTGCTTGTGGTGTCCTGCCTCTACACGATCGCGTGTGGCACCTTGGTGCCGGCGGGCCAGCGTCGCGCGACTAACACCGAATCTTTTCGCGACTTGTCGATACGAGAAAGATGCGCCATAAGGCCGCGATTCAATTGCTTCAATCGCAGCCTGAATTGAGTTCATGATGGTGGAGTTATTGCGTTTGGAGTTGGGATGAATAGTTGTTGTTATGATGTTGGGTGGCTCACTAGGTACCGGTACGGTACCGTGTCCGTGCACTCAATCTGCTAGGTTCAAAAATCGGGGGATTTCTTGGCATTGGCACTTCGGAATTTCCGCCCCTCACCAAAATTGTATAGCAGAAATAAATTCGAAAGTGACGCGTTTTTGACTCCACGTCGTCCGCTGGCATCCCTAGGTAATTGAGGCTGTAAAAGTCGCCTCTCGCGCGTATACTGACGCGTTTTTGGGTGTTGTAGTCGCCAAAGGGAGCCATGTACTCCGCGTATGCCGCCCACGGTATTTCGGTCCGCCAGCCACGAGCTCCTACGCCTAATTTAGGTGACAATTTCGTTGACCGTGGTCTCTCCATGCGTACCCGTCGTAATATAGAGCGATTTGTTCAGCTGGGTTGGCATCCCCAGGCTATCGCCGCCCGCGAGGCCTGCTCACGTCACGCCGTCGACAACGTGCAGAGCAACCTGAAGCTGTATAACAACGTCCGTCGACCTGTTGGAAAGTTGGGGAGACCGCCTAAGATACCAGAGGAGGACGGCGAGGCCCTGTTCGACCAGCTTGTTCATTCGGGATGGATGTACCAGGACGAGATCGTGCGCTGGTTGTCGCTGGAGCGCGGCGTAAACGTCACTCGCTCAACAGTACACCGGTACTTAAAGGCCAATGGATGGACGGAGCGGACGCTGAAGCCCTTCTCTGTCAATCGCAATGAGGACCTGAGGCAGGGTTACCGCGTCCGGATGAGTCGCTATACCCAGGAGCAGCTCTGCTTTATCGACGAGGCGATCTTTAACGAGAAGACGGGTTGGCGGCACAAGGCGTACGCCCAGGTTGGAGAGGAGAGCCGTTACACCCAGGACATACGCCGTGGAGATACATGGGCGATCCTGCCAGCCTATACTGTCGAGCATGGCTACTTGCCCTGCTGTGGGATCAAGGAGGGCTACTACAATCGTGAGCTGTTTATCGAGTGGATTGAGACGCAGCTCATCCCGACTTTGCGTACCTTTTACGGCGACAGGCCAATGGTAATCATCCTTGACAACGTCTCCATCCACACCAACGACGACGTCCGCGCTGTCGTCGAGCGCGCTGGCTACATACTTCAGTACTTGCCGCCGTACTCACCTGACTATAACCCCATTGAGCTCACTTTCTCGTTGTTGAAGGCGTGGATCCGCCGGAACTACTGCTACATGCGGAGTCGTTTTGGGCGCGGAAAGTTTGGGGACTTCTTACGGGCGGCTGTTACTGAGAGTAGGTGTGATCGCTTTGCAAAAAAGCACTTTAAGTACGCGGCAGGCGGTCTGTATATTGACGAGGAGACGTTGTTGGAGGCAAGGCGTCAACTACGGCAGGAGTTTGACTTTAACTTTGACTCTGACGTAGATCTTACAGAGGACGACCTTGCGGACGACGAGCTTACAGAGCTTACAGAGGACGACGAGCTTTAACCGTGTGATAATTACAGATAATTTTACAATATATTACAGCTATAGTACCTCAACCACGCCTCCTCTCTGCGGCCTTACGCCGCCTATCCTCCCTACGCTTATCAACCTTGCGCTTGCGCGCCTCCTCCCTCTCCCAATCACTTTGACGGGGTCTCCCCGGGGGGAGACCCGTCCCCGTACTCCTCGCCTTCCGTGTACGTCTAGGGAGGCTGCAGGCAGAGCCGCTCATCCGACACTCCGAGCACTGGCTCCCAATGTCCTTGGACGGTCGAAGTTGCTCCCTGTATCGACGACATGTCCGTTGGCGGCGACGAATGGGCGCACCAGGCACGGAGTGGTGACTCTCGCGACACTCCTTACACGCCTCCCGACACTCCTCCCCAAACCTGTTGTCGTTGATGAGGCGGACGTGGGCCAGACGCCGCCTCTTCTCCATCTCGAGCAAGTACCAGTCTTGACCCGGGAGGTGGCCAGGCTCACCGGGGGCGGGCGGAGTGTCGAGGGCTCGCGCGAACGCGAGCTCCCAAAGGATGCCGGCGCACGGCAGCAGGATGTGGCGGGAGCGGGAGAAGTCGAAAGGGTCATCGTCGTCGTCCTCGTCGAAGAGGCTTTTGAGTATAGTAACCTCCCGCCGAAGCGGGAGGGCCTCACAGGGAGGACTTGAGAGGTGTGAGGGTGCTTTCCTGGCGTTAGATTTTGTATGTATAGCCTCATAAAACTTACGGTTTGAAGGCGGCGACAGGACAGCAGACGACATGGTGGTGGTGGTGAGGGTGGTGAGGTGCTTGTCGTAGAGAGCGTAAAACTTATCTATAGACATATACTATTGCTATGGTGACTACTGCTGCTTTGTTTACATTTTAAATAAGGAAGTCACGATTTTTTCACTCTACACCGTAACCCCAGAAACCCTGGTCCAAATCTGCGCACATAAAAAGTGACCCCCAAAACCCCTGCCCACACCTACGCACATAAAAAATAAATAAATATGTGTGCGTAGGTATGGGCAGGGGTTTTGGGGGTCACTTTTTATGTGCGCAGATTTGGACCAGGGTTTCTGGGGTCACTATAATTCAATAATTCACAGTGATTCATGGTGATTTACTGTGAAATATGGACTTGTACATGGCAAGGTTATAATAAATACAGTTCTTATTACTACTATACAACTATAATGGACTTTTGGGGGTATCTCTGTACGAATAACGCTATAAACCATAGAAATAAACATCAACTAAGCACCACTCCACTCCGTCGTCCTAGATATCGCCGCCGCCACCGCGCGACATGATCTGGAGACTCAACGCCATATACGATATGAGGGCTTGAACGCCCGTATATCCTTTGCAAAGTGGCGAACAACCCCATCCTTCAACCCAAACCGCACTGCAATATCGTATAAGTCGCTCTTGGGGCTTGACATGTGGCGGAGATCGTCAATTGTCCACCGTTGCTCCAGTGCAACCTCCATGGCCCGCGTATAGTCATACCGGTCGTCTGGATCCTGCTCGAGGACAAGCCACTGAAAGAACTCTCTCACGGAGTCTCTGTTGTCACCACCTGCGCGTACGGGACTTGACGAGAGAGCGTAGGAGGGATAGGTCGAGGCGTAGG
Source organism: Laburnicola sp. JP-R-44 (assembly GCA_009805535.1). NCBI lineage: Eukaryota > Fungi > Ascomycota > Dothideomycetes > Pleosporales > Didymosphaeriaceae > Laburnicola > Laburnicola sp. JP-R-44. The sequence goes on along the minus strand of SELF01000037.1, from coordinate 79,597 downwards.
CGCAGACGCAGACGCAGACGCAGGAGTCTCGGTAAAGGACGCGACGGGAGGGACGACGGGAGGGACGGACGGAGCCTCTGACGGGCCGCGGGGCCAGCCCTGCTGCTGCTGACGCGGGGCATCTAGATGACGTCGTTGGTACTCCTTCTCCAGCCTAAGTTGCTCCCTACGCTCCTCACGCTCCTCTTCCTCCTCCTCCAGGCGACTGATCTGACGCTCTATCTTACGCCTGGCCATCTCCCGCTTCATACGCCGCCGAATGTCTGAGTCGTCGCCACCCCGCCTCTCTTCTTCTTGCCCTTGCCTTTGCGGGTGTGCTTGTCAACGCGCAACTTGTTACCACAGTGGGTACGCCAATAGTCGACGAGCTGCTGCGGCGGGTCTCAATACAGACGCCTGGTTGTCCCTCCGCCTGACGCTTAGCCCAGGTCTCACTGTCTGCGGCGCGGACCTCGAAGTGCTCGCGACTCAGCGGGTTTACCCAACACCAGAAGCCATGGTTATCGCAGAGATTCTCGTGGCAGATCCAACGGTCATGGAGTCGGCTGATGAACTCAGCGGCGCTCAGTCGGGCCTCCACCTGCTCCTGCTGCTTCTGCTCTGCCACCATACGCGACGTACGACTCCCGCCACCACTCGCGGCGGCGCGAGCGACGGTAGGCTCCTCCGGTACGTCTGACGACGGCTCGTTGACGGCGCGATTGCGAGGAAAGGCCTTCAACTGACCCTGGACTTCGACCTTCATCTCCACCTTAAACTGGACGCCGTCGACCTTCTTAAACAGAAGGACTTGCTGGTCCACGAACTCGATCAACGCCGCGCCCAATTCTAGGCTCAACTCCAGTAAAGTCTTAAATTTCCACGTCCCCTTTGGCACGACTCTGAAAGCAACACTTGTCGTTAAGAGGCGGTACTCTCTGCCGTCAATCTCAGACCCAGGGTCCGCAATCAGGTCGCCCAGCTTGTCCTCCATCTCACTTATGAGGAAGTTGCGACGGGTGCTAATGTCAGAGTCTTTGACTTTGATGAGCTTGTTAACGCGCAGGACGTAGTCAAGGTGTGCATGACGTATTCTGGTTCAGCTGGCGGCGGCGACGACAACGGCATGGGACGACCATGTACTGTCGGAGGAGACGACGGGACGTTGATAGCCTCTGGGAGCGTCGAAGGCTCTGGCACCGGCGCGGGAGTCGTCACCTTTGACGTCTTTGACGCCTTTGACTTGGACGACTTTGCCGTCTTTTTGGCCTTCGCTGGAGCCATCTCCACGACAGCTGAGACACCAGTATCAGTAAAATAGGTGGCGATTGGTCTGCTCCACCGTACTCGCGACTTACGAGTTGCCCTGAGCGACGGCACAAGAGCTGTACCCGTACGAGTACGCGTGCGGGGTCCTGGAGTCAAATCCGCGTCAAAATCGACCATCTACGACCGCTGCAACACCAAAAAAAACGTCAGTATACGCTGTATATAGCCGGGCCGAATAGCCTCATAAAAGTTGACTTACTATACGCGCGTGGTTGGGATCCTTCGCCGAGAAACCCGCCGAATTTACGCGTCCCTTACAAATTTGGTGGTGGGGAAAAATTTACGCGGTCCGCCAAGGAATCCCCCGATTTTCGAACCTAGCAGATGCACGCCGTCAGTCAATGCACGCGATCGCGATTTCGTCCCAACTTCGCAACCCCCCCCCACAAATCAACGCCACGTGTAAACAGGGTGGTAGTCCAAAGTAATGTATATTCTTTTCTGACGTGTGAGGGTGTCTCAAGTGAGGCTAATATACATGTAGGAATGGACTGATTAGTCAGTAGGAAACCACGTGACTGTAGATGTCCTGGGCTTACACCACGATGACTATGGAAGAAGCCCTTGCAGAACTAGATACTCTTGACTCCAGCGAAGAATTTTGCTACGCTAAAATAGCTAAAAAGCATAGTGTTGATCGCTCAACGTTGTCGCGCAAGCACCGAGGTGTCAGCGGGTCGCGGGCGGAGGCAGGTTTAGCACGTCGCAATCTTCAACCAGAACAGGAGGCAGAGCTTGTAAAGCATATAGAGGGGTTAACAGAGCGAAAGTTACCTCCTACAAGAGAGATGGTGCAGAATTACGCGTCTGATATTGCTGGACACCCTGTCTCTGAGAGCTGGGTCACTCGCTTCCTCCACCGACACCAAGATGAGCTTACATCCCAATGGAGCACTTCAATGGATCGACAACGCCACGCTGCTGATTCTGGTGATAAGTACAGGGCGTACTTTAAACAGCTAGGCAGCAAAATCGACTTCTATGAAGTGGAGCCAGAGCACACATACAATATGGATGAGAAGGGCTTCATGATCGGAGCTATTGGCAGACAGAAGAGAGGATCTTTAGCAAGAGGCTGTTTAAGAAGAAGCAATTTCGGCAGCAACTTCAAGATGGCAATCGCGAGTGGATAAGCCTGTTGGCGTGTATATGCGCTGATGGCACAGTGTTGCCGCCAGCTCTTATATATGCGGCTGACTCCAAGAAACATACAAGACACCTGGGTAGAAGATGTAAAGGTGGGAGAACATATGGCCTTCTTCGGAGTATCAGGCAGTGGCTGGTCGAACGATGGGCTTGGTCTTGCCTGGCTTCAGCAGGTGTTTGAGCGCTTCACAACACAGCCAAAGCTCGGAGAAAGTACCGCCTGTTGCTTGTAGATGGCCATGGGAGCCACCTAACAGAAGAGTTTCTGGAGTATTGCCACAGGCATAAGATACTGTTAGGTATCTATCCACCTCACAGCACGCACACGCTGCAGCCGCTCTCGATGTGGTGATGTTCAAGCCTCTCTCAGCACAGCATACTCAAAGAAGCTGGCAACACGCCTTCACAAGCATCAAGGCCTAGTGCCTGTAACTAAAGCTGACTTCTTTAGCCTGTTCTGGGATGCTTGGGCAAGCAGCTTTACTGCGAAGAATATATCTTTAGCTCTTTTAAGGCAACAGGTGTACACCCCTTCAACCCTAACGTTATACTCGATCGCTTTACCAACGACGACTCAGACACCTCTAGCAACGCGTCAGAGGAAGCTCCTACATACGGCGGTGAGGCCTGGCAAAAACTAAATACGGTCATAAAACGTGCGTTGAGTAGTGCCTCGGAGAAGGACGCATCTATTGTTCGGCAATCGCTCCACCACATGGCTATACAGAATACCCTTCTGCAGAGCGAGAATGAGGGTCTGCTTGACGCTCTCACTGTCAAGAAAAGGAGAGAGACGAAGGGCAAGTCTCTAGACCTGTTGCAACACTATGAGTACTGGGGGCCTTCGATGATGTGGACACCTCGGTCATTTAGAGAAGCCAAGACCCGCATGAAGCTTGCAAGGGAGGAGCGAGAGGCAGATGAGAAGGAAAAGGCTGACATGAAGGAGCTTGCTAAGGCTAATAAGCTATACAACGAGAAGATTGCGCAGGAGAAGCGGGTTGCGCGTGCGAGGGAGAAGGTAGAGCGCGACCAGCTGAAGGCTGAGAAGGCCAAGGAAGTCGCTGAACGCAAGGCAGAGAGAGAGCGCCAAAAGCAAGCTCGCGACTCTCAAAAAGCTATAAAAAGCCCTCTACAGGCAAGCGCAAGGCTTCACAGAGCGCAGCACCAAGGAAGACGCAGAAACGTAGTGCTAGGGATGATGTGGGTGGTGCATCGACTGACGGCGTGCATTGAGTGCACGGACACGGTAAGTTACCGGTACTGTACGCGGCTGACCTCGGTAAAGTACGTTAACCACAAAGCGCATCTCAGAATTTTATCTAATAAGCTGATATATATTACGATTTGATTTCTGTGTCTGCACCACCAGCGCTAAGTAAAAGTTTAATGATATCTAAACTTCCCTGCTCGATTGCGATATGTAAAGCGGTATGTCCTGACATGTTAATGTCATCCACACTTATGCCGTTTCTCAGTGCGAATAATACTAAGGTCGAGTTTCTTGACTGAACAGCAAGATGCAGTATATTGTTTCCAGTTCCGTCGATCGCATAGACATTTGCACCATTCTCAGTAAGGACTTTTGCGACATCATGTTGGCCGCTGAGTATAGCCTTCTGCAGAGCATTGAGCGGTGTCTGACTGGACGAACTTGTTGGGCGAATCATGCAAGAGTTCTAACCGAACAAAAGTCAGCCGGATAGATGTTGAGCAAAGGATATTTACTTACTATAGAGCTTGAATCGTTACCTATATCTACCCAACTTGCTAGACAATCTATATCACGACCATCCCAAATAGTCATATTACTCTCTCGCAGAGAAGACCTTAGGGAAAGCGCTTCCGGATCTTCTGTACTCATGACTAGCTCTGGGCAGAACGAAGGAGTCTCTGATATCTCAGTCAAAGTTGTACTGAATGAAGTCAAGCTTTGTGGATCGGTCGCTCTGCTTTCGTGTACACTTGCTGATGAGGTGCTACTTGTGGATGCGTCTAAAACAGTCGACTGCAGCTGGAGAGCTCGTAGCTTTGTCGAATCCTGCGATGTCTTATCTATTTGATCGAATCTTTGCGGTCGAAGCTTGAGATTGCGTCCTGGTATCGGGTTATGTAATGTCGGGGTATTGAGAGAAGCAAACTCACGGTAATTGCGTTGAGCAACTCTATTCTGGGCCCGCCGTCGCTCAGCGGCGTCGGTTATGTTTTTCCAGTCATTGTCATTCTCAATCGATATTCTTCTAGTATTATTTCTCCGTGGACATGAGTGGGATGTATATTTGTCGTGCTGCGAACGCTAAGCTTCCAGGTAGAGAAATCTACAAGCCTAATACAGCTCTGAAGAGCTGCCCGAGCAGATTATTCGGTTACAATCAGCGGAAATCTGGTGTGCACCACAGTTACAGTGGAACGTAGCGAAAGGATAAATGAATGAACGTACACAAATTAAAGAGAGTGCCTCGCCGATACCAGCATCTAACGCCATGGGCGCGCAGCAGTGAGGGGAAATGGGGATCTGATGCGGGAATAGATCCATGCAGCTGTGCCTCAACCATACTGTAATTCAATATCTCAACGCCGGCCTCGCCGATACCAGCATCTAACGCCATGGGCGCGCAGTAGTGAGGGGAAATGGGGGTCTGATGCGGGAATAGATCCATGCAGCTGTGCCTCAACTACACTGTAACGTTACCGGTACCGGTACCGTACATCAGATGGCGCACGGGCATCACTTGGCGCACGATTTCCGGATGCCCACACCCACTACTTTTGAGGCTGTAGAGCTCCATATAAGAGCTATTATCGCGAGATTTTCTAGTGGATAGGTCTTTAGAAGTTGAATAATTGACTGCTAGCAATAATTTACATACATAATCTCAACTTGGCAGTGTCAGCAAGTCTCTTCCTGCGGCATATGCATAGGCCGTATGCCGTAGGCTGAACGGGGCGTACGATTACAGTAGAGGCCGAGACAACGGCGGCAACGTCTGCAAGCATCGCATGTCTTGATAGGTTGGCTAAGTTAGGGGAAGGCGGGAAGAGCCACGCCACATACATACATAATCTCAACTTGGCGGTGTCAGCAAGTCTCTTCCTGCGGCATATGCATAGGCCGGATGCTGTAGGCCGAATGGGGCGTACGATTATAGTAGAGGCCGAGATAACGGCGGCAACGTCTGCAAGCATCGCATATCTTGATAGAAGAACGGGAAGGGTGTGGATATATGTACAGTTGAACTTGATTTATCCTAAGGCCTGGGAACATTTATATCAGCATGATTTACTATCCTATATTTATTCTTCTTATTGGAACAAGGTCCCTCTAGTAGTATGACTACCATGGATAACCGAGTGGGAGGAGGTGGGGTAGCTGCGACGTATTGTCTTGACTCATGTATTGTGTGTATTATGCTGTACTATACTGTCCCATCCAGGTGGAGTACAGTAGCGTCCACCATGGTACCTACCTGCCTACCAGGTCGCTGGCCACACTTACCACATGAGGCCCCGAGACTTCCTTCCACCAACCTGGACTGAAACCAAAGCTCATCAACACTTCTCTCGATTTCATAGGGCCGGGGATTCACATGAAGATATAACTAGTCGATTTGCCACAGCGAAGGTTCGAGAATATTCCACATAGAGGCACCACTTCAGCCTCGCTAAACTGACGAACTCCTCCGATGATGCTAGCAGGGAGGACGGCCGAACCGCACTGGCACAGATCTTTGTGAATGATTCAAAATGTATAGAGAATAGATAGGTAGAGGTACATGTGGCGCAGCTGTGATTTCGCCACTCTTCAAGCCTTATGTAATCCCTCCGCAAAGCGCTATTACCTATTTAGTAAAGCGCCTTTCTAGCGGCTGTCCGATCCACGAACAAGATAATTAACAGCCCGATTTATCAGGTTCAAATTAAGTCTATAAAGTAGCTCTAGCTCCTAATACATCTTCGCTACCGGAACCCTCCATGACACCTCCATAATGTTCGCTGGCTCGGTGTCTATTGGTGCCACCACATTGCTCTTCGGCACTGATGGGCCCGCCTCTTCCTCTTCTGTTCCGGGGGTCTTGTGCTTACGACCTCGTTTTCCCTTAGCTGCAGCGGCTTGATCTTTCGCCTCACGCTTTGCTCGCGCCTCCTCTAGATCTTGATAGCTCATTACCTTCGCCTTCCCTAGGACTACTGATCTTGTCGATCGACGAGCTTTGGCGTTATTTACCTGGAATAGGAAACGGTTTTGATCCTGTAGGAGTGTACACTCGGCAAAGGATATTTTAGCTGCGGTCACGATCTTCCGTACGCGTTTCTGCAGGCGCTGCTTGCTCATCCCATCAAGTGTATGAGTGTCTTTCTCTATCAGGTTCTGCAGCGATGCAAGAGCTTCTGTTGTCTTCGGTGTCACTGGAGTTATCGGAGTCTGCAGTACCTCGTCTCGCAGAGCAGATACCGGCTGCCCTTGAGAGCCGTCCGGAACGGTGAGCTTGGGTGGGGGCTTCTCTGAATTCCTCGGAGCACCCTTTCTGGATTTAATGGGAACAAACCGGTTGCAGCCCATCCAGCTAAGATATTCCTCTTTGTGAATGCCTTGTCTCGTGCAGATTTGTATAAAAAAGTAAAGTGTTCTTTGCCAATCTGATCCATACCTCCTCGATTAAGTTGTTCGACCTTGTCACGATAGGCTGTCTTTAAGGGTGCGAAGACTCCGACGTCACAGGGCTGGAGTTTGTGGGAGGTGTGAGATGGTAGACGACATAGGATAATGTTGTTCTCAAGGCAGAACTCCAGGATCTCTACTGTTTCATGCGTTCGTTCCAAAGCCGTCGTTGATAAGGACGCGTGGCTTGCCGTTAGCTACTTCTTTGGTCTGGGGATCGAAAACGCGCTTAAGCCACTCCAAGTTAATCTTGGAGTCGTTGTACCCATTCTCAGAATGTCCGAAATGCCACCCAGGGGTTGGGTACGTAGTCCAATTGCTTCTATGGGTCGAAGCTGGCCAGATGATGAGCGGTAGCAGCGACCTACCGTCCGCACTGACACATTCGACGGAAGACACCATTTGGCGCTTGACACCAGCGCCCCTATAGTCTCGGATATCGTCCTTACCTACAAGAACTTTGACAGGAGCCGAGCATACTAAGCATAACCCCAGTCTCATCCATATTGTAGAGGTTTTCTGGCAAAATGCTGGGGTCTTCCAGTACTTTGCTAATCACTTCGAACCACACTCCGTAACCTTATCGTATATGTGACTATCGTGTCGCTTCCAATCCATAGCTTTCACCCGCCTCGCTCTCAATTCTACATGGCGTTTCTCGAACGCCCGGGGCCAATTAGGGCCTGGAGGCTTAAGCGGTCTGTTCGTGGATCGACGGAGGGCGATTCGGAATGCTAGCGAACGCATGTACTTAATTCGCACAGGGGTGCCCGAGACTAGACATTAGTAACACAAACTTTACGAGTGCTCTTTCTTCTTCGGGGGTGAGATACTGCCGGCTCTGAGCCAGGTCCTCTTTCGAGCGTCGTCCGTGCTTGCGATGGCACAATGTGGAGATGGGCACGTTGCCCCTTTCTGATAGGACAGCATATGTTCTAGGCACATCTGGAGGGAGAGGCTGCAACAACACCTGGGTGGCTCGATCCATGTCTGTGTGGTGGTGGTGGTGCTGGGCAGGAGGGCAGTTTGCGTGCTAGCCGGCACGACACCTGGCCACAAAGCCTCTAAAAATAGCTATCATGTGACTGTTCATAGGCGCTTCCAGAAGAGTTAAGGGCTTCGAGTATCGTAAAATACATTACAGCAGAGTAATCTTGCTAGCTTTCTTTACAGCAGCTCGCTTAAACGCACGCCAAGAGACCCAGTAGATCAACCACTACGGATAAATTCGGAATCCATGTTTGCATGTGCTAAATGCTACGATAGGCTCGATACATGTTCCCATTGAGGATAAGTATCGTCCAAAGCCTCCGAGGAGTTGTAAAACATTGGTGGCGACAGCTATGCAGGGGTCAGAAGCCGAGATGGTTTCAGAGACTGCAAACAGAATCATCAACAGCATACTCAAAGCCATCGTAATTTTCGCTTTACAGACTAGCTATAGGGAGAGAAGTAGCTGAAAAAGGCCCCTAGTTAACCATAAAACTATACAGTCATGATACAAAAAATTATGATGTTCGGAAGCTCGGTTCATTTCGGCGTGTGGGTGTTTTTCGACCAACAGTGATGGACGTTAACATCGTGTTCTAGCAAGATTATCCACCCTGGAATTGGTAGAAACATGATCCCGGATGGTTGGTCGGGTATCAAGTGCTACCCTCATCCCGCGAACTGAGCTCCTAGCGTGAGGAAACTTAGTGTGGATACTTTCCATTTGCTAGTCTTTATACACTCAGGTGCTGGAAGGTCCTGTTAGTAGTAGTGATTAGTCTGGCCTTGGAATTTATAGTCGTTACATGCTTTCTCCTGTTTGCTTTTTATTTTATTGTTTCAATGATATAGCAGAACACGTGTACGGGATTATAAACTACATCAGCTTAGATATTCGAATACATCAGTCTTTAGTAACCGCATTATCTTGCAAGGTACTTGTAAAACTCCATTATGGGAAGGCTGCAGGTGCTCTAGCTGCGCCGGTTGCAACTCTACAGTCCTGTAACGAGGCCACCGTTTAGTTCGACTTGAACCAGTCACGAAATGGCGCCGAACCTGGCTGATTCGCAGCGCCAAATGATCCACGATATAATAGTTAGCAGATCCACGATATAATAGTCAGCACATCCCTAATCATCACAATCGAGTTCTCAGTCGATTCGTATCTATTTCTAAAATAGTACTAGTTCCTGACAGGCACAAGAAGAAAATATCTCCTGCCTTGCTAGCGTCGTCTACTTCGCGCTAGCCTAATAGAGTAAGTAGCTCTTCTGCTTCTATCGAATCCCGCCACGTTCCGCGTGCAGCCGCGTAATCTTACCTGCACTTAAATCCCAATGCCCGCAATGCTTGAGCCCTGTGCGCGCTTCCGGGTGAGCTTACAGCGGTAGCGATGGGAGGCAACGCATTGAGGGTTTGCAGTGTAGGAATAGAGGGTCGCAATGGCTATTAAATACAGGCCATTTCGTCTGAGCTGCGGTAGACTAGATTCCACATTACGCTAGATTTGGAGCAAGGTACAGAAGTAACCCCGGATTTTAGAAAGTTACTTTATGAAGTGTATCGCATTCGTTGTGATAGGTAGGGCAATTTATACGCGGATTCAATTCTCTTGTCTAGGCAGTAACTAACACTGTAGGAAGCTACGTCACATGAATTCAAAATGCTCTTGAGAGAGGTACCCTTATACGGAAAATTCGACAGTACAGCGATTTTGTGTATCCTTAGGTACGGACTAGCTGGAGACGGCGGAGGCATCGAACATAATGCAGCCATAAATGGATGGAGGAATGGATAACCGTAACGCTAGTTTATTATTCGATAAAACTTTATGTTTAAATCTGCCAAACTTACAACTACTGAGAGTATTCGGAGCTTGGTGACGATGGTGCGGAACTAAGCGGATCTGAACCAGTTGTATGACTATCTGATTTCGTGTCATTCCAGCCTATATGGATTGGTGGGACAGAAGCATGGCGCGTTGGTGGAAGGATAGTACGTGAGCGAGGGTTGAATTGCGTCTGTGGTGGCACTGTCGAGTGGGTGCTAGATAGTGGTGGATCAGGGAGAACGTTGCTGTGATACGGACCGAAGAGTGGAATGTTGCACCCATCTGGAAACATGGATGGGTGCTGGACTGACACTACCCGCTTCATAACTATTTGAGCGTATTGGTCTTTTATGTTCCTTACCGGACCTCTATATCCGTTGGTGTGAGCACTTCCTGGGAGTCTCGTGTGAGCAGTTGTTTCGGGGGAAGTAGCACAAAAATCGTGCCCCCACCCTCAGCATCGTCGCTACCTCCCTTGAGCTCTTTATATGTATACGCAGTACTTCTCCGCCTCTTTTTATTTATCCAACAGCGTCGGGCGAGGAATACGGCAACTAGGAGAGCGATAATTAAGCAAGTCGCACCTCCGACAGCAACGCCTGCCGTTTGCTGTTTCGTGAGCGGAGCGGTCTTGGTTTCTTTGAAAACGGGTTCCGCTGCAGCCGATGAGTCTACGGGTAGGATAGTAGTCTGGCTCGTAGTAAAAGCTTGTAGAAGCTACTGTGGAAGACTCCGAGGTTGCATTGTCGCCTGAGAGGATACTGATGGATGCAATAGAGGGTTTTGGAAACATTTGCAGCGAAGACTGGAGTCTCGGATTTTGTCGTACTAGGGGAACCCGTCGCGCGGTACGAAGCCCGGACAGGAGGATGAACGACGGCTGGTAAGTATCTACCGTAACTGGGCTTGATGAAAAGGAAGCGACATATACTGTCTGGGCAGAAGTACTGGTAGTTCTGGAAGTGTTTACGGTGGGCGGGTTGCCTGTGCTTGATACTATTGCTGCTAAGCCTGATGTATTGGTCAAGGCTTGAGTCTGGTTGGACGAGCCTGGAACTAGCAAAGTGGCGACAGGAGAATGCAGATTGCTAATTGGCGTTGTTGCTGTTAAATTGGGTAGCGTCGGTGTTTGAGCCTGATGTATAGTGACGCTTAGGATCCTGCTAGAAGATGGGAGTCCGACACTATCAGAAAGATTCCGAGCCGTGGTCACTATGGTTGTTGTTGGTCGCAATGTTGGTACGATTGAGGCTCCTGATATGCTAGCGTTTGTTTGTGTCGCCTGCACTAGCAACGATCGTCCGTCTGAGATGTTGGAGGGAGCCGCAATTCCAGGAATTTCAACACTGGACGCGAAAATGAATACTGGGGTTGTATTTACTATGCCTCTGGAGAGCGCTGTCCGGGACGTTAGGTGTGCCGAGACCAGGACCCCGCCGCTTAGCTTGATAGCACTAGGCAAGAGCTGCTGCAAATTTTGTGATGGGGATGCCGAGTGCTTCTCCCTATAGGAGAAAAACGTCACGACTTCTAGCGTCTCTGGTCTAGACGGCCGTAGCAGTGTAGGACGTAACTAACTGCCCACTACTGATATTGTGCGCTTCTACCACATGTTTTGGCGACTGAGTTGTTCCAAGATTGAACATTTATCGTCATGATCGCGGCGAGAGCAGGAGAGAACAAAATCGGTATGCGGTCGACGGTAGGAACTGTGGATAGATGACAAGGACAGATGGATTGCGACGGGCTGGATATAACACTTGCCTAGATACGCCAGCGCTCGGGTTAGCAGGCTATCGCGTTTACTATGTTCCGTATCATCTTGGCGGTAGATGGTGAGTAGCGAATCCTTTCACGTGCCACACTACGGGCCGGGCAGGGTCCGGACCGGACCGTAGCGTTGAAACTAGTGCGGATGAGTAGCGCCTTGAAGCAACTTCCTACAAGAGCAAGGCACACAAAACAACATCGATAACATTAGCCATATGCCATACGAGTACTGTAAGGGTAGCGATACCTAATCGGAATGATATAGGACTTAGTGCTTTGTTTGATCTACCACTTGCTGATTCACACATCTTGTACTTCCGGACATCCTTGGTGTACATTATCACGCCCACCCTATGGTAACATATATCTGAGTAGTTGCGTACTCCGTTGAACTTCGTTTCCTCGAATGTCCTACTGAATATGTCAGCTAGCGTATACGCTGGCACGAAAGGACCCTATACATTGGACTTCCTTTAGCGACTGTGTAGCAGAGCAAAGTTTGAAATGTGCGATTTGCGTGCTTATTCACGTCGAGAAAATGAACAATTTCATCTATGCCTGCCGGTGTATAGACATAGTCCCGATCCTAATTGAATTTCCTATCGAAGTTCTGCTGCATAAAGGCATCAGCAACAGTTATGGAACGGGCGCCTGGTTCGCTGAGTATGTCTTGAGTTCTGAAGCGGAAGCAAAATCGAATAGCTTCCTCCTGGGGTAACGTTAGTTGTTGGGTTCGAGCTTCCATGTGTGCGGATAAGACAGTGTAAGTGGAGAGGGAAGTCAGGGTTTGTTATCAGCTGAAACTTGGCTTACCGGTATTAGTCAGCTCAAAGCGACCCCTCTCGTGCGAACTTCGCCTTCGCCTGTCATCACCCCACAGAGAACGTTAACCTTTCTTGCAACCCGTGGACTCCAAACATGTGCGACGACCAGTTTTACAGGTTCGAATAATGTGGCTGCAATCGAGCGGTGGATATTACCTGGTGCGCTCCTGCTAAGTTAGAGAGCCCGAGGTCAAGTCTGCCCCTCAGGCCAGCGGGGAAGGGCACAACAAGCAGGAGAAACGAAACCAGGCAAATGTGATGTCTGTACAGGGAGCTCACCCGCATCTTCAAACTAGTAAAGGATCTATCTAAATAGAGGTAAGGTCAATCCCTACGTCGCGAGACGCACGGTGTAGCGAGACACTTCTGCGAAAAATGCGTCCTGAGACCATCATTTATAGATGTATATGACTTTTTTTAGTATACGACTATTCTATTGCTACTTAACTCTTGGGTCCAACTTTCTCGTGAAGTTCCTATTCGTGGTCGTTGTGTCAGTCGACAATTTGTTAACGCCGTCAAGCGCGTTCTCAGCAATACCCCCCTGTGTTTTCGCGATAGATAGAGCCTTCCTCAATTTCGGATATCCAAGAAGGAAAATGAATTACAAGAACTTTTTTTCCGTGCGTTCGAAGTTCATTTTAATTAGATAAAGATGGGTTCCGACAGTTTCGCCGTCGACCAATTAGCCACTAAAATCCTTTCTTGTTTTAGCGAATCTTGATGTGTATTAGCGCGGCCCAGTTTGGCTCATGTGGCTATGGTTTTGAATGGTAATTTTTAGCTCAGCCATCCAGCTGTAGCGCATCGTCTTGTTTTAGGTATCCATCATGTGTCCAGTTTCAGTTTCCACGGTGTCCTTTGGGGCCCGCCTTCGCGATGCTACGAGATTTCCTATCCTCTCTTCCTCTCCGTTAGCATCATTAGGAAGAATTTTGATAAAACTACATTAGTCGAGCGTAGCGCAAAGATTGCTAGTACGAATCAGAAAAAGGCAAAAGAAAAAGTAAAAGCGCTTCCTAGCAAACTAGTCCAGGTCACTCACTCTACTCATCTACCATCTAGATATGTACCTACATTACTAATCTATATAATTTCTAACAGAAAAATTAAACAATACGAGTGTTCGTCATAAATCCAATCAAAGGAGTAGTTATACTTCTCCTCTTCATCTATGCGCGTAATATCGAACATCTCACTACTAAGTCTACGTGTCCCCCACAAAATTAACAGACCATCATTTCCATAATTTTGTAGCATGTATCTCCACTATAGGTCCATAAGAACAATCTTTCTCTGTCAAAGGGGTTTTGAAGAGAATAGTGAACTTACTTTAGTAGACCAACCCTAGTGGTTAACACAGGGTTTTCTGTTCCATAACCTCACTAGAGCCTTGTTGTTATGTTTTTTAACAAATCTTCTCTCGATATCGCGAACGCTATGTATTATAATGCCGTTCTTCTTTGCATAATGTACGATTTTAAACAGGCTAGCAGCCTTCGCATGGCTTAGAAATCCACGGTATTCCGTCGGCCACAGCAAAGCACTTGGTTAGAAAAATCACCTAGAAGCGCCAGCACGAAGCCTAGATCCTTGATCGGTGACTCTTTCCGTAGGAGCCCCGTACGGTCTAACGCGTTCAACGTTGCAATCGTAGCATATCCAATCATGGCCACTGTGTCACTCCAGCGTGGTGAATCATCAGTTATCATCCAATAGGGTAAGGTCGCGATCCGCGGCCCAGTGCGCAAAGGCGCTAAGTCGAATCCAGAGCTCAATGACTTTAGGTTCAGGTCTCTTAATTATGCAAGAGTTAATCGCTAAGAGCTGGTTTTCGATAACTTCTTGAAGTCCGTAACCCATAAAGTTATTATTAATAAACATATTAAAATTGTCTTGGTCGCGTACTTCAGCCTGCGCATAATATTGGTCTGCTAGTTCAATAGAAGCTTTCGATACTAGTACGTTGCCATAGGCTTTTAGGCCGTTGGTTAACTTCTCCTTAGAGGACTTGTCTTTACCGTTATTACCTTTGTCGCCTGCTGTAGTGCTACGTCGCGGGTGTGGTATAGTAACAAAGCTTAGCTTCTTCTTAATTTCTACCTGCGCAATGCGTTGTTAGGGAGTTTTCTTCAATAGGCGTTTATAGGACGGTTATCTCCACTCACATTGTAGTATTTATTTTCTGAATAGGCTCCTTCCATAATCTTTAGAGACGACAGCGGATGGCCTTAAACAACCTAGAGGCAGATAATTGGCCTAATAGAGTGCCAATTTCTAGTGGAGCCAAGTTAGGTGGCAATGTCAATTCCAAATTTTACAAAGCGAATTGGTATTGTAATGAAGGTCAACGACAAAGCAAGTAGTTCTAGGGCACAGTAGCGTTTATAAGCTTTGACGACTTTAACGAAACTTAGGAGAAGCGTAGTAAGAAGATGCTGCCACAAAGGCCAAAGGCAAGAAAAAACGAAGTCGGAAGCGCAAGAATGTGCGAGAGGTAGATGTCGCTAAGACAGAGTTTCGAAAGATAAAGGAGAAGAAGGGCAGAGAATAAGAAGTCAAAAGGGGGAACAAACGAGGTATCCAAGCCAAGAATGAGCAGAGTTGAGCCAGGGAGCGTTCCGGAACCGTAAATGTATTATGTGGTAGAAACCAGTGTCAGGGACATGGCATAGCCGCATGCTGACTACCAACTAAGCTTAGCAAAGGAATGACATAAGTAAATGATACAATACTAAGGTCTCCGGGGTGGGCCGTCTAGCTAAAATTGGAAGCTGCGCTAATTGGAAGTACCGACAAGGGTGGCGAGATTGCATGAATCTGCGCGCCACGTCGGCCACAAGGCTCAAGATGGCTTTATACTATTAAATCCAGTTCTAGATAGTTGGATACGCCTATCCACGGGTTTATTTAGGAAGCCGAAGCTTTGTCGGGGTGGCATATAGAAAGTTCATGATTTTGCTATGAAAGAAGGCTTAACGCGCCTCAGACATAAAGGGGTGGACGCGGTCATATTTCTCGGACTAAACAGGGCATAGAAGGTCTCAAGAAGGTATAAAAATTGTTCCGTGATGAACAGCAAAATTTAGCTACTCTTAGAGAGAGATATCATTGTTCAAAGTCCAAGTACCCCCGCTTTGTCTCGCTACACCGTACGTCTCGCGACATAGGGACTGACCTTATCCAGGTTCTTAAACTAACGTTACGTTTACCCAACACTCCCGTTCATAGTACAGCTCCCATCATGCAAATCCCCCTTTGGTATTGTTATCAAGCGAGTGTTCCCTATTGCAAGCATGTAGGTATCCTTCCATTCCTATGCAGCCTCGAGAATACCTTCATTTGTTTGATTCCCGCGAATCCGTATGCGACCCTTAATTAAAGAAGCGCTGGCGGATTCTCTAGTTTGACTTCCTCTTTTGCTGCTTCTAAAACCCGCTTAAAGACTGGTCTGATGGCAGCTTGACAGCAACTGAAAAGAGACTTCACGTATAGAGCGCGACTTAAAGCCATTGCGACTTGGGCAATACCGTGTGTGGAATAAACAGACGAACGGTCGCATGTGCCAGTTATGGCAGCGCGGCTATAATTTGTCCAAGTACAACCTCCTTATTGCGGACCTCGGCATAAAACAGACTGTTTACCGCTTGAAGGTTGTTCACAGGTACGTGTAGCGGCGAATGCGGTGGTGCTGCCTGGGAGGGAATTCGCTTAAACATCTCAAACCATGGCCTGGACTGATCTTGTCTCGATCCCAGTTGGTCATTGAAGCTTATAGCTCTGGGTCTGTTCAAAGTTATATAGGTGGTTTGTGAAAGCATCTAGCTGGAGAACCTACATAGCTGATTTGTTTCTTATGGTAGATTAATAAAAGAGAATTTAACGATGCTCAGTTCCTTATATATATACCGCAGATTGGAAGGATAGAACACAAAGTTGAGGGGCCAGAGATACGTGAGGTTAACGGCGAAAATAATAAGAATGCGCATAAAAGTGCATCACTTAGACAGAACTATTTATCTAATATGTAGAAGCCGCTATATGGGGTTTGGACACTTTTCCCATCGCACGTAATGAGGGCGTTGACGGCTGGTTCCATTGGCCTGGTTTCGAACAGCGAGCATGTGGGGACTTTGCCGCGCGGCACACTCGGGCTTATGCGGAAGAGTGGAGCCGGCACCAGCTAGAATGAAACGCTTAGGATGAAATCAAGTCACAAGGTTACGCTCCCCGCAATAAATGGAGTAGAAATTTATACCATCAGATCGCCGTTATGAATGAGGCACGGTTCTGCAAACGCACGTTGGCTGGGAAGACCCCATAGACATTTTTTCGAAAGCAATAATTTTTCGCCATGGACGGCCAACAGAATACAAGAAAGCGAGTGATTAAAGCGTGCGATCGGTGCCGTGGGAAAAAAGCAAAGGTTGTCACTAGAACCCTAGACCTAGACTTGATGCTGACTATGTAGTGCGATAGGGGACATTGCTTGCAACGGATGTAGGAGCGCCAACGCACTATGCACCTACAGTTATGGAATTAAAGAATGCCAGCCATCACCCTCGCTAAGGTACCTTTCTCCGTACACGGGCTGGAGGCAGAGTGGCATTTATCTTACACTTTACCAGTTATGTGTTCGCCTTAGAAACCCATATCAAAGTGCTGGCGAGAGGCATTCAAGCACTGTATCAATTGCTTCAGGGTAGCCAAAGTCTGCGTGGAGATCCGATACAAAACTCTGAAGCTGGGCAACCTTTTATACACGATATACTCGATCGCCTAGGCGTATTGCCGGCGGTTAAAAACCAATATAATATACTCGAGTGGGGCCCCGTTGTGATAGATCGTCTTGCATATCCTTGGGAGGTTCTGCAGCCAGATGCTTTGCCCACGTCGGCTCCTGGCGATTTTCCGAACGTGATGGCTGATGCCCCTCTATGGAGTGAGCTTGCCCAAGCTCCATATCATGGCGCATACGGCTTGGGCACGATCACATGATGCGTCGTTCTCAGCGGATATTGTCGTTACGCAAGAAAGAGTTCAGAGCGGTTGCAGGATGGGATTGCCTCTGGAACACGAAGAGAGTAGCTACATGTGATTACTAATCCAATTTCAAAGTCTCCCAAGGACGGAACCGTTATTATCGGAACAGGTAGCCTTCCTAGACCGGCAGTACGTGTTGATCTCTTCAAATTCGGTGCTAGTCGACGACGCATAGCTGACCTTGCGACTATGTGAAATTTCCTTCGCTCTCTTTATATGTAGCCTGGTAAACTTTGGCTTAAAGAATGCGCATAATTCAGGACTGTCTCTCTTGGTATGCCTTTCATCTTCGACCTCTTCTCCGATAACGGTGCAGAAATAGTGAGCCATTGCTGCCGTCGCTTGGGCTATAGCTTCTTGGGCCTCCAACAGGCCTTCTCTCTGTCGCTTTTCCTGAGCCTTGGATGCTCCTGAGACGCGACCTAATCTCATCTAGACTCGGGTGCTCATTGAGGATAAAGATGGCTAAGCTATAGTTGTCCTGCTCGTGGGACTCTTTAGAGCCTTTTTAATGGTGTTAAGGAGTATACGCGCGACGTGTGCACGGCACTCTGCGCCTTTTACATGGATATTTGCTTTACTTTGTTGTGACGGTTTGCTGATCGGTTTGCTGTTTCCAGGCACGTGATGTTTATCGTTCGCTCTGAGCTGCTGATTACTATAGCAAATAGTGGGTCCTGGCGAATTAGCGCCATCACCCGTCTGGCTTATAGAGCCCGCAGTTGATAGATCAATCAACCAGAGTTTTCTCCACCTTTTTGCCTCTCACACTTGTTAGCAGCATCTCTCATTATAGAGGGCTTATACCTAAGATGATGGCACAGTCTGCAACGTAGAATATCCTGGTGACTGGCAACTTCTTAAATTGAAATGGCCGAGAGAAGGAATATAGTGTTCAGGAATTCTTTGAATGTAGTAGGGCCTAAGGTCTTCGCCACCTGAATAAGCTTCAGGAGCTTGCTTGTCGGAATCGCTTCAGGCCTCAGAGACTGTACGACAAAACTGAAAAAAAACGGTATAATGCACATTTGACCCTACGCGGATGTTATATTGTGCGATTGCACCTGCCATCTTTATAAGCGTGTCCGTTGATATGTCGGCCTGGGGCAGAAGGAAACCGTGCGCCGACTGACAGATTTGATAAAAAGCCTCCAGATCTTCGCTAGGTAGCGCTATTGTTCTTGTTGGTGGTTGACTAAAGAGCTTTTGAAATGCTAGCGATATAGCTGACATCTTTGAAGAACGAACGAGGAATCTACGGTCTTGAACCAGAAGTTCGACATCTCTATCTTGATCCACAGCCATAAAGAAGCCCTTTTGCTCTGTCATCGTATCGAGAACAAAGTAGAAAAGTGATGCGGAAGAAATCATTTCTACAATGGATTATAAACAGTATGTGATAGGTATTTTCCTGGCACCATTCTTACAAGCCTTAAAGGCTGCTGCCGGCCGGAAAGCGCGGGGTCGTTTTTAATAGGTGCATTGCTTGCTGTCCGACCCAACTTTCACACACACTTTCACAGAGTTATAGGTTTGCAATCCTCTAATCGTACGTCGTACATTCCTAGAAGTATAACCATAGTGGTAATATAGAAGGGATTCGGGACAATTGTGCTTATTCTACCTTTGCTAATAAAGGACTCTGGCAGAAATCAGAACCTTTACATTAACAATCACAATGTCGTTCACGTCGTTGTGCCTTGATCCACTCAATAGCGTAGCCGTGACGCTCCGAGCCTCCAAGGTCGGTCCGGGACCGCACACCACCTTTCAACATAACGCCATTAATGGCACTGAGGTAGCTTGGCTTCCAGCGTCCTTCCCTACGCGAAAAAGCCCTTTGTGCAGGAAAGAAGCATCGGCTTGCAATACGACCCAGCCTTATTAGTGACACTAATGATAGTGTTTCTCCGACAGCATGAAAAACTACAGATCAGCGCCTAGAATAACTGTCGGTAGGCTGTAGCTACGATCTAGTTAATGGACCGCCTAGGCTGAAGGGTTGCCGCAGCAAGGCTGAACAGCTGCTGCGATGTGCGTTGTGCTGCGCCGCATTTTATCGATAAAACCTATCAGGTGCGATCACGCAGCAGGTTGGCCATTGACTAAAACGATGCATCCTCGCGAGATGGAGGTCGTGTCCTGTCGGGTGAGTGCGGCAGGTTTTGATCGTTGTTACCTTGTGGCGGGTGGTTCCTGAGATATTTTTATGGAGTGTGTTGGAGACAATAGCCGCTGGTTGGACGTTACTAGGGCTCCCACAGCAATGCAGAAGCCTCGCAGCTAGGTAGACCTTCACGTCCTCGTCGCCTAGCCATCGTATGTAGCAGCGCAGGGTCCGCGGTTTGGAGCTATAAGGAGGGAGAGTCAAGCGCTGCCGAGGCCTAAGAATATACCCGTGAGCGAGCAAGCGACGTGGCCTCTGCTGGTGCTGCTTAGCGCTCCTCCACTCGCGTCACCGCTGTCGCTGTCATAACTAGAATGAACAGCGCAACTCTCACGCTGTCAGAAGGCCTCGATCCCACAGAGAATAGAACCCATGCAGCCTTATCAAGGTCCAGAAAAATCACTTACACTACGATATGGCACCGCGCTCACGGACGGCCTTCCGCGGTACCAGGCTATCTACATCGGTGTATCAGTGCTGTTTAAGAATAAAAACGGCGAATTAGTATAAAATAACTTGTAGTTGCTTCCTATATCGTGTTTTGTGTTTATATTGTATCGGCGGGAAAACAGGAAGAAGGGCAGTAGCCGTCAAAGAAGTCATCCCCACCCCAAGGACTGCACCTGCCTATTCCTTAATCCCGCCTGCCCACCACCTGCGGGTTAATAAAGAAGTTGTTACCATCGGAAGGACCACGTCTCCCACTTCATCCTCCTAAGCTTGGAGCGAATCGTGATAAATATCTTAACAAGTGGAATACGCAGCCGAGGGTGTTGCCGTTGGAGCTATATTCTGGGTGCTAGATTTTGAGGATCCAGCTGATGGGCAAGCAAAGGTGCTGTTCAGGCACTGATAGCTCCCCACTTGACGCTGGAAGTCCTGTGTCACCTCATGATTCCCTGGGTACCAAACCCCCACTTCCCCTTCCCCACCCCACCCTTCGTAGGCAACGCTACACTGGTCGTCACTATCTAATCAGCATTTCATTTTGGCGTAAGACAGAGTAAAAGTACCTATAGAACTGGCAGCACATGGCAAGGTCTATCGCGATTGACTTAACATTAATTATGTTGTCGGTCGAGGTACAGTTTAGAGGCGATGTGAATACTACTGGGTTACAATATCGCCAACCAGTTTCACTGCAAAAGTGAACCTATAGAGAAGTTAGCGTAAGCTTTACGATTAGTCTATAGTATTTACGGTTGGCGGGTCTGGAGACGACGCAACCCTATGGATCTCGAGCGGTCGTGAAGCATTTAGAAAAGCACCTCTTGCTAGGCTTGCGACCATGGTGATGATAAAAGTTTTCAAAACCATGTCTGGTTTCGTTGCTGGGTGTTGTATTCACACGATACAATGATGGCTAGATAAGGTTTTATAGTAGTTTGGTCTATTCCTAGGCCCTCGAAAAAATCCGAGTTGGACCTCTTTCCTGCCATCCGCCTTTTCATGCCGCACCCCCAAATTATTGCATTCGTAGACAAGGAGTAGAACCTCACTATCTTCTTCAGTGCATCTCTAGCCGAGGCAAGGAGATAGCAACGAACCTTCTATGAAAACACGTCAAGAGGTTGCTGAACGCACCCTGTCAAGGATTGAGCGGGTGAGGTAGGTCGTGCAGATTGCGTTGGAACTGGACCACTTGTAGGTGCCCCAGAAATGAAAAGGCAATCTCGCTTATACTAGCAGAAACCTGTCCGAAGCCATCAAGGGCCGTGTGAACGCAGTTCATAAGAACAGACAAGGCCATCAAGGTGGGGGTGGATGCCCTACAGCAACGACCAAGATTGGCACCACCATTCCATGGATTGGATATCTTAGGCCAACTTCCTATCCTAGCAGTCCGACTTAGTTCGTCGCAGGCAATAAGAAATGGGCCTGTGGTTTGTCGACTCCCCCAAATTCGTCGTCGAGTGGAACCGCAGTGCGAGTTCGACTCTGTCAACTAACTACATAGAGGGAATTCGAGAGGAGCGGATGCATATTGGTCAGTGCGAGATGGCTTTAACGTTCCTTACATATCTCTACTTCGACAGGTTTAGGAGCGGTAGCCTTAGAGCGGCAGCCTTTTTGCTAGATACAGTAGTGCTACTACTATAATGTATTCTATTCTATCTACTTTTAAACTAGCAAAAGTATGGCGTCCTGTTTAAATAATTAAATGTGGAGTGTAAAATCCTCACGCTTCTTACGTGTGACGGCGACCGGGAACTACGCCAAGTTCACGCAGAAGAAGACGCTTATGGACAAGGAGTATGTACGCGCGGTTCTCTCCCTCTACGTGAGGACCAGCAGACCGCCTACACGTTGATGTGTGTTAAAGCCCCTGGGGTCGTCTGTGTGCTTGATGAAGATGTAGTTCAGGTAGTCGGCGGTCTCGGTCTTGCTCATGATGGCGTATGCGTACGTGGAGCCGGTGGTGTGTGTCGCCTAAGTGTACGCCTTGTAGCTGAGGTCCGCTGGTCGGGTGTGCTAGATTGCCTTTCTAACGTTACGTCTCTTTTAGGATTAGAAACTGTCCCTTGCCACTACGTTTATGAATGCACCGAGTGTTCACATCGATCGCTAGATCTTCAAAAGAATGGAGTGCGTCTTCTCAGGGGGTTTGTGGCAAAGATATATTGGTAAGGTTTAAAGGATCCTATTACCGTGGCGCCGCCGAGCCAGGAGGCGATGCTCATTACGATCCAGCTCTAAGCCAATCTGTATTCATCTCCAGAATAGTACTAGTTTTCCTGACAGGCACGAGAGGAAAAATGTCTCCTGCCTTACTAGCGTCTCCTACTTCGCGCTAGCCCAATGGAGCAAGCGTACCCTTCTGCTTCCATCGAATCCCGCCATATTCCGCGCGCAGCCGCATAATTAAACCCGCACCCAGATCTCACCATATCGGGAGCACAACAATACGGATGAAGGGAGATTATGCAAACGCCTGGCCAACAACACAGCTTCAGTCCGACTAGCTCTCCTCAAGCCGAGCAAGGAAATTATGAGCATAAGAATAATGCGTGGACTGCAGAGTTAATAAGCTCTCGCCCTCTGTCTCTTTCTCTCTCTTTTTCTCTCCATAACGTACATCCGCCCGTAACGGAACAACCGCCGTAACGGAACAAACTATAGGTACTTTAACTTCGAAGCGATTAACAGTCTGCAAACGTCTTGATTTTTTTAATGTCTCCCTTGAGTTAGATACTAAAACCAATTTGGAATCCCTATAACTATACCTATATAAAAATTACATTCGCATGGACGCCTCCCTGCCTGTTTCGCGAAGGCCCTTTGTTTTAGCGAAAATGAGCCTTACGTACCACAGGGCCGCCATTTAGCTTATATCACTGTCGCAACCCATTAGCGCCCTAATCTTAGCATAAAGTCCGACAGCATCGCTCAGGAGGCATAGTTAGCCGTGAGGCTGCGTGTGGCGCTCATTTCATGCGAGATTGCCACACGACTCGGTACTTCCATCAAAAGCCGTCCAATTAAAGCGATGCCGAAACAACTCCGCACATCTCGTAATACACTGTATTTTACGTTAGGTAAGACGCAATACCCCTTGCCAGAACAAAGGACACTTGGCTGAGTCATCCCTAGCGGCAACTGGGTCTCTGACCGTTCGACTGTCTGCATGCCATTCATTGCATGCAGACTTGTCAACAAGCAAGTAACTTGCAAGCCTTGCTTGTTAAACTTGGGTAATAACCAATTCAAGCAAACTAAGTTCGCTTATACAAATTTACCAAGCAATTCAAGTTTTAATAGAAAACTTGCTTAGTAAACTTAAATAACTTGGGTGTTTGGGCTGTCTTAGAGTTGATTTTCGTGAGGTTTTCAAGTTACTAGTAAAAGCGATTTCGCGATAGTTTTCTAGTGTTGAGATTAGCTTAGTCAGCTCCAGCCACCTGATTTCGCGCGTTCGTTTGAACTTACCGCGTACTTGTTTCTACAACGCCTGTTGCTCTACACGCCCTATCCTAGTGCCCACCCCGTACTGCTGCCTCTTTTGCTGCCTTAGCCCCATCATGCCCGTCTCTAGAGCTGCTAAAGCTGCCGGCAGAGGCAGCAAACGCGCTGTAGGACACGCCGAAACAACCCCCGACCCTCCCTCTAAACGCGCCCGCGTCTTCCACGGCAAAGGCAAAAGACGCGGCAACAAGCTCCCTAACGTGCCAAAATGGATGCGATCAGACGGCCTAAACAGCGCGGACTGGGCGGTGATTACAGAGTATATTGACGCGCTTAAGCCGCTCAAAGACGCCACAAAGCAGCTTGAAAGTCGTGGTAAGTCAGGCAGGTTTGGCGCGCTTTACTCAGTTATCCCAGTCTTTGAAACGCTACTCCACGAGCTTAAGCTGCGCGTTAGTTAAGCAGTATGAGAGCGTCAACTTCGAGCAACCTGGCGCTCCGGAGGATCATATACCCATTAACCTTCGCGCTGCCTGGGCTAAAGCCGATGACTACTACGCCAAACTTGACGCAAGTCCTTACCCGTACGCCGCTACAATCCTCCACCCATACTACAAGCGCTACTGTGATCGTAGCTGGCGCAAAAAGCCAGACTGGTTGGCAAAAAAAAAAAAAAAACGCTGCGTTTGAGCAGCTTTGGCGGCAATACAGGCCAACCGACGCGCCAAAAAGCAGCCCAGCTGCGCAGTCTAGCGATCTCGAAGACGCCATTGCCGCGATAGCTGACGCCGACGATAGCGACGACGACGACGAGGACATAGATGAGTATAAGCGGTGGAAGAAACTGGAGCTAAAATGGACGCGCGAGCAGCTCAAAGATGGTTGCTGCCCTATCCGTTACTGGATTGAACTGGCGCTAAAATACCCCAATTTATCGCGCTTAGCAATCGACGTTCTAACAATCCCCCCCGCCTCCAGCTGCGAGTGCGAGCGCCTCTTCAGCGAGCTTGGTGATCTATTAGAGCCAAAAAGACGCAAAATTGGAGCTTAGTTGCTAGCAGCTTTGCAATGTATTCGAGCTTGGCAGCGAGCTGGTTTCGAACGCCCAGCTAACAGTATCGCTGAGAAGCTTGAAGCACTAGTTACTGACGATGAGCTAGGCCAGCAATATGGGATATGCGACTGGGAGTCGTCTTAGCAGTAATTTGTACCTACTTCGACTCTGTACGACATAAATTCTATTAAGCAAGCAAGCAAGTCTCAAGCAATTAGCACGAAAACTTCACCCAAGTCAAGCAAGTCAAGTTCCTAAGAAGCTGGAATACAAGCAAGTCAAGTTCGAGCTCGAAACTTGCTTGACTTGCTTGTTGACAAGTCTGATTGCATGTCATCTCACAACTACGAAGAAGTTGACGGAACCTCGCAGCAGCAGTCCTGTGTCCTTGTCGCGGTGATGACGGCCACCAGAACCGATATAGAGCCTCCCAAAACGCACGCTGATTCGCGCCTATTTACGACTCCTATCGATGCAAACGATGTAATTACAGCGACGAGCAGCCCGATTCGAAGCATGACAAGTCATTATGACAGGGCGCATAATGACAACAGGCGCAGCAGACATATCAAGGCATAAGAATGGTAGACACAATACATAGTAAACACAACAGGTAGTGACAGTTATCGTCAGCATGACAAGTGCGGCAAGAGGGACTTCAAAGGTAAGCAAGTCTTCCAATTACTACAGTTTACAGCAACACGCCGCCGTCTGCGCAAGCCTGTCTTACTTAATTCAGGCAAATCGTCCTCTGCATCCTCCGCTACCACATCCGCGCCACTGGGGCTTTCCACGACCCCTCCGCAATTGCATCCTCCGTACCCTGTGTTCTGCTTGTCCGCACCACTTTGGCCATAGGCTCGGATGCGTCTTGCTCTGTTGCCGCACTCTTGCGCTTCTTGCCATGCTTCCCTTTGTCTGCGGTGGCTTCCTCTGTTGGCTGAACACTCTTTCGCTTCTTCTGACCACCTTTCACCTTGCCTTTGGCTTCTTTGGCAGCCTCTTTTTTAGCACGTTTCACCCGCGCTGCTTCGAGATCCTCAAATGTCATCACTCTCTCGCGTCCCTAAGAATATTTGACTTAGTCTTTCGGCGAACTTTAGCTTCGTTGTTCATCTTCGATAGGAACTGAATGTGGTCTTGGTCGAGGGCGTGTCGGGCAAAGGATGTTTGGGCGGCTTTGCCGAGCTTCTGTACGAGCCTCTGATGACGCTGTTTGCTCGCCTCATCAGGAGGATCCTGTGTGAGTAGACTAAGTAACGACGTGAGACCTTCTGATGACACTGGTGTCACACTGGTGTCACTGGTGTCTGGACTACTTCGTCTTGTGGGCATGGCCCCACGTCTGCACAGGGTGTACGAATGGTTACTGCGGCGACTGGTTTCGTAACGTCTCTGAGTACTCTGTCTGGGTTGAATGGAAACAATCCGGTCTTGGCCCACCCTGCAAGAATGTTCTTCTTGGTCATCGCCCTAACCCTCGCAGGACTGTATAGAGTGGTGAAATGCTCCTTATTAACATTGCTCACGCCCTCCACGATACAGTCGTTTCTACCTGGTCGCGATAAGCTGTCTTCAACGGACCAAAAACTGCGACGTCGCAGGGTTGGAGCTTATGAGAGGTGTGAGAGGGGAGTCGGCATAGTATAATGTTGTTTTCGAAGCAGAACTCTAGGATTTCGAGGGTCTCATGCGTTCCGAAGCCGTCACATATTAGTATTCGTGGCCTCTGATTAGCTCGTTCCTTTGTTTGGGGTTCAAATACTTGTTTCAACCCACTGCAGGCTAATAAACGAATCGTTATAAACCAGTCTCGGAGTAAGTATAGACCCATCCAGGGGTAGGGTACGTCGTCCAGTTGCTTCTATGGGTAGAGGCTGGCCAGATAATCATTGGGTCTAAATGCTCACCGCTTGCGGATATACACTCGATGGGCAGTTACCATCGTCCGCTTAACACCAGCGCCTCTATAGTCTCGCCGGTCATCCTTACCTATAAGGACTTTGACAGATCCCAGCATAGAGAGCATTATGCCTATCTCGTCCATGTTTTAGACGTTCTCTGGAACAATGTCTGGCCTACGAAGTTCCTTTTCGATCACCTTAAACCACTGAGTAATCTTATTATATATGTTGTTATCGTGACGACTCCAGTCCATCGCCTTGCTCGTCCTCGATTTAATTTCTGGATGGCGGCGGGCAAATGCCTGAGGCCAGTTCTTCTTCGGCGGCTCGATCGCTTTCGCCGTTGCGCGCCGGCGGGCAAGGCTAAAGGCTAGCGAAGGTATGAATTTAACGCGTACGGGAGATCCGAGGGCAGCCTGTTGTAAAAGGAACATGACGAGGGCTGTTTCTTCTGATGGGGTAAGATATTGCTGGCGTTGAGCCTTTGTCTGTCTCGGGGGTCGTCCATGGTTACGATACCACAAAGTAGAGCGAGCGACATTACCGTGTGCTGCTAGGGCAGAGTAGGATCTACGCACACCTGGAGGCAGGTCTTGCGCCAGCGCCTGGCTGGCTGGATCCATGGCTACTCAGTGTGATGGTGCTGGGAACGGAGGCGCGAACGGGTGCTCAACGAAAGTGGGCGAGGCATGCTAAAATTAGAACAGGACACTTGGCATTCACGGGAACCGAATCAAGCATAGCGAGTTGTGGATATCGCGTTTCAACTTCCAGATCCCTGATATCAGCGTTCGCGGTATCTTTATCGCCTGAAATCGAGGATTGTGTTATATGCTTTTTGTACCTTGCTTTCGAAATGGGAAGAAACGCCTGTGTTCGCGATCAGGCAGACAACAGCGGCCGGGGTGCAGATGCTCACCGCGAAACAGATCGATCGATAACCAACATTGGATGCAGAGTGAGCTGCACTCTAGAAAGACGACGTCTCAGTGACAGGCTAAGCCAGCCAGATGGGGTCACGTCACGCTCTCCGGATTATCCCATCCCAATGATCAGATCAAGAGGTACTCGCTTGTCACTCGGCAAGGCCGAAGCATGACCCAGTTGCCCCAGCTCTGCGCGTTGCAGCCTTGCTCCTTCCACGCTCGAGCTTCACCTCGCCATACGCACTTCTGTAATCCAAAAACCTCTCTGTACGGCTGCTGGAGTAGCTTCAACCCTGCAACTAAGTGAACGAACTTGCATCATCCGCAACGGCGACAGCTCCAAACCCGCCAGCTCCGACCGTCGTCCCTACCGAGCGGGCAAGCCGCCATGCACCCTCGACCCTTCCACCGCCATTACTAGCCGCTCGGGCTTCGTACACGACGCGATGCGATTATTATATCTCGAGAGTGATGGCCAGCTTGGCTGGACCAAGGATTTGGTGGGTGATGAGATACACCCTTACGCGATACTTTCACATACCTGGGACGAGGACCAAGAGGTGACGTACGAAGATTTGACGAAGGGCCACGGAAAGAGCAAGAGCGGATTCCAAAAGATCCAGTTTTGCGCAAAACGGGCCGAGCGTGACGGGCTGCGTTACTTCTGGATAGACACCTGCTGCATCAATAAGTCTGATAGCTCGGAGCTGTCAGAGGCTATTCGATCTATGTTCCGCTGGTACAAGAATGCAAACAGATGCTATGTTTACCTTTCCGACGTGTCAACCAGAGCAGCTGAAGATGGGAGCGACGCGCACCGGAGACGAAAACCGGCCATTAGGAAGGCCAGATGGTTTACTCGAGGCTGGACGCTTCAAGAGCTCATCGCCCCGGCATCAGTTGAGTTTTTTTCCAAGGAAGGAGAACGGCTTGGCGACAAGCGGTCTTTGTTAAGGACTCTTCACGACATCACTGGGATCCCCGTGCAAGCTCTCGAAGGAAGGCCGATGGCTTCGTTTACTCTGGAAGAGCGAATGGCGTGGGCCCGAGGGCGCAACACGAAGCGCGAGGAGGATGCAGCTTACTCGCTTCTGGGGATCTTTGACGTGCACATCCCGCTTCTCTATGGAGAAGGGAAGCAGAGCGCCCTCGACCGGTTGCAGAAAGAGATTCGAGAGCGCTACTCCATCAATTTACCGGTCGCAGCAGACGCCTCCTTTAACTCGCACACCGAAGAACACAACGCACGATGCCTGCCGAACACCCGCACCGAGCTGCTGAAGAACATTGCAGAGTGGGCGAACAACAAGGATGGCAAAACCATATTCTGGTTGTGCGGTATGGCTGGCACAGGAAAGTCAACGATTGCGCGGACTGCTGCCAAAAATTTTGCCGAAGCCGGTTAGCTAGGAGCGAGCTTCTTCTTCAAGAAGGGCGAGGGCGAGCGCGCGGTAACGCCTCCCGGTTTTTCAGCACCATTGCTGCTGACCTAGTCGCTCACGAACCGGGGCATGCTACCGGGCATCAAGAAAGCACTTGTCGAAGACTCGGCCCTGTCACAGAGGGCATTGAAAGATCAATTTGAGAAACTTATCCTCCGTCCACTTTCGGGGGTGCAACAGACACACTCGACCATTCCTGTATGGGTAATTGTTATCGACGCATTAGACGAATGCGAGAGGGAAGAAGACATTCGAGCCATACTGCAGCTTCTTACTTGAGCTAAGGACATGAAGCTAGTATTGTTGCGAGTGTTTGTGACGAGCAGGCCAGAGCTCCACATTTGTCTTGGCTTCAAGCAGATGCCGAACGGAACGTACCAAGACCTCGTCCTTCACGAGGTTGCAAAGAACACTATCGAACACGATATACGTCTCTTCTACGAGCACGAGCTTGGCGAAATCCGCCAAGCGCGCATGCTCTCTCCGGACTGGCCAGCAGTAGATCAGATCCAGGCCCTAGTCGACCTTGCCGTGTGCCGCTATTCATCTTTGCTGCCACTGTATGCCGATACATCGGCACGAAAGGAGGTCACCCCAAGAGATACCTGAGAAGGGTGCTTGAGTATCAAAAGTCGACTTTTTCACAGCTTGATCGCACATACCTCCCTATTCTAGAGCAGCTGCTTATCGAACAGGAGGAGGATGAGAAAGAAGCGTGGCTCCAAGCGTTTCGGAAACTCGTAGGCAGTATTGTTGTTCTCGAAAGCCCGCTCTCTATTGCCTCTCTTGCACGTCTCCTGCAAATCCCGCAGGAAGAGGTAGAGTGTCGGCTAGATGCTTTGCACTCTGTCCTCAGTGTTCCTGACAGTTAAGACGTCCCTGTCAGGCTGCTCCACTTGTCTTTCCGCGACTTCCTTGTTGATCGCCAGAGACAGGGCAGAAGCCAATTCTGGGTAGATGCGAAAGACACACACACAGAGTCTTGCGTCTTGCTGTCTTGAGCTTATGTCTAGGCCAGGTGGCCTACGTCAAAACGTATGCAGCCTGTCAGGAGCTGGGACTATGAGGAGTGAGATTGATGAAGGCACAATCACTAGCAGTTTGTCGCCTGAGCTACAGTATGCGTGTCGTTACTGGGTCAGTTATATCGAGCAAAGTCAGCAAAGGATAGCTGACGGAGATGCAACACACGTCTTTCTCCAAAAGCATTTTCTACATTGGTTCGAGGCTATGAGCCTTTATGAGAGAGTTAAGCAGATGCGTTCAAAGCTTAAAAAAGAAAAACTTCTTGTGCTTCAAGCTTATGCTTCTGCTACTGTGCAGTGTGCCAGCAGAGCAAGACCCTGTTTTCTGGTGTTCCTCTCGACGTCTACAACGCTCTTCATTTAGATAATAGATGCAGCATTGCTCTCTACTGCTTTACTTCGCTATTCAAGCGAGAGAACGACTCGACAATCCGCCAAGCTTCTCTCCTCATATCCTCAGATGGTCCAAATCAGGGAAGGCAATAACTGTCGAGCACTCTCCAAGGGCGTTAGCGCGGTGGCCTTAAGCGCTCGAGCTTCTTCTTTCAAACAGATCGATTCTGACAGTATGTTACCCTCTTCCACTACCTACAATTAGCCACTCCTTGCCCTTTTGTTACCTTCCCTACAGCCCCTCTTGCAGTTGTAAGATTTCTGCCAAAGAAACTATTTGATGCTTATGCTAATGTGCAGTGTAGCCATCAGCAAACCCTGTTTCTGGTTTCCTCTCGGACGCCAAGCGATTCGTACTACGGTTCCAATCTATAGTAGCAGATGCTCCATTACAGCTTTACTGCTCTGCACTTACATTCGCGCCAGAACGGAGTTTGATACGCCAAGCTTTCGAGAAGCAAGTCCTTCAGGGTATCAAAGATGGTGTCAATGAGGGAAACACATTGGGATGCGTGTCGCAGCACGCTCGAGGGCCACTTCGGCCTCGTTAGCGCGGTGGCCTTCTCGCCAGACGGGAAGCATATTCAAACAGATCGAGGTGATATTTACTCTACCTTCTCCTACTATGTTATCGCCCTCCGCCCCACTTCCGCAGCCGTCTTATATCTTCGTAGAAGACCAGTGGATTGTTGTAGGTCAGCAGCGGTTGCTCTGGCTTCCTCCTGAGTATCGGTCAACGTGCTCTGC
Organism: Laburnicola sp. JP-R-44; assembly: GCA_009805535.1. Classification (NCBI taxonomy): domain Eukaryota; kingdom Fungi; phylum Ascomycota; class Dothideomycetes; order Pleosporales; family Didymosphaeriaceae; genus Laburnicola; species Laburnicola sp. JP-R-44. The sequence goes on along the minus strand of SELF01000037.1, from coordinate 48,461 downwards.
AGTTAACAATGACGTAGTCTACTTAGGACATTCTTCAGGTCGTACAACGCTTCTCAACCTTCATGTACCATAGGCTATTCATTAATTTCTTTTTCTTCTTCTTAAGGCTCTACGCACATTTAAAGGGAACTTTTACGCTAGTGTCTGGCTAATCGAGTTCGTGGCAAGTCTAACTTAGTTCCTGCAACTAGGAATTTGTCGCAGAAAGAAGAAACAGTGTCGAAGTGCGCTCTATCCAGCGTGGGATACTACAAGAACGCACACCGTACGTTAGAAATGAAAATTGACACGTGATAGCCAAGATGTCTGATTGAGTATAGCGCGCTACCGTTATCTGGTTCCATTACCGTATTCGGCCACTCAACGCACAGACCCCACTCAACGCACAGTTAACACTAAAAATCGTATATTTTCAACACCTCATAACTCCACCAATATGGACCCGATCGACGCAGCTGTTGAAGCTTTAAAAATCCCTGGAGCTAGGAGAACGTCCTAATATATCCCAGGTTGCTCGGGAGTACGGCGTTGAGCGGTCGCGGCTCTCGAAGCGCTATCGAGGGGTTCAGGGCACCTATGCAACTCGGGCCGAAAAAAAGCGACTCCTCAACAATACACAGGAAAAAACAGCTACTACAGTACATTAATAAGCTGTGTGTATAAGGCCTACCCCCTACAAGAGAGATGATACAAAATTTGCTAGAGAAATAGCACATTAAAAGCCAGGAAATCACTAGGTTAATCGCTACATTACGCAGCATCAAATTAACCTTATATCGCGATAGACATCTAGCATCGATAGCCAGCGCTACAAAGCCGATTCAGCCTTCAAATACGCCCTCTATTTCAAGCTTTTAGACAATAAGATCAAGCAGTACAACATCGCACCGTCAAATATATACAATATAGATAAGAAGGGCTTCTTAATTGGGGTAGTGTTAAAAATAAAGCGCGTGTTCTCTCAACAGCGATATGAGCAAGGAGGCGTCAAGCAGGTACTTCAGGACGGCAATAGAGAGTAGATAACGACAATAGCTTGTATATACGCCAACAGCAGCTCTCTTAAACCTGCCCTAATATATTAGGCGGCTTCTGGCAACATCTAGGACATATAGCTACAAGATTTCAATCCTTAAAAGCACTAGGCCTTTTTCGCCTCATCACTATCTAGATAGACAAACAACGAACTTAGGATTGCCTAGCTTAAGAGGTGCTTTTAAGAGGAGACTAAGAAGAAGGCAAAGCGCGACTATCAACTCCTAATTCTTAATGGGTATAGCTCACACGTTACTATAGAGTTTATTAAGTTCTGCAATTAAAATTAAATCCTCCTAGCTATCTACCCGCCGCATTTAACTTATACGCTACAGCCTCTAGATATCTGCCTTTTTAAGCCTCTTTTAGCTGCATATACAAAAGAGCTCTCCAAATTCATATATAACAGCTAAGGACTTACATCTATTACTAAGCGCGACTTCTTCCGCTTCTTCTATAAGGCATACAAAGTTGCATTCGCTAAAGAAACAATTATTAACGCCTTTAAAGTTACTAGCATCTCTCCGCTAAATAGCAACGCTATATTAAAGAAATTTAAGGATCTAGAGCCTAAGAGGCCATTAAGCAGCGATAGCACGTTGTTAGTACTCTCTGCAAGCAATTGGCGTAAAATTAAAGGACTTCTACAACAGGTAGTTAAGGATCTTAATAATAAACACATCTCGCAGCTGTCTCACATAATACACGCAATAGCGACTTAGAAACAGCTTATCTAGCACAAAAACAATCGCCTTAGAGATGCCCTTTTTAATAAGAAGAAGCGCTGTAAGTGTGGCAAGGCATTACTACTTAAACCCTCTAAGAATTACGCTAGCGGCGCCGTCTTCTAGTTGCTATTAAAAGTTAAGGCTGCCCGCAATCGCTAGGCTAAAAAAGACGCTAAAGCAGAAGAACTACAACACTAGAAGGAGCGCAACAAGCTAGCTAAGGAGTAGAAAAAGCAGGAGAAATAGGCTATACTTAAGCAGAGGGCGCAGAAAAGGATAGCTGTAAAAGAGGTTAGGTTGCAAGAACAGCAAAGGAAGGCGGCAGAGCGCGAAGAAGATCTACTTGCGCGCGCAGCTAAAAAGCAACTTAGGACTAATATACAATTGGCCAAAAAGGGTAAGGCGCGTAGCCTTAAGGCTCCTGCACCTCCCGCTCATATTATTAAGGACCTAGAGGTTGATGTTAAGGATCTATTAGTTATTAAAGGGGTGGTGGAGGCATCCGGCCCATCAACGCGCACTCGCAAAGTACGCCTCCCACAGAGGTATCACACGTAGTTTATTGTTGCCAATCGATTTATCAAGCTTCTGCAAATGCTACTCTAAAAAATCTAGTGATTTTACGATATATATATAGAGCTCTGCAGCTTCAAAAGTAATAGTGGTGGCTATCCTCAAACTGTGCGTTGAGTGGGGTCTGTGCGTTGAGTGGCCGAATTCGGTAAGCCCTGCAGACCGCTGTTGATCCCTTCGCCGACCGTACAAACCCGCTTAAACCAAATGTGCTTCCTGGGCACATCATAACCAAGACACACATACTGAGCGGCGGCTAGATGTCTAGCATAGATTAGGTGCGCGTCTGACATTGCGGGTATAGCGGCGGACAACAGTGATTAGCATAATAACAAGATTAAAGTCTACGCTCTGGCAAGCGGATTAAGTATTAATAGCAGAAAGCCACAGTTGCAAGCATATATGCAAAGGTGGAAGGCGTTGCATATCCTAGTGATATAGCTGTTGCATAGTATACAACAAACGGCTTCTTGCATGGAGCACTGCAATTATTAGCGCCGCAAAGGGGTGCTTATGTTTGACCTATACGGACTGCGGGGAGCTTAGCTTGTAAGAAGCTTACGAGGGCTGGGTAAGGTAGAGTAGAGTTGAGTTGCAGGATAACAGTAGTGTGGAACTAACTACTAGGTTCTAGGCCGTTTTTATCCAAAATAGTATCTAATAGTGGCTGTGCCTGGCAAGACGCCACACCATCTATAGCTACGCTCCATCCTCTTCTCCTCATCAGCATATGGTCGCCTTCCGCGCAAGGTCTGTGTCAGTGCGGGTCGGCCATCCTCCCTGCTAGCTTCATCGGAGGAGTTCGTCAGTTTAACCAGGCTGAAGTGGCGAATGTTAATCATGTGCTTCTATGCACAGTAGAACATTCTCGAACCTTCGCTAAGGCAAACCACCTAAATATATATTTATGTTGATCCCCGGCCCTCTATGAAATAGAGAGAATAATAAATATAATTAGAGTAACAGTATTAAGTTAAGTTGTGTTGATATAAACGTTCCCAGGCTTTAATATTCTGTATATTTAGCTAAGCTTTGCATATCCGCACCCTTCCCATTCCAAACACCAATACCGATTGTCGTCCGACACCCATAATAGGAGGGTATCGTCGCACAAAGCTCCTACATTAATTGCATCGGTTGCTTTTCCCAACGCGATAGTCAAGCTGCTGCTGGGCACGAACAAAGGTCGATGTCGACGAGTGGGGACAGACGCCGCTGTTGCAGGCGGCGGCGGACGGGAGTAATCCCACTTCCATAAGCATGCATCTACTCCTCTCAACCCCTCATTTACAAAAAGAAACATATTTCACAGCCCTAGTACGCAATTAGCAGTCTACATCTAAATAGTAAGCAGACTAGGCTAGCATTCTTCTACGAATGGAGGCGGTACGCTCGCAGCAGCTTGACCACCGCCTCGTGTCCGTTCCCTGCCGCCCGCGAGAGCGGCGTCCGTCCGTACTGATCCTTCGCGTCGACATCGACCTTGCCTGTGCTAAGCAGCAGCTTGACCACCGCCTCGTGTCCGTTCTCTACCGCCAGCGAGAGCGGCGTCCGTCCGTACTGGCCCTTCGCGTCGACATCGACCTTGCCTGTGCTAAGCAGCAGCTTGACCACCGCCTCGTGTCCGTTCCTTACCGCCAGCGAGAGCGGCGTCCGTCCGTTCTGATCCTTCGCGTCGACATCGACCTTGCCTGTGCTAAGCAGCAGCTTGACCACCGCCTCGTGTCCGTTCTCTGCCGCCAGCGAGAGCGGCGTCCGTCCGTACTGATCCTTCGCGTCGACATCAACCTTGCCTGTGCTAAGCAGCAGCTTGACCACTGCCTCGTGTCCCATTCCTTGCCGCCCACGAGAGCGGCATCTGTCCGATCTCATCCTTCGCGTCGACATCGACCTTGCCTGTGCTAAGCAGCAGCTTGACCACTGCCTCGTGTCCGTTCTCTGCCGCCCGCGAGAGCGGCGTCCGTCCGTCCCGATCCCTCCAGTTGGCATTCACTTTACCCAATTCGATTAGGAGCTCAACAATGGCCTCATTACCATTATTAGTGGCCCAAGCGAAAACTGTCCAATCCTTGGCTGTCACATCTGATTGAGGTACCCACCGATTAATTAATCTTACTAACAGACCGTACATAGTTTCCAACTGCCCTGATATATAAAATATGTGGTGTAGCCAATGCGCTCTCGCGTATGAATAGAAGCGGAATTCTTCCACCGTTTTTGACTGGAAAGGTTTACGCGCTTCTGCGAGGGTCTTGCTGATGTCGAAATCAGGCCGCTTTCTCGACCTTAAGAGTTTCAAAGCAAGGTTTTGGACGGTGCCTGAAGACCCTACAGCGGCACGAACAACACTAGATGGTGCTGACTGTATCCTAACTAGAGGCACCCTCGTCTTGGGATAGCTCGGTTCCGAAAACACCGTAGCTAAGGTAAGTAACAATAATGTCCGCCATTGTCCTCTGTGCCTTTTCCGCTGTAAATACTATCTTGTTTAAGTCGTGAGAGCCGTCAAGGAGGAATTGCTTGACGCTGTGGTGTATGAAACGGACGGTGGTCTCTTCTTCGTCGACGGTAAGGAGGCATCCACAGCAAGCCAGCGCCGAATGTACGTCGTTTGGGAGTCTCGAGGGCGTCCAGATAGTGTCTCCAGGGACTACACTAAGAGCTTCTCGCAACTCATCCGCCGTTAGGGGCCGGGAGGCCGCTGCTGTAACAAGTTGTAGTATTCGTGTCTGGTAAGACTGTCCTAATGCTCCTGATTTGTGCAGGATTCGGGAAAAGGTCTCTGCGAGATCTTTAGGTAGGTCTTCGAGAGCATCCCGGATGGCCTCGTCTGTTCTCATCTCACACAAAGATTGGATCTAGAGGGCCACCCAAAGGAACATTCCTTGCGATCCTTTTTTACGAGAGCATCCTAAATGTCTAGTATAAGTGTCGGGTCTCCTATAACCAGTTTTTGGCTTTCCAGGCAACGTCCTAGCTCCGCTTCAATAAATGCTTCAATATCTAGGTTGTCCTCCGGAATCGAAGCAATCCGGGTAATCAAAAGTCGCTTACTAAATGCCTCCAATCTATTGTTCAGCTCTAGTCGAAATGAGATCAAAAGCCGGAGTTTGAGCGACTATTGAATCTTTTCAAGTCCTTAAGCCACTGCTTCTCTCTCTGCATGTTCGCATTCGTCCAATCCATCAAGGATGAAGTACGCTTCGTGGCCGGATGGGAAGCCGTGACAGATTAATTCAAGTACTCTTTCAGTACTCTCGGTCGAACAGGTCTCTTCGCATGCTTCTGCCACCACAGAAAGGTCTAGTATGGTGCGCAGCAATTGTCGCGCCAGGGACCCAAGAATTGTCCGCGCTGTCAAACTCCCAGGGATATCGTACCTGCAAAAGAAGTATGCCACTACAACCATATTATTTCTGGCGCAAATATTAAGGTGGTCTACAATATTCGCTAGCAAAACAGATTTCCCAGATCCCAGTTTGCCTGTACACAGAGAAGCGTGCAAGAACTTGTGTAGTCTTTCCACTCCTAGTATTCGGCAAGCGACGCGAATAGGGATGAATTTCCGACTTTCCGGGTCTGTTTCCACGCTGTCTCATAGTCGTACTGGGAGCAAAAATCAAGCACCCGTAGATTCGCGGCTAGCTTTTGCTAATAGGCCGTGGATTTCGAAAGTTTGCTAGATAGAGCCCTAAATCGAGAGTTCTCTTGAGCTTCAGTCGAGATTATCTCCTCCTTTATGGAACTAGCCCAACAATAGAGGTCGGTTTGGAAAGTCTTCAAATCCAAATCGTTCAAAGCAGATGTGAATTGCCGAAAGGTCGGCTTCTCTGTGAAGGCGAACAGATAACGGCAGAGACCAACTGCCACAATGAAATATTCACAGAGCTGTAATTGCAGACTCCTGGATTGCGGATAGAGTAGGGCCATTGTTTGGTAACGTAGGGCTAAGCGACCAATGTTCATAAAAAGAGTGGACAACTTCTCAACGTAGGATAAGAAGCTCACAATTGACTGCGGATGTATTAGTAGATGAAAGCACCAAAAGTCAAGGCACTAACAAGTAACAACATGCGCACCAGCAACCAGACGCCACATGCGACTATGTTCTGTAAGCTTCCAACTACGACATCTCCAAGCGCAGCAAATTGCTAAACTCCTTATAGGAAGTTTGTAAAACAGGGCCCAAAGCAACAGCCGCCAGCTTTTCTCAACATCTGACGGTCGATCTCAGCTGTAAGGCGCATCACATCGCTAGGATCTGGGGGGGAGTTACGCGATTGGGATTTAAGGGTGCTGAAGGCGATTTTCTACTTGTCTAAGAGGTCCGCTTCAAACTGGCAAACAGCTTAAGCCAAGCGAATTTCAGGCTTCAGCCGCGAAGCGTTTGCCACAACATTAGACATAATATACTGTTTTAAGCAGGAAACCAACAGAGCGTAGCAAAGCTTGATGCAATAGTTCCCATTCAGAGACTAAGAGGGAGTACGAAACTAGGCATAATCATAAGTAAGCGATTGTCAGGAGTACTGCTTAGCACACGTAGATCACTCCGCGGGGCTGGGGCTGAACTTACCACATGAAGGACCCGAAGTCTAGCTTGCCTGCACCACTACCGTGCCCGTGCGCGTAACGACCCACGTCGCGTAACGACCCAGGAACACCAAAACAACCAGACAAGCTCCAAACTTCAACGCGTCATAACTCCACCACCATGGCACCAATTGACGATGCGCTCGCAGCAATCGAATCGCTTAAACCAGGAGAACAACTTATATACCGGAAAATTGCTCGCCAGTTTGGTGTACCCGCACAGTACGCTGCGCCGAAGACACCAAGGCTGTCAGCGCCCACGGGAAGCTAAGCATCGCGATCAACAAGTACTCAGCCCACAACAAGAGTTAGGGCTCGTAAGCTATATTAAAGACCTTACAAAGAGAGGGCTGCCTCCTACAAGAGAGATAATACAAAATTTCGCATCCTCAACAGCCACAGAGCCCGTGAGCGACGCTTAGGTTACCCGCTTTCTTGACCGACACGGCCACCATCTCATCTCCAAATGGACATCTGGAATTGACTCTCTCCGCCACAACGCTAATTCAAACGTTAAGTATAAGCTATACTTTGACTTGCTACATCAGAAGATAAAGCAGTACAACATACAGCCGCGCCATTCCTACAATATAGACGAGAAGGGCTTTATAATAGGTATAACAGGACGCTTAAAACGAGTGTTCAGCCGTCAGATGTGGGAGCGAAAAGAGGTGCAGGTGGCACTCCAAGATAGCTCTTGTGAATGGATCACCCTCTTAGCAGCTGTCTGCGCTGATAGGGAGGCTCTGCCGCCAGGTCTTATCTATTAGTTGGCAAACAGCTCACTGCAGGCAGCTTAGGTGGACGCTATTAAAGCTGGGCAACACGACGTCTTTGTAGCTTTATCTCCATCTAGATAGACGAATAACGACATCAGTTTAGCGTGGCTAGAGCAGGTATTTAATCGCTGCACGAAGCAGAAAGAAAGCGCGTCGTAGGAGAGACTGGCGTCTCCTCATACTTAACGGCCATAGCAGTCACCTCACAAAGGAGTTTATCGACTACTGCGAATCCCATCGCATACTCCTAGCCGTATTTCCCCCTCACTCTACCCATACGCTTTAACCTCTCAACGTCGTCATGTTTAAACCTCTCTCCACCGCCTACTCTAAGGAGCTCTCCACCCACCTCCAGAGGAGCCAAGGGCTAGTACCAGTCAAGAAGGGGGACTTTTTCCCACTGTTCTGGAGAGCGTAGGAGTCCTCATTTAAGACAGAGACTATCCTTAACTCCTTTAAAGCTACTAGTATATGGCCTATAGACCCAGAGGTTATACTTAAACGCTTCAAGAGAGAGAGCTCTAGGAAGCAAGATAAAGGCGAAGCAGGCCCCTCAGCGCTTAAGGAGAGCGACTGGCGTCAGATGGAGCGTCTCGTACGCTCTGCAGTGAAGGATACTACCGCAGAAGAGAAGAGTCAAAGTCGCTCTCCCAAACGCTCCACAGACTCCAAGTACAAAACGAACTGCTACACCATAAGAACAATGGCCTAAGAGAGGCTCTCACTGCTAAGAAGAAGCACAAGAAGCGCGGCAAACCTCTTAACTTGCAGCAGCGCCAGGAGTACTACAGTGGTGCCGTCTTCTGGTCTCCGCGCAAGATTAGAGAGGGCACGTGCACAAGAGACAGTGAAGCAGAGGGAAGAGCATAACAGGCAGCTTGCAAAGGCTAACAGGAAGGAGCTTCAAGCTGCTGCTAAGCTACTCCGAGAGCAGGAGGCAGAGGAGAGGCGTGTGGCGAGAGAGGCAGCCAAGGTGGTGAGGGAGAAGGAGAAGGCTGACAAGGCAGCTGAACGCGAGCGCCAGAAGGCAGCTCGCAACGCTAAAAAAGCTATACAACTATCCTAAAAGGGCAAGCGCAAGGCCTTAAAAGCCTCTACTCAAGCCAACAAGCGTCAGAAACAACGTAGTAGCTGGTCTGGTGCAGCTGCTAAGGAGGCATCACAGGCTGCATTAGCTGCCCTATGCCAGCTAACAGCTGCTAGCTGGAAGCGCTAGGTATTGAAGCCGGCTAGCTCGTTAGCCATCTTCTGCGACACGCTGTTGTTGCCGTTCTTAAGCAGGCGTTGTAGCTAGGTAGGTTTTGTAGCAACAGCCGACTTGCTGTAGCTATAGCCGCGCTTGGGCAGCTCTAAGTGTCGCTGCGCCAATAATGTTGAGAGCGTTATCTCATATATCCCTACGCCTGTATCTGTGTACTTATGCTCGTAGCAGTGATGGCACACGAAGTATAGCTTACTTGGGTTCTTTAGCAGCGCAACGCGGTAGTAGCCATAGCGATAGATCCAGCTCTTGCGCGACTTCTGCGACGAGAGCGGCTTCATATACTTGCGTAAACGTCCCCAATCAATTCCCTCAAAGTCGTCCATAAGGCTTGCGTCCAGCGCCTCTTGCAAGGTCTCATTATCTGGGGCTGCTGCCGACGAGGCTGCTGTTACCCTCTCGCTGCCCTTGGTAGGCGCGACGATAGCGTCTTTAACGTTAGGCCGCGACTCGCGTAGTTGCGACTCAAAAGTTGAAGCCTGGGACGCCTCTACGAGAGCTCTGCGAGGCGACAGACGCGACGGCGATGGCGATGGCAATAGCTGACTATCGACGGGTATAGGCTGGCTGACAGTGCCGCGGGCGGTGGAGGATTTAACGCGTTTCTTCGGGCGAGTAAGGTCATCAGAGGCGCGTTTCTTAGGAGGCATGGCGGTGGCACCACGATAAGGGCGACAGGAGCAAAAAAAATAACGCAATATTAGGTTGTGATAAAAGGCACAAGTTTTGGTATTGTGTGTTGTCTATCGGAAGGCGCGTAAGAGCCTGTACGAGGCTCAGAGGCTACTAAGGCACTAACTACGCGCGATCACGTGAGAGGTATTAGTGGACCATCTACTCTTTTTAACAGGTTGTTTAGGGGGCTGGTGGAGGGAGTATAGTGTTACAGAAGTTAGGATAATTACCTGCCTCCCCTAGTAAAAGCGCCCTGCTAAAAATAGCAAAAGATATCGCGATCGCTCCTGCTGCAAAACGAGCAGCCTCACGCGCTAGCTTAATCAAGCCTATTAAGCTAAACAATTAAGCTGACCCTCCTTAGCTTGGATTGCTAACAAATTAGTATAGGCGAGCTTGACTTAATGGGATTGATAGTTATTAAGCTATTAATCAAGCGCTTGCAAGCCGCTTGATTGTTAACAAGTCTAGGAGTGCCTGCATTCCTATCCAAGCTAATAGCTAACCCGCTAGGCAACTAGCAGGTGGAGATGGGCGACACAGACATCAGTTTCAACTAACACTTCTTTAGGTTCACCTAGCTATACACGCTAAAGCTAGACTCGCTAGTAACTACTAAGTATATAGCTTTTCTCTAATAGGGGTAACCTATATACACTCTTCCTAGGTGCTTTGTCGCTGCTCGCTACTAATATACTATATATTAGTATAATCGCTATTACTAGCCTTAACAGGCATGTATACAGCTTATAGAGGGGAAAGGGAAATCTTAGGCGCATGTGGCTGCGCGACTTCCTATCTAAGGACCTGCTATGCTGCCACACAATAATCTATAGCTATAACGCGAAGCTGTTAACGCATAGGATTAATACTATTATAGACTATAGCTAGGGACTAATAGAAGAGCTTAAGAAGGTTAGGAATATAAAGGAGGTAAGCGCTGTTATAAGGTGTATCTCCAGAGCAGCGGCATCAGGCTAACAGGCTTATCTCACTAGCTAAGAAAGCGGCCCCTATTCTTTATTGCGTATAGCTTTAGTAGTATTATACTTGCTTATATAGGTTGTCTGCTGTAAGAGAGATATGTCTAAGGCTAAGTAGTAGTATAGTGCCTTATTAAGGCGGTTTAGGCGGACAAAGATAACCACCTTATAGTAGCGTCCTTGCATAAAGCTACCTACGGCATGCTCCTGTTTAGGATCCCGCACAAGCGGCTAGTAGTAGACAACATCTAGAAGATGCTGGCGGGAGAGAGTAGCCACCTACAGGATATACTGCTGCAGGAGATCAAGTCCAAGTTAAACCTGCTAGCGTATCAGCTAGTGGATTTTAAGAATCTTATATAGGATAGGAAGATTGTTAGCTTCTATAAAACCAGATAAACTAGGCAGCTTACATTTGTATAACCACCTAGTATAAATAAAACTATAGGAGACACTAATTGTTCTGTCCTAGGATAGCAAAAGCAAACGCTGGAAAAGAACTAGTAACTTCGTTACAGCGGTAGATGCCAACTTGGCTCTTCTCTAGCTCCTAGAGTACATAGAGGAAAAGATTCCTCTAAATACTAACTACTTAATAATTGTTAAGTTTAATAGTAGAAATAATTAAGGGTATATTAGCGCACAAGACAAGCTTAGACAGTTCAAGGAGGATGCTCTAAAAGTAGTAGCGGCCTAGTTCTGTACGTAGCTTTTCTCTCTAATGCTATGCTATATTAAGACTAGGTCTATTCAACTATCCCTAAAGCTCGCTTGTTAGCTAACTATTTCGGACTCTAGTGTAAGCACAAAACCGTGTCTATTATAGTAGAGAGACAGCACGTTTATGGGCTAGGGGGTCCTAACAAAGATCTATAAGAAACTTATCCCTAGACTATAGCTATAGCACGCTAGCATTAAGTTAGGCTTATGTTTTGCCTAAGAAGTCCTAGATCGCTATCAAGTATGCGTACTAAGTCAGGGAGACCGCCCTACAGACCTAGGTGTTCTAGGTGCACACAAGTAATACCGCCTAATTTAAGCAAGCGTACAGGGACATTGCTGCCAAGGTCGAGCTTCTAGGTTAAGACAATCCTAAGTCGGATATCCTCTAGCTAGTGTGCCACTAGCTTTGCAATAAGAGAAACAGGCGGTAGCTTATAGTACTTAACAACACTAACAATAATAACGTTTTCTTCTCTGCTAACACAAGATGGCGGAGGCCACCGCGCAGACAAGCGAGGCCATGCGCTAGAAGCAGCTGCTAGCCACCTTCCTTCCGCAGACCGCGAACGGATCAATCCTTATTACCTTATAGAACTTAACTGCTGCGTTTAACCTTGTAGGAGCGCATAATAATATTGTTAGGGTAGAACTAATAGGGGTAGAAGATGCACTGGCGCTGCTTAGGACCTAGGTGTCTATTAGCGGGTTAGACAAAGATAATGCGAAAGCGCTTGTACAGGCTTTAGAATATATCCTACTTGCAATCACCTATGCCGCCGCTTATATTAAAACAAGGGCGCTAATAACAATAATTGCAAGCTACCTCTAGCGCTTCTATAAGAGCGAGGCGAACTAGGCACGTCTGCTAGATGCGAAAGAGCTAAGAAACCTTTGGCGCGACCCTAGCATAAGGCATGCAGTTATCGCAATGTGGAAGATCTTATTCAACTAGATCTAAAAGACAAGGCTAGTAGCGGCAGAGTTGCTTGCGCTTATAAGCATGTTTAACAGGCAGGGAATTCCTATATTATTGCTGCAAGGCTAGGCCAGCCAGCTGGACTTTAAAGACGCAGTAGCGCTATTACTAAGCTTTTTGCTAGTGCGGGCAGAGATCGGCTAGCAGTTGTTCAAGATGCACCGTCTAGTGCAGCTATTAACGCGGACGTGGCTTAGGGCTAACAATTAGCTAGATAGGTGGAAAACAGAGTTAGTATACATGCTGGCTAAGGTGTTCCTAAGCAGGAGGTATAAGACATAGGCAAAGTGTTAACAACTTCTTCTGCATTTCTAGAAGGTGCTTAGTTACAATTAAGAAGAAAGGGAGGCTGCACTAGATTAGGCAAAAGTTGCAAAGAATATAGGGTAGTACCTATTTTACATAGGAGAGTATGTAGTAGCGGCAAATTTTACCTAAGATGCAATGCTAGCAAGGAAGAGACTGCTTAGGGTAGAGTATCCTAATATACTTACTAGCGTTAGCTAGCTTAGGTTAGTGTTATTAAGGCAAGGAAAGTACAAAGAGGCAGAAGCGATGCACTGGCGAGCACTGGCAGGATATAAGAAGGCACTTGGGCTAGAGTACCCCAACACGCTCACCAGCGTTAGCCAGCTTAGGTTGGTGTTGGAGAGCTAAGGAAAGTACAAAGAGGCAGAAGCGATGCACCAGCGAGCACTGGCAGGAAGAGAGAAGGCACTTGGGCCAGAGCACCCCAACACGCTCACCAGCGTCAGCCAGCTTGGGTCGGTGTTAGAGAGGCAAGGAAAGTACGAAGAGGCAGAAGCGATGCACCAGCGAGCACTAGCAGGATATAAGAAGGCACTTGGGCTAGAGCACCCTAACACGCTCACCAGCATGGCCAACTTAGCATCAACGTTTTAGAGTTAAGGCTAGCTAAAGGAGGCTAAAGACCTAGAGGTGTGCGTGATAGAAATAAGGAAAAGAGTGCTTAGGAATAAGCATCTAGTTACTCTAACTACTATAAATAATCTCGCATTCACGCTTAAGTTGTAAAGCCGTAACTAAGAGGCTTTAGTGCTTCTGCAGACATGCGTTTAGGTGCGAACATAGGTCTTTAGTTACCAGCATTCTAATATAAAGTTAGCGCTTAGAACTTTAACTAGCAATAGCAAATAAAAAGTATATAGCTACTATAGGGAATTAATGCTGCTTTTAAAGTAGCTGCTAAGCTAGTGTAAATGTAGAATAGGTACAAGTGTGTATAAGCACGACTATAGGTGGCGATATAGTAATATAAATTGTGTAACACTAAACATTGCCACTACTAGCAGGGAGGATAGCTAAGCCGCACTAGCTAGAGGGTTGCGCTAGAGGCGATAGTTTGTAGATCTGGCTAAAAAGAAAGAGTGCTAGATACAACTGTAGATAGTGTAAAGTGTTGCTAAGCATAGCCACTATTATAGCTCCGCTAGTACTTGTCCCTTACAAACATAAATAATCTAAAGTTCCTAGTAACCCTTAGAGCTTAAAACTAGAGCACGTCTCTACAGCTCTAGAGATTGCAGTGCTTATATAAGGAGCTGCTAGTTGTTTAACTATATAATAGCTATATTACTAAAATATATAGGGCTTTCCACTTTTATATGCGCTTGTAATAATAGCGTTTTGCTAGTAACGCTTAGTTAAACCTATATACTAAAGCGTAGGCTTCCTTTTAGGCCTATTGCGCTCTATCCTAGCTTATATCCTTCCTATCACATTGTATTCCCTTTTAACAGGCCAAGACTAGAGCTCGCTGCGGCTTAGTCTAGGAATTAGCGCGCTGGTGGACTTGAGAAGCATAAGGGTTGGTTGGTTGGTTGGTTTATTCCTACTCGGTTTCAGCCGCGATTTCTCCGCAGCTATGCCCAGTTAGGCGGGCTTGGCGGACAGCCGACGCGTCCTGGATTATTACTGCTCCGCTCCGCCCCACTTCATCCTGCAAAACAAGAGACCAGCTGTCCCTAGAGACCTGCCTTCTTTCCCTTAACCACTATCTATATATGCTTAGCGGCTTATCTAAATAATAGTTCTAATACTAATATACACCTTCTTTTAGGCTTTATAGAGGCGTTCGCCTCGTGTGTCGCATCCGCTATACCTACAGTCTCCCCCTAGCGCTTGGCTTCATCTACGCGTCTCTAATCCTGACTTGCCTAAGGATCTGCGTCTGTTCTATAAATTTAATAGCTTTAGTGGCTAGTTGTGGCTTATTAAGGATAGTCTAGAGGTTGTGTTGTCCTAGGAGGCGGCTAAATATCCAGTTCTAGAGGTTGTTGTGCGTCCTGTAGTAGAGGAGGACGTGGGCAACTGTCTGTCTTCTTGCTCCGCACTCGCATTGGGAGCTGGTTACATCTGGCACCTTGCGACTAAAGAGGAAGTCTTTTAGTCCAATCTTTTCTGTCCTAAGCTGTACAAGAAGAGCGCTGTCTCTTTTCTTAAGACCTTTATGGAGTTTAAGTACTCTCTTTGTAGGTGCTAGTGTGTTCCTAAATGTAGCTTAGCCCTTGTGTCTTTCCGCCATTTTGCTTCTTATGCTAACTCTGCTTGCTGCTTGCACCTTCTTTTTAGTGTTATCTTAAGAGGAAACAGCTTTAGAGGTTTGTTTGTAGTTGGTCCTCTTCTGCTGTTCTCTCTCTATCCTATAGCTTCCTTTGCGGCTATATCTGCGGCTTTGTTTGCCTAGGATCCCTACGTAGGCTAGTACCTATTGGACCTAAACTGGTTGTCCTCTATCCTAGAGGTCCTAAATTTGGCGAGCGATCTCCTTTAGAATGTAAAGCTCCTGTTTGTCCTTTCGCGTTGGTAATAGACTATATAGCGGCCTAGTTGTCTGTGTAGATAGCGATATTATATCTGCTTCTATTTTAATCTGCGTATGCTTGTGCTATTTGCAGTGCTAAGCTAATTCTATATAGTTCTGCTGCGAGACTATTAATATTGTGGAAAGTCCTAGATACGCGCTGCGTGTCTGCTCTACAAATAGGCACACTACTACGGCACTACTAATTCTATTATCTATCCCGCTCCTATCTGTATAGATGCTAAGGTCCTAGTTTGTTGCGTCTTCCTTATTGTGTTGCTGTCGGGCTGTCTCTGCGTCTTTGTCTATGTAGATCTTCGGGCCTCGCTGCCATAGTGGCGTTATGAATGGGGGAATCGGCTCCTGCGCGGTAAGATCCTGCCTCCATTTGTCTCTTATCTCGCTGTAGATCCTCTGCCAGGAGGCTGTGTGTTTCCTGCGCTCAATTGTGTGCGTGGCATCTGTGGGCTTAAACCCTACGGTACTCGCTATTGTTTTGCTAGAGAGGAGTCGCGTAATTGTGTTAGCATTGTGTTTCCATATCTATTGCTTAATAGGGAGGAGAAACGCTTTAATATCGAGCGCGGCTCTTGATATGGCTTTGAATGCTCCACAGATAATTCGTGCTGCTCTACCCTAGATGCTCTGCAGGATCTCAAGTGCCTTTTTAGTGTAGGTGTGCTTCTTTCCGTTTTTGTTTGTCCATATTGAGCAAGCATACATTATCTGGGGTAGCGCTGTCCCCTCGTAAATTTTCTGCAGATCTATAAGGCTGACACCCTAGTTTGAGTTCCCTAGATTACTTAGCGCATGCACTGTTTTTGTTGCTTTTTGTCTAATCTCTTCTATGTGTGCTTTCCACGTAAGCTTAGTGTCCATCGTTAGCCTTAGGTATTTGTAGGTCGACTTTAGTTTGATCTTGCCCCAGATAGTCTGGATTGAGTGGGTTTATGTTAATCCTTTTGCGTGTCCTGGTGAAGTGTGTGAGCTGAAACTTGTCTGGCGCGAAGATAGATGCATGCGTGCTTGCCTACTGCTGTGCTTTTTGTAGAGTTCTGCTTAGGATGTCGCACGTCTTCTCTGTTATTTCTGCCTATGCTAGGATCGCTATGTCGTCTATGTATCCTGTGGGTAGGACGTTTGTCTCCTGGTTACACATATCTATGAGGTTGGTATTGTAGAACAAGTAGAGGATAGGCGAGAGTGGAGAACCTTAGGGGATGCCTATGCTTATCGCGTATTTTGTAGATTAGAACCTATTAATTATGATGCGTGTATGTCTGTTGCTAAGGAAGCTTGCGACCTATTTAATAGTCCTCTTGTTAATCTTTCTCTTACGCATATTATATAGTAGGCGTGCATAGGATACGTTGTCGAATGCGCCTAATATGTTAAGCAGGAGGAGGCTAGCTATATAGGTTTTCTTTTTGCTTTATACCCTTGTATATCTTCCCTATAATGGCGTGGAGCGCATGTTCTGTTGAGCGCTTCTTTCTTCCTCCTATATAAGTTGATGGAAGCAGCTGGTGTGTTTCTACTAAGTAGTTTAGCTGTTGGGCAATTATTGCGTCCATTATTTTGCCTATAGTATTAAGTAACGCGATTGGTTAGTATGCCTTTGGTTTTGTGTAGTTGTCTTTCCCTGGTTTGCGCAGTACCACTGTGAGTGATCTTCGAAAGTGAGCTGGGCAGTAGCCTAGCTTTATGCTTTGGTTGAAGAAGATTCTTAGCATGTGAGCTGCGAGCTGAGGCCTTCCTGCCTGGAGGGCCTTGTTCGTGATTCCGTCGGGTCCTGGAGCCTTGAGGGGGGATGCTGCGCGGATGGCGTCTTCTATCTCCTTTTCCGTTATTAGTGGTAGTTCGATTTGGCTGCTGTACTCCGCGTCCCGTACGTCTTCCAGGTTCGCCTCCGGGGGTGTGGGAAAGAAGGTGTCCTTAAATAGCTCTGCTTTGTCGCGTGGTTCCATAATCTCGCGTTAAGTCTTAGGGTGTTATATTGTTAGTGTAGCTCTTGCAGACTGTGTTTCTCTTGTTCTAGCCTACTTGGCTATTTTCTATAGCCCTTCTAGTGACTTAGCTGCCCTTTCCACTTGTTCCCTGTGCGTATCCCGTAGCGCCTTCTTGATCGTCCTGGCTTTATAATTTCTTGCTGCGCGGTATTCTTCCTATGTCTCCTCTGTGTTGAGCTGGTTATGTATCCTCTTTAGTCTTTTTGTCTCTGCTAAGACCTCTCTGCACTTATCGTTCCACCCTTCTCTGGTTCTGCTTAAGATGCGCGTCTAAGGGACTGCCTTCTCTATTGCTCTTTATATTGCTGTGATCACCTCCTCTACATATCTATCTAATGCGGTTTTTGTTGCTAGTCTTTAGCATAGTTGTCAACAATCAAGCCAATCCAAGCTGAGGCGTTAGCTTGGATTGCTCGATTTTTGAGGGCGTCAGCTTGGATTGTTAGGGCTAACAAGCTAAGATCGTGAGCTTAATTGAGGCTTAATTAATAGGCTTGATAGCCTGTACTGGCGCTAGCCTTAGTGTTAAGTTTCGTCGTCCCAAGTCGCCAGCCCGCACAAAAGCTCTATATTGTCGTCGTCTGCTGCCTCCTCCTCCACCACCTCGTCGTCGCCTCCGAGGCCAGCTCTTTGCCACCGTCGTACGCACTGTATTGCCGCTAGAAGTTGAGGTCCTAGACGTCGTCGTCGCGGCTCTAAGAGGTCGCCCAGCTCACTGAACAGGCGCTCACACTCACAGCTTGACGCTGGGATAGAGAGTACGTCAAGCGCAAGCTTACTGAGGCTAGGGTAGCAATCGCGCATGCTCACCCAGTATTTAATAGGGTTATCTGCGTGTTCTGTACCTCTCTCAGCTGCCAGCTCGCTGCGCTTCCACCTCTTAAACTCGTCCTCGTCGGCGGTAAGGCTGCTAGCAGTACTAGGGTTGAGTATACTGTCGATCGCGTCGTCTATATCGCTTAGGATCACTGCCGACAGCCTTACCACGCGCGGTGAGTTGTTGTACTGCGCCCAGAGCGCCTAAAAGCTGGCGTTACTAGCCTCGAGCCAGTTAGGCTTCTTAACCCACGCCTTATCGCAGTAGTACTTATACATTAGATGGAGTATTGTAGCGGCGTAGTACGCAGGCAAGTCGTCCAGCTTAAAGTAGTAGTCATCGGCCTTCTGCCAAGCTGCGCGCAAGTTAATTGCAATGTGATCCTCAGGCGACTCATCGTGCTCGTTGTAGTTAACCGCCTCGTACGCGTTAACGCGCTGCTCGTAGTAGGTAAGCAGGTATTCAAATATTAGAATTATCTCAGCAATAGCCCCAAAGCTGCCGCTTTTTCCGCGCCCTTCAAGGCGCTTTGTAGCAGTCTTAAGCAGTTTCAAGATGTCCATATACTCTGTAATCACTGCCCAATCAGCACCTGTAAGACCGTCTAATCGCATCCACAGCTGCGCAACTAGCAGCTTGTTGCCGCGACTTTGCGCAAACGTGTCCTCCCTTTGCACCCGCTGTATATAGTGAGTAGCGTAGGCGTTGACTGCAAACTGCAGCTTTACAGCACACTCAAAGCATAAGTAGTACAAGTTCCACCGCGTAACGACGGGTTTAACGGGCTCGAGGATCTTGCGATCGTCGGCTGACGCGCTAGACGGCAGCTTAGTGTGGGCGAGGCGCTGGAAGTCCTCGAAGAGCTTATGCTGTTGCGGCGTTTTAATATAGTTAATAATACTAAGCAGTACGCCAAGTGGGCCTACGCGCCTCCACTCCTCTATAAAGTCGTGCTCGTCGGTGAGCTCTTGTACGTCGTTGTCGAACGAGGCGGCGCTGCCCTTCCCCCAGAGGAGCGTCTGGCCGATAAGGTTGAGCGTGTGAGGTCCGCAGCGGAGGCGCCGATGGGTGACATTAAAACCATACTCTTAAGCTACTATTGCAATAGTACTATTATTGTTAGTAGCGTTATTAAGCACAAAGTAACTAATCGACTGCAACGTAATTTTAAAATCCTGCAGCGTTTTTATAACAATCTCGGCCATCCTCTCGCTACTATAAGCGCCTATTAGCTAGGGCAGCGCTATAGGCAAGTCCTGCAAGTCGCCTCTGCTGTTAACAAAGTGCGCAACGACGCCTAGAAAGCTACGCTTGCCGCCCTTTATTGTCTATCTATCAAAGCTAAGGTGTACTTTGCTAAGCGCCTGCGACAGTTACAAGAGAACACGCGGCTTTAGGTGCTCGTACAAGCGCGCAACGTACTAGGAGACGCTTATATAAGACGTCCAAAGCGCTTGTTCTGCTAGTAGGTTGGCAGCTTTAAGGAGGCGTCGAAAAGCTGGTGTTTTAAACTCAGAGAGAGGGGTGATTGTTCTCAACAAGCTAGCTAATAGCTGCTAGCCGGAAGCGCTAGGTATTAAAGCTAGCGAGCTTGTTAGCCATCTTCTGCAACACGCTGTTGTTGCCGTCCTTAAGCAGGCGTTGTAGCTAGGTAGGTTTTGCAGCAACGGCTGACTTGCTATAGCTATAGCCGCGCTTAGGCAGCTCTAAGTGTCGCTGCGCTAACAACGTTAAGAGCGTTGTCTTATATATCCCCACGCCTGTATCTGTGTACTTATGCTCGTAGCAGTAACAGCACACGAAGTATAGCTTACTTGGGTTCTTCAGCAGCGTAACGCGGTAGCTATAGCGATAGATCTAGCTCTTACGCGACTTCTGCGACAAGAGCGGCTTTATATACTTGCGTAAACGCCCCTAATTAATTCCTTCAAAGTTGTCTATAAGGCTCGCGTCCAGCGCCTCTTGCAAGGTCTTATTATCTGGGGCTGCTGCTGACGAGGCTGCTGTTACCCTCTCGCTGCCCTTGGTAGGCGCGACGATAGCGTCTTTAGGCCGCGACTCGCGTAGTTGCGACTTAAAGTTGAAGCCTGGGACGCCTCTACGAGAGCCCTGCGAGGCGACAGACGCGACGGCGATGGCGATAGCTGACTATCGACGGGTATAGGCTGGCTGACCGTGCCGCGGGCGGTGGAGGATTTAACGCGTTTCTTCGGGCGAGTAAGGTTATTAGAGGCGCGTTTCTTAGGAGGCATGGCGGTGGCACTATAATAAGGGCGACAGGAGCAGCAAAAAAAATAACGCGATATTAGGTTGTAAATAAAAGGCATAAGTTTTGGTATTGTGTGTTGTCTATTAGAAGGCGCGTAAGAGCCTGTACGAGGCTTAGAGGCTACTAAGGCACTAACTACGCGCGATTACGTGAGAGGTATTAGTGGACTATCCACTCTTTTTAACAGGTTGTTTAGTTAGGGGGGGCTAGTAGAGGGAGTATAGTGTTGCAGAAGTTAGGATAATTACCTACCTCCCCTAGTAAAAGCGCCCTACTAAAAATAGCAAAAGATATCGCGATCGCTCCTACTGCAAAACAAGCAGCCTCACGCGCTACCTTAATTAAGCCTATTAAGCTAAATAATTAAGCTAACCCTCCTTAGCTTGGATTGCTAACAAATTAGTATAGGCGAGCTTAACTTGATAGGATTGATAGTTATCAAGCTATTAATCAAGCGCTTGCAAGCCGCTTGATTGTTGACAAGTCTCTGGTCTTTAGAGCAAAGGCAGAGCTTCTTTTAGTGCTTTTATGTATGCCTCCCCGTCCAGTCTTTTCCAGTTCTTCCTGGGCGCCTTATCCGCGTTTGGCACCGATATGTCGAGGGTTGTGCTTATCGGCAGGTGGTCTGAGTCGTGATTAAGCTCCTTATTAACCTCGCTTTTTATAACTCTATCGACAAGCCCTGCCGTGGCGAGGCAGATGTCAATGGAGCTTTGTGACTGTCTCTCTCTGTATGTTATCGTGCCAGGGGCGAGGGTAGTATAGAGGGCGAACTCTCTTCTATTATGGTGATTAGTTCTTCTGCCTCCGGTTCTATGCTCTGCACGTCTAGTCCCCCCCCACAGCGGATGATGTAGGTTGAAGTCGCCAAGTAATATTAGCTCGTCATCCTCGTGTTTGTTCAGTATTTCATGAACGTGTGGTAGCACGCTCTGCTGGGCCGTGTTCCTTGGGGGGTTGTAGGCGTTGTAGATGCTGATTTGCTGTTCCTCCTCTAGCTTGAGTGAGAAGCATAAGGGCGCGGAGTGCTTGATTAGGTCGTTCTATTTAGTTAGCGGAAGGAGCAACGGCGGCGGATCTTAGCACTCTGGTTGCGTGGCTATACTACAAAGTAGGTATCGCTGTGCGTTGGACTGCATCTCAAGGTGTTTAGGATCGCTATGTCGAAGCTGGTTTCGCCGCTGGCAGCGCGTTGGCTGACTAAACAAGCACCCGGCCTTGCCTTGTCACTGCTCCCAAATCCGAGGTCGGATTTAACGATAATCCGAACGCTGGTGCACCCCGCACAGCCACATATCTTGGCAATGAAACACCCCGCCAGTGCATGACGTAAGACGTGCGGGGTCGCATTAGCCCGGATCGGTGGTTCGCTTCCACTGGAAGTACCAATCGGCGGAGCGGCGCTGCATGAAATCGCGCCCTGCAGCGCGCATAGGGCTGATAATAACTTCTTAGAATTAGAGGGGGGTGCGAGGGTAGGATAAGGCTAGTCTACAAAAAGCTAGAGCGAAAAAGGCTTAATGTTGGCGCTATATAGGTAGGGAACTATGTTTTGCCACGACATAAGGCGCTGTACAAATCAGGCGCGGAGACAACGATGCGAACGTAAATTTAGGGAAAAAGTAGATTAATTACCCACATCTGGGATTAGCTGCAGCGTATTATTTTCATAGAATTATTGCAATATTCGTTGTGCGCATAGGTTTTGCTGCTGCTGCTGAAAGTCAAAGTACCGATAGTTTGTCCGGTCACATGGGGTGTCCGGTAACCCAGGGACGGATGTTAATCTTAACATGTTCATTTATCATTTAGATTATACTGGAGAAAGCGCATTTCTTGCATAAAATCTAACTTAACGTCCCCCCCTGCGTAACGCAAAAGCACCCCGTGCCGCAAAAGATTTCCTATAAAAGCATCTCCACCCCCCACCCCACAGTAAATTAAATCGCATTAATGGCAATCCTCTTCTTCTAAGAATTCTCCTTAAATCTGATAGTGAGTGGCGAAAAAATTACAGCGCTCTTACTTATGCTTTTAGTCTTCCCTTTTAAGGCCTCTTAAACCGCACCCAGTTTATATCCCTACAATAAGACGGCTATCTATAAATGCTAGAGTTTAGGGGTCCCAAACAATAGCTCTATAGTGTAAGGAAGAAGTATTGCAGAGCTTTGCAGATACGCGATCTGTAGTATAATGTAATCCGGATTTATCCGCGCAGAGGGGGTCCTAAGCATAATTTTCGCAGGCTAATCTAGCGAGCTTACGTGGTGTATTGCTAGAAATTATTACTGTATTGTATTTTATTCTATGCTTAACCAGCAAAGGTTTGCGCTATTCTACAAATGTCTAACAACTAAGAGGCTATTTTTAGATGGCGGGCTGGTGTTTGTTGCCGCCAGCTGTTCGCTTGTTGGACCACTACCGCCGACATGGACTAGGCCAGCAGGGTCCTTTTACTAAGCTATATTATCGCGCCGTTAGATAGAGATGGAATAAGATTGGATGATGGTATATTGCGCTCTATTTCTGGTGGCAAATATCAAGCACGTGATTCTACATGAAAGGCTTGCGACTTAATCTAGAGGATGCTCGAAGCTTCGGCGTGCAACTTAGGGAAGTATATATACACCTTAATCCCTGGCCCCCTCTATGAAATAGAGGAATAGAGAAAATAAGATAATAAAAAATAAAGAAATACTAAAGGCTTTAGGACGTGCTAACGAACCATACCCTTCCTGATCTAACCCTAACGCTAATTGTATTGTCTAACACTGCTAAGCATGACGGCCAATATTCTAAGGGTAACCATATGAACATCTTCGAGTTATATGTAATCCAAACTCCATCTAAACTTAAAGCTATGCCTTTATATTGAGGTTGTTGGACTTCTGCATTATCCAGGGGTACAACTAAATCTGATGGATTTCTAAGACTAATGGTGCCAATGTCAGTGTTAAGGTACGAATCGGTATAATCGAAAGAGATGCGGGAGAGTATCCGGCCAACATTGAGCGTCTGCAGGCAGGCGCCGCTGCTCAGATCCCAGATCTTGACCGTGTTGTCGTACGACGCCGACGCGAGCCGTGCGGAGTCGTGGGAGAAGGCTACGGAGTAGACCGAACCGCTATGCCCCTCGAGCGTCGACAGGCAGGCGCCGCTGCTCGGATCCCAGATCTTGACCGTCTTGTCGTACGACGCCGACGCGAGCCGTGCGGAGTCGTGGGAGAAGGCTACGGACCAGACCGAATCGCTATGCCCCTCGAGCGTCGACAGGCACGCACTCCATTGATCCCCTGTAAAGTTACTTGGCTTTATTGTAATCTACTGTGGCTCTTCTTCTTTAAAATAGCCCCTCACTAGGCTGCTGGCTGGACTAAATAGAAGTGCTGATGCGTATGCCTGCAAGGGACTGTTTTCTATTGCCCCCTTATGCGCTATAATAAATTGATGCGCATCTTGAACAAGCTTGTTTAACATAGTTGCATTTGCTCTTCCCTAAATTGTATTAGTATGTATAATATAAAAATAGTTGTCTAGGGTAGAGCATTACGTCCACTAACGCCTTCAATTTTGCTATTGAGACTACCCCATTTGGTAGGCTTTTGCACAGGCTAAGAGCCTTAAGCCAGTAAAGGAATTTCTCCCTTAAGAATTTGTGGATGGCGCTACTGTCTTGCAGGTCTACTAAGGAAGTCGCAGAGGAGGCAAGACTCCAATCGCCAAGGTGGTCAATCCAGTAGATGCACGAGTAACACAGAGTCGCTAAGGGATCTGGGTCTGGCGGTTCTACTAGCTCAGCAGGATACCCTAGTTTATGGAGGCTGTACATGTCTCGCCGAAGTGTTGACATGATCTGGAGGGATTTTGAGAAGATTGAATAGTGAACACCCTCTATTCCACAGGGAAAGATTTTGGAGCTCGCTTCCTGAGATAGAAATTCCTTTGCTGATTGGTGGACGAAGAAGACAGTGCGTTCGCGAAGCGTTAGGAAAGAGCTATAAAGCCCTATAACCTCAGACAAAGCCTTGTAATCCCTGGAAACACTGTTGGGCATGTCGACGAAAGACACGAGCTTGTCTAACGTGACTGGCCGGTAGACAGTGGAGATGACAGCTAGTATACGTTCGCAAAGGTTGGCATCTTCTGAATTGTGGATCTGGTCCATCATCCGCCTGTACAGGGCGTTGAGTCTGGGCGGAAATGCCGTTAGCTTTTTCTGAACCTTCTATTCCGATACATAGGTGAGTTTCTTGACACACTAATGCTACCTAGAGGAAGGTGCCTTTTGCGCGTTCAACGACAAGTAGTGCTTGACAGCGTCCCGCGTCTTATCGTTGTATTTGTTTCGCTTCGCTAACCAGTTTACTTTGAACTGAATGTATGCCCTAACAGCTGCAGAGATGGAGTCTTTGTGCAGCTTAAGACACACCCTTACTTTTTGCATTGCAGGGTCGAGCTCCTTTTTAATCACCGGCCAGTTGCGGCTAGAGACGATCCACTTGACACAAGAAGACACGCATGACTTCTGGGCGACGAAATCTAGTAATTTAGGTAAATCCGTAACGCACTCGTCGAGCGCATTAACAATAAGGAACGTACTGTTTAAGCTTGGATCTTGCAGAATGCTTGTAAAGATCTTAGACAAGGCAACCCAGGCGTTCGCATTCTTAAAGAGTGCTTTGCTGGCGTGATTGTGCTCTTTCTGAATATGCAAGACGAGTGATGGCTGCTGCTTAACAAGTAAGTATAGCAGACCTCGCAGCACCGCAGTGGCGCTGTTAATCCGCGAGTCCGTAGCTTGGCAAAAGAAGTAGGACAGGAGGTCTGTCTTTGCGATCGACTTCTTTAACTCTTCGATGATGCCGCAAAGCAGCATTGTCTTGCCCTTCCCAGGATCGCCCTTGATCCAGAGCAGTCGGCTGTTCTTGTTGTCACGCCATTGTTGGAAGTCTGCGTTCTTAAGGATCTAGTGGTAAGAGTCCTCTAACAGCCCTCCCTTAGTGTCTTTAATGCGCCTCTTGTCATTACAAGGATTAGTAAGATGTAGGTCTTGCATGCATTTCTTCTGCTTGTCGATTTCTTCTCTAAGTCTCCTAAACGCACTCTCTATCCCTTCGCCATAGATAGGCGGTATATGAACACTAAGAATACCTAGTAAGGAGTACGCTTTATCTTCCTTAAGCTTGGTTTGGCGATTATTGATCCACGAGATTCGCTTATTAACGCTGAACTGGGATAGGGGGGCCCCTTGGAGTGCTGATCCAGGAATCGCTGTAATCTCGTGGATTTTGCTGTCTAAGCGAACCTTTATCACCAAGCCGCTTGCCTTCTAAGGAGAAGAATTCAACCGAAGCTGGAGCAAGAAGCTCTTGGGAGCGTCCAGCCCTGGGTAAACCATCTGCTCCTCCAGAAAGCTGGCTCCTATTGCGTTGTTGACTTTTTTCTTCTGTTCAAAATAAAAGAAGTTGTGGAGACATCTGGTAAATAGGCGTAGCATCGATTAGCCTTGCGGTACCAGCAAAACATCGAGTTAATAGCGTGCGAGAGTTCGGCATTGTTTCTCTTGTTGATACAACACGTATCAATCCAGAAGTATTCTAGGCTATCGCGTGCAGCTTGCTCTGCACAGAACCAGATCTTCTTATAGCTAGGCTTATCCTTGCCAGTATTATTTGTTAGGTCGTCAAAGGTGACCTCCTCAGCATCGGCGCCCTAGGTATGTGAAAGAATCGCGTAAGGAGGAGGGATAGAGTCGTTGTCGATCTGAGTAAGAACGAAGTCGCCAGTGTCGCTGCGTTGCACAAGACGCATTGTTTTATATAAGAGCTGGACGGGGGCAAGTAGTAGGAATAGATCTTAGTTGGCATTAGACGCGGTAGCCTAGCTGAAGAGACGAGGCAGCGGCTTGTTGAGCACTTTAGTCCTAGGCTACTAAGGTTAGCTAGTATAGGAAGAGAGAGGACGCAGAGCTATACCTAAGGATTAAATCTGATAGCGATGCGGCGCGAGAGTGCGCGAGTTCTATTGCCGTGTTAGTGGGTTTGGGCTAGAGTAGGTAAGAACAGGCCATCGCAGGCGGGTTGCGGCTGATTGCACAGCCCACTATGGCGCGGACACTTAGGCTAACTAAGTTACAGGGCCCATAAGCCACAAGCTGGCCGTTCCAGATGACAAATGTAAATAACGTTAGCGTGATTATGTAGTCTATAAGAGCCATTTCGCGCTAGCTAGATATAGTTCGCGTTTTGATTAGAAGTACCAATTAGCGTGGCAAGGACGTATAAATGTCCCCGCCATATTGAGGCAAAAGGCTAATATAACTGCGCAACATTATTAAAAGGTTCTGACGCTTGTATAAGATATGTACCTTCGCATCGTAGTAGCACAAACAAGGTAGTGCGGCTATAGTAGAGAGACATCTTTATGCGACGAAAGAAAGCACCTTGTCTATTAGGCGCGGAGGCAACTATGCAAATGTAATTTATTAGTAGGGAGGCTGCGCTATGTGCGCAAGTGGCTAAAGTACACATTCCTTAGAAAGACATAGAATATTTTGATGTGTGCGTAGACTTATTCTTGCTTGATATTAAAGTATCTTGTATATTTTGCGGTACGGGCAGACTTGTCAACAAGCAAGTAACTTGCAAGCCTTGCTTGTTAAACTTGGGTAATAACCAATTCAAGCAAGCTAAGTTCGCTTATACAAATTTACCAAGCAATTCAAGTTTTAATAGAAAACTTGCTTGGTAAACTTGAATAACTTGGGTGTTTGGGCTGTCTTAGAGTTAATTTTTGTGAGGTTTTCAAGTTACTAGTAAAAGCGATTTCGCGATAGTTTTCTAGTGTTGAGATTAGCTTAGTCAGCTCCAGCCACCCTGATTTCGCGCGTTCGTTTGAACTTACCGCGTACTTGTTGCTCTACAACGCCTATCCTAGTGCCCACCCCGGTACTTTGCTGCCTCTCTTTTGCTGCCTTATAGCCCATCATGCCCGTCTCTAGAGCTGCTAAAGCTGCCGGCAGAGGCAGCAAACGCGCTGTAGGACACGCCGAAACAACCCCCGACCCTCCCTCTAAACGCGCCCGCGTCTTCCACGGCAAAGGCAAAAGACGCGGCAACAAGCTCCCTAACGTGCCAAAATAGATGCGATCAGACGGCCTAAACAGCGCGGACTAGGCGGTGATTACAGAGTATATTAATGCGCTTAAGCCGCTCAAAGACGCCACAAAGCAGCTTAAAAGTCGTGGTAAGTCAGGCAGGTTTGGCGCGCTTTACTCAGTTATCCCAGTCTTTGAAACGCTACTCCACAAGCTTAAGCTACGCGTTAAGCAGTATAAGAGCGTCAACTTCGAGCAACCTAGCGCTCCAGAGGATTATATACCCATTAACCTTCGCGCTGCCTGGGCTAAAGCCAATGACTACTACGCCAAACTTGACGCAAGTCCTTACCCGTACGCCGCTACAATCCTCCACCCATACTACAAGCGCTACTGTGATCGTAGCTGGCGCAAAAAGCCAGACTGGTTGGCAAAAAAAAAAAAAAACGCTGCGTTTGAGCAGCTTTGGCGGCAATACAGGCCAACCGACGCGCCAAAAAGCAGCCCAGCTGCGCAGTCTAGCGATCTCGAAGACGCCATTGCCGCGATAGCTGACGCCGACGATAGCCGACGACGACGACGACGAGGACATAGATGAGTACAAGCGGTGGAAGAAACTAGAGCTAAAATGGACGCGCGAGCAGCTTAAAGATAGTTGCTGCCCTATCCGTTACTGGATTAAACTAGCGCCAAAATACCCCAATTTATCGCGCTTAGCAATCGACGTTCTAACAATCCCCGCCTCCAGCTGCGAGTGCGAGCGCCTCTTCAGCGAGCTTAGTAATCTATTAGAGCCAAAAAGACGCAAAATCGGAGCTCAGTTGCTAGCAGCTTTGCAATGTATTCAAGCTTAGCAGCGAGCTGGTTTCAAACGCCCAGCTGACAGTATCGCTAAGAAGCTTGAAGCACTAGTTACCGACGATAAGCTAGGCCAGCAATATGGGATATGCGACTGGGAGTCGTCTCAGCAGTAATTTGTACCTACTTCAACTCTATACAACATAAATTCTATCAAGCAAGCAAGCAAGTCTCAAGCAATTAGCACGAAAACTTCACCCAAGTCAAGCAAGTCAAGTTCCTAAGAAGCTGGAATACAAGCAAGTCAAGTTCGAGCTCGAAACTTGCTTGACTTGCTTGTTGACAAGTCTGGGTACGGGGGGTTTTGCGCGACTTAGGGAGGGACGTTACATACATTAACTTAGTTAACGTATTCGATCAGACGAGCCATAAAAGAGTGGTAGGAGCGTTGGCAGAAGTAGAGCTGTGGCAGCAATAAACCCTTGACAGCATTAAGAAATGATTTTTCTTATATAATAAAAGCTAGTTACTTTACTCAGGAAGGTGCCCAAGAGCCTGCACAAGCTCCTTATTATCTGATCCGCAGAAACCATCAGGATCGTTAAATTGTAGAAACCTAACAGGACTACTATTTAAAGGAGATTGAGCTATAATTGGAGGATTAATTCCTCTATACTTCTCTGGGTAGCGAATTCAGGCTCCATGAGGTATGTTGCACCGTGACTAGATCCAGTCCTGTGATTCTAAAATCGCTGGATTGGCTCGTAGATTCGCAACTAGCATAGGCGAATCGAAAGAAGAGTGATTGCATGATGCGTGCAACCCTTGTATTCTAACGGATGAGCAAGACATATAGAATTTGCGGTTCCCCGAGGCGTTTATCCATGTCCTATAACATCAGCTTCGCGGCTGGTTAAATGAAAAGCTTGTAGCTTACCATGCAACGAGGACTATATCAGCTGCTGGAAGGCTTGTTGGAATATAGAATGAGTAATCCTGATTCGTGTCATAAACGTTTGTCAACTGTCCCTCGGTGCCCTTCTGAACGCGGGGGCAATTTCCCTCCCAGCTTTGAACGACAATCCAAGTTTTTCCTTTATTATACGAGAAGGATATCTGGCAAGACCCTCCTGAATGAGCGGCACCAGGACTGTGCATACTGGCACCCGTTGTATTGGTCGAGTCAAAGAGTCTCCGAATGCATTAGAGGCCATTCTCTAAGGACAAAAGGGAACCTACTGGAAAGTTATATTGGTTCCCGTATGCTAGGTTGTTTGAGGCTGTGCAGAGGAAGCGGTATGATGATGGCCTTTGCAAGGAAATGGCTGCTGTCCCTATGCTGGCCCTTGGTGATTTGGGTCACCGTTCATCGGCATCACTAGCTTGTCGATTTCGATATTCCATTGTAGAGGAGCGGGATTGCCCATAAAAACGTGGGCACTTACAATGAATGAAAAAATACAGATTAAAGAAAATGTTGAAACTCATTTTTACAATTCCAATAGGCGAACGTCGGACAAGCGGAATTATATACTTTTTCGTATCACGTATCAAGGAGCATTTATTTGAGGCCAAGCAATAAAACACCCCGTGACTGTACGGAAAGCCGGGGAACGGGATAGCTTGTAACCGCGGAAAAAGCCATTGCCCATTCTTAAGGAGCAGCTCTGCATTTTGGGAGCACGGAGTGCTGCCAGTGCCCCAGGGCTCAGCAACGCAACTCCGACACGTTGCGATACGGCCCGACGCGGTCCGACACACGTCGATATAGTACGATCCACGCGCCACGGCCCCCCACTATTTAGAGACAGGCATGATGCTTGTTTGTAATTAGAAGATCAGTCACCCGACGCAGATCTCTGCAATTTTGGTTATGTCAATCATTCTCTTACTGTAACGCTACTTATCGCCTCTTTAGCTATAAGCCCTTGTCCCATCGTAACTAATTCCAGCGCTATTCCTACCTCAGATTACGACTGAGCTTACATCACAAAGCAGATTGTCTGTTTCCTCCTACGGTGTACGTTCAACCACACGTTTACCTAGCCACGTACGTCCTATCTTTGAATTCGCTGCTGTGTCCACCATTTTGCGCAGCCCGGCTCGCCGCGTCACGGCCCAACTTGCCTCCCTCGAGCCAACTTTCCGCTACAACTGTATTCCCAAAGAGGGCTTTGCGATGATATGCCTCCTTGGATCTTCTCAAGATCCATACTCCTTATCTACCGCGCAACTGAGAGATGTCACAAATTAGATTTCCGACCGGGTTGAACTTGTCGGACTGCCTCGACGGCGGACGACAGCCAAAACGCGAAGCTCTTTGAATCTGGTGGTTCCTCATTAGACGGCTCTGAGCCATTAATTGGGGTGACTGCAAGTCACAGGTGGCCTAGAAAACGACGACAAATCAACTCAGGTAGACCTATTTGCCCTTAGCTCCACTCAATGCGAAATCTAGACATTCCACGGGCTCGAACTTTTAGACGTAGAAATCACCAACACATTTAAATGATTAGAGTTTCCCGAGACGAAAGGGGGTGTAGGACCAATATGCGACGGGGCGCGTCTCGCGACCTATGGACGGACGTTAGCTAGGTTACACACGGTGCCAACCGGTCTTTAGATCTTGAAGTTGCAATAGATTCTTGGCGGTTCCTCTTAGCAGCGCATTAAAGCAATACTGATCAGCACTGTGGGTTTGTCTAACCGACAAGGCGTCGTGGTTGTGGTGGCACCCAAAAGTTTGGCACGCGCAGAGTCACGTTGGTAGCTATTTCTTGGGGGAATGACAGGTAAGAGGCTACTTCGCTCTACATCGCTAGCTTACTCTGGTAGGCTTGCTAGTCTGGGTTATTTAGATCGTTTTGCAAGTAGAGGATCTTATTGGGCTAACAGGTTGACTGACTTCGTCGAAGTCCTGAAACTCGGTCATGGTTGGGGATGTAGCCATGCTGCAATATCCCACGCCTTCTTGAAGACCGAGTAGTCCAAAGTCCTCCATTCCGCGTGCATTCTTGGCGCGAATCCTCTACTTGGCTGCCATTGTCTTGGTCCAGGCATCGTGCAATCCTGCAGCCAACATTGAATGGACTGCACCGCTTCTTGCATAGACGTGGTGATGACATCTAAAAGCTTCTGTACTTGAACGCAGGATCGCTAGACCTGCGGGATCTCGACCTTCTCTAGACTTCTGGTCACCTTGTTGAGACTGGGATTGCTTATCAGCATCCAAATTGCCCTACCCCAAAGCTTCCGTAGAAGCTCAAGGTCACCCCTCCTGTAAATGCTGTTTGCTGAGACGTGCTGGGCACATTTCACTAAACGAGTCGCCACTTTAACACGAGTGCTCGTTATCTGCTTTATGATCCACGCTGTGAAGTATTAGTATAGACGCGCAGAAGAGGAGGCTTCCTACCTAGGAGTAAGGCGGAATATTGGTCCCCATTACGGATCCCCTCATCGTAGTTGCCGACGGATTGGAATAGATTGAGGAGCGCCCTCTGGAGCTCGCTTGGACCTAAAGCTTTCGCTACACACAGGAGCCTTGGGAGGTCACCCGACAGCAAATTCACAACATGCGGCTTGACTGTACGGATGGTAGAGCAGGTCTGCACCAAACCGTAAACGCGAGATTGCGGCGATATGTTGTACCTTCGAATGACGTCGGCAAGCTTTGCTAGGATCTCCATAGAAACGTCTGTTTGGGGGACGAAAATTCCGTGAGCTACCTGCAGCAGCGGGTAGAATGCTACTGGATCTTCGTACAGCTTGAGCATGTACGTTTTTCCAGGTTGACGGCCAAATGCCTGCGCAAACATCGGAGACAGGTCGGATAATACAGAAGAAGAAGAAAGAAACGCGGAAGACATGGTCTTCTATTAGGATTTGAGCATCCCACCTCTTATCAATCTCGTACTGTCTAAGGTGAAGCATGACGATGGTGTGATAACCGGAAGGGGGGCGATGCGTCTTAAGTAGGTGACAATTTTGTACGTCTGAGGATGGCGCTTCCGGGGCGGCCCACAGCTCCCTACGGCGCCTCGGGCTGGTCCCGTAGCCATCCGGACTAGCGGGATGGGCCTGGAGCAATCGGGCTTCCAGAAAATCGAGCCATGTGTTTTTTTGAGCGTGATGGCAGGCTGAGAGGCATGGGCCAGTAGGTAGGTTACAATGGGATTTCATTCGAGCCGTGCGACGCACGGCGGTGGTGGCCGGCATGCTACTGCATAATACGCCGCAGGCTCATGTAACCGTCGTGATGGCTAATGTTCGCGACTTTCCTAACCCTATACCGCCCACGCTGTTCGCACAGCTTTGCGTGAAAGAAAGAGGTCTTTGGTCTTGTTTGGTTGCTGGTTTCGGGGATCGTAGAACCAAGATATTTTTGCCAGATTCCCACAGCACTTGGCTGCTTTGCAACGATCCAAAAGACCATTTTGGTGTCCGAGTGCTTCGGACGAAGTATGTAGTAAAGTCCATGACTGCTACACTTGTCGTTCCCTAGTCTACCGTGTGAAATTCGAGCAATTGGGCAGTATTGTTTTTCTGGCTGATACTCTTCCTGGGAGAGGTGAGCAGGCGCACCGAGCTACTGTACAGGTAGCATACCCAGAGACCCGCGTTCACAAGCAGGCGAGTGTAGATATTCTGGAACTTTGATTCCGGCGCCCGAACATAAAGGTTGCTGTTGAATATAGTTTCAAGAACCTTTGCAATTTGCTACTGGTTTTCAGCTTGAGGCTTCCGAAACAACAGCGTCGAGGCTTACTGTGTCATTGGTTTTCCTGTTATATAGCACCTGCTGCGCGCGCCGTTGGAAGCTTTTGTAGCGCAATCAGCCCCCGAGCACGTCTCGCTCAGATCACGTTCTGTCATGTTTGAGACTCCGTTTGGAAAGACAGGCTAATGAAAGTCCCAGTCTAGGGAGAAATTTGGTTTGAAAAGTCCAGCCGACGCGAAGGATGTTCTGCTGCAAAAGCCCCCGGGAGAATGATAGGTCGACAGGCGAAACCAGAGAGGATAGATTCCACGCCCCTATCTGCGGGTCCAACGATTCGGAAGTGCGGCGTTAGAACGGGAAAAAAAGGTGAGGTCCAAGAACTTTGAGCTAGCCCGAAAAGAGATAGAAATGTTTCTAACGTTAAGACCTTATCTGGCCCTCTTCGTACCGTGCATCCAAATTAACCACGTTCTTGAACCCGTTCATAATAGTCGCAGCCCTAGCATAGTATGCTTTGACAAACGCTACATTATCGCTGGAAGTCCTTTAGGTTGCCCCGTCTTCGTTCCAGTGCCTCTAACCGTACGGTGCGACTGGTCTGTATTGAAACATACGCCGACTTTTCTGTAGCTTCATTTCTGCAGCAAATCTGGCTGGCGATTACCCTAAGTTACTCCTACTAGTTAGAGAAAGAGGAGAGCACGAGAGCCTCTTACGTCAAGCCTGCGCTGAAAAGGGCCTTACTATACACGAAGGCGATCTCGCTGAAATATCTGTGGCGGATAATTGCGTAAGCCTTTGTGCAGCGTGCCTGCCCAGCATTAAAAGGTCCCAGGGAAACTTGTAAGTATGTGAGGTTTGCTTGGAAAGACGCACCTTTAGTTGGCTTAGGTAGCCACCGAACGTCCGCATTATTGCTCCTTCTATAGCAGCGTTTGTTCCCCATCCGTTGTTGCTGCGGCCCCTAATTGTCGCTCCGTACGCCCAACATCTCACCCTAGCAGTGACTTTAGCAGCATCTTGTCCTCGTGTATTCCTCAAAGTTGGGGCAAGACGTGCTCGGCCCGCGTGAAAGGATCCCGACAAGAGCGGAACGTCGGACAAGTCCGGGATATAACTATGCAGCTGGCTGAAGAAGCATAGGAGTTCGTCTCTATAGTTTATTGACGGGAATAATATTATGTGCGTGGCTTCATGTCGCTGTATATTCAGAATACCTCTCGCTTTCTTCTTCGGGACACAGGTGTCTTTCGACACACGGGGAGGGAGGTTACACGGCGAATCTGCCTCAAAATAACGTGCAGCTAATTACTACTAGGTCGAACGGGTGCCCTAGATCCAATAGCACGGATCCGCACTTGAGCGCTAATGCGGGAGGGTCGATTTGTACTTATTTCCAGAATAGGACTAGTTCCTGACAGGCACGAGAGGAAAAATGTCTCCTGCCTTACAAGCGCCGTCTACTTTGCGCTAGCCTAAGGGAGCAAGCGTACCCTTCTGCTTCCATTAAACCCCGCCATGTTCCGCGCGCAGCCGCATAATTAAACCCGCTTAGATCTCAGGCCATTAACGCCGACGTTGTACTGTAAGCTTAATGTAAATTGTTTAAAACCGAGAGGATTGATATGACCCAAAGTTCTTAAGCGGGAACTAGAGAGTGATCGGTGGTATAAAAGCGATTCAGATGGACGGTGCGTCTTAGATCTTGAGGCCACGATTTTGTTGGATATGTATATGCTGCAGCTGGAGAGGCAACCGGGCGAGGGACTGTGGCCAGGATCGTGCTTGGCGGCGTCCAGCTTCAGCCTTCAGCCTTCAGCCTTCAGCCTTGCCCAGCCAGCGGGCGCTTCGCTCCAGACACTTACGCCACATACACCGCTACTAACGTGTTCAATCAGTCATTGGCGCATATCAGTCATTGGCGCACCCCACCAAAATCACGACGCGTCCTCCACAGAACGCGCCATGCTACCTACCCAGAATACTCAGCAATCCCAGAAGGAAGGCAGACTAGCTCTTTCGATACAGGCGATTCAGAATAAGCAGGTTAGAAGTCGTCGCCAGGCTGCGCGACTATACAAGATCCCTGAGACCTCTATCCGCAACCGTACAACAGGTGCTCGCCCACAAGCTATTGCCAACGCCCAGAAACGGAAGCTACACCCTACAGAGGAGCAAGCTCTAGTAGAGTGGATTCTAGACCTTAACCGACGAGGATTTCCACCCCAAATCATTGACGTACGACGGATGGCAGACAATCTACTCCTCGCCGCGCGTGGCCAGGATCCTCCACCTCAGCCAGTAGGCAAGTGCTGGGTATCGCGCTTTGTTAAGACCCAGCCAGAGCTCCAGACAAAGTGGGATAGGAAGCTCCACAGCCAGCGCGCCCTATGTGAGGATCCTGTTAAGATCTCTGCCTGGTACAAGCTTGTAGAGGAGACGCGCCAGAGGTACGGCATCCTAGATGGAGATACCTACAACTTTGATGAGACTGGGTTTATGATGGGTGTTGGACCGTCGTCGTCTAAGGTGGTCACAAGCTTAGACACTGTGGGCAGAGCTGTACGTATACAGCCAGGCAATCGGGACTGGGTCACGACAATTGAGGGCATCTGCGCGTCTGGCTGGTCTATACCACCCTTCATCATCCTGTCTGGCAAGCTCCACCAGGCCAGCTGGTATCGTGAGCTACCTGATAGCTGGGTCGTCGCTGTTAGCGACAATGGCTGGACGACAGATCAGCTAGGGCTTACCTGGCTAGAGCACTTCAACCAGCATACAGAGTCTCGTACAGTAGGCTCCTGGAGGCTACTCATCCTGGACGGGCATAGTAGCCATGCTACACCTGAGTTTGACAGGTACTGTGTAGAACACAGGATAGTCAGCCTCTGTATGCCTGCGCATACAAGCCACCTCCTACAGCCTCTGGATGTAAGCTGCTGTTTCTCTCACCTCTTAAGGCAGCGTATGGGCATGAGGTTGCTGAGCTTGCCCGCCAAGGTGTCTTTCATATTGACAAGGAGGAGTTCCTATCTATCTACCCACGTGTGCGTAGGTCTGTTTTTATAGAGCAGAACATCCAGAGTGGTTTTCGAGCGACAGGTCTTGTCCCTCCTTCTCTAGAGCGGGTCCTCTCATGCCTGACTGTAGTCAGGACGCCGCCGTCACCACTAGGGACAGCAGCAGGCGTAGAGGCAGTATGGACAGCTGAGACGCCGCGTACTAGTACTCAGCTTGAGCAGCAGGCACGGCTCCTACAGGATCGCCTCCAGAGAGACAGTCTCAGAGCCCTACAAGCCAAGCTATTACCCAGCTTGTTAAGGGTTGTCAGCTTGCTATGAACTCAGCAACAATCTTAGCAGAGGAGAATAGGAAGCTACGGGCAGTTAACTATCGCCGAAGACAAAGGCAGGACAGGAGACGACAGTATATTGCTACAGGAGGCGCTCTACAGGCTGAGCAGGGTCGTACTCTAGCTGCTACAGCTTATTTGGCTCTGGCTGAGGCTGGTCAAGCTGAGCCTACGCCAGCGTGCCAGCGCGCACCACCAACGTGCAGCAAGTGCCATAAACAAGGACACAAAAGGAACCAGTGTTGTAGCCACGTGACTTACGTCAGAGGTGGGTGTGTGTAGAAGGTTCCATCCAGGTGCACAGACCACTATCCTCAAGATAAAGCTCTCGCCCTCTCCTTTCTTCCTCGGTAGACTCCTCACTCCACACACTCTTTTCTGCAGATAGCAATACAGCTTGTTGTCCTCATATGCCTCATATGCCTGCCCGCCCACAAGTGTAGACAGCAATAAACTACCTCTCTACAAAACTCTATACAAAAATACCTTGTTGTTGAGCAATTGGTGCTGAGATGTCACGCGCTTTGGTGGGGTGCGCTAATGACTGATACCGTATTCGGCCACTCAACGCACAGACCCCACTCAACGCACAGTTAACACTAAAAATCGTATATTTTCAACACCTCATAACTCCACCAATATGGACCCGATCGACGCAGCTGTTGAAGCTTTAAATTCCTGGAGCTAGGAGAACGTCCTAATATATCCCAGGTTGCTCGGGAGTACGGCGTTGAGCGGTCGCGGCTCTCGAAGCGCTATCGAGGGGTTCAGGGCACCTATGCAACTCGGGCCGAAAAAAAGCGACTCCTCAACAATACACAGGAAAAACAGCTACTACAGTACATTAATAAGCTGTGTGTACAAGGCCTACCCCCTACAAGAGAGATAATACGAAATTTCGCTGGAGAAATAGCACATTAAGAGCCAGGAAATTACTAGGTTAATCGCTACATTGCGCGGCATCAAATTGACCTTATATCGCGATGGGACATCTGGTATTGATAGCCAGCGCTATAAAGCTGATTTAGCCTTCAAATACGCCCTCTATTTTAAGCTTTTAGACGATAAGATCAAGCAGTACAACATCGCACTGTCAAATATATACAATATGGATGAGAAGGGCTTCTTAATCGGGGTAGTGTCAAAAATGAAGCGCGTGTTCTCTCGACAGCGATATAAGCAAGGAGGCGTTAAGCAGGTACTCTAGGACGGCAATAGAGAGTGGATAATAACAATAGCTTGTATATACGCCGACGGCAGCTCTCTTAAACCTGCCCTGCCCTAATATATTAGGCGGCTTCTAGCAACATCTAGGACACATGGCTACAAGATTTCAATCCTCAAGAGCACCAGGCCTTTTTCGCCTCATCACTATCTAGATAGACAAACAACGAACTTAGGATTGCCTAGCTTAAGAGGTGCTTTTAAGAGGAGACTAAGAAGAAGGCAAAGCGCGACTATCAACTCCTAATTCTTAATGGGCATGGCTCACACGTTACTATAGAGTTTATCGAGTTCTGCAATTAAAATCGAATCCTCCTAGCTATCTACCCGCCGCATTCAACTTATACGCTACAGCCTCTAGATATCTACCTTTTTAAGCCTCTTTTAGCTGCATATACAAAAGAGCTCTCTAAATTCATATACAACAGCTAAGGACTCACATCTATCACTAAGCGCGACTTCTTCCGCTTCTTCTATAAGGCATATAGAGTTGCATTCGCTAAAGAAATAATTATTAACGCCTTCAAAGTTACTAGCATCTCTCCGCTGAATAGCAACGCTATATTAAAGAAATTTAAGGATCTAGAGCCTAAGAGGCTATTAAGCAGCGATAGCACGTTGTTAGTACTCTCTGCAAGCGATTGGCGTAAAATTGAAGGACTTCTACAACAGGTAGTTAAGGATCTTAATAATAAACGCGTCTCGCAGCTGTCTCACACAATACACGCAATAGCGACTTAGAAACAGCTCGTCCAGCACAAAAACAATCGCCTTAGAGATGCCCTTTTTAATAAGAAGAAGCGCTGTAAGCGTGGCAAGGCATTACTACTTGAACCCTCTAAGAATTACGCTGGCGGCGCTGTCTTCTGGTTGCTATTAAAAGTTAAGGCTGCCCGCAATCGCCAGGCTGAAAAAGACGCTAAAGCAGAAGAACTACAACACTAGAAGGAGCGCGACAAACTAGCTAAGGAGCAGAAAAAGCAGGAGAAATAGGCTATGCTTAAGCAGAGGGCGCAGAAAAGGATGGCTGCAAAAGAGGTTAGGTTGCAAGAACAGCAGAGGAAGGCGGCAGAGCGCGAAGAAGATCTACTTGCGCGCGCAGCTGAAAAGCAACTCAGGACTAATATACAATTGGCTAAAAAGGGTAAGGCGCGTAGCCTTGAGGCTCCTGCACCTCCTGCTCATGTTATTAAGGACCTAGAGGTTGATGTTAAGGATCTATTAGTTATTGAAGGGGTGGTGGAGGCATCCAGCCCATTAACGCGCACTCGCAAAGTACCATGTTTCATCACCCGACGATCGGCCCCACCTGACGATCGATTTGGCAGGGCCCGTGCGTACAACTTTTGAAGCTGTACAACGCAATACAAATTGTATACAGGCTAGATTTTTTGGTGGAGAGCTTTTGAGGGGCATAGGAGACAATCGCGATACTTTATTAGGTGCGATAACGCTCAGGGAGCCGTAAAGAGCGACCCCGGCGTGTACGCGCTGGCGTAGGCGCCACATCTACACAACAGATGAAAAGTTGTACTCTACATCCTCCTCATCAATTAAAGGAGGTGTAATAGCCTTCTCCTTGCCCTTACGCGTCACCTTGGAGGTGTTTTGGAGTAGGAGAGGAGCTTCTTGGATGCCTTTGGGGGCCATGCTTTTGGTGCCCGAAGCGCCTGGGTTGACGCCAGGGCCCTGGGCGCGCTCCTCCTTTTGTATAGCCTTTGTACGCCTCCGCTCCTCCTGGATAGCCTTCCTCTGCTCCTTCTCTTGCTCCTTAGCCTTTGCCTCCTGATCTTTTTGTGCCTGGCGTTGGCGAGCTTCCTTAACCTTTGTGGGGGACCAAAACATGGCGCCACTAGCGTAATTTGTAGGTGGTTTAAGTAGTAGAGGCTTTCCTTGCGTAGGGCGCTTCTTCTTCTGGGCTAGCGCTTCTCGTAAACGCTTATTTTTATGGTTTAGGAGGGCGTTGCGCACTGAAATTGAGTGCATAGTGCGGGAGAGAGCTGCCGGGACCCCTTAGTGTAAGTATTAGCGACAACCTGGCGCAAGAGTCTCTTAATTTTACGCCAATCTGAAGCGCTAAGTACAGAAGAGCTGCTATCGCTTGAGGATGGCCGCTCTGGGTCCATATTATTAAAGCGCTGAAGGATTACTTGGGGGTTGAAAGGCACTAGGCTAGTAGCCTTAAAGGCGCTGCAGATCGTATTTTCTTGAAAGGAGCACTGCTAGGCCTTCTTAAACATAGCGAAGAAGTCGCGCTTTGTGACTCTTGAGAGGCCCTAGCACTTATCCAAATACTTAGTAAGTTCAGCAGAGTAGGCAGTGCTAAAAGGCTTGAATAGCGCGACGTCGAGCGGCTGGAGCGTATGGGTTGAATGAGGTGGATAGATGGCTAGGAGGATCTTATTTTGATTGCAGTAGTTAATAAACTCTATTGTAACATGCGATCTATGGCCGTCAAGGAGTAGTAGACGATAATCGCGGCGCGCCTTTGCCTTAGTCTCCCTGTTAAACACCTGTTTGACCCATGCTAGGCCTAAATTGTTGTTCGTCGTCCATCCACTTGGTGATACTGCAAAGAGAGCTTTGTGTGAGGAGTCGTTAAAATCTTGTAACTAGGTGTCTTGTATATTGTTTGACTGCGCTTGATAAATTAAGCAAGGCGTAAGAGAGCTTCTATTAGCGCAAATACATGCCAGCGTCGTAATCCACTCCACTCGCGATTGCTGTCCTGGAGCATTTGTTTAATGCCGCCGCTCTTATAGCGCTGTCGGGAGAAGACACGCTTTATTTTTGACAGCACCCTAATTAGGAAACCCTTCTCATCCATATTGTATATGTGGCGCTTGTCGACGTTATACTGCTCAATCTTTTTACGTAGGAGCTCGAAATATAGGGCGTACTTAAAGGCAGAGTCGGCGCGTTTACGTGAGGCGTCTATACCAGAGGTCCAGTGCGAAAGTAGGTCGACTTTGTGGCGTCGTATAAATCGGTCAACCCAGTTTTTGCCAGCAGGCTTCCCAGCTATTTCTAATGCGAAATTTCGTATCATCTCCTTTATAGGGGGTAATCCTCGTTCGCAAAGGCCATTAATATATTGTAGAAGCTCAGTTTCCTGTTGGGAGTTGAGGAGGCGCTGGCTGTCGGCCAGCGCGTCGCGCGTGCCCTGCACCCTGCGATGCCGGCGCGACAACGTATTGCGATCGCAGCCATATTTTTGAGCGACTTTGGTGTAATTAGGCTTCCCAGAGATGCTCAGCGAGCTCAAATAGTTAAGAGCAGCACTTAATTCGGCTTCGGCTATATTCGTTGTATAGAGCGTTGCAAAAGGTGCCGAAGTTGGGCTGTTGAGGCGGAAAATCGATCGTCCGGTGGGGCCGATCGTCAGGTGATGAAACACGGTACGCCTCCCACAGAGGTATCACACGTATTTTATCGTTGCCAATCGATTTATCAAGCTTCTGCAAATGCTACTCTAAAAAATCTAGTGATTTTACGATATATATAGAGCTCTGCAGCTTCAAAAGTAATAGTGGTGGCTATCCTCAAACTGTGCGTTGAGTGGGGTCTGTGCGTTGAGTGGCCGAATTCGGTATGCGCCAATGACTGATTGAACACGTTAACGTAAATCCTACTGTGAAAGAACCACGGCTTCTTTAATATCCTTCGGCAATGCGAACGCTGGCTTCCAGGCCGGCATCATCCACGGCCCGGTCAGCAGCACCACGTTCCACCTTGCCCCAGGTAGGTCGCTTGGCCTGCGGGAGGATTGAAGGGGCTGCTGCTGGCATAGCCGACGTAGGCGACTGCATAGGCGCTGGTGGCGGCGTCGGCGGCCCGTGAGTGGGCGAGCGAGACTGCGATCGCCGCCTACGCGCCACGCTCATGATGCTTGTTGCGCGGCGCTGCACGCAGCATTTTCCGTAAGAAAACAATAAAGTCAACGCCAGGACCTACGAAGCAGGCGTTATAATAAAGGCCAATCCAGAATCTATTATTTGCAAGCCAAATAAGCGTCTGGTTTAATTGCCACGCGTGAACCAAGGTGCCGTCGATTGTTTCTGCTGAACTAAGTGCGACAAAGATACAAAATGGAGCCTGAATCGGCCGAATAGCCAGGCATGCCCTAATAGGCTGAATCATCGGTGTGAAAGGTGACCTGGCCACTGAGCTCTCTCCACTTTCCGTCCTGTACATGGGGTCTTGGGAGGTCACACGCCAGCTCCTGACAGTGCAGTGCCGCACTTGAAATTTGGGCTGAAATTGCTATTCCTTGTACACGACATGGTTCCCTGCACAACCATTAAGCTCCCTAACTGACGTGGGACTAGCTTCCATCCTCGCACTCTTATTTTCCGTCGTCTACCTGGGCGTTCATAGTTCCAGCAATCCCTCCTATTAAACCTACCCCCAAACTATAATTCCCAACGGACAGCAATTACGATGCCTACTTCTTCTTCGCTTTAGCATTGGGGCAGAGACGACTGGAACACATCTTCTTCAGCACTCAAGGCCCGACGGTTTGCGAAATTACCGCATGCTTGGGCCTCTCTCAGCCTACAGAACGCGGCAGCGTCTTGGAGTTCTCTCAACCTGAATTACAAGATCTATGCGACGCAGTGCAAGATGTGTCCTATACCCTTCCTAAAGACCTAAGAGATCTAATTATATCTGCATCGAGTCCCTACACGATCGACAGGGAGCTGGACGATTTGCTAACTACCCATGGTCCTAAAATTTGGGGCGAGAATGCAGACCGCCAACGACTATTACAGTCGTCGGACAGTTCGAAGAAAACTTATCCCCAGGATCTCCTTTATGAAATCTATATAGATAGAGAGAAGTAGGTTTGGTTCCTAATGTCAGACATTGCCCATCAGCTGACCTTTTGTTGACTGAAATTGCACCTTCATCGATGGATCTACATGACGAGATACATCAGTATTCAACCAAGAATGCGGACAAGGCGATTGGCTGCAAACGCTTTCGCTCTTTAAGCTCAGCCTGTTGTAGTAGGTGGCAGGTTTGCATCGGTAGGGATGCCCCTCCGGCTCCCTGGTTTACAATGTGGGACAATCTGACAGTATGCAATGCAGAAACGAAAGCCGCTACCCACAGCTTGGCGACGTGTACAGAAGGCAGTTCTACTATTGGAACTGGCCCTACTTAAAAGCGACTATGTCAAAACCGAACCGTGTCCGCCCGGGGTTTATTACAAGAGCCTCCCCCTGCGCCAAGACGTAGCACTGAGAACGTTGCCAGTTCATCTACTCCAGAGAATACCTACTTGTCACCCCCGGCCGCGCGCACTACAGAGACGGCCCCAACAGATCATCCCTCGCCTAGGGGACCGAGTTTCGCTTCCACTTGCGCCCGCCCTCGTACAAGCACATCCACTCCCGTCAACCAGCTTAGAGGAAGTCACTCCGTCGCCAGCGCTAGTTGTAGCACAAGCAGCGTGCATGTCATTTCTAGTTCTACTACCGACAGTGACGGGCAACTTCCCGAGGTATCAGTCACGCCAGTGGCTTCTAACGCATCCAGGAGCCATGAGCAATTGCGCCCTTCTCTTTTAACTACCACTGAGCACGAGAGCAGTCATAGAGATAAAACGAGCACCCAACCCGCGCCTCAAGCCACGATGACTGACCCATCAGAGGTCTTTACCTCCACTGCGGTTCCTATTACGGCAGCTGGCCTTGAAGACCGTACTTTTGAACCTGCTCCTACTGTGTAAGCAGGGACATCTCCGGAAACAACGCTACCCGAGTACAGTCGCCGGCTACGGTTCTCAATATGCATCGTACTATTGGCCGCAATATCGGCCATCAAAATCATTCAGAGAGAGATGCGATGCCTGATCCACACGAGGTGACTATCCTACAGTGCGAGCTATTACAGCTCCTCTTGGGATACCTATTCCCCAGGGATGGATATACAGTTGAAGAGGCTGATCTATTATACAACCTAGAAGAGGTATGGGCAGGGCACGAGCAGGAATTCAAGCTAGCCTTAGATTATCTATTCGCCTCTCACCGTGAA
The DNA here is from genome assembly GCA_009805535.1 of Laburnicola sp. JP-R-44. Taxonomy (NCBI): domain Eukaryota; kingdom Fungi; phylum Ascomycota; class Dothideomycetes; order Pleosporales; family Didymosphaeriaceae; genus Laburnicola; species Laburnicola sp. JP-R-44. The sequence goes on along the minus strand of SELF01000037.1, from coordinate 4,987 downwards.
GTCCTCTTCACATGGATCAGCGAGCGACGGAAAACAAGTCAGCTTCGGTCAATGCTAGAAAGTCAGCCTAGCGCGCAGACATTAGAAATGGTAGACCGAGTGCTGGCCATAAATGAACTCCGCATCTTACGCCTGAAATGGAAGACAATTAATCTACAAGCCGGCAATCGAGACCTATCTCCAGAAGACTTCCTGTGTGGGACTTTCGCAATGATGACAAAAACAGAGGGAATAGGTCAATTATTTAAGAAAGGGCTAGTGAGGCTCAAAGAAACGGCGCTTAGCGTACTTAGGCCAGAAGACTTAACCATTTCGATGCCCTTTTAGCGATCGTTTATCAATGTAACGTACAATCTATCCTCCTTCCGTTCTTATCATCTAGTATAACCTCCCCTCCCCCCCATCAACTCAACTGCTTTGCGAATGTCTGCAACCTGCAGAGTTGAGGTTTCAGGAAGGTTTTCTGGAATTTTCAGTACAGTTGTTAGGATCTGAGATACAGCGTGGCTTGGAGGCCAACGGAGGGCTTCGCGGGGGTCGCACGCGGCGGGACTGCACAACTGAGATCACGTGATGTACCATCGGCAGAAGGTATGCCATCACACGGAGGGCAGCCAAGAAGGTGAGGGCAGGCACAATGGGATATGTATATAGAGAGCCCCGAATATCCATTTGGATATTCGTGTTCACCTCGTTTCATACTCTGAATGCAATCTATACTTTGGATTGCCTCAGTCTTCTTGTGATACGACCGTGCAGACAACTGCTATCACATCTTTACCAACCTCCTACTCCCCTCCTACCTCGCTCCTGCCTGAGAATCAACCCAAGCCTCGTCAGGGTCTTAACAACAGTAAAGATGTCCACCTTTATATAGTTAAGGCAGCACTGCTGTCCGATTACATGGCCCTTTGCACTGGCAAGGTGGCTGGCGCACCCTTGCTTGAGATACGTACCACCCTTGCTTATGGTACATTCCACAAAGCAAGGGATATCTAGACGATTCGATGCATCTTATAGTTAGATAAGAGGTTTTTACCTCTCGGAGGAAGAGGGGAGCATTATAGACAACCAATCCACTTTCAATGCACATTCACCACAACGTGCATCTCTTTCATCAAGAACACCCTTCAATCTGACAACAACTGCTTTAGACCTTTAAATAACTAATGCCTCTAAGACTAGGCCAGATGTTGCTGAGACCGTCCTTCTTTTTGAAGAAAATCGCGTACCGACTCGTGAATGAATTGGACCTTCTGAAGCTTGGATGTTGCCATCCCCGGATGGAGACGAGCGAGAAGAGGCTGGGAGCGGACCATCCAGACACGCTGACCAGCATGGCTAATATGGCGTCAACTTACCGGAAGCAAGGGCGATGGGATGCTGCAGAAAAGCTAGAAGTGCAAGTACTGAAGGCTCGTAAGTAGAGATACTTCGAAGCAAGGGCGCGGCAAGAAACATGCGTCGACCACACTGCCGTGCGTTCTGCGTCGCAATGTCTTGTTATCTCTGTGTCTACGTATGATCTTGGAAGAAGCTCCCTTCCATACTCTGGTAGGTGCACCTAGGTGGTGCCTGCTATACTATTGTAACGTCATGTGCCAACATGCTCCTTCCAGAAACCGGAAACCGTCACAGTTCACATATAGTACTATGAAAGATAGGGTAGATGATTTTGCTTCAAGGAGACACAATTTTGCGTAATTACTAAACCTTTAGCTCGCGCTTCCGCCCTTCAGCCTCTGCAAGATCTGGCTTAAGGGTCTCTAGTTGACTCTTCATATATTCCATTCCGTCGTCGAATGCAGATTCGAATGCGAGCACTCGCCACTTCCTGCGTTGATCGACAAAATATCTCACAGATCGATCGTGTAATTCCACGACGTCTTGATCTCTCCACAGACGGCCTATTTTATTTCCTTGCTTTTCTCCATCCTCAAATCCCTCCTGAAATACCTTATCCTTTCCCCTCTTACATCCCTCCACCTGGGCCAGTTCAGTATCCAGGTTAGCTTGTTCAAGTCCCTCATCATAACCCTTATCGTAGCCATCATCATGACCCTTTTCGTAACCCTCTTTGGAGCCCTCGTCATAAGCCCTTTTATAGCCATCGTCGCTTGTTGTTAACATACTAATTCCTGGCGGTATTGGAAGCGACTCCATCAACTTTGCCCAGAAGGCGACAGTACTTTCTATTGCTTTGACTTGTTGCACAACGTTCTCTAAGGCTTCTGACTGTGCCGGGGAATCGACTAGGTAATCATCATCTAAATTACATACAATTAGCAAGTACAATAAATTGAGAACAGAGCTGACTCTTGCCCCTGACGTAGCTCATCGTCCAACTTCCTTCTCTTCGTCCCTTTCTTACCTCCTCCTACCCCGCTGGCGAACAAGGCTCGTTGAAGGAATTGGGGCGTTTATCGGTTTGCTGGACAACAAGCATCGTTGGAAAGGGTAAGCTCATCGACTTCGTGGAGCTTGCTAATACTGCTGAGAATAGCTCCCGCGGCCGTAGCTTCGAGGTCAAGAAGGCTGTCTGAAGACATGGTTAATTTGCAGATGCTACGTACTGGACCTATGCAAGACCTCTTATAAGAAACCAGGCGACGGCATTCTTGATCTAAAAGAGATTTTGGTCAATCGCGGATGTATACGGTATCGGTCTCCGGTTCTCCAAACAAGGGGTATTTCCGTTACGGATTAGTGCGCTGCAAGGACGACGCGAAGAGGAGGCACAAAGAAGGCGACTGAGGCTTCCAGGCTAGGGTTATAACCTCCTCCCCTGTGTGGCGAAAGATACCTGTGTCCCGAAGGAAAAACGATAGGTACTTTAAATATACAGCGCCGTTAAGCCATACGTACATTCTTGCTCTTGTAGATGAACTATAGATGCTTACTCTTGTCCTTTCTTAAGCTAGGTATTGGGTTGCATTTAAAAATTACGCAAAGCTGGCTGTCCTATACTGTGTTAAGCGCACAACCTGCTTTAACTCTGCGACACTATATTTGCCACAGCAACATCACCTTATCGTTTCGCTAGCTAAAGACGAGTTTATATCAACCTCAAAGGTGCATTATATCTTTCTACAGCATTTTGAGACATTCTAAGTCCTGAGCATGGCGCAAACTGCATGTTCGCCATGGAGGTCGGTACATCCAAAACGCCAGAGCTCCAAAAGCGGGTGTTGCAGTACGATTATGTAATGTCTACTGTTGCCCCGCATGAATCAGCAGGTTTTCTTACACATAGCCAAGCTTCTCGCTTGCAGCCGTCTAGCTTTTCTTAGGATGAACATTAAGGCCCTGCGTGCCGGAGAGAACCGCAGGCGCGAAACGCGCTCTAGCCATCAACCTCTTATGTCTTCGCATCCAAGGCCTGATGCGAAGTGTGCATATCATCCCTTATCGCCCACCTCCTATGTTTCATTGCCTTGGTGAACCGGGCAAGCGTCCCGTAGCTGTCTGTCCATGGGTTCGGATACGCGGCGTTTGTGCAGAGGGTGCAGCTACGTGTTCTCAGCCTTGCCTGCGCCTCAGCGATCTAGGCTGCACTCTTCACCGTCCACCAAGATGCAGCTCGGCCTTTGCACGTTGCCAACCTCCTACACGACTGTATATCAACACGACAACTATGCGCCACTTGGTATACCTTACTGTCCTGCCATCGCCACATCTCAAAGCGTGGTGAGTAGCTGAACGAAGCCGGCATGCTCAGTCGATCCCTCCAGCCTGCTCCGCCCAAGGCTTCCTAACCTTCCACTACCGCCGCTTCCGCCTACGATCTCCGCCTACGTTACGCGACGCGATGCGACTTCTCAAATACACGAGCGATGGCAGTCTCGGCCTGACCGAGCACTTCATCAGCGACGAGAGTGTCCCTCCTTATGCAATCCTCTCGCATACTTGGCAGGAAGGGCACGAGGTGACCTTTGACGACCTGACAACTGGCAACGGAAAGGACAAGGCTGGGTACAATAAGATTCTGCTTTGCGCACGACAAGCTCAGCGTGACGGCCTGGATTATTGCTGGGTGGACACATGCTGCATCGACAAATCCAGCAGTGCAGAGCTCTCGGAAGCGATCAACTCCATGTTCCGCTGGTATCAGAAGGCACGGAAATGCTACGTTTACCTCTCGGATGTTTCAAACTATACTACAGATGGTGATGGTGAGGTATCCCAGAGATGGAAGCCAGCTTTTAGGCAGAGCAGATGGTTTACCCGGGGCTGGACACTTCAGGAACTGATCGCCCCCAAAACGGTCGAGTTTTTCTCCAAGGAAGAAGAGTTGCTTGGGAGCAAAGAAACGCTTGGGCAACTGCTGCATGAGATTACAGAAATACCTGTCAAGGTCCTTCAAGGAGAGAGCCTTTGTCCGACTGTAGCGTAACTGAGCGATTCTCGTGGGCAGCAAAACGCCAGACAACACGTGCAGAAGACGAATCGTACTGTCTGCTAGGCATCTTCGACATACAGATGCCGCTGCTATATGGGGAAGGACGGCTTAGTGCGATGAAGCGATTGCTGAATGAAGTTGAACGACCTACAATGTAAGCTCCGGTACTACTGTGTCCGTGCACTCAACGCCCGGATTCAGTCAACGCCCCCCGCTGAACGCAAACCACCCCAAATTTCAACACGCCATAACGCCACCAATATATGAGCTCAATTGAGGCTGCAATTAAAGAAATAGAATCGCTAAGGTCAGAATAATCTTTCTCTTATACTAAGATCGCTAGCAAGCATGGCGTTGATCGAAGTACGCTGTCGCGAAGGCACCAAGCGATTCAAACGACGCGTGCAACTGCGGGGTTTAAACCGACGGAAACTCAGTCCCCAACAAGAGCAGGAGCTTGTACAATACATTGAAAGGCTTACAGCGCGTCACTTGCCACCTACAAGAGAGATGATACGAAATTTCGCGTCAACAATAGCCAAGGAGCCAGTGAGCGAGAGCTGGGTTACTCGCTTCATCAACCGACAC